>JAPDPM010000023.1:2457692-3069615 GCA_032173925.1 Heritiera fomes | reverse complement strand
ATCCTCTACCAACTTTGAGAATAGCTCGGCGTATGTCATGGGTATAGGGTCTATGGTAAATGTCATGGGTATAGGGTCTATGGTAACATTTCGGCTAGGTCGAGTGTACCTTTGGTCATTAGGTAGGAAAGTGTGGTTTGTTAAGGTTGTAGGTGTTTATCGATGGAAAACAGGTTGATAAGCGTTATGGGGATGAGCTTGTGGGTAAGATTGAGAATAGGTGTAATTCACTGAGGGTAAGTAAGGGTTATAAGGGTGACGTGAATTGTTTGAGACAGCTTGTGCATCTCCTTCCTTCTTCGAGAATCCACCCTTCCTACTATCATTCATTGGTGCTTCGATCTTGCCACTTTTGATGGCATTCTCAATGGCTTCACTGGTTAACACCATGTTTGCAAAGTTCTTAGTTACACTGCTAAGCATACGCTCATAGTAAGGTGCCTTGAGAGTATTCAAAAAGAAGATGGTGACTTCCTTTTCAGTTAAAGGAGGTTGAACTTGCGATGCCACATCTCTCCACCGTTGGGCATATTCTTTGAAGCTCTCGTCCTTCTTCTTTTCCATACCTTGGAGAGATAAGCGGTCAGAAGCTACATTAGACACATGTTTGTATTGAGCTATAAAAGCTCTCGACAACTCAGACCAAGAGGAAACTTTGCTCCTTTCCAATTGGTTATACCACTTAGCAGCTGACCCAGTCAAGCTATCTTGAAAAACATGAATTAATAGCTTGTCATCCCATGCCGCCATCTTCCTACAGTACATGGTGAGATGGTCTTTTGAGCACGATGTTCCGTTGAACTTTTCAAATACAGGCACCTTGAATTTTGGTGGAAGCACGATGCCAGGTACCAAACACAACCTTTCAGCATCAACGGGCTCAAAATAGTCAACACCTTCCACGTCACTTAGTCTTTCCTCTATGAAGCTCAGCTGAGCTTTAGTACCACTATATTCTTCTTTATGCTTCAACTTTTCTAACTCTATGGGATCATCTAAATTTGGCACCGCTGCTGGGTTTTGAACTTGCATCTGTAGAGGCGTTAGAGCTTTAACAGTACTTCCTTCAGGAATAAAAATGGGGTTGTCTCGCACGTTTTGTTGAGCCTCTTGGATAGACTCATCTTGATTACCCATCTTCTCCTTTCCTTTAATCATGGCTTTTAGCAATTGAGTAATTTCGCTCAACTGCCCCTTCATCTCTGCATTATCCCTTTCTAACTTTTCTATCATGCTATTTTGATCCTCTTCCATTATGCGTGCTTGATATCTTGTATGGTATTTATGGAGGGTGGACCGTCTAGTGGATGCAATTTTGATACCTTGAGTGCCACAATTAAGTTGAAATTATTTCATGTGGTGATATGTTTATGCACAAAAATGAATGCATATGGAATGCACTTAGGTCTAGCAACTCTCCTAACTATCAAGAGTGTGTTCATTCTCATGATAAGATAGGTGCAAACTAATGTGAATGATATGTTATGCAATGCAAAATTAAACACAACTATGCATGACTTAATGATATAAACAAACTCTTTTTTTTGTTTTTTATTTTAAAAAAAACTATATATTTTTTTTTACAAAAACAATGTAAAAAAAGTGGAAGTAAAACTTATTCCTTCATGTGTCCTATCTTGGGTTTGAGTCTAAACTTCAATCTAGTATGGTTCCACCCTAAGGCTAAGCCTTATGTTTCATTACATGCTGGGTTTGGATAATTCAAGTTCTATAGGTTCCTAAATTGTTCCTCACTATCATCCACACAGGACTAGTAAAGCACCCAATCTTCACCCATTATAAGTTACAAACGGAAAGGTTCAATCTGAGTGGGAGTATTTCGTGAGATTATCACCTCACGAAAGCGTAGTTACTTTACTCCCTCTTAAAAAGGAAGAGCCCGGGTTGAGGGCTTATGCAAATGCAAGTGATATGTGTGTTGAAGGAATGAATTAACATTTTATTATACATTGTCCAAATACTTCTAGGCAAACTTAGACTAATCTTCAAACTAATCTTTGGCTTGACTCTCTAAAGTCCCCAGTGGAGTCGCCAATCTGTCATAACGTCTAGGTCCGTGAACCTAACCGCTAGACTTTAAAATTCAAGGAGTCGCCACCGACCATTCAAACCTAAGGTGTGATTGGCCACCTATTCTTATCTAAAGATAAGGCATGGTCTACGTTCAAAAAATCTAGGGTTCGGGAGTACGGTTACGTGTGGGGAAGGATTAGCACCCCCACAACACCCATCCTAAAATGGTACCACTTAGTTTTAAGTTTAGTCTAAATTTGCCTTTATATTTGTATTAGTTTCTATAATTAAATATTGGGAAAGTTACTAAGACTATTCCATCAATCTGGCTTTAATTTTAGAAACTCCCCTTACCTCAAGATGTTCAAGGAGTACCAATCGACTTTCTTGAACCTTATCGTCGGATTGATTAAGTATATTATGACATTCTTATTTTTAAATATTTTTTAATCTTATTCTTAAAATTGCCATTTTTTTCATTTCTTATCTTATTTTATTTTCTTTTTCCTAATTCTATTATTTTATATCTTGAAATAAACATGACATATGGGTTATTGATAATTCTTCTTAAGTATCCCATCAATCTGGCTCAACTCAAGAAGAATCCTTTCACCTGGAAATTCCAAGGAGTACCAATTGACTTTCTTGAAGTTTCATCCTCGGCATATGTCACATTTACTTCTTTTATTATCATCCCATTACCTTATTATGGTATTATTTTATATTATTATTATTATATCTTTAAAATGAACATGAATTATGTTTTATTGAAAATTCTCCTCAAGTATTCCATCAATCTGGCTCAACTCAAGAAGAATCATCTCACCTAGAAATTCCAAGGAGTACCAATTGACTTTCTTGGAGTTTCATCCTCTACATAATCCATATTCATCTTTAGTAGTTTATTTTCTTATTCAATCTTTTATTTTATCAAGTTTTATATTTATCTTATTATATTTTCCTAAAAATTATTACCGTGAATTTAATGTCCAAACAATTGATCATGCAAAAAGTAATATAAATCAAGAAATAAAATTAGTTGTCATGCAAACAAATTAAATTATACAAAACACACATACCCTGAACTAATTCAAGCTTATCATATGAATTTAAATTAACATACAAATTTTTATTAGATTAAATTCTTCAACATGCAAATTATCTTATTTTTATTACAATACAAATTGAACGTTAGCCTCTAAGTTATTAAATTATTAATTTCATCCAACTATCACATGCATACAAATTATTTGACATACTAATTGTTAACTAATTAATTATATAATTAAACATTAAATCAAGAAACAAATAAGTAAGAAACAAATAAATAAGAACCCAAAAAAACTTGGTTTCCTCACCTGTATCCCTTACCTTTCTTTCCATGTGACTCTCCTTTCTTGCCTTGGTTTTTTCCTTGTTTTTCTAGCTCTTGCTTTCTCACGTGGCAGTCAAAGTTTAAGATGCAAAATAAGCTCGGCCTTACTTCTCTCAATCAAAGGCAATAGCATGTCTATTGGTTTCAGCAACAACAACGGTAGTCGGTCGACAGCAGCTCTTCTTCACGTTGCCAGCAGGTCCCGGTCTTAGCATCAAACAACGATACATGTGCTTCAGTTCGGTCCACAAGCAGCAGCAGCGGTCGGGTAAAGAGAAAAGGCAACGACGGTTCAAGGGCTGTCTCAGGAACGGTGCAGCAACACTGAGAAGATGATGACAGTGATGAACTGAATTGCAACAGCAGGTTTCAGCGATAAAGTCGTAGATGCAAGAAGACAGGGACAGTAATGATGATTCGGCAATTGCAGATGATGAGGGTGAGTAATGCACTTCGACGATGGATGGCAGAGCAGTGGGTGCGGTGGAGAAGACAATGAGCGCTGTCTTTTGAAGATGGCAAGGATGGAACTAAGCAGTTGCGTATGGTGATGACGATTCAACTGTGGCTGGGCAAAGAGGATGGAGGAGAAAAATGCAGGAAGAAGATCAAGTTGGCTCCCTTGGCAGAGGATTTTTTCTCCCCCTTTATATACACAAGTAGTATTCATATCCTAGCCTAAGTGAATCTCTTTATTTTTATCTTATTTATTTTTTATCTTACTTTAATAATTATCTAACTCTAATTCTAATCTATCATAAGCTCTAATAATATAAATCATAATTTAAATAATTATCCTAAAAATCTAATAATCTAATTATCCTATCTTAAAATTAATTTTAATTTTATTTTTATTTCTTATTTCATTTTTTTATTTTTCTTATTTTATTTATTAATTCTTCCTAAATCCTAAGTTTAGTGTTAATTCTAATCTTAAAAAAAATCCTAATTTAATTTTAAAATAATTAATTATCCTAATCTGATGTTACATTAAGTTAAAAAAATACAATGTCACCTAACTTAATTAATTATTTTACAAGCTACAATCTCGGACAAAATAAGGAGTCTACAAGTATAATTAATATCATATAACTTAATTTGGTAATATATTTTGTATAAAGCGTGACCATAATTGTAAATAATATATCTATATTATACATGTATTTATCCTTAATGGGACGGATATAATACATGATCCAAAATTATGGGAGGTCCCTACTATTGACACTATTATATAAGTGATGGCCCATTGATCACTTGTATCCTGTGAAGAAAAGTGGACAGTAGTAGCACCCTCCTTGCTCTCTCTCGTTCTTCATCATCCCTCACCATAATCTTCCTCCATTTGGCTTTCAGACCACCATGTTAGAGCAAATTGAGGATGGCCAGGCGTGGATGGATCTCCGGTGATGTCTTCCTCAGCTGGCAGCGGCGAAATGGCGGAGTAATGGTGGGTTTTGGCTCAAACCCACCCAAGGTTAGATTTCTCCTCTTGATATTGTGCTAATGGGCTTTGTGGAAGAATTGGTTCCAACAATTGATATCAGAGCTCATTCACAATAAAGCCATTAGCCAATTTTTAAAGAAAAATGATATTTATGGATTTTTTATTTTTTTTGGTATTTTCGGATTTAATTTATACCCAAAAGATTTATGCATTTTTGAGCTAAAATAATGTAATATATTGGTTGAGGATGATTTTTTTGTTGAAAATGCCATGAAAACGAAATGAAATGGGCTGTGTAGAGGGAGAATTGGCCGAGTCGGGTCGAAGATCCATTTTTCTTCATTTTCGCCCATTTCGGGCGAGGAAGAAGGTCTACATGCGCCCGACAGCTCCTTTTGGGTGCCAAATGAGAACGGTGAGGGCGCGTGTGGAAAACACGCCCGCTTTCTGCAAAATTTAATAATAAAAAAATATTTTTTTTGTTGGGCCGATTTCTCAGCCCTGTTTTTTTGGCAATTTTGGGCCCAGATTTTGGACCAATTTTGGGCTGATGGTTTTTTTTTTAGGCCATTTTTTGCTAATTTAAAATGTTGGGCAATTTTTTAGGTTTATTTATTTATTTGGGCTCACATTTATTTTATTATAAGCTTATTAATTAAATAGATCTTGGGCCTAATAATTAATTTACGGCCATATTGTTTTATTTAATTAGATTTTGAAATTAATCTAATTAAGCCTTATAATTTTATTTAATATAGGCCAAATTAGTTATGTAATATTATGGGCATAATTATTTAATTATTTTAATGATTGGCCATTTGGTATAATATTAATTTTGGGCAATTTAATTAATTAATTTTAGGCCATTTTGCTTAATCAATTTAGGGGCCATTTTGGTTGATTAATTTTATTTGGCTATTAAATTTGAATTACATAATGACTATTTTGCATAATTAATTAATAGGTCATTTTGGATTAAAGGTTAATTGGTCATTTTGATTAATTAATTATGGGTCATATAATTAATTAATTTGTTTGACAATTTTGGATATTTAATAGCCATAATTAATTGTTAAGCCCAAAATTAATGTGATATAAGTGAATTTTTTTTGGAGGAATTAATTTTGGAGTAATTTCTAGAAATTTAATTACTGATTTAATTCATAATTCACTTAAATTTTGAAATATATACTCATGCCCATAAATTACTAATATTTAACCTAATTAAATAAGTTTAAATAAATTATTTGGGTATTTTGTTTATGCTATTTTAGATTATGGTTTACCCATTCCGTTAATAATTTATTTAAACAAATAAACTCTCAAGAAATGAAAATTGCCTTATTATTTGAATATTCGCATTTATATGAAATTAATTTAATTAATTAATTAATGTTGGACCTGAAATTACTACATATGCTTCAGAAATTACATATTTTGGATGTAGTTAATTTTGGTCAATAAATTTTGTGAATATTCTTAAAATTATAAATCATTAATTAGATTGACTAGTACTTGCCTGTCGCAGGAATAGTCATGAAGATTTTTTGATGATTTATTCTGATAATTTTAAGGATATAATAATAAGGCAATGCATAGTGATAGTTGCAGTTGCATAAATTTACTGAGGTCTCTAGAAGTGGCTAGTCTCTCTCTGTCGGATTGTTAGTTGCTTTTAGAGATATTTAGGATTGAGAGGATTTTGGTTGGGATATGACACAGTCTTCCTACCCTGTCGGTGGGCGATCATTCAGGTTGTATTCAACTAGTTTTGTCTTATTCTCGGTAGTGTATTGTGGAATTTATCGAGTCATTCCACTAGCCTCCATATTGTGCAACTATCACATATCGAATTTCTAGCAAGATCAAATTAGATAGATAGTATAAATTATTCTCTACGGTTAGGGACATATTAAACTAGAAAGTAGTCCCAAGAGTCTATCTATCTTCTATACCCAATAATGTGAGCTCTTTGAGAACAAAATATTTGAAATTTCAGGAACACTCAAGTGGAAATTCTCTGATTATATAAGGTATACCATGAAAGATACATCAGAGGAAGTGTTCCGATTAGAAATAACCAAGAAGTACTTATGGATGCCATTAGAAAATAGTTCGCATAAGATGGATAAAGGTTGTATAGGATTTTGATTCCATATATGGCAGATTCAGTACTACTTCCTTCTGCGATAGAGAATTGGAGATCTTCTAGTTTTACAGATCTCATTTAATGCAGAAGGAAGTAAGACATTTTAATATCAAAATTGATATTATCATTCAAGAGTGGGAGATCTTTCGGGTTAACAGATCTCATTTAGCCATAATGATGACATATGCCAACATTACTGCCGGAAGGAAATATTATTAAGAGGTCTCAATAAACGATCATTTTAGAAGAAGAAATTTGCCAAGTCTACTTCCAATTCTGGTTCAACCAACATCTTTAAATATCAATGTGTGCCATTTCTGTCATAAACTTGGGCACAAGAGGGTAGTTTGCAACAAGTCTTCTAGATTGGGATGTGTAAAGGCATTCCGTTAGCTTTTATTTTTAATCCAATCTAGGGGATATGCCCTCTAACTATTGGTGTTTGGATACCGGTGCTATTATTGAGAAAGCCATAAGCAACCGGAGATAAAATAAGGGAAAATTGTTGTGAATTGAGGTTATAGAGTTATAATCCATATTGAAAACATAGCCAGATTGTTGTTACATTTTGAAGATAGTTTAGGAACTACTGCCAGTTTATACTTTTCATTCTAATAATAGAAAAGTATTTCTAATTAGTAACAACATGTGTACTGATTCTGGCATTCTGCGTGATGGATCGTATAAAGTAGATTCGTACCCCAATATTGAGCAAATTTTCTTCAATGGTGAATGATGTGACTCGATTCTAATTATGATAGAATAAATAAGAAATCTATCAAACAGTAGCGTAAGAGTTAGGGACATTTTAAGGCATATGTAGGATTATGTTAAGGGAAATCTCGCTGCTAATATTAAAGATATGATTGGCAGATACGGAAATAATTAGGAACTGATATATACCGACAATTGTAAATCATTTTCACATACTGTAGTCAGTGGATATAAATGTTTCGTCATTTTCACTAAAGACCATTTCGATGTAGGTCATATAAAGTGAAAGATCTGATCTTATGGAGGCCTTAAGCATTCTGATTTATTCCACTGCGTTGCTTAAGGCAATGATCAGACATTAGTGATGAATATTATGTTCGGTATAATAAAGCTAGGCGAAATCATATACCGGTTTTCAGTTAAGCACACTATAGGATTATATATTGACGCCTAGTGTATGGTGCTTGGAATATTGAAACAAAATGAGATAACAGTTGCAGTCAACCGTACATTCTGATCTAGTATGATTTATGTTGATCACTCCAAATCTTTAAAATTCGGGTGGAGTGAAATTAAAACTGCAATTCACATTCAAAGTTGAACTCCAAGCAAGACCATTTCTCAAATGCATGCCATGTTATAGTCAGACATTAAGCCGATTTTATGCCGCATCCTGTGTTTAGGGTTATAAGGTAAGGCAAAAGAGCTATAACTCATAGTCAAGAAAACTTGACAAAAAAACTATCAGCGGCAGTTTTGTTGGCTATTATATTTGCTAGAAAGATTCTAGATTTCATTTCTTGTTATGTGACACTAGAATCATTAAGTATGACAATGCAATCTATTTAGTGGATGACTTAAAGAGTGGGACTTCTGAACTCCACAAAGTCATTATTAAAATACATTTTGTTGTGCCATTCCCATATATGCATCATCTTTTAATGATGAAAAGCCACAACCAAAGGAATCAATGATTGATCCCAATACCATATTTCAAACCTGCACATGACTTTACAGAGGAACATGAATTTAAGATTCATGTGTCTTCTGATTCTGATGTTTGTTAAGAGACTATTCTGATTCGAACTCTTAGAGTTGGATATTAGTCACGCAGGATGTGTAAACATCTATACTGCAGAAGGATGCATGGGATTTATTTTAGTTGTCACATCATTATAGACTAAAAGAGACTCAAGAAATTAGGTAGAGATTTAAAGCTAAATTTGGCCAAAGCTTTGAATAATAAGAAGGAATTGGTTTTGTGAAAGACTTTTTTCTTGTTTCTACCTAAGATTCTTTTAGAATCATGATGGCGATTAGTAGCTCATTTCGATTAAGAGCTACATCTTGGACAGTAAAATGTCTAAATAAAGCAACCTAAAAGTTTGTAGTTCCTAAGATAGAACATATGGTATATGAATTCAAGGAGTTCATTTATGAACATTAAAAGGTATCCAGATTGTAATATATATAAAGTTTAATGAGATTGTCATTTTGAGGAGAACATTATCGTTTGATAACTGGATCCATTGCGAGGTCAGTAGGAGTAGTTTTGCGCTTATTGTGCTCTAAATTGATGATATCAAATAAGAGCCTATAGCACTGACCTATTGTATGAGACATTTCATGTTGTCATGTCACTTCAGGATGAAGAATCTAAGTGAGGCTCTATTTCGTTTTAAGGATTGAGATTCTTCGTGATATATCAATAGGCATACATTATTGGTCTCATAGAACCTACATTGAGTGTTGAGTAGGTTTATTGTATGTTGTCCTCCTAATAAGACGTCATTTAGTGAAAAGTGACATATTGTGAAAATCTCAAAGTCCTCAAGATAATAATGAAAGAGCTCATATCGAGTATTGTGTATGTCTTATTGTGGGTAATTAGTGTATGCTCAAGTTTATACACATTTGGATATTGTGTATATTATAGATGTATTTTGGAGATACTTGAGCGATCCTGTAATAAAGAACTGGAAGCTATAAAGAGAGTATTCGGATATTGACAAATCTGACATTCTAAGTTTGGTCAGATATTCTGATGTTAATTTGGCAAGCTATCCAGATATTGAAAACTATTTTGGTTATATATATTTGTGGATATAAAAAAAATATTTTGGAAAGTGTGAAGCAAACACTTACAGCATCCTTGATTATGGAGGCTAAATATGTAGCATGTTGTAAAGCTACTTGATGGTAGAGCTGCTTATTGGGCCGGGTTGGCTCGACCCGGTTCGCAACCGGATCGGTCCAACCCGGCCTAATATCCGAATCGGCATAGTACCGGTTCTGAACCGGCCCAGCCCGGTATGTTACCGGGCTGGGCCGATTCTGATTAATTGGAACCAGGCCCGCTAAGGGCCCGGCCCAGAACCAGACCGGTTAAAAAAAACAAAAAAAAAATAAAATCAAGGCTGTCACTGGGTAACGGCCATTTGGCCGTTGCCCATCAATCTATTTTTTTTAAATTTTTTTATTATAATTTTTTCCTATAAATACCTCTATTCTATCTTCTATTTTTCTTTACATTTCTTCTATATTTTCTCTCAAATCTACTATCCATATTCATCTACTCTTATTCTCTTCACTCACATACTCTCTCAATATTCACTCAAACTCTCTCAAATTCACTTAAATTCCCTTATTCCAAATTTATAATATCATCATTTCCTTTCTAAATTTCATTTTTCTTTTTATTTTATAATTTTGCAAATTTTACTTTTAATTTTCAAATTCTAATATTATATATATATATATATCCCTTATTCCATATTTATAATATCATCATTTTCTTTCTAAATTTCATTTTTCTTTTTATTTTATAATTTTGCAAATTTTACTTTTAATTTTCAAGTTTCAATTTCCAAATTCCAATATATTATATATATCATACATCTTTTTTTTTAATTTTTAACATATATTTATTTTCAAAAAAAAATAAAAATGTCAAATTTATTTCTTCGTTCATGCTCTGTTTCTCGACCTTTTGGTTCCACTGAAATTCCTAATTTGACTGACGAATCATTTAATGAAATCGAACCTGATATTCATCCGGAGGAGGAGCTTCCTTTAGCACCATCGGTTGGTCGTGGTCGACGATGTGGAGGAGGTCATGCTCAAACACAATCATCAGCTGCCACCACTGCTGCTACATCATCAAGACCAAACTTTAGTAAAAAAAAACAAGCAGGGTATGAGAGTATTTCGACATTGTAGCAAAAGAAGGTGAGACGAATAATATTGTGCTATCTGTAAATTGTGCCAAGGCGTTTACTCTTTTAACTCCGGTGGAGGTGGTGGTGGTACAGGTAAGTATAAAAGACATTTAATTACTTTACATAAAATTAATCCTGATGCCGAAGAAAATGAAAATTTAGAAGGTAAACAATCTCAAATTAATACACATGATGGTGGAAAAAATTTTATTTTTGATAATGTTCAAGCTAGACATGGTTTAGTTAGATTTGTAATTAGGACTAAACAACCATTCACAATTTATGAAAAAACAGGATATTTAGAATTTGTTTGTAACTATTTACAACCCGCATATAAATCTATTTTTAGACATACATTAAAAAGAGATTGCAGGGATATGTTTAAAGAATATAGACAAGCTTTAATTGATAAACTTAGTAATATTTCATCTAGGGTTAGTTTAACTAGTGATATATGGACTAGTACTAATGGTATAAGTTATCTTGTTATAACTTGTCATTGGATAGATGAAGATTGCTCCATGCAAAAATGAATTTTATCTTTAGATGTAATAGAAAAAGCACATAATTCATATACTACTCATAAATATATTACTAAAGTTTGTAAATTATATGGACTAGAAAATAATAGAGTTTTTGCTATTACTTTTGATAATGCTTCGAGTAATACTGCAGCTATTCCTTATTTAATTAAAAGTTTAAACCCTGTTATGCAAGGCATATTTTTTCATGCAAGATGTGCATGTCATATTATAAATTTATGTGTTCAAAGTGGTTTTAGTTCTAGTGGTACTGGTAGTGGCATAGGTCCAATTGATAAAATTAAAATTTTAGCAAAATGGATTCGTACACCAAGTAATAAACGTGAATGGAAGCAAATTTCTACAACAAATAATATACCTGTTAAAGCGTTTCCACTTCTCGTGGAAACAAGATGGAATTCACTTCATCGTTTGCTTTCTTCTATTTTACCTTATAAAGAATTTGTTACTCCTTTTTATAACAATTATACAAGTAGCACACATTTAGTACTTTTTGAAGAAGATTGGACTTTTATTGAATATTATGTTGATTTATTATCTACTTTTAAAGATGCAACCGAAAGATTTTCAACTCAATTTTATCTAACTACACCGTATTTTTTTCCTATTATCTACACAATGTTTGACAAATTTGTAAAATTTAGGAATTATGAAACTTTAAGTTCTTTTGTATATGATATGGAGGAAAAATTTTAAAAATATTGGGAAATAATTCCTCCTATTTATTGTATTGCAACTTTACTAGATCCTAGTCAAGGTGAGGTAAATATAGAAAATTTTTTTTATTGTTATAAAGAATTTCTTGGTCTTGATTCTATTGAGGATCAAAAGTCTTCAATTAACAATCTTTTTCGAGAATTGTTTAATGTTTATGAAACAGAAAGGGAGCAATTCAACTTTAATCAAGGAGAAGAAGATTCATACGAAGAAACCGAAAGTAGCAAAAAAGGAAAAGGAATTTTAAACGCAATTAAGGAAGCAGCAAAGAAGAGAATGAAGCTAAAAGGAAAAGCGAGCGGATCGGGATCGGGATCAACAACTCTACGAAGTTCTAGCTTCAATGAGCCAGGATTTTTCTTAAGTCAAGATTTTTTCGTAGATGAAAACTTTGATCTTCTCCAATGGTGGAAAGAAAACCAAAAACAATTTCCAATTTTAGCTTCCATGGCTCGAGATGTTTTTGCGGTGCAAGTTTCTTCTGTTGCTTCAGAATCCGCATTCTCGACGTGTGGAAGAATTATTGGAGACCATCGAACCACTCTTAATCCGGATTCATTGTGCATGTTAACATGCTTTAAAGATTGGTTTGATGCAAAATCGCGCAATATCGAACTTAGAATAGCCAATGAATTCGCTGATAATAATTCAGAAGATAAGGAAGAAATTTCCAAGGCAATCCGTATAAATTATGAAGAGTAGAGAATAATCTTTTTTTTTGTAAATTGTATGTAAAATTGTAAATAAGTTTAGTCATAGTGAATATTTTTATTGACTACGGTCCTATGGTTTTTACCCTTCTAACTTTTGAAGGGGTTTTCCACGTAAAAAATCTTTGGTCTCCTACTCTCTCCTTTTTCTCCTTTGTTGTTGTTATTGTTGTTGTTGTTATTATTATTATATACCAAATTAATTAATTTTATACTTATCTATGTTTAAAATAAATAAATATTTAAAATACAAAATGAATTAATATTTTAAAAACATATTAAATAAATGAATAAATAAATAAATGAATAAATATTAAGTAAATGATATTTCAAATATAATAAATTATTTTAAATGCAAAATGAATATAATAAATGAATATAAATAAAGATATTCAAAATGATATTGCAAAATGAATATAATAATAATATTCATAATATCATTATTTGTATTTTGAATCAAATATCATTTTATCATAATATTATATTCATAATATAACTTTATTTTATTATAACAATAATTTTATTAGATAATTTTATAGTAGTTTATTTTTACATTATTGTTATATTAATTAAATAAATTATAATATAAAATTATTGTTAAATTAAACTATTAACATTATTTATTATAAAAATAAATTTATTAGATTAAATTATTTAAATATATTAATATATATTAAAATAAATTAATATAAATTTTAAAAAATAAAAATTTTAAATGTAAAAAAAAAAAACTGGGCGAACCGGCTTAAAAACATAGAACCGATCCAGCCCGGACCGGTTCTCTATCGGTTCAGACCGGTTCTCGTTTGGTTAGGGCCGGAACCGGCCCGGTCCGGCCCGTAACCAGCTCTACTTGATGGGCCATTTAGGCTGTAGAATTTTGTCTTAGGGCTGGTTTTTGTGGTTGCCATTTCGAAGTCCTGGAGATGTACTGTGGTAATGCTGTAGCAAGTATTTTCTCTCTCAAGATGCTAGGAGTTCCTCGCACTCCAAATATTTAGATATCATCATTCGGTTTGTTAGAGAGAAAATAATGGAATCCATTGCTTGATTAGATTGTAGAGCACATGGTTAAAGAGCTCATTCTGATTAACTGAAAGTTTGGCTACTAAAGTGCTTTGATGACATAGCACTTGCATGAGACATATAGAGCCATTTGTTGTATTAAGTTAGTGGGAGCTTTATGTAATGAAATCAGTTATAACTGTATTAATGGATTCCTACTTGCCATATATGCATATTCTGTTTTGCGTGCATTTTGGGGAATATGGCATTCTGTTGGATGAGACATTCTATATTAGTCTCATGCTTCTATTGAAGTAATGCATCATTCGGTTTAGATACACGGACCTAATGGAAATGAATATTGATTCTGTTTTCATATCATTTCTATTTCACACTTTTAATACTACCATTTTGTTGTAGTCTTTATGAGTTTACGCATTTGTACTCTGTCGGTATGATGCATTTTGAAGCTTATAAAAGGCTTGTTGTTGTTAAAGTATGTATGAGTCTACACATTTGTACCCTTTCGGTACAATGTATTTAGAGGGCTTACGAATACATATTGAGATTATATGATATATATTTTGTTGATTAACTTAATTGTCCAAGTGGAAGAATGTTGAATTATCTCAATATTATGGACTAATTAAGTATAATTAATATCATATAACTTAATTTGATAGTATATTTTGTATAAAGCGTGACCATAATTGTAAATAATATATCTATATTATACATGTATTTATCCTTAATGGGACGGATATAATACATGATCCAAAATTATGGGAGGCCCCTACTATTGACACTATTATATAAGTGATGGCCCATTGATCACTTGTATCCTGTGAAGAAAAGTGGACAGTAGTAGCACCCTCCTTGCTCTCTCTCGTTCTTCATCATCCCTCACCATAATCTTCCTACATTTGGCTTTCAGACCACCATGTCAGAGCAAATTGAGGATGGCCAGGTGTGGATGGATCTCCGGTGATGTCTTCCGAGGCGAAATGGCGGAGTAATGGTGGGTTTTGGCTCAAACCCACCCAAGGTTAGATTTCTCTTCTTGATATTGTGCTAATGGGCTTTGTGGAAGAATTGGTTCCAACAAATTTCACCATATAGCTATAGTATGCATTTGAATGATCACAATGTAGCGGCACTCTTCCATGTAATTGAATAACAAGGCCGTTTGAGAGATTTTGATTAATCTCTACCAATTGGTCTCTAAAATTTCGTGCGTATAATTTTCCACCGCAGCAAATAGGATAAAATCTTTATCATAATCACAGTATTCTCTTATGTTCTGCTCAATCCATTGTTGATCTTCAATTTTATAAAACATAAGTAGAGGAACTGAATTAAAAAATATTATAATCAAACTATTAGCATTACCAGGAGGTGAAGACAATATTGAAGATCCTATCTGTTGCTTAGGCCCCAAAGCAAGAGATGGTAGTTTTATTAATTCCAGAGTAACAGGATTCCATAAAGAACACTCAGTCTTTTCCATTAAGAACAACTAACCATGAGAACATGGGAGAATTGTTTTTCTTCGCAAAACAGGGATATTTTTCATCAGTTCTTTTTTTCCAAGTTTGGTTATGTCGCAAAAGAATTAGTTTCTATAACTTCGTCCGCTCTGGAAAAACAACCAAGGATATGGGCTCGATTCTGGAGGACATAGGTGTGTTCCTTTCTTTACTTTCTATTCCATGACCAGAGAGAAAAAACTTGCAAAAAGCAGGGACTCTTAAAAGAAAAACAAAATAAAAAATTGAGGATAAAAGCTTGCTTATATAGCAAAAAGAAACAGAGTTGAAGTTGTGTGAGAAAAGGGTAACCTTGTCCTAGTAATATTCTATTTCCAATTAAAATATGGATTATTATCCTATCCACTGCCAGTGGAGTTTTTTAACTCCACAAACGGGGTTAGGATGATGACATGTGTTCAATTTTATTTATTTTTAGTTTTTTAATATTTTTAAAGCACACATGTCATCATCCTAACCCCGTTTGTGGAGTTAAAAAACTCCATTAGCAGTGGATAGGATAATAATCCTTAAAATATTCAATGACGACGTCCAAAATCTTTTTAAAAGGATATTTTTGTCTTTTTTGAATTTAATTTAATTTGTTACTGTTTACCCTATTCGACCTTTTTCTACTTTATATAGAAAATTTACTTGATTTGTTGAGGAAAAAAATAAAAAAAAATGAGAAGGGCTTTTCAATTTGTTCAGAAATGAGTCTTTTTCCTCTAACCAAAATCAAAGTAATTATTTTTTTGTTTAGAAAATTGAAGTATTTTTTTTGTTACAAAAGTATCACTTTATTCACACACTGGCCAACACTCTGCTGTCGCCATGTCCCTCACAAACGCCCGTAGAAATCACCTGTCTTTTTATTCTATCAGTGCTTTAATACAGCCATGTTGCCAAGCTTGAAGTAACAGAACAATGTATTTTCTGTCAAGTGAAAGGAAAAGGTATTTGTTCTTTATCAAATTTAAGAAGTTTATGCCAGCAATGTGTGGTGTACTGCAAGCTGCAGAACTCAAAGTAATTATTAATTTAGGATTATTGAAAAAAAAATTAATAAGGTGTAGGGCCAAGTTGTAGGATTTGGAATAAAGTCAAAATAATCAATCAATCAATATAATAAAAGTGGTAGAATTCTTTGACCTTTGGTGAACCCACGTTTTTTACTCTCATTTTTCCGCCGTGTGCCTTTAATTTGGTTGTCTCTTTTTGTTCTTTTGTGTGTTAATTGGTAACTTCAGGAGGATGTTATGTGTTTTCATCTAAGTTTGACCCGTGTCCTGTGCTGCCGCTCCAGTACGCCTTGCTTAACACCGTTGCCAAAGTTCCTGTGCCGCTGCAACTAGTAAACCACGCTTAACTCTGTTGCTCACCTATTCTCCCTTGCAGTACATTGTTTGGTCAGAAGCGGTCCCTTCATCTATGCTTTCTTCTGCCTCTCCCAGACTATTCTTCTTTCTTTCTACTCTGCTTCAAATTGGGAATCGATTTTTCTGTTCGTTGTACTTTTCCCTCCTTGATTTGGTTTTCCTCTGCATTGGCCTTTTTTTTAAAGAGAGTCCTGGTGCTGTTTTGGCTCACAACGCTAATTTCTCTCTGATAGAGGAAAAAGAGAAGTCCTTCTCTAAAACAAGTGTCTATTACCGGAGAGTTGGAGACCGGTGGCGTTGGAGTTTCCGAAAAGTGAGACGTTGTCGTTTTCTACTCTGCCGAGAAGGATTCACAAGAGGCTTCTTCTCGAGTGCAAGACTCCTACTGTTAAAGAAATCGAAGCCAGGCTTTAACACGTTGTTCTTCGTAGACAGGTAACTGAAAGTTTCATTTTTTAAAAATTTTTTTAAACATGATATATTATGTAAATTTGTTTATTTTAATAAATTTCTTAGCTTGCTTGGTTAGTGAGAAATTAAGAGGAAACAAGAGTAATCGAGAGAATATTTAAAGATTTTTAAATGATTATTTCATATTCATCAAACTGAAAGATATTTTGAATAACCGTTTCTTGTTCATCAAAGTGAAAGATTTTTGGGTGCTAACATCAAGAAAATATACATCTAGAATGGAATAATCTAAAAGGGTCAATATTTCATAACAAGAATGATGAAAAAGTGAATATGAATACATTCGTGGAGTAACAGCTATGGAGCCACCCTTATGTTTCTATTCGACTTTTTGTTCTGTTTAGTGAGAACTAAGAAAAAGCTACTTGGGGTGACATAGACGGACTTGATCCATTTATCATAATTTACTCTTCAGTTGGCTGCTACTCTAAATTAGGACCTCTATTAAATGTTAATTCACCTAATATTCTCCTTGGCCTCTGATTTATATGTGAACAATGAATATCCATTTGTTAAAATAATGTTCAAAGTTGATGTTTATTTTATTTTTTTGCTCAATTCCAATGTACAATATATATTCATCATTTCCTCGTGTATATACATACGTATATATTTATATATATTGATGATGCCACGAGGAAATAGAAGAGCATGACTAGATATGATAATCAATGCAATCAATGAGATTTAAAAGCATCTGCTGTCTTACTAAAGGCATTGCACTGTTTTATACATACATACACATACACATACACATACACGCACGCACATATGTATATGTATATAATATTATGGTATATATAGGCTCTACCTGAATTTAACTAATTATGCTTATATTCTTGTGCTTGAGTGATTAAAAAATAATTGTGATACATTGTAAAACTTGGGATTGAATACAAACAACTTTGCCTGGACTCTCAATTATAGAAAACTAATTATACTTTTTTTTGTCAAGTAAAATCTGAAAAATAAATACAGTTTAATTAAAATAGAGTTTGATGAAATAAATATTTTTGGAACTCTCTGTTTTAGGAGTTATAAATTGTCATAAGTTAAACATGTCAAAAGCAACCAGATTTTAGACTCCATTGGCGGCAATCTGTGATGAGTGCATGTTTTAAGTTTTAACCATTATCCTTGATTGTGAACTACAAACTTTAAATCCGTAGGACAACTTGCCTTGCTAGAAGAACGGTTATAGACTAGAAAATACCAAATTTACTTTTTCTTTTCAAAAGACTGTATTTCGTTGGAAATGGAGCAATGTAGTTTGAATTTTTCATTGTACAACTAGGAACGCAAGAAACATCAGTAAGCATGGGTGAATACTTAAACATCCTTTGCCATGATATTAAAGATGACATAATGGAGAATCTTACTTTCTCAGGACAATATTAACTTTGAGACTATTTAATTTATTGTTTCCTACTTTTTGTATTGCCTTTGTTTTCTCACACTTTATTTTTTATTTGTGGCCACATTTGCAATGATTTCGATGAAATTTGTTGTCCTGTTTTATACCATGTTCAACTTTTGTTCTGCTTATTTGTGACCATATTTGTCTTTTGGTTGCAGTTTTGTTTGGTCTACTCCAGCTGCATGCCCATTTGGCACCTAGATTTGCACTTTGCTTATCTTTCTTTCATTATCATTCTTCTTCTTGTGTTATCATGGTAATTAAATTTGTCACGACTGTAAGTAAAAGCCTTTTTGGGGGGTGTTTGTGATTTGTTGCTCCCTTTGGTTGCTGTCTGTGTTAATGCAGTTTAGTATTAATCTTGGTGCTCCCTTGGGTGCTGTCTGTGTTAATGCAGTTTAGTATTAATCTTGGTGCTCCCTTTGGTTGCCATCTGTCTTGGTCCCGTTGAGCATTTGATTATGGCATTATTTGTTTATATAATAGGATTATTACGTTTTGGAATAGGTTATTTGTTTAGTGTTGCTATGGTTGTAGAAATTGAATAAGAGAACTTAGATTAAATTAATGAAATAAACATAACGAACATTGATACACACCAATTGAACGCATTTCAGTGGATGATATTACTATTTTCCAGTTGCATTAAAGCAACCGGATTCTAGACTCCACAGGGCAATAATTTGTGAGGAGGGCATGTTTTAAGTTTTAACCATTATCTTTCATATCATGAATTGCAAACTTCAAAATCCATGAAAGTGCAATTAATTTTACTTTTAAGTTCTCTTTATAGAATCAACATGCATGTTAGTAAATTATAGGGGTTCAACATTAAAAATTAAAACCTTAGATTGATAATATTACATTTTCATGTAGCAAAAAAATTAACAATATATGGATAGATTAATTAAGAGGGATAAAAATATATTATGGTTTACTGAAAGTTGAATATAATAAAGTAAAAGAATGTCTCAAGTCTCCTATTGTAGTTGGGTTAAATTTTATATATAACAACAATGTTAAAAAGCACGTTGAAAGTCCAGCTTGGTCTACACACACACACACTTACACGGTGATGAAATTTGTATGTCATGAATAATCCTAATTGCAAATGGATAATTTCTTGTCTTCTTAGATCTCTTAAAAGACTTCTAATATTTTTAATGTATCTTTTAGAACTTTTACATTTCATGTAGCAAAAAAATTAACAATATATGGATATATTAATTAAGAGGGATAAAAATATATTATGGTTTACTGAAAGTTGAATGTAATAAAGTAAAAGAATCTCTCAAGTCTCCTATTGTAGTTGGGTTAAATTTTATACTTTACAACAATGTTAAAAAGAACTTTGAAAGTCCAGTGTGGCCTATACACACACACACACACACACACACTTAACACATTGATGAAATTTGTACGTCATGAATAATCCTAATTGCAAATGGATAATTTCTTACCTTCTTAGATCCCTTAAAAGACTTCTAATATTTTTAATGTATTTTTAGAACTTTTGCTACATGCATATATCTTTTTTTGCCTTTTGTTTCACCTTATCTCCTCCCCTTACCTCCCTATCCCCGCAGCAATGCGCGGGCATCATACTAGTATAATAAAAGTTGTAGAGATTCTAGCCCCCTCATTTTGCCATATTGCTTACATGGTTTTTTACATCTTTTACCCTTTTGCTTTTAATTTCTTCTTCGCTTTCATCTGTCTGAATTGGACAAGTTGCTGGCATTGCATTTTGATAAGATGATTTGACCTTCTTACTCTCTCGGTGTCTCCCTTTCCCTTTCCCCTTTGAGAGTTGGATTTTGCCGTTTTGGTCTCTCTTGAGTTGCTTCCATTTTTCTTTTCACTTTGGCTTGCTGCATTGGGTTGGTTTATGATCTTACTTACTTTGTCTTCCTTTCTATTTATGTTCTTGCTTTTATTATTTTTTTTCTTTTTCTTTCTCTGGTGAGTAATCAATGGGTGGAGAAAATAAAGCTAAGGAAGAGCAAAAGGCATCTGACGACAGTGAAAGAACTGAGAGAGGGAAAAGGAAAAGAGAGAAGCAAAAGCCTTTTCTTTCCTTTTGTCTAATGACAGTCTCGGTCTCATCGACGATGATCTGAGATCGGCGCTGCTTTGTGGTTAATAGCGGCTTGAATTTTGGTGGTGGCGTTTCCCTTTTGAAATCATTGTAGAGAAAAAAAAAGTAGAGAGTGGTTGTTGTAGAGAGATGGAAGAACAATGAGCTTAGGGATCTAGAACAATGGTTCTCAATTTTAGAGCATCTGTGCTGGTTTGTTTAAGGTATATTTTGGCCCAATTTTCATCTTTTTTATTTTATGTTTGTTGTTTCCTTGATCAAACTTATATATGAAAAAAATGCTTTTAGATACAAAAAATGCTGATAAAATAAAAGTTAAATGATATGCTTTCATGCTCATTGACGCAAAATCACACTTTTGTTTATTCCTGATCATTTTATTCAGTAGTTTGTTGTTAGAGCTATGATCATAATTTTCTACGTTACTTTTCAACCTCTTAAACATTGTTCACACCAGACTAACACTGATGACAAGAAGCAGAACTCTTATCTGCCTTTTGTTTGTTTAGTTTTGTAGGGCAGCAATGTAGATGGCTTTCATTTTTCACAAAAAAAAAGTCTTTGATGAACCAGTAAAAAAACAACGATTAGCTTTGTTTAACTTCGAAGTTCGGTACTGGTGTTAACATAAAACATTTTTCTATTGCTTTTCTCAGTTATTTCCTTCTTTGATGGAACTTCATTTGCTTTCCTCAGATTCTTTAATAATATCTATTGTTTGGTTCTCATTTGTTTGTATCGAATTCTACATCATAACAAAGTACAAACATAAAAAAACCAAAACTTTTAGGCTTTGCTTAGTAAGGTAGAAAGAAAATTGAAGGGAAGGAAAATTGGAAAGATAGAAAACTTTAATTTTTTCTTTAGGTGTGCTTGGTATGAAAGATGGAAAAATAGATAGAAAGTATATTTCTTTCCTCCTATTGCTTGGTAAAGTGAAAAAGTGAGAAGAAAGAAAATTAAAAAAAAATGATTTTACTATCTTACCCTTATACAAATGTTTATCAAATGTAATTGTTTTTGGATAATTTTTTTGGCATTTATTGAGTTTTCATTTTTAATGAGATTTAAAAAAAATCTAGTCAAAATAATTCATTAATAATTAATTATTATAATTAATTAATTAATAATTAATTTATGATAATTATTTAATTTATTGATTATTAATTAATTATGTAATGACTAATAATTGTTAATACTCAACTCAACCATGAATAATGTCAAAAAAAAATGTCTAATACTAATAGAGTTTTTTTTATATAAGAAACTTGATATGTCATATATCAACCCCCAAGAAAATAAAAGAAAAGATAGATGTTGATATATATTAATGCATCAAGTACTATAAAAAAGTCCATATTCAAAGTATTTCCATCAAAGAGTATTTTCTATTTTTTCATTAGTAACGAAAATCAACTTATGTTCTGAGCAATAAAAGTACTATAAAAAAAGCTTCTAATGCCAAGAGCTATTTTATTTACTCATCATCTTCAAAAGTAACTCTTGACGTTGTTGAGTCGGAACTCCAAAGAAAGCCCTCATCCTTTGTTGGCTTTGATTTAGAAATAAAATGGCATCGAGTTGGAGATCTTCAGGCACTTCAATCCTCAGCAACTCGTCAAATACTTTAACTTCGAAATAACAGTGTGGCCTTCCTTATTCAACAATAGCCAGTCCCTTTTCAACAATTTGTGCAACTTTTTATCCATCTCTTCTGTCCATTTGAGATTAGCCTTCTTAACCTCACTAGTGCACTCACTGTTGTTAGACTTCTTAGCCATTATCAAAACTGCATATTAAAATACAAAAATATAAGATAAAGTTGAAAATGGAACTAGAGAAATGAAGGTAAAGATTTTGCACTGTATTAAGAGACAAAAATATAAGATAAAGATGTGGTTTTCGTAGGCAAGAGCTAATGGTAAATATATACAAAAAAATACAAGGATTGATCAATTCTTAACAATGCCTTTCTACATTTTCATCTTCGTCTTTTTCCATTTAATTGACTGTCCTAATTTTGCAGCATGATGCATTCTATGCACAACACAATTTGAGTATGAGAAACTTTGTACTTTCTGTAACTAAAAAAGTGAATGTAACTGTTCACTATATCTCATCACCGGAGGTGGCTTTCTTGCAAAGTATTGCAGCACGTTTCCGAGGAAGCTCAACAAAGCTTGTCTTCCAGTTTCTAGGAAAGAACGATGTGGAGCCTTCAATAAACCAGACTTATGATTCTCTCTTAAAAAATCTCACGTTTATCAAGGCATTTGCCTTTGGAATCATTGTACCCAAGTCTTATTTATGGCCTGTAGATGAAAATCTTTACTTGTTACCTTCTACCTCAGTTGTCTTAAAAGCTCAAAAAGAAGGGCTTGAAGTTTTCGCATCAGAATTTTATAATGATGTTCCATTTAGCTTCAATTACTCCTACGATCCAATGGTAACTTCTCTGTTGATGGGGTGATATCCGGCTTCCCAATAACTCCATCAGCAGCTATAGGTAAGTTATGTACTGTCTTGTGTATGAAATGTGAATCCTCACAGATTTCTTCAGTTATTTATTATTATTATTTTTTGATCTCGTATTAATAAAAAATGTTAGGTACTGTTACTAATAACGGGAAACAAGTGATGTAAAATGCAAATATTAATGAAGTTGGCAAATCTTGCTTCCTGAATTACTCAATCAAATGAAATGTTTATTGATCCTCTGAAGTTAGTATATCTATCTCAATGCTAGAAAATATATGATGATAGAAAAAGAAATATACTATGAATAAACTTGAAGGACTACGGGTATGGGAGAACAACTAAATAAGAATAGCATGTCTGCTTTGTCCATGTATCAATCTACGTTCTTGCACTTTCTTTACTGTTGCTGCTGCAAATGTTAACAATTATTTTTGACAAATGTACCTCAATATAGGAGTAGGATTTCACTGCCTTTCATTTGATAGTAATGATATCAAAATCTTTCTCTTCTATGACCCATGTTTCCTCTAGATACCATCTTATTTGCAACGAGCCCTGTTTTTCAGCATGTGAATATTTTGACCAAATTCTTTCATTAATGTTTAGATAACATTTAGCCAACTTTTAGGATGGCTTGATCATTTCTTCACTCTCTTATCAGGCTGTATGTGTCCCAGGTTGTTTTAAAATTGGTGTTGTGGCAAAAAGACTGGTCTCCCTTAATTGATTGTTTATTTTTCTAAATTTTCTAGATTTTGTTCTTCTTCGGTTTTCAGTCTTGCCTTTATTTTCACTCCTGGTATTTGCCTATGTTCATTCTTGATAGAGATAATGAACATATATACACACACATCTAAAGAAGTGCCTAACCATCAACCTAACCATTAGCAATCTTTTTCTTTCAAAGATTTGAAATGCTGTTCATCAACAATGGAGGATGATGAAGATTGGACCCAGAAAAAGTTTGAGAGCCATGTGGTAAAAGAGCGTGAAGGGAAAAGACCATTGCTAACGAGTGACTTGCCAGTGACCTTCAAAGAGGGGGTTGGGACACTAGGAGACCTCACTTTTACTTATTATTCAAGTTGGATAAGAATCAGGAAATTCAGGCTTGGCTTGAAGGTTGCTTCTAGATACTGTAAAGGTATATGTGTACGTGAAGCAAAGACACGCTTTTACTGCCAAGGATCACAGAGGGGAATGTGAGTTCATACTTTCTGCTATGTTTCACTTGTGGATTTCTTGGAGTATTTTTTAATTGAGTTGCTTGACATTGCATAAGAAGCACTACCCACTGCATTGAATGATGAAGTGTAGAGATTGGAAAAGAGTGGGAAAGATGGGTCATTCCACATGAGGCTTAACTCTGCAGGAATATTTACAGTTGAAGACTTTCTGCGGCTTGTGGTCAGGGATCAACAAAAGTTACAAAATGTGAGTTTGGATTTTGGTTCTGAAATCAATAGGCTATTTCCTTTGTAGTTGCCTTCTGATATTTCTATATGTGTTTGTAGATTCTCCAAGTGGCTAGTCAGATAAGATGTGGGAAGCTCTCTTAGATCATTCAAAGACTTGTGTGTGGAGCAGGAAGCTTTATGTTTACTATACTGATGATTCAATAAACCTTGGTGTTGCCTTCAATAATGTCTATAAGTTGAATGGCCTTATTTCTGGGGAACAATATTTACCTGCTGATTCTCTATATGGTACTCAGAAGGTGGGCAAGATATATGCTGCTTTTCAGCTTCTAATGAAATGAAACATCTCTACATCTCTGTTTCATTTCAAATTTCCTCTTTAGTGTTTTTCTATTTCGCTTTGGTAAGTGCTGGATGGTTTCTTTGCTAGCTTTGCAGTTGGCCCAGTTGGTCTTGCATTCTACCTAACTGACATTGTTCGTAGAAGAATGATGATGCCCTCTGCTGAAGCATTCAAATACAATACTTCACTTGATACATTTTACCGGATCTTGAAAAATAAGGGTGCCAAGTCTGTATTTAAGGGTGGCTGGTGTGCTTGCTGAATATGTTATAGATATGTAATTTGTTAAAGCTTTCAAAGTAGTGAACAAAATTGTGAATTAATACGTTTCATGACTGTCGACATCCTGTTTTTATATATGATGTTATAATAAGTGATATGTCATGGCAGTAAGTTATATAAGAAGAAAAAAAATATATTTGTGCAATTAAGATAGTTGTTTGAATCAAAAGTTTTTTTTTTTACAAAAATTCTAATTTTTGAAAAAAATGCAGGTGTTTGAGCACCAACTTGCAGAATTAATCAAAAACTAATTTATTACCACTTTGGTTCAATCCAACCACTACATAATTGTTCTTTTGTGGTGTAAAAGTCTTCCAAAACATCACTTGAGCCCAAATGATGATATTTTCTGGAATCAAGAGAATAATATATCAAATTATCACCACAAAACCTGGGGAGACAAATTTTGTTCTTCATTTCTTCTGTTGTTGCTGCAGTGGAGAAAGATGAAATGCGGCTAACATAAAGCGTGTTATCTCCCACACTGTGGACTTCAACCCAAGCCATTGTAGAGAGATTCAACTCAAAAACCCTGAGCCATTTTCCCAAGAAACCAACAAACACAGATAGAAGCTTGCCATTTCCTTGCAGAAGAAAACTTTGATGGATTGACTTGCAAGGACTTTCAGGCTTGTCGAGAGCTTGCCAAATAAAATCCTCCCTAAACACTCCTAAGTTTCCTTCTGAATCAAGCAAGTACAACTCTCCATTATAGAAAACTGGATTATTGCTTTTACTTGGTTTGAAATCAAACCAATAAAAACCATCAAGAATTTCCCAATGCCCCTCTCCTACCAAAATATAATTAAGCTTTATATAGGGAAAATCCTCGTATATCAAAACCAGAAGGCAATTTGAAGATTCTGGTGAAGATGAAAAATCACAACCCACCATTATATTAAATTCATTTTCTTGGGGCAGCTTTGGAAGTGGAATGATTTTCTTTGTAAGAGGATTCCAAAAGAAAATGTTATCTTTCCCTTGCAACATCAAGCACCAACCTTCTTTTGAGCAACAGAATCTGACTTCATCTGATTTGTCGGTATTATTCATCAGATATCTTTGTCGATGCCATGGATCTATAAAGCTGCATTTATCTTCACCTATTTGACTAACCATAAGCCATGGAGGTAAAGAATGTATCTCCAATTGTTTAAAGGTAGTTGACCAACGGATTGGAGGGGCTGCTAATCGACAAGTTCTGTTAACAAGTCGAAAATTCATATAATCATGTAATACAAGGCAGCTAGCGATTGAATATAACATGTCCGGAGGAAGCTTGCATAAATATCCTGTTTCTATTGCTTCTTTATCCTGACTTTGCACAGTGTCTTTGATCTGATCAAACTTTGTTTCTTGCTTCTTTCCATGAAGAGGACTTAGACTATGCATATGTCGCAATAGAATCCAGATCCTCTTAGTACAATATCTATATCAACCAGTTAATTCCCATTGACAGTAGTATAGGTGAACTTGATCATACCTGAAGTCTGGCATTACCCAAATAGGTGACCTCCATGGTGGTTTTAAATCTATACAAGGAAAAGATACCGAAACAGTCTTCTCTTCTATGTCGAACGAATACATATTTTTATCTTCAGTCAATATGAAATTTATTCGATTCCCTTCGGTTTCTGGATTCAAAGCAGGGCAAGAAAAAACAGAGGTGTCACTCACAAAAAAGCATCGATCCTTGGCACTTTTCACTTTCATCCATTCCATTACCGAAAAATCTAATTTAAAAACCTCAGCGCCTGTTACCTCTATCAACGTTCTTCTTCCTCGTATTATGTAAATAAGAAAGATTTCACCACAAGATTCCACAATACAGCAATTGCTTGCGTTTGAATGATCACAATATAGTGGCATTCTTCCATGTAATTGAAAAACAAGGCTGTTTGAGAGATTTAGGTACCAATTGGCCCCAAAAATTTCGCGCGTATAATTTTCCATTGCAGCAAATAGGATTGCAGAAAAAATCTTTATCATCATCACAATATTCTCTTATATTCTGCTCAATCCATTGCTGATCTTCAATTTTACGGAACTGAATTAAAAAATATTATAATCAAACTATTAGCATTACCAGGAGGTGAAGACAATATTGAAGATCCTATCTGTTGCTTAGGCCCTAAAGCAAGTGATGGTAGGTTTATTAATTCCAGAGTAACAGGATTCAATAAAGAACACTCAGTCTTTTCCATTAAGAACAACCAACCACGAGAACATGGGAAAATTGTTTTTCTTCGCAAAACAGGGATATTTTTCATCAGTTCTTTTTCCAGGTTTGGTTATGTCGCAAAAGTATTGGTTTCTATAACTTTGTCCGCTCTGGAAAAACAACCAAGGATATGGGCTCAGTTCTGGAGGACATAGGCGTGTTCCTGTTCCATGATCAGATGGAAAAAGCTTGCAAAAAACAATCCTAAGACTCTGAAGAGAAAACAAAATAAAAAATTGAAATATTACTGCTGTTTCTATTTAGGACAAACGCTTGCTTATATAGCAAAAAGAAACAGAGTCGAAGTTGCGTGAGAAAAGGGTATCCTTGTCCTAATAGTATTCTATTTCCAATTAAAATTTTCAATTACGACGCCCAAAATTAAAAAAAGGATGAGAAGGGGCTTTTACAATTTGTTCAGGAGCAAGTTTTTTTCCCCTAACCAAAATTAAAGTAATTATTTTTTTGTTCAGAAAATTGAAGAATTTTTTTTTTGTTACAAAACTATCATTTTATTCACACACTGGCCAACACTCTGCTGTCGCCATATCCATCACAAATGCCCGTAGAAATCACCTGTGTTTTTATCCTATCAGTGCTTTAATACAGCCATGTTGCCAAGCTTGAAGTAATAGAACAATGTATTTTCTGCCAAGTGAAAGGAAAACTTGTTAGGTTTAGTTGATGTCCAATTGGTATTAGTGCTTGGAAGTTGTTTTTGGAATTCTATGGCACCTAGTCATTTACCTGCTGGCTGATACTGGTGTTTCCATTACATTGGACAAGACAAGAGATGGTATGTTGCAGGCTGTCAGAGACATGAATTTCACTCTAGTATGCTGGACATGTATGTTGTGCATAGCCTAGTTGTCGGTCATCAGTAAGTTTGTGAGACAAAACTACTGTACCAGAATGGTTTATAGATATGTAAAAAAATTTGTGAAAGCTTTCAAACTAGTGAACAAGATTGTGAATTAATATGTTTCATGACTATCGACATCCTGTTGTTTTTATATATGACGTTATAAGAAGTGATATATCATGACAGTAAGTTATAAAAAGAAAAATGAAATATTTGTACAATTAAGAGAGTTGTTTGAATCAAAATCTAACTTTTACAAAAGTTCTGATTTTTGAAAAAAAAAATAAAAAAGCAGGTGTTTGAACACCAACTTGCAAAATTAATCAAAAACTAATTTACTACCACTTTGGTTCAATCCAACCACTATATAATTGTTCTTTTGTGGTGTAAAAGTCTTCCAAAACATCATTTGAGCCCAAATGATGATATTTTTTGGAATCAAGAGAATAATATACCAAATTATCACCAAAAAACCTAGGGACACAAATTTTATTCTTCATTTCTTCTGTTGTTGCCGTAGTGGAGAAAGATGATATACGGCTAACATAGAGCGTGTTATCTCCCACATTTTCGACTTCAACCCAAGCCATTGTAGAGAGATTCAACTCGAAAACCCTGAGCCATTTTCCAGTTAAGCCAACAAACACTGAAAGGAGCTTGCCATTTCCTTGCAGAAGAAAACTTTGATGGATTGACGTGCAAGGACTTCCAGGCTTGTCGAGAACTTGCCCAATAAAATCCTCTCTAAACACTCCCAAGTTTCCTTCTGAATCAAGCAAGTACAACTCTCCATTATAGAAAACTGGATTATTGTTTTTACTTAGTTTGAAATCAAACCAATAAAAACCGCCAAGAATTTCCCAATGTCCCTCTCCTACCAAAATATAATTAAGGTTTATGTACGGAAAATCCTCGTAGATCAAAACCAGAAGGCAATTTGAAGATTCTGGTGAAGATGAAAAATCACAACCCACCATTATACAAAATTCATTTTCTTGGGGCAACTTTGGAAGTGGAATGATTTTCTTTGTAAGAGGATTCCAAAAGAAAATGGTATCATTCCCTTGCAACATCAAGCACCAACCTTCTTTTGAGTAACAGAGTCTGATTTCATCTGATTTGTCAAGATTATTCATCAGATATCTTTGTCGATGCCATGGATCAATAAAGCTGCATTTATCTTCGCCTATTTGACTGACCATAAGCCATGGTGGTAAAGAATTTATCTCCAATTGTTTCAAGGTAGTTGACCAACGGATTGGAGGGGCTGCTAATCGACAAGTTCTGTTAACAAGTCGAAAATTCATATAATCATGCAATACAAGGCAGCTAGCGATTGAATATAACATGTCCAAAGCAAGCTCGCATAAATATCCCATTTCTGTTGTTTCTTTATCCTGACTTTGCACAATGTCTTTGATTTGATCAAACTTTGTTTCTTGCTTCTTTGCATGAAGAGGACCTAGCCTATACATATCCAAGCAAAGTTAACATTAAACAGTTGCATTGAGGAAATAATTAACATGCCATAGGCATACAAATAGCACATAAACAATAGGAAATAATAGAATGTGAAATGATTACAGCATGCATAGAAAAGTATAACAAACTAGAAACAAGAGAGAAAAATACTGATAATCAAAGATCAATTCTACAAAGAATTAGATCTTATGCATACAATGGGAACCAACAGCAACTTTCTTTTAGTATGATAAATAAACAACTTTAAGCATTCCTTACAAAAATCTCCTATCCAACTTCTAAGCAATCAGCATGACTTGCAAGTCTAATGCCCCAGCTATGGTCTCTGTTACTACCAACACAGTTATGAATGAAGCGAAAAAAGAAACTGTGAACAAAAAAAGAAATATTTCAGAATATATATATATATATATATATATATATATGTATATAATTCCCTGAGAAATACAACTTATAAGAAAACATCTATATTAGTTTTTAGTACTTGTCATGTCGCAACAGAATCCAGATCCTCTTAGTATGATATATATATATATATATATATATATATATATACACACACACAAACACACACATCAACCAGTTAATGACCATTGACAGTAGTATAGGTGAACTTGATCTTACCTCAAGTCTGGCATTACCCAAATAGGTGACCTCCATGGTGGTTTTAAATCTATACAAGGAAAAGATATCGAAACAGTCTTCTCTTCCATGTCGAATGAATACATATTTTTATCTTCAGTCAATATGAAATCTATTCGATTCCCTTCCGTTTCTGGATTCAAAGCAGGGCAAGAAAAAACAGAGCCTTCACTCACAAAAAAGCATCGATCCTTGGCACTTTTCACTTTCATCCATTCCATTACCGAAAAATCTAATTTAAAAACCTCAACACCAGTTAACTCTATGAACATTCTTCCTCCTCGTATTAAGTAAATAAGAAAGATTTCATCACAAGATTCCACCATATAGCTATAGTATGCGTTTGAATGATCACAATGTAGCGGCACTCTTCCATGTAATTGAATAACAAGGCCGTTTGGGAGATTTTGATTAATCTCTACCAATTGCCCCCAGTAACTTTGTGCGCATAATTTTCCATTGCAGCAAATAGGATCACAGAAAAAATCCTTATCATCGTTACAGTATTCTCTTATGTTCTGCTCAATCCATTGCTGATCTTCAATTTTACAAAACATAAGTAGAGGAACTGAATTAAAAAATATTATAATCAAACTATTAGCATTACCAGGAGGTGAAGACAATATTGAAGATCCTATCTGTTGCTTAGGCCCCAAAGCAAGTGACGGTAGTTTTATTAATTCCAGAGTAACAGGATTCCATAAAGAACACTCAGTCTTTTCCATTAAGAACAACCAACCATGAGAACATGGGAGAATTGTTTTTCTTCGCAAAACAGGGATATTTTTCATCAGTTCTTTTTTTCCAGGTTTGGTTATGTCGCAAAAGAATTGGTTTCTATAACTTCGTCCGCTCTGAAAAAACAACCAAGGATATGGGCTCAGTTCTGGAGGACATAAGCGTGTTCCTCTCTTTATTTTCTGTTCCATGATCAGAGGTAGAAAACTTGCTAAAAACAATTCTAAAACTTTAGCAGGGACTCTTGAGAGAACAAAATAAAAAATTGAAATATTACAGTTGTTTGCATTGAGGACAAACGCTTGCTTATGTAGGAAAAAGAAACAGGGTTGAAGTTCGGTGAGGAAAGGGTAACCTTGTCCTAGTAATATTCTATTTCCAATTAAAATTTTTAATGGCGGCGCCCAAAATTTTTTTAAAAGGATAATTTCGCTTTGAATTTAATTTAATTTGTTACTGTTTACCCTATTCTATCTTTTTCCAAAATTTACTTGATTTGTCGAGGAAAAAATTAAAAAATTAATAAGTACAGGAGTGAGTCTTTTTTCCCTAACCAAAATTAAAGTATTTTTTTGCTACAAAAGTATCACTTTATTTACATGCTGGCCAACACTCTGCTACCGCCATATCCATAAAAAAAGCTCTTAGAAATTAGCACTGTTAAAATGGGCTAAGACTCATTGTGCAAGCCCAACATTACCCATTTATTCAGGACTTAAACCTCATTTTTGTAACCCATTTAGGAAAGAAGACATTTTAGCCTAGGCTTAAATGAGTCGGCTCATTTAATTTTTAATATTTTAATTATATTTAAAATTGTATTTTTATTTTAATTATTTATATGTTTAATATTTTAATAAAAGTAAAATATATAAAATTAATTCTATTTAGTATTACTAAATTACTTCAAGCCAACCTAATGACTCACAACCTCTTACACATGCAAGATGGAAGTGGAAAAGTACATTTGCTTTGAGTGATGTAAGTTCATTTTTATTTTTTAAGTATATACTTTATGTTAAATTTTTTTTGTAATGGCAATTAATTTATTTTGAAATGTCCAATAATATAGGTTTTCAAAAGATTTGAAACTATTTAAGTGAAAGAACCAAAATCTCAATTAGGGCCACCGAATATAAAATCTAACCAACACAAAATGCCTAGCAAACTACATCAACTCCACTGTGTCCCCCATCCTAACCAACAGTTATAGCAAAGCTAGGTTTGAAGATCATCAAATCACATAACTTTTAAAGAGCGATTATAACTTGTTTTGTTAAGAGTCAATGGAATGAACAACATCATTTAACTACAATTGGTTAAACCAAATGCATGCAAAAAGCTCAAAAACAGAGAAAGAATGGAAGCTTAGACTATACAAAATTTGTGAGATAAACTGTTTGAGTCATAATCGCTCTCCTTAGATTCTTTCATATAAAACAGCCTGTTTTTTTTTGCCACAGGCCATAGTAACTTGTCTCTTATCCACTCTATAGCATTTATAGATTTGCTTCTAGACGAATAGAAAAGAATGAACACAGGCAAATACCTGGGGTGAAAATAGAGGCAAGACTGAAAACCGAAGAAGAACAAAATCTACAAAATTTAGAAAAATAAACAATCAATGAATGAAGACCAGTCTTTTTGCAACAACAATTTTAAAACATCCTGGGACACATACAACCTAATAAGAGAGTGAAGAACTGATAAGCCATCCTAAAAGTTGGCTAAATGTTATTGTTATCTAAATATTAATGAAAAAATTTGGTCAAAATATTCACATGCTAAAAAATAGGACTCGTTGCAAATAAGATGGTATCACTACTATCAAATGAAGGGCAGTAAAATCCTACTCCTATGTCCTAGTTTTTTGAGGTACATTTGTCAAAAATTATTGTTAACATTTTCATTTTATATCACTTGTATCCTGTTGTTAGTAATAGCACCTAACCATTTTTTATTAATATTATTTGGACTCTATTCCAAAACCTATAACTTGGCCCTACACCTTATTGAATTTTTTTCAATAATCCTATATTAATAATTAGGTTTAGTTCTGCAGGTCACAGTACACCACACTTTGCCCGACATAAACTTCTTTGGTTTAGTTCTTTGGTTGTCTTTCTGGCATTGAAAATTGTTGGTAATCAAGTTGTTTCTGGCAATGACTGTGACAAGTTGGGGGTTTTAAGCATTTATCAAGTGGTATTATGAGCTATATGACAGAAGAATTTATGATTGCAGTTGCTACTGTGCATCACGAAGTTTGGAATAAAGGGTTTCCTCCTCGAATGCTTGATCGGGTCACCCAGGAAAAAAATGACAAGATGCCTCCGCCAAGCCCAAGCCTGGCCTTTTGTTCTTGTCTGCTTTTGGTCTTAGTAGGCCGGGTTGGCCTCTTTGGTACGATTTGTTACCTAAAAACACTCTCCTTTCTTTTTTTTTTTCGGTAACAAAAAACACTATCCTTTCTTATTGGCCTTAGAGAAGTCTCATTTTGGAATCACATTTCGTCACATTATCTTCTCTTGTGCTAAGGTTGAACTTCGGGACCAGTGTCTGTCATGGATTTATTCATAATAGAAGGATAGGGTTTGGTATTTATTATATGTTTAATAATATATATTAAAATAATTCTAAGAAGTAAGTGTTTTCGGTACCAATACATCATTTTTTTTAAAACATGTAATGATTATCTTACATGCATTCTCACTAAATCAATATAATTAAAGTAATTTACTGAGTCAACTCTTATTAAATATATTTATTTACTTATTAACTCAAATTAATAAAAAAAATTGAAATTTTGCATAATTAACAAAAAGTAATAACATTTAACAAAAATTTAATTTGAAAAGTAACAAAAAAATAATTTATAACATACAAAAATAAATCGTGTTTGAGAGAATGTTTTTGGAAGTAGTTTCAAATATAATAGTATAATTTGGCTGGTCTTAAAAAATGTAAGCTCCTTCCTAATAATCTTTTGGAAGATTGTTATTTACAAAAGAAATTAAGTGTATATATATATATATATATATATATATATATATATATTTGAAAATATCATCCATTACAAGTCTCGATATCTTTTAATTCATCGAACTATATTAGTGTGCTCCTTTTTTTAAACTTCCAATTATCAAATTAATTCTTTTACTTTTAAATTAATTTTTTTGTTAGATGTTAATAATTCTTTGTTAATTATATGAATTTTTAATTTTTTTCATTAATCTTAGTTAAATAAGTGACTAAATTGATTTAATAAAAGTTGACTCTTTAATAAATTAATTTTATAATAATTGATTTGGTGAGGAAGAACATAAGATAATTACTACGCATCTTTAAAGAAATGATGTGTCATTATTTTATTGGTACTTAAACTTAAAACACCTATTTTTTTAGATTATCCTAATATAAGTTATTCTATAAAAATAAAACGTCTTATATTCTACCAAAGAAAAGCTATTGGTAGCTCCCCTATCCAGTGAACTAGCAATAGCGATTGAAGCTCCTTATGCCTGGTTCCGCTCAACTCTCCTTTCAGAGTACAATACCCTTATTTCTTTTTCCTTTCCTTTGTCGGACATTCAACCTTTGAGCAAACGGCTTGGGGCTTTTCTTCTCCCTTCTCAAATCAATAGCGTCGGTGAAGTGCTTTCTTTCTTGTTACTGTAGGATATACAGATTGTGTCTTAGCGGTTGTCTTCCGTTTGTACGCTCCCAGGCGATGAAGCTAGAGTTCTCGCAGTCACCAATTTGTTATAGAACATGACTTCCAAAATGAAAAAAGTCTAAGAGTTGGGAAGCGATGCCATAGGTAAGAAAGTGCCTTTTGTGCCATTCGAATTTCAGATTATCATATTTATAATATAATACTGAATGTTCTGAACAAAAAAAAATATCAAATACATGATCAAACTTGAAGCTCCATATCCGACATGACTCAAATCAATTTGGGTTTAAGCACTCGAATTTAAGATTATTCAAATTTATTCGGACTTAAATCTTCAAATCTGTGATGATCTGAAATAATGATCATAGAAGAAGTTATTTAAACTTATCCTGCATTCAAATACGTATTTTTAATTTTGCCCAGTGGCTACTAAACTTTTTTAATTTTTTAAATAATTAAAAATAAAAAGATACCGTATCAGCCCACGGCCATTTTATAGCTCAACATGCCACATAAGGTGCCATTTGTGCAAACAAAAGTCTATCAGTATTACATGATATTAAAAGCTCATGGTTTAATTAAAATAAAAAAATTATAGACCCATAAAGTATTTATATTTATTTTTCACAAAAATTAAAAGTATATTTAGCTATTAAATCATGGGTGCATAATCCGTATTCTTGTACAAAAAAGATACTAATCCCTCTTAGTTTCAAAACACCAATTTCCCCCAATAATTAGAGTTTAGAGCTTAAAATTTAGGTGTTTTTTTGTTTAGAGTTTAGGATTTAAGAGTTAAGATTTATGATTTATAGTTTATGGATTTAAAATCTAAGGTTTAGTGTTTACGATTTTGAATTTAAGGATAGTTAAAGAAAAAATTTTGGTGTTTTGAAACTAAAGAGAATTACTATCTATTTGGTATAAGTATAAAGGTTTATGTATTTCACCCATTAAACCATTATTTTTAGGACTAAAGATTAATAATTAAATTGTTAAAACAGCAAAATCAAGTTTAATTTATAAAATAATAACACATGTTTAAATCACAAAAATAATAACACTTGTTTAAATAAAAAAAGATTTAAAAAATATTAAAATTTTTAAATCACATAACTTTTAAACAATTTATGATAGGAAGACATTTATCTCAATCATACATCTTCTAAAAGTTATAAAATAACTCATTTTTATCTTTTTCAAACTTATTATCATGCAAAATGTAAAGATTTTACGTTCATTTTTATTTAAAAATAAATATATTTTTATCATAAAATAAAAAATTATTTTTATTTCAAATATAAAAAACCTTTAAAATACTAAAACTTTTTATTTTTTAATTATTTAAGTTCATTCAAATATTTGTTTTTTAATACTTGCCATCGTTTTGTTTATTGGTTTTGATTCTTTTAGTAAGAGGTGTTTCATGTGTTGGATTATAGTGTTTCAATTTGGTAGGGACTTTTAGATTTATTTTATTTGGCTGATTAAAAAACAATTGACAGGATTATAATATACAACATTTTGTGGCCTAGAACATGCATGCTTGTGAAATTAGAATCAAGCACCAAGTAGATGACATACTTACAATGTGTACGGTAAATCAAGACTTGAGCTCTGTGCCATAGAGAGAGAAAAAACGGAATAGTAAGAAGAAACACTACTTTGTTAAACATATCAGTTAATCTCTGTTTTGCCTTTGAAAAACATATGCTTTTGTGTTTTTGGAGATTTACTTTGTCAACTAAAAATAGTTTCTCACTGTACGTACTAGTATCAAAAACAACTCAGTGCCAATTTTTTTTTTATTATTTAAAAGAGTTAATAGCACCTATAATCCCTATAATTTGGGCCGAATAACAAATTAGTCCCTATATTTTAAAACATAACAAATTGGTCCTTAAAATTACAATATTGTAACATATATGTCCTTTTGTCACTCAAACCGTCAATTTAATCGTTAAATGTCAACTGGGCTACACGTGGCTTATATGTGTGTCCAATCATCTTTTGCATTTCATTGACATGGAATAATAAGAAATTAAAAAAATTAAAAATCATTATAATTAAAAAACCCTAAAAAGCAACAATCCTTCTGGCTCCTTCAATTTCACTTGCAAACCCTTATTACGCGAACGTTCTTTTGGGCAGCCATCAAAACTAAGCTTCGATTCCTTCCTTTTCTCCTTTATTTTTCTTTACTTCAAATTGGAGAACAAAAGCCCAATACCTTCCTGCAACTCTGAGCGCCAGCCAACCACCGAATCGCAACCTTTCCTTTCTCCCCTTTCTCCCCGTCCCTTCTAATTTTCCTAGTTTCTTCGCTGTCTCTCAAACTATCACGCCCAATTTCCAAAGATTCCAAGAACTTGAAAATTTTCCTTTTTTATATCTTCATTGTGATTTCCTCCCTAGATTCTTAAATTTGTGCTTGACTTGTTGATGGCTTCTACTCTTATTTTTATATATATTCCAAGGATATTTCCGATTTATGGATGGCTTGATTGTTGTTGTGGATCTTGATTTGCCTCTTTTTTTATGTTGGTTGATTCTTGGTTAACTTACATGAAGTGGTTCAAGATTGCCAGGATTTTTGGGTTTTTGATTTCGATTGTGGGAATACATTGGTATTGAACTATTTTGCTTTTGTTGAGAGTAGGGCTGTAAGGGTTGATGAAGACCAGGCTAGGTGTTTTTTTTTTTGTGATTTTAGCAAGGGAGGTGTAGTATGTGTCTTTGCAAAATTGTTTGGGTTTAATGGGTCGACCTTCATCTTGATGTTTTTTATGGTGCTCTGTTTCGTTCAAGTTCTAGATTTGAAATAGGATAAATTCTTGTTTTAAACTATGTTGCATATGAGTTGCTCGATGGTATGTTTGAATCAAAGTGCTGACTCTTTAGGCTGATGTTTCCGCGACCCTAAATGGCTTGTCTAGATAGTCCAATTGGTATGGGATATGTGCGAAGGACATTCTTGCTTGGCTTCTTCCTTTGTTGAGTTTTCCCTCTGCTTTCCCTCTCTTCTTCTTTTTCTTCTTCTACTTGACAGAGCTCAAAAATGATTTTTTTTAATTATATTGAATATATTAAAAATAATTTTAGGATTTTTTTAATTATAATGATTTTTATTTTTTTAACTTTGTAATATTGCATGTTAGCAAAACACAAAAAATGATTAGGCACAAATGCAAGCCACATGTTGCCTAGTTGGCATTTAACGACTGAATTGACGGTTTTAGTGACAGAAGGACATGTGTTACAATATTGTAACTTTAAGAACCAATTTGTTATGCTTTAAAATCTAGGGACTAATTTGTTATTCGGTTCAAATTATAGGGACTACAGATGCTATTAACTCTTTAATTTTAAAAAAATAATTAATATTTTATTTTATTTTTTTATAAATTAAAATTTATATATATAAATATAATACTAATAATAAAAAAACATATTCATAAATATTATAAAATAAAATTATTACTACTATAAAATTAAACAGAATACTACAAATATAATACTAATAGAATACTAATATGTTAATTGAAAAATGCTAATGGTAGTTACTTTTACCATCACATTGCAACATTCTCTGTCTTATTGGATCACATCACTTTTAGGTTTACGTGCAAACCAGTTACCTACTATTATATGTTACTTGAAAAATGTTTTTTAGCATCACATATTTTAGTTTTTCAATTTCTCACATGGGTAATGGGATTTTTATCATTTTATATTTTAAAGACTAAGCAACAACATCAAATAAAGATTTAAAGTAGGCTAAAATATTAAAAAAACCTTGAAACTTTATCACTATATTTAAACAAGTCTTATACTTTTATTGTATTCAAAAAAACTCTTAAACTTTAATTTGTATTTAAGTAAACCCTTAAATTTTAATTTGAGTATTCAAATAAGCCCTTGATCTTTATTTTGTATTTAAATGAACCTTTAACATAAATCAATTCGCTATAGGAGTGAGCATTTGATTGATTTTTCGAATGGATTTTGAAACTGAACTTCTTATATAAAAAATCGATTATATTATAATATATTATATAATATTTAAATATTTATATTATATATAATATATTTAAAAAATATTGATTAATTCAATTAGTTTGATTTGTAATTTTAGATATCGAGTTAATTGCAAAAACAACCTCAAATACTGACTTGAATTCAAAATTGATTTAACTAAATCAAATTAGTAACGAAAATCGCTTTGATCCTATGTTAGTATAATTGATGGACCTACACTTCATCATTCAAGTGGGAGATTGTTGGGAAATTCTTTAGTGGGTCTACATATATCAATTAATTGTACATTACAGGTTATCTGTTTAGTCCACTTAAAAGTGATTAAATAAAGTTTAAGTTATTGGACTTTAGGGCATCTCAATTAGTATGGGCTTTGCAATGTGTAGAGACCCAATATTTTATTTTATTTTCATGATGAGCCAAAATAAAATAAAATATACTTCAAGTATAAATAAGTTATGGTCCCCAGTCTAAACATAACTTAATTCTCACAACAAATCCCATCATTGAGTGAGATACAGATTCTCTCAAAAGTTTAGATGTGGAATACTCTAACCTCAAGAAATCAATTCCAATGAATTCAGGTACGCTTCCATATTACTATATTATTAATGATTAAACATGAGATCCTGGATATGTTTATTTGTATGAATTTCAACAAGTGAATCTTATTAAACTTTTTTAATATGTATTTTAAAGATTTAATTATTAATTTACTATTTTACTGTCATTATATGTCAAACATATTGAGTCAAGCTTGAGCAGTTCGAGTATTTTAATAAGTTGAGCTCGAACTTCAAAAACCAAACTTGATTGAGCTCGAGCTGCTTCGAATTTTCAAGTCGAACCAAACTCGAACTTGGTACTACATCATCTCAACTTGACTTAATTACATCTCTACATGTATCGAATATAAAATTCCCTATTCCACGCACCATTTCTTTTCTGTCTTATTTCCATTCTGTCGTGCATTACTTTTCGATTTTGCTTTATTAGCTAAATGCTTAATCTTTGTGGACTGTAACACAATTTCATTCTGTTAAAGGTGCAACGAGAGAGGCCTCCGGTATTAAGAGATGCTGAGCAGATCCCTCTATCGGTGCACCAGGCTGCAACACTCAACAAAGACTTTGTTCGTGGAACTGTTGGTGCTGGAGTTTTCTCGAACATTTTCTTTGTTTAAGGTGTTTGCATGATCATACTTTCTACTTTGGTTGTGTATTGTTCTTTGTTTAAAGTGTTTGCATGATCATAAATTTTATTAATTTTGGTATTATTGGTTGGTAAAAAGATAAATGATACTTTGTCTAATATTTTGTTACATATTTTCATATTTTTATAAATCAAATATATAAATTTGTGGGATTTGCTTTGCTCTTCATTTTGCAGCTTTTTCTATCCTTTCCCTTCGTCCCCCCTTATCCGCTCAGTCCTGACAATGGAGAGTTTTCATGTTTGAAAAACAAAGTCAAGGATTTTGCATCTTACGTTCATTAGGCTTCCCTCCAAAAACATTAAGGCTTTTATTTGGTATTGTGAAAAGAAAATTATTTAATCAAATGATTAAGTTACAAAATAAAAAAATTTTATAAAACATAACCATTTGATTAATTAATTTTCCTTCCTCATCCTTTTCTTTCCATCTTACCTAGCAAAGCCTTAAGTTGGAATTTCAAACAAAGGCAAAGTTGTTCCCCTAAACATTTTGACAAAATGTACTCAACTTGTCAATCAACCCACAATATGTTGGGCCATGTTTGGTATATAATAGGATGAAGAAAGTGCTAGAATGGTATAAACTTACAAATAGGATTGAATTAGGTGATATTATTTTATTTTATGTTTGATGTGTATAAGAATCAATTGTAAGATAGAATGATTTTTATATATTTTTTCATCATATGTAAAATTAAAAGTATGATAAAATTTTTTTTTAATTTATCAAAAGTATTCATTTTTAAATTAAATATAATTTAAATTTACAATTTTTTGATAAATATAATTCAAAGATTTTTTTAATTTCTATAGTTAAAAGTTATTTTTTAAAAGTGGATTTTCAATAAAATATTTATTTTTTAAAAAAATTAAATGTTTTCAAAAAATCGATTTTGTTAAACATATATTTTTTTATTACAAACATTTCTCTATATTTTTTACTATTTTTCTTTTACTTTCTTTTTTATTTTCTTATTTTGATTTACAATTTAAATTTAAAATAATTTTTATGATTTTAATTTAAATATATTTATCTTAGAAAAATGAATTTTTCAAATAAGTTGATTGTTTTGAAGAAAATACCTTGAATTTTCAATAAAAAATGTACCTTTTTTATTTTATTTTTCCATTTTCTTTTTATTGCCAAAAATAAAGAAAAAGAAAAAAATCTAAAAAGATAAAAAAAGAAAAAAATACTCCCTAAATGTAAAAGTTATTATAATCATTCATAATAATTTTTATATTTAAGAATTAAATTAAAAAATTATTTTGAGAATCAATTATTTAAAAAAATCAAAAATTATTTTTTTTATAAATTATTTTTTATCTAAAATATATTTTTCTTTATCCAAAAAAGAAAAAATAAAAAAGAGAAAGAAAGAAATAAGGAAAAAAGAGGTAAAAAAAGAAAAAATAATTTAGAATAACCAATTAATCAATGAGCATTGTCATCTTATTAAAGTTTAAGTTAATTTTTAAATATAAGTTTTAAAAATAAAATATAAGTATCTATCACCTAATCGCATGAGATTAGAAAAAAGAAAAAAAAGGAAAGAAATAAATAAAGAAAAAAGAGGTAAAAAAAATAAGAATAACCAATTAATCAATGAGCATTGTCATCTTATTAAAGTTTAAGCTAATTTTTAAATATAAGCTTTAAGAATAAAATATAAGTATCTATCACATGAGATTAAAAACAATCTTTACTTTTCGAAGAAGATTAATTCATCTTATACTAAGAGGATGACTCAATCCAATATTTCCTTCATATGATTGAATGATAATTATCCTACTCTGTCTTTAATTCATGCGCTAAACATGACATTATTTCTAAATATGATATAACAAAATAAAAATTTTTGAGTATGTATCTTTTTCATTTTCAAAATCATGAAAGCTATAAAAATGCTTTTTGTCAAAATCCACTAGTGCATATTCATTGTGTCATATACCTTTTTTATTCAAAACCAATTAAATGAATTTCAAGACTTTAACTCATTGCATGTTCAAAACAAAGCATAGTTTTCAAACACTCAAAATATGAAATGCAAGTTTTTAACAGCTATAGGAACGTGATTCCAAAATGAAATGTCAAAGATGTCATATCTCATCATTGTACAAACTATCTTATGGACATATCAGGTATTCAATTACAATCATATCATTCTTTTATTTTCACATGAATCACTTGACTACTATGTCCTCATAATGCTATAAAATGTCTTAGAGGTCGTATAAGCTGTTAACTATATGATTATATTCGATTCATGCAAATATCAATGTTACCAATTTCAAAACAATTTAGAATCAAAACCAAGATCATTTACCACTAGAACATCATCACATATCTAATTCTTCAATCATTTTTTTTTTAAATCTCGATGTTCAACCAGAGAGTTACTAAACTGATTCTAAACTTGTTTATACCATAATTTCGTATGATTTAACCTCAATAGTAATATAATTAAATGACGTACAAATCGAATCAATTTGCCACAATTCAATATCACTATCATTCATTACACACCACAATATCGAAACAAAAAACCCCTACCATCAGTGTGGGTCCTTTTATTATCTCATGTATTCTCAATGATATAAAATGATAAAATTATCTAAATGTTAAACCCTTGCCATATCAATAATTTCACCTTCGAACTATTCCACAATCAAGAAATTGAAATTATTAAACACCAAGATCATTACTATCTATTCGGTTTCATTAAAAATTCCACAATTCAACATTTGATCATATAATTGCCAACTCCTCAATTAAATGTTATATCATATAATCATCCGATTTAACAATTCTATATAACCTATACAATATAAATCTACCACGGACTTATATAAAAGTCATACCATACTCCTATGCTTAGTGCTCTACATTGAGCCGCACCGGACTCATGTTTGTCACCTTAGCATCGCGCCTTGAGCTTTGCACGTGTACACCAAGCTTAGCTAAGTCTGCGTTTGTCACCTTATCATTACGCTACATATTTAATACTACTAAGACAACTTAGTGTCCATTCAATAAAATTATAACTATTTTTTTATAAAAATTAAACGGCGTTCGCTTACTGATTCTCTTACCAAATTTCTGTACTAATTCTAACAAGTATTAAATCTCTCATCCATACTCAGCTTGCTCAACATAGCCATTAACCGGCCAAATCAGCTCTTAAAGCACCTCAAATAAACACTAACACTATGTTTGAATAGACATTAGTAAGGGAAAGGAATGGAAAGGAAAAGAATGTAAATTAAAGGAAAAAAGAGGAAAGGAAAGGTTATATGTACCCCTTGTTTAGATAACTAAAATTTATAAAGGAAAGGAAAGGAAAGTAATTTTATCAATCATTGTTTGGTTAAGTAATAAAAAGGAAATGAAATGAAATGATTCATTATAATGTTTTTTTTCCAATTATAATCTCTTTTGTTTTAAATTTTATAATATAATAAAGTTAAATTTAATATTTTACATGTTAAATTTTTTTTCAAATTTCATTTCCTTCCTGTTTACCTTAAATTGGAGTTTTAAAAAAACTAAGTCAAGGGAAAATGGGGGGTGCTTACTCTTCCTCCCTTTCCTTTTCTTAGCTAAAAAATTTTCCCAAAAAAGGGAAAAGTTTTCAACATTTCCTTGTTTTACTTAATTCTCTTTTCCTTTCTCTTCCTCACCTCCAATCCAAACATAGGGTAAAAGAATTAGTTTAGAGCCTTTAAACTCAGCCTTGAAGAACTCCCAAAATTTTAGCCTTTAATTAGCCAAAATGCTACTGTGTCCAACCCCTTTTAAAGACCCAAAATAGCTCGCAAAGACTTATTATTCTAGCTCAAAGTTTTAGCCTTTAATGGCTCCTATTTCAACCTTTGATCCATCTCTTTTTAGTTATATATTCAGCCTAGAATCATGCTCGATTCAACAGCAAATACTTACTGTTTTGGGCCAAAAATCCAGCTTTTCAAACACCACCTTCACACCCTGGCAGCCCCTTTCTTCCACTCCAAATCACCGGTCTTAAAATGCCAACCTCCAAAATCAGCCCTATTCAATAACGTTTAGGACTCCATTTCAACCTTCAAAATCCACCTCAAACCACCGTTTTCCCTTGTTTCTTTAGGGTTGCAACACCATCCAAAAGTAATCTTAATGGCTCCAAAACGCCAACCGAACAGCTCCTCAACTCAGTACCTAAATAGCCCTATCTTAGCCTCATAACAGCCCCTAGCCCAAGCTTAAGAATCCCTGAAATGGCCATGTTTTATTTTAGAAAAACCACTTTTCTGAACTCTAAAAGCTAGCATTGAACACAGCAAAAACCCCTACACTAATGCCACCCGAGAGCCTTGCTTCTTCTTGATTTCCTTTGCCCATTGCAACCTTTCTCCTCTGCTTTCATTTTTCTTTGTCCCTCACATGTCGCTCCCTTCCTTCTAGTTTCCTCTTCGCCTTTCTCTTCCCGTTTCTTTTCTTTGCTTTTTCAATTTAATAGACATGAGGGAGGTCGGGTGAGTGAAGGGAGAAAGATGAGGGAGAGAAAAGGATAGGTGGGTGGAGTTGGTGAGAATAAGGGAAGGAAGAGGCAGAGAGTGTTCTGCCTCCTAGCAAAACCGATCGGGTTGGAGGGGAAAACTTCCCCCCAACTCTATTTTTTTAATATTCATTTTCATTGCATTTTTCTTTTATAAATTATATTATTTATTTTTTATTTTTTCCTTTGGTGATGCAGATAATTTAGTCTTCTAAGTAAACTTACCCAAGTCTGCTGAGCAGACTTGTTAGTGGACAAGCTTCCTTCCAATAAATATATTATTTTATTTTTTTAATTATATATATTTATATATATGTATTAATATTTATATATAAATATGTTTCCATTGGTAATTATATATTTATAATATGTATTTTTATTGTTTTATATTTATAATTTATACTTACTAAATAGCAAATATATATTACTAAATAGGTAATATATATTTATAATTTATTTTTAATATTTATATTTATAAATACTTTTATAATTTTTATGTTATTTTGGTTTGATAAAAATCATGACACATCGTAGGTTAAAATACTGATGGATATAAATGTTATTCTCTTAATAAGTGAATGGGCACCATATGGCACTTTATTACCCTTTAGAGGCAATTTTTTTATTTTGCAAATTTATAGTTAGTTTAAATTTTTTTATTAAATTGAAAATATTATAAATAAAATTAGCCATGTGATAGACAAAAAAACAAAAAAAATAAACTTATTATAAAGAGAAGAGAGATGTTGAAATATTCAAAAAAATTGAAAAGAATTAAATCAAATATTTATAATTTTTTCTTTTATACATACTATAATTATTTTTCCAATGTTAGAATAAAAAAATGAAGCGAAAGATATGAAAAGTGGAGAGAGGAAAAAAATTAAAATTCAAAGAATTTTTTTAAGAAACTAAAAATATTCATGTAATAAAAAATATATTCAAAATTACGTATTAGTTTTTTTTTTCAAAATTCAAATTAAATACTCAAAAAATTTGATTTTATAAAAAGTGGAATAAACTACTAAAATTCAAATACCAAAGATTCGAAAAATTTCAAGTCAAATCATAATTCCCATTTTCATTTTTATAATTCTCAAAATTTGAAAATTACAAAACTATAAAATCTAATAAATATTACAAATAATATAATTATACTATAAAACAAAAAATTCCAAAAGTCATTTTTTAAAACTTAAACACAAATAAGCACAAAAAATTATAAAAAATAAATCTACAAATAAAAAACTTTCAGAAAAATTCTTTAAATATGAAAATTGAAAGCTATAAAAGAGAAAATAAAATAATAAATAAGTAATTTTAATATTAAATACTTAGAGATTAAGAAAAATAAAAAGAAAAGGTGGTGGTAGGGAATTAATCTAATCTAAAAAAAGATAAAAATTAAATATAAATAAAATGATTAATCAATACATTAAACATTTTCATTTTTATTTAATAAATTAATATTTTTAAAATAATTATCTTGATTTATTATTATTTTTAATAAATACTATTTACAATATTTTTTACGAAAAAATTCATGTAAAGCAGGGGTTTCATCCTAATTTCAATAAAAAATGCATAACAATATACTTATTTATATTTTTATTTCAATTTTAAATTGTCCAAAAATAATATAATTCATAATTCATTAAATAATTGTATAATTAATAATTCTACTGGTAATTTAAAAGTCTTGATATTTTTATAAGTTTAATTTTATAGTAGTAATATTTTATTCTATAATTTTTATGAATTTATTGTTTTTATTATTGGCATTTTATATACATATATGGGGTAAATTTTGATTTATAAAAGGTTTAATAGTCAAATAAGCTCTCAACCTTTAGCCAAAAATGAAATTCAGCCCTCAACATTTTATTGCATGAAATTCAGTCCATAAACTTTTTATTTCAATGGAAATAAACCCTCAACCTTTTACAATTATGCAATTAAGTCAAAAACTGTTAAATGACACTAACTGCCGTTAGTTTTGGATACGTGGTAGCTGACGTGGATAGCTTAGTTAGCTGCCACGTGGCATGCCACGTATGCAAAATTAACGACAGTTAATTTATTTAACAGATTTGGTCTATTTTTATTAAAATAAAAGTTTATAAATTAAATTTTATGCGATAAAATATTAAGAGTTGAAATTTATTTTGGATTAAAAATTAAAGGTTTATTTAGCTATTAAACCTTTAAAAAAATAAAATATAATACTAATTGATCATTTAAAATCGATATGAGTACAACTGTACCGTACGTGAGAAACTCATTTTTAGATGGAACTTAAATCTGACAGAAACACAAACGCATTTGTATTTTAAGGGTAAAATAGAGATTTGACTTTGTAAATATGCTCTATTCTTGAGAATTTCTAAATGAAACTTTTTTTTTACTCTTTATACCCCTATATTTTTCAATGAATTACTATTTATTACAAATGAATTGGGGTATGAAAAATAAGAAGTAGGGTATATTTAGAAATTCTCATCTGGTCGACAAGTCTTGTGTTTCTTCTTAGTTCTTGGCCGGTCTCGTGTTCTTTCTCTCTCCATGGCTTCATCCTCTCTCATCCTTCCTCTTGCATCCCTTCCTACCCAGAGCAGATTTTTGGCCTTAGATTTAAGAGATCTATCTGGGATCTATAATATAGTTAGCTTTTTTTGGTTTGGGTCCTCAACCTTTATCACATCAGGGAAATCGGGAACTGTTATGTTTTGTTGCTCGTACGTCAAAGGATGGTAAGTTTTTGGGCATTGGTTTTGGTTAGCTTCTTGGATGTGTTTTAGATTTATGATGATTCATGTTTTAAGCCTTGATCTTGTTTTCTTGATCTTTGGATAGAAAAGTCTTGATCTTTGGTCCTAGTTTTTGCACAGGAGTGGTTGATTCTATTTTAATTCTTTGGCCTGGATTGTATAATTCATAGTTGGTTTTAACAATGCAGATCTTTGCAGATCTGCTAAGTTGCTTGTCTTTGTGCAAGCTCAAGCCTTAATCTTTTACACGGTAAGTATTCTGAAATTTTAACATTTGTTTGGTTCTTATTCTAATTTTATGATTTAGGCTGAATTTTGTGATTAATTAATAGTTTTTATACTAGGTACCTGAACAAGACATCTGTTCTTTCTTTTACTTCACCTAACCCACCCACTTACCTCTTTCAACTCTCCTAATTTTTGCCCTATCCCACCCACACTTTCTTTCTATTTTTGTCATGCATTAATTTTTTATTTTGCTTCATTCGTTAAATGTTTAATCTTTGTGGACTTTTATGTGATTTTATTCTGTTAAAGGTGCAACAGAGATGCTGAACAGATTCTTCTACTGCTGCACACTGTGTTGGTGGAGCTACTGGTGCCGGAGCTTTCTTGAACATTTGGTCAGTCATGGGTATTAGTTTAAGGTGTTTGCATGATCATACATTCTGCTTTTGCAGTAAGAAAATGAGATTATACTGTTGTTTTTAGAGTTGCTACCTGCTACAGCTGATTGTAGCATAAGAAAATTGGATTTTTTTTCTTATAATTTTATTAATTTTAATATTTTTGGTTGGTTGTGAATATTTGGAAAGAAGATAAATGATGCTTTGTCCAATAGTTTATTACATATTTTCATATTTTTATTAATCAAATATGTAAATTTATGGGGTTTGCTTTGCTCTTCATTTTGCAGCTTTTTCTATCATCTGCCCTTCATCCTTCCTCATTCATACAGTCTCGACAATGGAGAGTTTCTATGGTTGAAAAACAAAGCCATCTTAGGTTCTTTGGGCTTCCTCCAAAAACAGTGGAATTTCCTTGAACGTTTGTCAAAAGGTACTCAACTTTTCAGTCAATTATAAATTGGATTAGATGATATCATTATATAGGGTATGTATAAGGATTAAGAATAGGATAGGATAATTTTTGTACATTTTCATCATATTTGTTATGTATGATAAAATAACTTTTTTTTTAATTTATAAAAAATATTCTTTTTTAAAGTAAATATAATTTAAATTTATAATTTTTTAATAAATATATTTCGAAGATTTTTTAACTAAAAAAATATTATTATAAATTTCTATAATTCAAAGTTATTTTTTAAAAAGGTTAATTTTCAATAAAATATTGAATTTTTAAAAAGATTAAATGCTTGCAAAAAATTGATTTTTTATAAAAATATATATTTCTTTATATTTTTACTTTTTTTCTTTTTTATTTCTTTTTATGATTTAAATTTAAAATATTTTTTTTATTTTAATTCAAATATATTTATTTTAGAAAAATGAAATTTTCAAATAAGATGATTGTTTTAAAAAATACCTTGAATTGTAATAAAAAAATATTTTTATTTTTTCTTTTTCTTTTTTTTATTGTCGACAAGAGAAAAAAAAGAAAAGAATATAAAAAAAATACTAGCTAAATTTAAGTGTTCAAATTTTATAATTTAAAAATTATAATTCATAATAAATTTTATATTTAAGAGTCTTTCCCTCCGGTGATTTTTTATTTGGCAGAGAAAGAATATTATTGTTGATGAAATGAGAATATCTACAATAATATCCGAAGAGATAATATCAGCCTATATTATCCAATTCTAGAACTCACCATGAGATAAACTAGAAATTATCTCCTTAAGCCTAGAACACTGCATGAATTAAATTGCATGTGGAGTTGGCAAGCCGTCTCTGTTGAGATTCGAGGGCGGAGGTAAATTTACCAAACTTGATAGATCCATCCCCTTCCTGGCCATCTTTGCTACCCAATCAGTAGCATCGTTTGCATCTCTCCTAATCCAGTTGCACTTGAATCCAGATAGTCTTATGCTTCTTTTTTGAATCTCTTGAATGATAGGATATATCTTCCAATGTCTGGATTTTCCCGTGTATCACCTCTTTGTATACCAGTTCCAAATCTGTCTCTAACATGATTCTTTCCGGGTTACAACTCTGAGCCAACCTTATTCCCTTCTTGACTGCTTTAAATTCTACTTCCAAAGGATTTTCAACCCCTATGTTAGTTCCCTTTCCAGCTATTAGTTTTCCATTCGAATCTCTGATTACCACTCCAATGCTACATCGTCTTGGTTTTTAAAAGAACCATCTGCATTGATTTTAAACCCTCCTTTTGGTTTAGACCAGCTCTGTTTTGGTCCTGAGCTCTTCTGATAATCTTGACTTTTATTCGTCTGTGTTAACTGTACTAATTTTGCAATCAGACTAGAAGCAGACCTAATACATCTATAAGGACCAGGACTTTGATTCTTGAAAATCTTTGCATACCTACGTTTCCAGATTAACCAACATATAAGTGCAATTGTCATGCATATTTAGTTGTCTATCATCCCTTGTATAAACAGTATTGTAAAGAAACTCCCTCAGCCAGCTCCAATATGTAGTGATCTACTGTTGATTAACTCTAATGCCCAAATCCACACCAAACCATACAAGTATGCTCCATTCGTAAGTCAGGACAATATGTTCAACAATTTCTACCTCCATATGATGTAATCCGCATATTGGAGGCTCCTTGATCTTTTTTTTGGTAGGAACTATATTACTGCAAGCCCTCCATATAAAACATCTTATTTTCACCTTATTTTTGTAGGAGTTGGTATCCTCCATATCTGGCGCCAAATCTTTTCATCAACTGTTGATGAAGAGGAAGGTCTATTCAACTGATTCATTTCCCTATTCTCAACCAAACTATATCCAAACTTCATGTGTAGATTCCATCTTCAAGGATTGGCCATATTAATTTGTCACTTTCCCCATTTAAACAAAAATTAAATTCCTGAATAGAATTCAGCTGGTCCTCATTGAAAAATTCTGATATAGCCTTCAGACTCCATTGCTTGGTTTCATAATCAATGATACCAAATCTTCCCATTCTAGTCCAATTGTCTTGCCAATATTCACACTATCCCCATTCATCACTTGCCCAGCCACATTATCTTTCGCAAAATTCCTTCCCTTGATTATACTGGCCTATGCCTATGATGCTTTAGCTCCTTTCCTGGCTTCCTAGATGGAACAATCATAAAAATACTTCCCCTTCAGCACCTTAACCCATAGAGAATCAGGATTCAAAGCAATTCTCCAACAACTGTTGAACAAATTTAAGTCTCTAAACCCCATTCCTCCTTTGCTCTTTCCTCTTGTTAAGCTTAACCAACTCATCCAATGAATTTTTATTCTCCTCCTTAGATTGTCCCCGCCAGAACTTGGCTAAAGCAACATTTATCTCATCACAAGTTTTCTTAGGAATTTTGAACACCTGCATAGTATGGATCAGCCTAATAGTAGCTACAACCTTGATGAGTACTTCTCTTCCACCTTAGGTCAGTAACTTCCCTTTCCATCCTTGAATCTTCATCAAAATCTTCTCTTTTATATGATTCAGTGCTGCTCTCTTAGTCATTCTCCAAAAAGAAGGAATCCCCAAATGGGCACCGTGATTTATAGCCTCTTTAACTCCCAAATTGTCTTCAATAGCTCTTTAACACAAATATTAGTTTTAGCAGGAAGAAAAAACAGTGAATCATTTGTAAATAGTAGATGGGAAACCATTGGACAATTCCAACCAAGTTTGACTCCACTAAGCCAATGAGATTCAATTGACTTATTAACTAATCTAGAAAGGACATCTATTATGAACAGAAAAAAGTAAGGGGATAGAGGATCCCCTTGCCTAAGAACTCTAGTAGGAAATCAGTATTAGAATGCTTACCATTGACAACAAAGTTGTAGGAGACAGGAGAGATACATTCGATTATCTGTCCTGTCCTATCCAATGAGTCTGAAATCCAAGTTTATTCATAACCCTAGCCTAAAAATCCCACTCCATTGGGTCATAGGCCTCTCGTGATTGAATGTTCAATTATCTAAAGTGAATTGATTTCTTTATTTAAAGGTGCATTTAGTGGCCTGTAATTGTAGGGACACCAAAGCTTACTTCTGGTTATGTCGATTAAACCACTCGAATTTGGCATATTGAGATTTGTGGTTATGTAACGGCCTTTCCTTTTTCTACTTTTCTAGATGAAACCCTTCTTTACTTGGTCTTTTTTTTTTTTAAATTTTGCATATATTATTTCATCATATCTTAGGCACATTTGATTTTGCAAATTTATCTGAATTCAATTTGGATTGTTTACCTTAATTTGGAATGTTTTTAAGTGTTGTCTAGAGTAAAATTTATGTTGTTTACAAACTAAACAATGCAGTTAAGATTTTGGATGTTAAAATCTAATAATATTCCATTGCTAATAGAGGGATATTTTGTGATCGCAGTGTAGGGTAGAGCTGGCAATCTTATACACGACATAATTATACGATACAAAAACGATACGAATATAAGACATGAGGTGACACGAATTAAAATTAACTAAATTATATATCAATATTGTAAAAGCTAAAAATAAGTTAAAGAATAAGATTTTATGTTTTTCGTGTTAACACGAATTTTAACACGAATTTATCGTGATTTACATGACACGAAAACGAATTAGGAACACAAATTGTCAGGTAGTGCCAAATTGAGGGTCACACTAATGTTGAGACCCTAAACATGTTGATATCATAACAATTGCATTAGGTGATAAGACTTTGTTTGTGGGATGCTTAATGCGATTTTGCATTATTGTTTATAAAAGATTGAAGAGTGAAGGGGCAGACAACTATAGTCGAGCTGCAATTTTTATGTTGAATATTAGGAACGCTTAAAATTTAAAGAAGATCAGTAAGAAATTTATGTACTTTGCATTCATTTAAAAGCAAGCAATTTGTTTGTCTTGATACAGTTAAAGTCTCAACATAGTTAAAAGAAAACAATTTGTCTGTGAATAATCTTTTCACAAGGAAAGAGATTCACAAGAACCTTCAAAAGTGAAGGCTTACTTATGCCAGAGTTGTCTGTTGCCTAAGCTGAGTCGGTGTAATTGAAGTTCATTCTTTTTTTCTAGCATTCCCAGCAGCTGAAGATACTCCTCTGTGCTTTCGGGCCTTTCCTTTTCCAGTTGAAGGTACAATAACAGCCATGTTCCTTGTAATAGATTTCAGTGGGTGGTAAGTTTTTGGTTTATTTTTGTCAGGTTTGACAAAAGTATTCTTTTCCTTTTTGTGCTTTTCAACTTCGATGGTTCCTCCAATCTGAACTGGTGGATTGCATAAGGTGCAGGTTAGATTGAGTCTGTTTGCAATAAATCAAGTTGAAACATAAATACAAAGAAACTGGAGTCTTGCAAGAAGTCTAGTTGATAAATAAAGACATAAAGAACAAATGTAGATGACATAAGTGGATTAAGGAACTAAATTGTGATTGAGAAAAAGTATTTAATAATTTAGGGGAGAGTATCAGAAACTCTAACAGTAAAAGTAGAAAAGGTAAGTCGGCCCTAACTTCAACAGGTCATCAGTTCATATTTTAGGAATAAAGAATTGCATGAAGATGAAAAGAGGACTCTAAGTTGTATAGCCTCAATAAGTCAGATATTTCTGAATAGAATAGAATTTTAACAGTTCATATTAACAACGTTGGTAATTTAAAGAACTACAAGGAGATGAGAAGAAAGTTACAAGTTGTATTGTTGTATTCATACATTAGTATATTTGAGAGTATGATAGAGCTTAATAATCAGTAACAGTGAGTAATTAAATGGATGTATGATTGTGTGGTTACGAGCAAAAAAAACTAAGGTGGAGTTGTGTGATATTTTTAAAATTCGAGAGCATTAGAATATAAGTCTACATGTATTGGGAGAATCTAAACGTCTATTCAGAAGATTCCAATCCATTAAGAAAATTTAAACAAATTTAGACAAATAACCCTATCTTTAAACACGTCTATTAGGTATATATATAAATGAGGTTTATAGAACGTTGTTTTTACGTCGCTTGACGTAGTCATCGCGCTCAGCCCTAGAAAGATGATTGCTTCTCTCACCTGTAGGCGAACTCTCTTATTTTTTACCGATGTCGAGTAAGCTTTTACTACATTTCAGATCTTTTATTAATCCAGATCTGTGTATTAGACGTTTAAATTTTCTTAATAGATTGGAATCTTCTGAATGGACGTTTAGATTCTCCCAATTGATGTTTAGATTTTCTGAATAGATCGAAATCTTTTGAATTGATGTTTAGATTTTGAGTGAATTGATGTAATCAGTCTCTTGATTTAACTTAATCCAATCCACTCACAAAATCTACATGTCCATTCAGAAGATTTTGATCCATACAGAAAATCTAAACATCAATTGGGAGAATCTAAACGTCCATTCAGAAGATTCCAGTTCATTAAGAAAATCTAAACATCTAATACGCAGATCTAGATTAATAAAAGATATAAAATGTAGTAAAAGCTTACTCGGCATTGGTAAAAAATGATAGAGTTCGCCTACAGGTGATAAAAGTAATCGTCTTTTTAGGACTAGGCGCAATGAGTAGGTCAAGCGGTGTAAAGACGACGTTATATAAACCTCATTTATATATATACACGTAATAGACGTGTTTAAAGATAGAGTTATTTGTCTGAGTTTGTTTAGATTTTCTTAATGGATTGGAATTTTCTGAATGGACGTTTAGATTCTCTCAATAGATGTAGACTTACATTCTTATGCTCTCGAATTTCAAAATTATCACACAACTCCACCTTAGTTTTTTTTGCTCGCAATCACACAATTATACAGCCATTTAATTGCTCATTGTTATTAATTACTAAGTTCTATCATACTCTCAAATATACTAATGTATGAATGCGGCAATATAACTTGTAATTTTCTTCTCATCTCCTTGTAGTTCTTCAAATTCCAACATTGATAATATGAACTGTTAAAACTCTATTATATTCAGCAATATCTGACTTATTGAGGCTACACAACTTGGAGTTCTCTTTTCATCTTCATGCAATTCTTCATTCCTAAAATATGAACTGATGACTTGTTGAAGATAGGGCTGGCTTACCTTTTCTGCTCTTACTGTTAAAGAGTTTTTGATGCTATCTCTCCTAAATCATTAAATACTTTTTTCCAATCACAATTTAGTTTCTTCTTTAATCCACTTATGTTATCCACATTTGTTTTTTATGTTTTTATTTATCAACTAGACTTCTTGCAAGACTCCAGTTTTTTTGTATTTATGTTTCAACTTGATTTATTGTAGACAGACTTGATCTAACCTGCGCTTTATGCAATCTGCTAGTTCAGATTGGAGAAGGAACCATCGAAGCTGAAAAGCACAAAAAGGGAAAGAATACTTTTGTCAAACCTGACAAAAATAGGCCAAAAAATTACTACCCATTGAAATCTATTATAAGGAACATGGCTGTTATTGTACCTACAACTTGGAAAGGAAAGGCTCGAATGCACAAAGGAGTATCTTTAACTGCTGGGAATGCTATAGAAAAAAAGAATGAACTTCAACTGCACCGGCTCAGCTTAGGCAACAGACAACTTTGATAAAATTAAGCCTTTACTTGTGAAGGTTCTTGTGAATCTCTTTCTTTGTGAAAAGATTGTTCACAGACAAATTACTTTCTTTTAACTATGTTGAGACTTTAACTGTATCAAGATAAACAAGTTGCTTGCTTTTAAATGAATGCAAAGTACATAATTTTCTTATTGATTTTCTTTAAATTTTAAGCGTTCTTAATATGCAACATAAAAACTGCAGCTCGACTATAGTTGTCTGCTCCTTCACTCTTCAGTCTTTTATAAACAATGCAAAATCGCATTAAGCATCCCACAAACAAAGTCTTATCACCTGATGCAATTGCTATGATATCAACATGTTTAGTGTCTTAACATTAGTGTGACCCTTAATTTCGCACTACCTGACAATTTGTGTTTCTAATTCGTTTTTGTGTCATGTATAATCGTTTTCGTGTCATGTAAAACACGAAAAATTCGTGTTGACACGAAAAATATAAAATCTTATTTTTAGCTTTTACAATATTGATATATAATTTTTAGTTAATTTTAATTCGTGTCATCTCATGTTTATATTCGTATCGTTTTTGTGTCGTATAATCATGTGGTGTCTAAGATTGCCAGCTCTACCCTACACTGAGATCACAAAATATTCCTCTATTAACAATGGAATATTATTGGAATTTAATATCCAAAATCTTAACTGCATTGTTTAATTTGTAACCAACATAAATTTTACACTAGACAATACTTAAAAACATTTCAAATTAAGGTAAACAATCTAAATTGAATTCAGATAAATTTGAAAAATCAAATGTGCCTAAGATATGATGAAATAATAGATGCAAAATTAAAAAAAAAAAGACCAAGTAAAGAGGGGTTTCATCTAGAAAAGTAGAAAAAGGAAAAGGCTTTACATGACCATGAAGCTCAATATGCCAAATTCGAGTCGTTTAAACAACATAACCAGAAGTAAGCTTTGGTGTCCTTGCAATTCCAGGCCACTGAATGCACCTTTAAATAAAGAAATTAATTCACTTTAGATAATCGAACATTCAATTACGAGGGGCTTATGACCCGATGGAGTGGGATTTTTAGGCTGGGGTTATGAATAAACTTGAATTTCAGACTCATTGGATAGGACAGATAATGGAATGTATCTCTTCTATCTCCTACAACTTTGTTGTCAATGGTAAGCATTCTAATACTGATTTCCTACTAGAGTTCTTATGCAAAGGGATCCTCTATCCCCTTACCTTTTTCTGTTCATAGTAGATGTCTTTTCTAGATTAGTTAATAATTCAATTAAATCTCATTGGCTTAGTGGAGTCAAACTTGGTAGGAATTGTTCAATGGTTTCACATCTACTATTTACAAATGATCCGCTGTTTTTTCTTCCTGCTAAAAATTAATAATATTTAGGTTGGTTTGGAAGAGTTTGGGCTTGTGCATTATATGTAAAAATGGGTTGGACAAACAATTGAGCTCAAAAAATGGGTTGAGTCGAGCTTGGGTTCACGTTCACTTGTTTAATACATTACTTAAGCCCAACTCGAATTCAGCCCAACTTGGCCAATGAACATGTCTTATACCTAATATTTCCTATATACTAGAACGTACCTTCATTTGAAATTTTTTTCAAATATTTATAAATAGAATAATTTTTAATTAAAATAACAAAATAAGAATAAAATCCAGAAATTTCTAAGTGTCTTCAAGCTTAGGCCAACCACCACCATAGTAACGAGTTTTCTCCAAGTTTTTCTCTCACACACCTTGTAAAACCCCATTATTCCTTCACCAAATCACCAAGCTTTATCCACAAAATTGTTCCCCATCACTAGAGCTACCTAAACACATAATTTGCTAAGCCAAAATTCAGCAATTGGAGGGTGTTTCGCTGTTGGCAGATTCGGTCCTTGGGTAAGCCATGGATGTTGATGTTTTTCTTTAAATTCCAATCATGCTTTTAGGATGTTTAATGTATAGGAAACATGTTTAGGACCTTAGTTTGAATAAAAAACTACATGTATCAATTAGTGAGGGTTTCGGCCATGATGGGTTATTCAAACTAAGGATTGTGATTTATAGGTTGATTAATTAGGATTTACCAGACTATATTTGAAAATAATTAGAAAATGAAAGCTGCTGTTGAGCAACGGATTGGAGGGGCTGCTAATCGACAATTTCTGTTAACAAGTCGAAGATTCATATAATCATGCGATACAAGTGACCTGGCGATTGACGATGTGTTGTAGAGAAATCTACCTTCCACTTCAATTATACAGATGGATAGATTTGGGCCCCCAAAATAGAATATAACTAGGAATAGGGTTACACAGTCCTCACAACTTAAACTCCTTTCTTTTTCTATATAAGCGTTTATCCGTAAAGCGTTTACCCTCAAAGCAAGCGATTACAAACTCGTTTCAATTTTTTAATTGGTTCTCTCTCATAGTCTCTACTCTGGTCAGATATGGAACGGAGAGAAACACGTTTATGGAATGGAGAGAAACACATTTATGTCCTCCTGAACCAAGTCCCTATCCTTGGTTGTTTTTCAGCAGCGACATAGCTAAATCTGGAAAGAAAGTGCGGATGAAAAATATCTTAGTATTGCGTAGGAAAACCATTCTTCCTTGTTCTCATGGCTGGTTGTTCTCACTTGAAAACAATCAGTGTTTTTTATGGGATCCCGTTACTCTAAAATTAATAGAGTTACCCTCACTTGCTTTGGAGCCTATGCAAGAGATAGGATCATCAATATTGTCATCACCTCCGGATGATCCTGACAGTTTAATAATAATATTTTTACATCCAGTTCCTTTGTTAATGTTTTGTAAAATTGGAGATAACGGTGGACTGAGCAGAACATAAGAGAATATTGTGATAATGATACAGATTTTTTCTGTAATCCTGTTTGTTGCAATGGGAAATTATACGCACGAAGTTTTGCACGCCACTTGTTGGTGGAGATTAATCAAAATCTTCCAGATGACCTTTTCATCTATTTACATGGAAGGATTTCACTTCATCGTGATCATTCCAACACTACCAATGATTACATGGTAGAATCCTGTGGTGAAATCTTTCTTATTTATTTAATACGAGGCGGTAAATCTCTCTTAGAGGTAACTGGTGTTGAGGTTTTCAAATTGGATTTTTCAACAATGGAATGGATGAAAGTCAAAAGCGCCAAGGATCGATGCTTTTTTCTGAGTTACCCGCAGCTTTTTCTTGCCCTGTTTTGAACCCAGGAACTGAAGGAAATCGAATATATTTCACATTGACAGAAGACAAAAACATGTATTCATTCCATATAGAAGAGAAGACTGTTTCGGTATCTTTTCCTTGTATGGATTTAAAACCACCATGGAGCTCACCTATTTGGGTAATGCCAGACTTCAGGTAAGATCAAGTTCAAACTAGTATAAATGTTTTTTATAAGTTGTTTTTTTAGGGCATTATATGTATTCTGAATCCTTATCTTTATCTTCATAGAAAATTTTCTTTTCTTTTTCGTTTCATTCGTGTAGCTGTGCTGGCAGTAATACAGACCTTAGCTGGGAATTAGACCCTATGAATTGCAAGTTATGCTAATTGCTTGGAAGTTGGATAGGAGATCTTAGTAAAAAGAATGCTTAAGGTTGTTTATTTATCTGTTGGTTACCATTGTATGCATAGGATCTAGTTCTCTGTAGAATTGATATTTAATTATCAGCTATTTTCTCTTTTGTTTCTAGTTTATTATACTTTTGTCTACATGTTGTAATTGTTCACGTTCTATTCTTTCCTTGTCCTTTTAAAAACATTTGTTTGCTATTTATATGCCTATGGCATGTTAATTATTTCCTAAACGTAATGCTAACTTTGCTTGGATATGTATAGGCTAGGTCCTCTTCATGCAAAGAAGCAAGAAACAAAGTTTGATCAGATTAAAGACATTGTTCAAACTCAGGATAAAGAAGCACCAGAAAGAGGAAATCTTCCTCTGGACATGTTATATTCAATAGCTAGCTGCCTTGTGTTGCATGATTATATGAATTTTCGACTTGTTAACAGAACTTGCTAAATAAATGCAGCTTTATTGATCCATAGCATCGACAAAGATATTTGGTGAATCATCCTGATAAATCAGATGAAGTCAAACTCTGTTACTAAAAAGAAGGATGGTGCGTGATGTTGCAAGGGAAAGATACCATTTTCTTTTGGAATCCTCTTACAAAGAAAATCATTCTACTTCCAGAGTTGCCCCAGGAAAATAAATTTAAGATAATGGTAGGCTGTGATTTTTCATCTTCACCAGATTCTTCAGGTTGCCTTCTGGTTTTGATCTATCAGTTTTTCTCCGATATAGATCTTAATTATATTTTGGTAGGAGATGGGCATTGGGAAAGTCTTTACGCTTTGAATTGGTTCGATTTCAAACTAAGTGGAAACTATAATCCAGTTTTCTATAATGGGGAGTTGTATTTGCTTGATTCAGAAGGACACTTAGGAGTTTTTAGGGAGGATTTTATTTGGCAAGCTCTCGACAAGCTTGGAAGTCCTTGCAAGTCAATACATCAAAGTTTTCTTCTGCAAGGAAATGGCAAGCTTCTATCTGTGTTTGTTGGTTTCTTGGGAAAATGGCTCAGGGTTTTTGAGTTGAATCTCTCTACAATGGCTTGGGTTGAAGTCCATAGTGTGGGAGATAACACGCTCTATGTTAGCTGCATATCATCTTTCTCCACTGCAGCAACAACAGAAGAAATGAAGAACAAAATTTGTCTCCCCAGGTTTTGTGGTGATAATTTGGTATATTATTCTCTTGATCCCAGAAAATATCATCATTTGGGCTCAAATGATGTTTTGGAAGACTTTTACACCACAAAAGAACAATTATATAGTGGTTGGATTGAGGCCAAAGTGGTAGTAAATTAGTGTTTGATTAATTCTGCAAGTTGTTCAAACACCTGCATTTTTTTCCAAAAATCGAAAATTTTGTGAAAAAATAGCTTTTGATTCAAACAACTATCTTAATTGCACAAATATATATTTTTTTCTTCATACAACTTACTGTCATGACATATCACTTCTTATAACATCATATATAAAAACAGTATGTCTGACAGTCATGAAACGTATTAATTCACAATTTTGTTCTCTACTTTGAAAGCTTTCACAAATTGTTTACATATCTATAAACCATTCTGGTACACTAGTTTTGTCTCACAAACTTGCTGATGACACACGAATAGGCTATGCACAACTTATATGTACGCATGCATATTTTCTCTGACAGGCTGCAACATACCATCTCATTCAATGTAATGGAAGCATTATAGGTTCGGAAGACTAGGTGATAACACCAGTGTCAGCCAGCAGTTAAATGAGTAGGTGCCATGGAATTCCACAAACAACAATTGCCAAGCACTAATGCCAATTGGACATCAACTAAAACTAACAAGTTTATTCTGACACTAGTCTTATCAAAATGAAGTTCATTCCAACAATTACCAAATTTAGTACAAAAGCAGAATATCTTATCTTGGAAGCATAAACTGAGCATACCTTCAATTTATTTGGAGGAATACAGTCCACATTTCCAACTTTAAGTGTGCGTCAACCAACAGTATCAACTTCATCATCATCCTGCACATGGCCAACCATAACATGAAGAATACCCAAAAAGAACTACAGGAGTCAACATCTTTCAACTCCAACAATAGATAACACCAATTGGCTACACACATCCTATTTCATTTAGGTCCCAATAATTTTTTAAGAAATTGTTTTAACTGACACAGAGAAGAACAACCTAAGGTTACTAACAAGCAGAAAACTAGATTAGATGCGACATAAACCAAATTCAAGGATTTGCGCCATTATCTGATTTGAAGTTGAAGGAGGTAAAGATTTTAGAAAAGACCAATAAACTGAAAAGAAAAAATTAGAAGAGTAACGGTTGCAAATGATTTAGTGTATGATGCGACCAATTTTTGCTCTTTTGCTATTACTAGAACCAGCCACTAACATTTTCATAGAAATCAACAGAATGCATATAGGGCCACTGAATATAATATCTGACCAACACAAAATGCGTAATAAACTACATCAGCTCCACCATTTCCTCCATCCAATTAATCCTAACGAACAGGTAAAGTGCTTACATACAGTAAAAAAAACGCAAATGAAATGGCTCAGCATAAACTTTTGATACTCTTCTCATTCCCCGCCCTAAGAGCTAATTTATCAGTAAGATAGGCAGCAACTGCTATGTGCCGTTTCCTACATCTTTAGATGTAAAATCCTTAGTATAAGCTCCTCTGATGTTCTTTGATAGAACCCTGCATTTAAAACACAGATACCTATTACACATAGTTCTTTAAATAAAAACTAAACACACCATCAATGGCTTATTACCTTCAGCATCCTGCTTTCACATATTTCTCCTTGTTACTTTGCCCGTTCAAGGAACTGCTACCAGTCAAAAATACGTATTTGAATTCTTTTAGATTGCAATATAAGTAAAACAAAACGTGTCCCTTAACTGACCTGCGGAATGAAAGTTACATTCCGGAAATTATCCAGCTCTGCAATGGGAGATTGTAACTTCAATCATTGTTGGTAGAACCATTGCAAATTCATCAGTCTCCAATACTTATATTGTCATCTATCACAAATTTTCTCCATCCACCGAACTCTTCTTTGTATGAACATACTTGACTTGCCATGTTAGAGGTCAAATCCTCACTTCCTACAAAGAAAGAGAGCAGAAGGGAACAAAATAGAGAGATTCCTAAACCTCAAAAAAGCACACAGCAGAGAATCGTCCATGTCGTTAAACATATCATAAGGTGCTCTTAGTGCCAACTCTCCATATGCAATTTGCTCATCCGTTTCGTGAGATAAAACATGATCAATTCTAGCACTGATATTGGCATAACCTAGCATATGCTTCTTTGTCTGAAAGGGGCCTTGCTTCCCATGGTCAATCATGAGCTTCCCTATTTTCAAAGTGTTTTGAGATTCAAGCTACTGCCCTTCATTGGGACTGGGCAGGCAATGCAGTTGAATGATCTGCAACTGGTCGGAAAAGTTTATATCATCTTAACAAAGCAATAGGAAACAAAAATGTGTAGGATTTGAATTCCGATGCACAATTAAAATAGGAACTTGTATTAGAAGATAATAAGTAAATATGTTGGGCTTATATCTATGATGCTCGAGCAATCAAAGTTGACAATGTGCAGGTTTTGAATGACAATATGCACAATTAAAAACAAACTCCAGATGTCGTTAAAGCTAAAATCTGAAAGGAAACTATGAACACCAAACTTCCAGTTTTGAATTTGTTCTTTTCATTATAATCCTCCTTTATTGCCACCTTGATGATGCTCTCTACCAGAGGAAAACAATCAGTGTCAATGCTAATTAATACCTAATTCAATGTTAAAATATCTCTTAACCTGATTCAGTGTAACAATTTCCATTATCAACATTCCATTGAATGAGCTATTAATTAGCAGCTACTTTGCTCACAAAACACTGTTAGTAACTCTTTAGCTAAGCCTAGCCCAGAGGAACAGAATTTTTGGTATTTTAATTGGCAATCTTTTGTTTTTAATCTTACTGATGAATATCAAAGAAAAAAGAGGTAGTAAATATTTACTTTTTCATCAACCAATTCATTGTCTTCCATTTATTTCATGTCCAAGATACATGTAAACACACATACAATTGAAACAGAAGTCATTAGTACAAAAATCTCTTAGAGGTAGAAGAAGAGTTGTAACTAAAGGAAGAGGGCTATAATGTAATGGTACCTGAGCAGTGAAAGCCCCATCAAAAGCCTTGGGCTCGAGTATCATGTGATTAGAATATGATGCCTCATAAATCTCATACATAAGCTTGAGATCATAATCATAGGGAAGAAGCTTAAGCCCTGTTTTGAAACCCAACAGAAGATCTTCTTTTCCTGTTCCGACCCCCATAAGACTGTACTGCAAACAATCTAACCATTGGTCTTCTTTCTTTCTGTTTTCTTGTTTCTTTCCCCTACCATCGTGCTTTTCTTTATTTTTGTTGTTCTTGTCTGATTTGATTCTTAGAGTATAATTACCATAAGGCTAGGAAAATTTCCTTACTATTTCTTAGTTGTACCTTACAATGGATTTATCTGTCTTCCTTTTTTAAGTTGCAAGTATAACTGATCTCATAAGTTTTGTACAAGCAAATAAAGCACTTGTAATAAACCAATAGAGAAAATGATAGCCTGGTCATGATGTAAAACCAGTGCTACACCTATATTCTATTGGATGAGAATGACAATGAAGGATTTAGGGTGTCTTGCTTCTTTCTTAATAGTGCTCCAAAGGTGTTTGGACAGTGTTGAAATATATCCTAAACTCAAAACGTTGAAATGCTTTCACCCTCAACAATTACATAGATTTTAAACCAGGCCCTCAAGAACTTGTGACATAGACTTTAACCATTTTTAAAAATAGGGATGATAACTCCGCGCCTGCTACAAAAATGTCATGCTTCATAACACCTTGCTCATTTTGGCAAATAATATTAGCAAGAAAAAATCGACTTGCACTCATTGTATTATTCTCACATGCCATCATAGCATTTAATATCCATCCATCAAATATCTGTGAATATCCCACCCTAAAGTCTTCTAAACTCAATTTGTTTTATCTATACATGTGTGCAAGTGCAAAATAAATATTGAAAATCATTTACCACTTTCTGATTTTTTATTCTTTCTAGAGTCTTCATCGTTGTTTCTGAAAAAGCTTGTGCTTCCTCGGCATGAGCTTCTGCAACCTCTGCCTCTCTAGCTACTTCTTCAGCTCCTGGGATTGGAGCTTCTGCTTCTGCAACCTCTTGTGGAGTCATAATCCTTATCTCGGCTACCTCTAAATCGATCTGATATTTTGTGAGGATTTCGAAATCATCCCTATTAAATCAAGGAGAAAACCTTTGCCTTCTCTCAAAAAATAGCATAGAATGATTCTTCCTTTCTGAAAATGATAGAGCTGGTGCAATTCTATACCTGCATATCACCAGCAAGTAAAAGCATAGGATGAAAATGAACCCTACGTCAATTTCAATGAAACATGGGATTTTTATGTTAGCAACTAAACTTAACAAGTTTTGCCAGGTCTTATAAAAATGAAATTCATTCCAACAATTACCAAATTTAGTACTAATTAAATGCAGAATATCTAAACTTGGAAGCATAAACTGAGTATACCTTTAAATTATTTGGAGGAATACACTCCACATTTCCTACTTTAAGTGTGCAGCAACCAATGGTATCTGCTTCATCATCATCCTGCACGTGGCCAACCATAACATGAAGAATACCCAAAAAGAATTGCTTGAAAGCTTCACCAGATCTATAGGTTATAGGACCCAACATCTTTCAAGACCAAAAATAGATAACACCAATTGGCTATACACATCCTAACTCATTTAGGTCCCAATTATTTTTCAAGAAGTTGTAAACTTTTTATATACTTCTCATTCCCAGCCCTAAGAGCTAATTTATCAATAAGATAGGTAGCAACTGCTATTTGCAACTTCCTAACATCTTTAAATGTAAAATTTCATGGTATAAGCTCCTCTGATGTTCGAGATATAATCCTGCATTTAAAGCACAGACACCTATAACACATAGTTCATTAAATAAAAACTAAAAGCACCATCAATGGCTTATTTACCTTCAGCATCCTGCTTTCTCATATTTCTCCTTGTCACTTTGCCCCTTCAAAGAACTGCTATCAGCCACAAATATATCTTTGAATTCTTTTGGATTAATGGGATCGTTCCAGAAAGCTAGCCATGTGACAGCATTATCATGTTTTATGTCTTTCTATCAGCTAATCAAACAAAATACCAAATTGAAAATAATCACCACGTCTTTCATATATTCTAGAAAATGAATGCTCTCCCTCTCTCTCTCTTAACCTTTCACCAGCGATTTGACATTCCGGAATTGGGGCATCCATCCTTGCTGATATTAATGGTAACTAGGAAATACCTGCACATTGATGCAGGAGTGCTCATCCATCTGAAGATGAAAGTTTAGGCAATCAGAATTATCCAAACATAAAAAGGATGATTAAAAACAAAACAAAAAAAAAATAAGAAGTATGATATTCCATTACATGTCTATGGGATCCGCCTAGGCTGCAAGTACATTGCAATATAAGTAAAACAAAATATGCTCCTTAACTGACCTGCAGAATAACAGTTACATTCCAGAAATAATCCAGCTCTGTAATGGGAGATTGTAACTTCATTCATTGTTGGTTGAATCATTGCAAATTCACATCACTCTCCAATTCTTTTATTGTCATCTGTCACAAATTTTCTCCATGCACCAGAGAATAACTTGTTTTTCTTTGTATGAACATACTTGACTTGCCATGTTAGAGATCAAATCCCCACTTTCCTACAAAGAGAGAAAGCAAAAAGGAACAAAATATAGAGATTCCTAAATCTCAAAAAAGCACACAACAGAGAATTGTCAGTGTTGTTAAACATATCATAAGTTGTTCTGGATCCAACTCTCCATATGCAATTTGCTCATCCCTTTCAAGAGATAAAACATGATTAATTCTGGCACAGATATTGGCACAACCTAGCGTATGCTTCTATGTCTAAAAGGGGCCTTGCTTCTCTTGGTCTATGATGAGCTTCCCTATTTTCAAGGTGTTTAAGGACTCAAGCCACTGCCCTTGATGGGGAGTGGGCAGGCAATGCAGTTGAATGAACTGCAACTGGTCGGAAAAGTTTATATCATCTTAACAAAGCAACAGGAAATGAAAATGTGTAGGATTTGAATTCCGGTGCACAATTAAAATAGGAACTTGTATATAGAAGATAACAAGTAAATATGTTGGGCTTAACTCTATGATGCTTGAGCAATCAAAGTTGAAAATGTGCAGGATTTGAATGACAATATGCACAATTAAAAACAAATTCCAGATGTCGTTATTGCTAAAATCTGAAAGGAAACTCTGAACACCAAACTTCCAGTTTTGAATTTGTTCTTTTCATTATAATTCTCCTTTATTGCCACCTTGAAGATTCTCTTTACCGGAGGAAAACAATCAGTGTCAGTGCTAATTAATACCTAACTCAATGCTGAAATATATCTTAACCTGATTCAGTGTCACAATTTCCATTATTAACATTCCCTTGAATGAGGTATTAATTAGCAGCTACTTTGCTCAAAGAACACTGTTAATAACTCTTTGGCTGATTCTAGCCTAGAGGAACACAATTTTTGGTATTTTAATTGGCAATCTTTTGTTTTTCATCTTACTGATGAATATCAAAGAAAAAAAGAGGTAGTAAATATTTACATTTTCATCAACCAATTCATTGTCTTCCATTTATTTCATGTCCAAGATATATGTAAACACACACATACTCTTGAAACGGAAGTCATTGGTACAAAAATCTCTTAGAGGAAGAAGAAGAGTTGCAACTAAAGGAAGATGGATATAATGTAATGGTACCTGAGCAGTGAAAGCCCCACAAAAGCCTCGGGATCGAGTTTCATGCGATTAGAATAGGATGCCTTATATACAAGCTTGAGATCATAATCATAGGGAAAAAGCTTAAGCCCTGTTTTGATACCCAACAGAAGATCTTTTTTACCTGTTCGTACCCCATAAGAGTGTACTGCAAACAATCTAACCATCGGTCTTCTTTCTTTCTGTTTCTTGTTTCTTTCTCCTACCATTGCGCTTTTCTTTATTCTTATTATTCTTGTCTGATTTGGTTCTTAGAGTATAATTACCAGAAGGCTAGGAAAATTTCCTTACTATTTCTTAGTTATACCTTACAATGGATTGATCTGTCTTTTTTTTTTTAAGTAGCAAGTATAATTGATCTCATAAGTCTCGTAAAAGTAAATAAAGCATTTGCAATAATAAACCAATAAGGAAAATGACAGTCTGGTCATGATGTAAAACTAGTGCTACACCTATATTCTATTGGATGAGAATGACAATTAAGGATTTAGGGTGTCTTGCTTCTTTCTTAATAGTGTTCCAAAAGTGTTTGGACTGTGTTGAAATATATCCTAAACTCAAGGTGTTGAAATGCTTTCACCCTCAACAATTTCATAGGTTTTAAACCAGGCCCTCTAGAACTTGTGACATAGGCTTTAAACATTTTTACGAATAGATCATAACTCCGTGCCTGCTACAAAAATGTCATGCTTCATAACACCTTGCTTATTTTGGCAAATAATATTATCAACTTGTACTCATTGTATTATTCTCACATGCCATCATAACATTTAATATCCATCCATCAAATATCTGTGAATATCCCACCCTTAAGTCTTTTAAATAAATATTGAAAACCATTTACCACTTTCTGATTGTTTATTCTTTCTGAAAAAGCTTGTGCTGCCTCTGCACGAGCTTCTGCAACCTCTGCCTCTCTAGCTACTTCTTCAGCTCCTGCGATTGTAGCTTCTGCTTCCACAGCTGCTCAAGCAGCCCCTGCAGCAACCTCTTGTGGAGTCATGGTCCTTTTCTTGGCTAACTCTAAATCGATCTGATATTTTGTGAAGATTTCGAAACCATCCCTATTAAATCGAGGAGAAACCTTTGCCTTACCTCTAAAAGTAGCAAAGAATGATTCTTCCTTTCTGAAATGACAGAGCAGGTGCAGTTCTATACCTGCATATCACCAGCAAGTAAAAGCATAGGATGAAAATGAACCCTATGTCAATTTCAATGAAACATGGGATTTTTATGTTAGCAACAAAAGTTCAGGATCATGGAATTGTGGATCTTGTAGCAGTTAAATAACAAATAGCTATAACAACGATTTAACACCATTAAAATTATATGAAATACATGTAGGGATCCAGCAAAACACGATGAAGCAATCCACATCTTATTTTAGTACTTGTTTTGCCAAAATATAATTCAGAGCCAAACATTCTAATATATAAATAAATAATAAACAATTATATATATGTATATGTATATGTAGGCAAAGTAACATTGGAGTTGGGCCTACAGACCAAGGATAAGCGAATCCCTTGATTTTACCACCAAGTCCCACAAGACATCAATTATTTCCTAAAACACCTCACTACACTTGCTCAGTTGCATTTGCATGCACAAATAAATTACGTAAACACAGGCACAAACATAAAGATGGGATCATTCCAGAAAGCTGGCCATGTGACAGTATTATCATGTTTTATATCTTTCCATCAGATAGTCAAACAGAATATCTCAAAAGTTAAGATAAACCAAATTGATAATAACCACCAATTCTTTCATATATTCTAGAAAATGAATGCTCTCCCTCTCTCTCTTAACCTTTCACCAGCGATTGGATATTTCGGAATTATCCAATTGCTGATATTAATGGTAACCAGGGAATACCCACTTGCTCATGCAGGAGTGATCATCCATTAGAAGATGAAAGTTTAAGCGATCAGAATTATCCAACCATAAAAAGGATGATTAAAAACAAAAAACATTAGAAGTATGATATTCCATTACATGTCTAGGGGATCTGCCTAGGTTGCAAGTAGATTGCAATATATGTAAAACAAAACGTGTCCCTTAACTGACCTGCAGAATGAAAGTTACATTACTGAAATTATCCAGCTCTGCAATGGGAGATTGTAACTTCAATCATTGTTGGTTGAATCATTGCAAATTCATATCAGTCTCCAATACTTATATTGTCATCTATCACAAATTTTCTCCATCCACCGGAGAATAACTTGCTCTTCTTTGTATGAACATACTTGACTTGCCATGTTAGAGGTCAAATCCTCACTTCCTACAAAGAAAGAGAGCAGAAGGGAACAAAATAGAGAGATTCCTAAACCTCAAAAAAGCACACAGCAGAGAATCGTCCATGTCGTTAAACATATCATAAGGTGCTCTTAGTGCCAACTCTCCATATGCAATTTGCTCATCCGTTTCGTGAGATAAAACATGATCAATTCTAGCACTGATATTGGCATAACCTAGCATATGCTTCTTTGTCTGAAAGGGGCCTTGCTTCCCATGGTCAATCATGAGCTTCCCTATTTTCAAAGTGTTTTGAGATTCAAGCTACTGCCCTTCATTGGGACTGGGCAGGCAATGCAGTTGAATGATCTGCAACTGGTCGGAAAAGTTTATATCATCTTAACAAAGCAATAGGAAACAAAAATGTGTAGGATTTGAATTCCGATGCACAATTAAAATAGGAACTTGTATTAGAAGATAATAAGTAAATATGTTGGGCTTATATCTATGATGCTCGAGCAATCAAAGTTGACAATGTGCAGGTTTTGAATGACAATATGCACAATTAAAAACAAACTCCAGATGTCGTTAAAGCTAAAATCTGAAAGGAAACTATGAACACCAAACTTCCAGTTTTGAATTTGTTCTTTTCATTATAATCCTCCTTTATTGCCACCTTGATGATGCTCTCTACCAGAGGAAAACAATCAGTGTCAATGCTAATTCATACCTAATTCAATGTTAAAATATCTCTTAACCTGATTCAGTGTTACAATTTCCATTATTAACATTCCATTGAATGAGCTATTAATTAGCAGCTACTTTGCTCAAAAAACACTGTTAGTAACTCTTTAGCTAAGCCTAGCCTAGAGGAACAGAATTTTTGGTATTTTAATTGGCAATCTTTTGTTTTTAATCTTACTGATGAATATCAAAGAAAAAAGAGGTAGTAAATATTTACTTTTTCATCAACCAATTCATTGTCTTCCATTTATTTCATGTCCAAGATACATGTAAACACACGTACAATTGAAACAGAAGTCATTGGTACAAAAATCTCTTAGAGGTAGAAGAAGAGTTGTAACTAAAGGAAGAGGGCTATAATGTAATGGTACCTGAGCAGTGAAAGCCCCATCAAAAGCCTTGGGCTCGAGTTTCATGCGATTAGAATATGATGCTTCATAAATCCCATACATAAGCTTGAGATCATAATCATAGGGAAGAAGCTTAAGCTCTGTTTTGAAACCCAACAGAAAGATCTTCTTTTCCTGTTCGGACCCCCAGAAGACCGTACTGCAAACAATCTAACCATCAGTCTTCTTTCTTTCTGTTTTCTTGTTTCTTTTCCCTACCATTGTGCCTTTCTTTATTCTTCTTGCTCTTGTCTGATTTTTTATTTATTTTTTCCTCGACAAATCAAGTAAATTTTCTATATAAGGTAGAAAAAGATAGAATAAGATAAACACTAATAAATTAAATTAAATTCAGAAAAAGCAAAAATATCTTTTTAAAAAGATTTTGGACGCCGTCATTGAATATTTTAATTGAAAATAGAATATTACTAGGACAAGGGTACCCTTTTCTCACGCAACTTCAACTCTGTTTCTTTTTGCTATATAAGCAAGCGTTTGTCCTCAATATAAACAACAGTAATATTTCAATTTTTTATTTTGTTTTCTCTTGAGATTCCCTCCTAAAAGTTTTAGGATTGTTTTTTGCAAGTTCTTTCCCTCTGATCATGGAACAGAAAGTAAAGAGAGGAACACGCCTATGTCCTCCAGAACTGAGCCCATATCCTTGGTTGTTTTTCCAGAGCGGACGAAGTTATAGAAACCAATTCTTTTGCGACATAACCAAACCTGGAAAAAAAGAACTGATGAAAAATATCCCTATTTTGCGAAGAAAAACAATTCTCCCATGTTCTCATGGTTGGTTGTTCTTAATGGAAAAGACTGAGTGTTCTTTATGGAATCCTGTTACTCTGGAATTAATAAAACTACCATCACTTGCTTTGGGGCCTAAGCAACGGATAGGATCTTCCATATTGTCTTCACCTCCTGGTAATGCTAATAGTTTGATTATAATATTTTTTAAATCAGTTCCTCTACTTATGTTTTGTAAAATTGAAGATCAGCAATGGATTGAGCAGAATATAAGAGAATACTGTGACGATGATAAAGGTTTTTTCCGCAGTCCTATTTGCTGCAATGGAAAATTATACGCACGAAGTCATTGGGGCCAATTGGTAGAGATTAATCAAAATCTCCCAAACGGCCTTGTTATTCAATTACATGGAAGAGTGCCGCTACCCTGTGATCATTCAAATGCAAAATATATCTATATGGTGGAATCTTGTGATGAAATCTTTCTTATTTACTTAATACGAGGAGGAAGAATGTTCAGGGAGGTAACTGGTGTTGAGGTTTTTAAATTAGATTTTTCGGCAATGGAATGGATGAAAGTGAAAAGTGCCAAGGATCGATGCTTTTTTGTGAGTTACACCTCTGTTTTTTCTTGCCCTGCCTTGAATCCAGAAACGGAAGGGAATCGAATATATTTCATATTGACTGAAGATAAAAATATGTATTCATTCGAAATGGAAGAGAAGACTGTTTCGATATCTTTTCCTTGTATAGATTTAAAACCACCATGGAGGTCACCTGTTTGGGTAATGCCAGACTTGAGGTAAGATCAAGTTCATCTATACTACTGTCAATGGTAGTTAACTGGTTGATATGTGTGTGTGTGTGTGTGTGTGTCTCTCTCTCTCTCTCTATATATATATATATATATATCATACTAAGAGGATCTGGATTCTGTTGCGACATGACAAGTACTAAAAACTAATATAGATTCTGAAATATTTCTCAGGGAATTATATATATATATATTCTGAAATATTTCTTTTTTTGTTCACAGTTTCTTTTTTCGTTTCGTTCATGTAACTGTGTTGGTAGTGACAGAGACCATAGCTGGGGTATTAGACTTGCAAGTCATGCTGATTGCTTAGAAGTTGGATAGGAGATTTTTGTAAGGAATGCTTAAAGTTGTTTATTTATCATACTAAAAGAAAGTTGCTGTTGGTTCCCATTGTATGCATAAGATCTAATCCTTTGTAGAATTGATCTTTGATTATCAGTATTTTCTCTCTTGTTTCTAGTTTATTATACTTTTGTATACATGCTGTAATCATTTCACATTCTATTATTTCCTATTGTTTATGTGCTATTTGTATGCCTATGGCATGTTAATTATTTCCTAAATGCAACTGTTTAATGTTAACTTTGCTTGGATATGTATAGGCTAGGTCCTCTTCATGGAAAGAAGCAAGAAACAAAGTTTGATCAGATCAAAGACATTGTGCAAAGTCAGGATAAAGAAACAACAGAAACGGGATATTTATGCGAGCTTGCTTTGGACATGTTATATTCAATCGCTAGCTGCCTTGTATTGCATGATTATATGAATTTTCGACTTGTTAACAGAACTTGTCGATTAGCAGCCCCTCCAATCCATTGGTCAACTAGCTTGAAACAATTGGAGATACATTCTTTACCACCATGGCTTATGGTTAGTCAAATAGGCGAAGATAAATGCAGCTTTATTGATCCATGGCATCGACAAAGATATCTGATGAATAATCCAGACAAATCAGATGAAATCAGACTCTGTTACTCAAAAGAAGGTTGGTGCTTGATGTTGCAAGGGAACGATACCATTTTCTTTTGGAATCCTCTTACAAAGAAAATCATTCCACTTCCAAAGTTGCCCCAAGAAAATGAATTTAGTGTAATGGTGGGTTGTGATTTTTCATCTCCACCAGAATCTTCAAATTGCCTTCTGGTTTTGATCTATGAGGATTTTCCCTACATAAATCTCAATTATATTTTGGTAGGAGAGGGGCATTGGGAAATTCTTGGCGGTTTTTATTGGTTTGATTTCAAACTAAGTTTAAACAATAATCCAGTTTTCTATAATGGAGAGTTGTACTTGCTTGATTCAGAAGGAAACTTGGGAGTGTTTAGAGAGGATTTTATTTGGCAAGCTCTCGACAAGCCTCGAAGTCCTTGCACGTCAATCCATCAAAGTTTTCTTCTGCAAGGAAATGACAAGCTCCTCTCAGTGTTTGTTGGCTTAACTGGAAAATGGCTCAGGGTTTTCGAGTTGAATCTCTCTACAATGGCTTGGGTTGAAGTCGAAAATGTGGGAGATAACACGCTCTATGTTAGCCGTATATCATCTTTCTCCACTACAGCAACAACAGAAGAAATGAAGAATAAAATTTGTCTCCCTAGGTTTTGTGGTGATAATTTGGTATATTATTCTCTTCATTCCAAAAAATATCATCATTTGGGCTCAAATGATGTTTTGGAAGACTTTTACACCACAAAAGAACAATTATATAGTGGTTGGATTGAACCAAAGTGGTAGAAAATTAGTTTTTGATTAATTTTGCAAGTTGGTATTCAAACAGCTGCTTTTTTATTTTTTTTTTCAAAAATCAGAACTTTTGTAAAAGTTAGCTTTTGATTCAAACAACTCTCTTAATGGTACAAATATTTCATTTTTCTTTTTATAACTTACTGTCATGATATATCACTTCTTATAACGTCATATATAAAAACAACAGGATGTCAATAGTCATGAAACATATTAATTCATAATCTCGTTCGCTAGGTTGAAAGCTTTCACAAATTGTTTACATATCTATAAACCATTCTGGTACAGTAGTTTTGTCTCACAAACTTACTGATGACCGACAACTAGGCTATGCACAACATACATGTACAGCATATTAGAGTGAAATTCATGTCTCTGACAGCCTGCAACATACCATCTCATGACTTATCCAATGTAATGGAAACACCAGTATCAGCCAGCAGGTAAATGACTAGGCGCCATAGAATTCCACAAACAACAACTTCCAAGCACTAATACCAATTGGACATCAACTAAACCTAACAAGTTTTGCCAAGTCTTACAAAAATGAAGTTCATTCCAACAATTACCAAATTTAATACTAATTAAATGCAGAATATCTAATCTTGGAAGCATAAACTGAGCACACCTTTAAATTATTTGGAGGAATACACTCCACATTTCCTACTTTAAGTGTGCAGCAACCAATGGTATCAGCTTCATCATCATCCTGCACGTGGCCAACCATACCATGAAGAATACCCAAAAAGAATTGCTTGAAAGCTTCGCCAGATCTATAGGTTATAGGACCCAACATCTTTCAAGACCAAAAATAGACAACACCAATTGGCTATACACATCCTAACTCATTTAGGTCCCAATTATTTTTCAAGAAGTTGTAAACTTTTTATATACTTCTCATTCCCAGCCCTAAGAGCTAATTTATCAATAAGATAGGTAGCAACTGCTATTTGCAGCTTTTTTTAAATGTAAAATTTCATAGTATAAGCTCCTCTGATGTTCGAGATATAATCCTCCATTTAAAGCACAGACACCTATAACACATAGTTCATTAAATAAAAACTAAAAGCACCATCAATGGCTTATTTACCTTCAGCATCCTGCTTTCTCATATTTCTCCTTGTCACTTTGCCCCTTCAAAGAACTGCTATCAGCCACAAATATATCTTTGAATTCTTTTGGATTAATGGGATCATTCCAGAAAGCTAGCCATGTGACAGCATTATCATGTTTTATATCTTTCTATCAGCTAATCAAACAAAATACCAAATTGAAAATAATCACCACGTCTTTCATATATTCTAGAAAATGAATGCTCTCCCTCTCTCTCTCTCTCTTAACCTTTCACCAGCGATTTGACATTCCGGAATTGGGGCATCCATCCTTGCTGATATTAATGGTAACTAGGAAATACCTGCACACTGATGCAGGAGTGCTCATCCATCAAAAGATGAAACTTTAGGCAATCAGAATTATCCAAACATAAAAATGATGATTAAAAACAAAAAAAAAACATAAGAAGTATGATATTCCATTACATGTCTATGGGATCCGCCTAGGCTGCAAGTACATTGCAATATAAGTAAAACAAAATATGTTCCTTAACTGACCTGCAGAATGAAAGTTACATTCCAGAAATAATCCAGCTCTGCAATGGGAGATTGTAACTTCATTCATTCTTGGTTGAATCATTGCAAATTCACATCACTCTCCAATTCTTTTATTGTCATCTGTCACAAATTTTCTCCATGCACCAGAGAATAACTTGTTTTTCTTTGTGTGAACATACTTGACTTGCCATGTTAGAGGTCAAATCCCCACTTTCCTACAAAGAGAGAAAGCAAAAAGGAACAAAATATAGAGATTCCTAAATCTCAAAAAAGCACACAACAGAGAATTGTCAGTGTTGTTAAACATATCATAAGGTGTTCTGGATCCAACTCTCCATATGCAATTTGCTCATCCCTTTCAAGAGATAAAACATGATTAATTCTGGCACAGATATTGGCATAACCTAGCGTATGCTTCTATGTCTAAAAGGGGTCTTGCTTCTCTTGGTCTATACAGAGATAAAACATGATTAATTCTGCCCTTGATGGGGAGTGGGCAGGCAATGCAGTTGAATGAACTGCAACTGGTTGGAAAAATTTACATCATCTTAACAAAGCAACAGGAAACGAAAATGTGTAGGATTTGAATTCCGATACACAATTAAAATGGGAACTTGTATATAGAAGATAACAAGTAAATATGTTGGGCTTATATCTATGATGCTCGAGCAATCAAAGTTGAAAATGTGCAGGATTTGAATGACAATATGCATAATTAAAAACAAATTCCAGATTTCGTTAATGCTAAAATCTGAAAGGAAACTATGAACACCAAGCTTCCAGTTTTGAATTTGTTCTTTTCATTATAATTCTTCTTTATTGCCACCTTGAAGATGCTCTCTACCGGAGGAAAACAATCAGTGTCAATGCTAATTAATACCTAATTCAATGCTGAAATATATCTTAACCTGATTCAGTGTTACAATTTCCATTATTAACATTCCATTGAATGAGGTATTAATTAGCAGCTACTTTGCTCAAAGAACACTGTTAATAACTCTTTGGCTAATCCTAGCCTAGAGGAACAGAACTTTTGGTATTTTAAGTGGCAATCTTTTGCTTTTCATCTTACTGATTAATATCAAAGAAAAAAAGAGGTAATAAATATTTAATAAATATTTACATTTTCATCAACCAATTCATTGTCTTTGACAGTCTTCCATTTACATGTCCAAGATATATGTAAACACACACATACTCTTGAAACGGAAGTCATTGGTACAAAAATCTCTTAGAGGAAGAACAAGAGTCGCAACTAAAGGAAGATGGCTATAATATAATGGTACCTGAGCAGTGAAAGCCCCCCCAAAAGCCTTGGGATCGAGTTTCATGCGATTAGAATAGGACGCCTCATAAATCCCATATACAAGCTTGAGATCATAAACATAGGGAAGAAGCTTAAGCCCTGTTTTGATACCCAACAGAAGATCTTTTTTACCTGTTCATACCCCATAAGACTGTATTGCAAACAATCTAACCATCAGTCCTGCAAACAATCTTCATGGTGGCGGCACTGAGCGCTTGCGGCTATGACTTGAGGGAGAGCTTCAGGCTTTTTAATTTTTCTCTTTTTCTTCCAACTTTGAAAAACCCCAACAATTTGAAGAAAAATAGACTGGATCAAAGATTTTGACATTAAGCTTTGTAAAAAGGAGGTTTTTTGCATCCACTGAAGAAAAAATTCTTGAGAGACCTAGCTCTTCACCATAACCAATCCCCTTTTATTCTTCAGTTCCTTTTCTTTCCGAGGAGCAATGGATGGGTTCGGATGGGCATGCTGAAGAGTGTCGGTGGATAGAGAACAAGATGGTGTTGGTGGATGGGTACGGTAGGTAAAGAAAGCTCGACTTTCAGGCAAAAAAATAAATTATTAGAACCGAATTCTCCAAATAAGGCATGGGCAAAAGACAAAAGGCAGAGCAAGCAATGGAAAGAAATGGAAAGAGGGAAAAAACAAGAACATCTAATCATACCCCTGTTTTTGCTCTTCACACTCCATTTTGTGTGAGTAATGAATAGTGAGTTGCGGAAGAAAATAGGGTAGAAGAGTAAAATATGGGTATATTTAGAATTTCTTAAAAAAATGCAGGAGACGACGTGTTGTAGAGAAATCTACCTTCCACTTCAATTATACAGATGGATGGATTTGGGCCCCATTTGAAAATTTTAATTGAAAATAAAATATAACTAGGAATACGGTTACACAGTCCTCACACAACTTAAACTCTTTCTTTTTCTATATAAGCGTTTACCCGCAAAGCGTTTACGGGGTTTTCTAATCACACCTTATCATTGACTAAGCACACCCTACTTTCTACTCCTACCCTAACCCCACACACATTTTACTACCCACACCCACCGGTCACCCTATTCTACCCCTCCAAACCCACACACACCCAACCCTTCCCAAACCCTCGACACACCAAGTTCTTTCCAAATCATATTCCAAACTCTCTCATTTCCTCAAATCCTTCTCAAATCGTTGAGTTTTTGAAGCAAATAAGGTACGTATGGCCTCTATTTTCAATGACAAATGTTATATGCTTTATATTTTTTCATTTAAACGAAATACATGTGGAAATTTCAAAAAAAATCAATAATGGTACGGGTTCGCAGCTCGCGGCAATGAACTGCCGCGGTCTTGTAGGTGGCGCGGGATGAAGGTACCGAGATCCTTGCAATATCGCGGAACCAGGGTGGCATGGGATTTGTAATCTCGCGACACCATGTGCCTTGAGAGCACAAGACTCGCGGAACCAAGGTACCGCGAGATTTGTGGTCTCGCGGACCCATGGTGCCGCGATTCTTGTGCTCTCACAGCACGTGGTGTCGCTAGATTGCAAGGCTCGCGGCACCAGGGTGCCCTGAGATTGCAAGTCTTGCGGTACCAGGGTACCGCGAGACTGAAAATGAAATAAATTTTTTTCAAAATTTTTTTATTTAGATTAAATTTTAGTTATTTTTTATTTTTAGTTTAGATTATATATCAAATGGATTAAATTTAACTTATTTTCTAGTTTATAATAAATTGATTAATCGAAATTAAAATAGTTTTCTTCTGTGTTTATACATATGCTACCACGTACACGAGGAGCAGGGTCATCTAGATGTAAGAGGAGGAGACGTTCTGAAGCATTAGTGGATCCGAGATGGGTTCCTACTGCGTTTGAGAGGAGGAGACGAGGTCTTGAGACAACAGATGTTGAGGAGAGACAGGAGTTGAGTATATCTGGTGATGCACTAGATGTGGCGCAGAGGCAGCCGCAGAGTACCTCTAGCGAGGCAGCAGCGGAGTATCTTTGGCGAGGCAGTAGTTGCGGCTCCGAGGCAGCAGCGGACTACCTTTGGTGAGGCAGCAGATGCGGCTTTGAGGCAGCAGCAGACATCTGGCGAGGCACTAGCTGCCGCACAGAGGCAGCAGCAGAGTACAGCGAGCGATGCACCAGCTACGGCGCAGAGGGAGCAGCTGAGTACTTCTGGCGTGACACCAGCTGCGGCACAGAGGCAGCAACGGAGAACATCTAGCGATGCACCAGCTGCGGCGCAGAGGGAGTAGCCGAGTACTTCTGGATCTTATCCTGGTGGTCCAGTTGATCCATCTATGTTAGTTAGTTATGGATCACATGTTGCTGCAGCTATTTGGCAGCAAAAGGTATAAGTGAAATTTATTATATATTTATTGTAATGTAAATTAGAATTTTTGGAGAGATAACCATTATTTTATTTGATATTGTTTCAAGAGCGAGGGGAACTAAAAGTTATTAATCACGGTTCTAAAATTGGTACATGGCTATTGGATTAGAGTCGGTCACGCATCCAGTCCACGATCGCACGATCAGGGTTGGAGCCATTGTTACAGTGTAGATATGTTACGTGCAACAAGACCATTATTACTGCATTTACCGAGAGGTGGCATCCAGAGACGAACACATTTCACATGCCTTTCGGAGAGATGACTATCACTCTAGATGACGTCTCTTCATTGCTTGGCATCCCGGTGGTCGGGAGGACTATATCTTTCAATTCCGTCTCTATTGACGATGTAAATAGAATGTTAGTGCGATTGCTAGGAGTGAGTGAAGAAAAGGCAAAGGAAGAGACGACTGCCACTAAAGGACCACAGGTTAGGATGCAGTGGCTGAGGGATACATTTGGGATGATTTCCGACTCTGATAGCGATGAGCAGATAGAGTACGTGACTCGCGCATTGTTATTATTTTTACTTGGCTGCACTCTATTTGCTGATAAGAGTGCAACACGAGTACTAGTCGCGTACTTATCTTTTTTGGAGGATCTTACTACCGTAGGTGAGATTGCATGGGGTGCAGCTTGCCTGGCTTATATGTATCGACAGTTGGGCGAGGCCAGTAGAGCGGAGTGCCATTCGATAGCTGGTTATATGACATTGCTTTAGGTATGTAATGTTTATTTAATAATAATATTGATTTGCTTGATATTTATTAGGTTATGATTTGATTATGAAAATCTATTTTGTTTTATGTAGGTGTGGATTTACGAGCATTTTCTATCGATAAATCCAGTACGAGAGACGGCATATAGAGAGTGGCAGCCGCGTGCTCAACGATGGAGGCCACTTAGCTGCCACGTTTCTCTAAAGATACTAAGGGAGCAGCTTGATGACCTTCAGTATCATCAGGTCTGCTGGGAGCCATATGCAGACAGTAGAGAGAGCCATCCATTGCCGGAGATTTCATTTTTTTGCGGATGCATCAAGTTCAATGACATCGTTGAGCCATACCATCCGGATAGAGTTCTCCGACAATGGGGCTATGTGCAAAGCATTCCACGTCCACCTCTGACTCCATTTCACGCGAGATGAGGACCGAAGCCAGCTACTTATGTCGTGAAATATAGCTTTCGGCCTGGGTACTGGGATAGCAGGATTATCATGTGATTAATGAGGATAGGAGAGGTGCGCGATGCAGGAGTCCTGGAGAGTCTACAGCGGATTACATGATTTGGTATGCGACGATTTCACATCATTTTCTCTAGGATCCTTCACTTAGATCGATGGCCCAGCACCACGTGATTGATTGGGCGGTTAGTCATTTTTTATTTAATGTTATGAAAACTTACATATCTTAAAATTGATATATTTATTTTTTCATGATTTTGTAGCGCGTCGTGGGACACATATTTGACAGACTTTACGCAGTGGAGGCATGTGGAGATGATCAAGACTTGGATGTTTGGCGGCAGGCTGTGCATGATATTTATGCCATGGTAGCGAGATTGCCCAGGCGTATTGTAGTGCCCCGACATCCTCCACAGACAGCATCTTCATCACGACCTTCACGTCCCCCTCCATCCTCAGCTACTCCACCTTCCTCAACACGATGACTGTGTTTACCACCAGCACCAGCAGCTAGACCAGCACCAGTACCAGTAGCTTCAGCACCAGTAGCAGCAGCAGCTTCAGCACCAGCACCAGCACCACCAGCTTCAGCACCAACACCACTAGCACTTGCACCACCAGCTTCAACAGCAGCTGCACCACCTGCATCTTCCCTACCACCTCATACATCTCCTTCCGTATATGTTAGGCAAAAGAGGAGGAGATAGTAGATTTTGTATTTTATAGTTAACTTAAACTTTTGTCAAAAATTGTAAAAATATTCATGTATATATTTAGATTTCATTTGTCTCATTACTTCGATATGTGCCATCTTTTATTTATCAAACCATTTGAGGCAATCATTTTTTTAACTTATAATAATAATAATAATAATAATAATAATAATAATAATAATAATAATAATAATAATAATAATATGACAATTATCATAAAATGAATAAAATAGACTTAATTCAAGAAAACATGATTATGTTGAGTTACATAGCATATTAAACAAATGCTTACATTACAACAATGTATTATACTTAGTTAATACATCATAGCTCATCTAGATTGATTGTCTCTTAGGTTGCAACATCTGTGTTTGATGAGAATAATAATTTGAAGTCTTCGATCCGAGAGACGTATGGAAGCTCCCACTCTTGAGCGCATTCATATCGATACCTATGCCAGTTGCATGCGATCGGAGGTATCGGTGCTCTTGGATCCAATAATACCTGCAACAATGCATTATATTTAATTAAATCAAAGTGAAAACAAAAAACAATAACAAACTTTCACCGTGATCTATACCTGAACAAAATGACAGTTGCTGACAAATCCAATAGTTATTAACTTATGTTGCAGTGGGGGAGGTGCAATAGATCTGAGCGGAAGATATGTCAAGCATTGTCTTGAAGATAAATGGACAAGCACAACATCATACCGTAAGGATATCAAATGACCCATGTCTGGTAAGGTCATCCAATTATCCTTATATGCCACCGTGTTGAAACACACCAACGATTGCATCAATTCATCAACACGCTCTTGAGATCCATAGAGATATATATATTCATCTTTGTGTCTATTTAACTCATCCATCAAATCTTGTCGCACTTGTGGCCATGCATCTGCAGTCACACCCAACAACCCTGCTATAGCTCTAAATCCGCAATGTCCATCAGACTCAAAATCCACAACATCGTAAATGAATGGACAAATCTCGATGGGAAAAGAATCCATATATTGAATCTTGACACCTTTATGATATATAGGTAATTTCTGCCTCTTCTTCGGCAATTTCACTGAACTTGCCGTTATGGGTGAAATGGTATTGTCATGACCAGACTTGACAATCTCAAAATAAGAAGGTTCCCGTCGAGTTGATGTGTCCATCTTCGATGCTCGAGCACGACCCTTTGTCTAAGCTTTTTCAACTGGAGGAACAAGGAATGTTGTTTCCGGATCACCTAGTTCTCTCAACTTTTTTTTCAAGACTAGTTTTCCATCAATATTACATGCATCGAACCGTTTCACAATTATCTCCCACTCAGCATCCAATGTCAACTGTTGCATGTCATCATATGTGGACTTTGTCAAATCTAATTTCGACCAATGTGGATGAACAGCAGATAAGGGTACTGGTCGTCCAAACTGTATATACTCAGCAATTTCATGCGTAATGGCAACCCATGTGTCAATCTCATTACACAGCCACAAGTGTTAATATCAATATATCCATTCTTTACTCTCTCAACCTCCATCAATATCATATGCAAAGCCGACCTTGACACCAACCCCCGTAACTCCTTGAATAAAGATAGCCTGAAGTTATGTTCAACAACAGTAAGGCTTGCCTCAAATGAAGCCTTTATGTCTGTATGTTGCAGCTCAATCAAGGAGTTTATCACGTTCCAAAATGATTCAAAATCACCTTGCGACGATCCGAGATGTCGTTTCAACCTTGCATGCGCACTCTCCGCTCTACAATAGAAATTAGGACATATATTACTTATCAATTCAAAAATTACTGAGGAAAATGAACGTAAACTTAAAACCTGACAATAAACGTACCTATTTTTGTTACATTGCCAAAATGCATTACTTTATCTGTCCAAGCCGCAACAAATCGCTCCTTATAATTATCCAACCAAGTCTCCTTCATATATTGCAGTGCTTTTGGATAACTATAGTAATCCAAGTGCATTGAGCTTAAATGCCTTTCGTACTCTTCTTCTGTCATTGAGAATGTAAAAAGACTCCATGATGCCATGAATGCATCCCACCTCTCCTTGCGCTCAAATAAATTTTTGCAGTTCGCAAGCATATTCTTCGATATGTGCCATCTACATAACAAGTTGGTTGTAGAGGGAAATACTGCTTGAACTGCATTCATCAATGCCAATTCTTGATCTGTGACAATAATAGATGGTGATGCAACACCTACCATTAAACTTTTTAACATTTACAATGCCCACGTGTAATTTTCTTGACGCTCCACCTCCATGTACACAAATGCAACCGAAAAAGTCAAATTCGTTGATGTGACACCAACGATCTAGAGGAGTGGCATTCGATATCTATTTGTTTTATATGTACAATCCATAATCAACACATGTGGGAAAGCATGCAACAAGTCTACCGAGGTAGGATGTGCCCAAAACAATTCTTTCACAACATTCGTTGACTCTTCACTCCGATGCCATTCAATGTAGCTACACTCGTTCAACATTTTCATTAGTTGTTGCATTTGTGATCTACCAGCTTTCTCAATCAATTTGTAAGCATGTCGTGCATTGTAAATGGTCTTCATAACACTTACATTCTTCTCATTCTTGTTTTTCAACGTCATGAGAATATTTCGTGGATTGACCATGTTCTTGGTCATATCAGCTACAACTTCCTTCTCCTCAACTGACAATCTTGCAGCAAATGGATGACCCTCAAAATGTCTCGCAGGAGCATGATTATGCATCCCATTTACTACCTGAACTTGCCACTCATCATCCTTTTCTAATTTCACACCTAGTAGCTCGAATGGGCAGCCACATTTTTTTATTCCAACTCCCTTACGAGTTGGTTTATCAGTGCATTGAGCTTTGTTCTTTTTTGACTCTCTAAATCTTCCACTTCGTTCACAACAGAGCCGTAATCTAGGCTTTCTTGAAAAAATTACTGGTTCAAATCCTTTGATCACAACTACAAATCCTACATTTCTGCCTATCTCCCTTGCCCATGTTATTAACTCTTCTCGAATAGAAAAAACCTTGTCCGTAGTAAATGACTCAGTGCAATCAAATTGAGAAGACTCCACTGAATGCTGATAAACTATTAATCTTCTGTTATCCTACAAATATTCAACAAATTATTAGTTTTTTTTACATATCAGTTAACAAACTATTATTAAATAAAAAACTATTAAACATGGTCTCAAGAGTATATATATGGTTAATCTCGGCAACCAAGAGACCATGGTCTCGGCAGGATGCTACCGAGATCACTAATGCGGTCTCGGTAGACCATATTAGTGATCTCGGCAAGGTGTTGCCGAGACCACTTATGTGATCTCGGCAACACCCTACCGAGACCACTTATGTGGTCTCGACAACACCCTGTCGAGACCACATATGTGATCTCGGCAACATCCTGCCGAGACCACTTATGTGGTTTCGGAAGCACCTACCGAGACCACATAAGTGGTCTCAGCTGGGTCTGCCGAGACCACACACTCGTCTCGGTAGCATCCTACCGCGAATATGTAAGTTGCTCAGCAATTTACTGCAAAGAGTGTCGAATTCCAGTATTTTTTTGTAGAAAAATGAAAAAATTCCAACGTTTTCAAGTATAATAACATACCTCTTCAGCATTATGATACATTTCTACTAAATCTTCATCCATGAATGATTCCTTGCTTGTATTATCATCAAAATACTCCATGAAACCAATTTTTAGTTGGTTTTGTTTGATTTGAGAATGTTTAACGGGAGAGAATATGGTTTTTGGGTAGGGTTTACTGATTTAGGGTATGAGATAGGTTAGGGTAGAATTGTAATATTATAAGGGGTTAATTTTAGAAAAAAAATTTAAATTTAGGGTGTGTCTAGCCCGAGATAGGGTGTGGTTAGACACACCCAGCGTTTACCCTCAAAGAAAACTCGTTTCATTCCACGCTAACCCAAACCAACGCGTTTTGGTGTTAGTGGTGTGTTACTTCTCTGAACAAAGAAAACTCGTTTCAATTTTTTAATTGGTTCTATCTACTCTGGTCAGATATGGAACAGAAGGTAAGTAGAGAAACACGTTTATGTCCTCCTGAACCAAGTCCGTATCCTTGGTTGTTTTTCAGCAGCGGAAAAAGTTATAGAAACCAGTTCTTTTGCGACATAGCTAAACCTGGGAAGAAAGTGCTGATGAAAAACATCTTAGTATTGCATAGGAAAACCATTCTTCCTTGTTCTCATGGCTGGTTGTTCTTACTTGAAAACAGTCAGTGTTTTTTATGGAATCCTGTTACTCTAAAGTTAATAGAGTTACCCTCACTTGCTTTGGAGCCTAAGCAAGAGATAGGATCATCAATATTGTCATCACCTCCAGATGATCCTGACAGTTTAATAATAATATTTTTACATTCAGTTCCTTTGTTAATGTTTTGTAAAATTGGAGATCAACGGTGGATTAAGCAGAACATAAGAGAATATTGTGATCATGATAAAGATTTTTTCTTTAATCCTGTTTGTTGCAATGGAAAATTATACGCACGAAGTTTAACACGTCGATTGTTGGTGGAGATTAATCAAAATCTTCCAGATGAGCTTGTCATCGATTTACATGGAAGGTTTCCGCTTCATCGTGATCATTCCAACACTACCAATAATTACATGGTAGAATCCTGTGGTGAAATCTTTCTAATTTATTTAATACGAGGCGGTAAATCTTTCTCAGAGGTAACTGGTGTCTAGGTTTTTAAATTGGATTTTTCAATAATGGAATGGATGAAAGTCGAAAGCGCCAAGGATCGATGCTTTTTTCTGAGTTACCCCGCCGCTTTTTCTTGCCCCGCTTTGAACCCAGAAACTGAAGGAAATCGAATATATTTCACATTTACAGAAGACAAAAACATGTATTCATTCCATATAGAAGAGAAAACTGTTTCGGTATCTTTTCCTTGTATGGATTTAAAACCACCATGGAGCTCACCTATTTGGGTAATGCCAGACTTCAGGTGAGATCAAGTTCAAACTAGTATAGATGTTTTTTATTAATTGTTTTCTTAGGGCATAATATGTATTCTGAATGCTTATCTTTATCTTCATAGAAAATTTTCTTTTCTTTTTCGTTTCATTCATGCAGCTGTGCTGGTAGCAATAAAGACCTTAGCTGGGAATTAGACCCTATGAATTGCAAGTTATGCTAATTGCTTAGAAGTTGGATAAGAGATCTTAGTAAAAAGAATACTTTCTCAGCATCTGTGCACCCCAAATAGTCAAAAACTATCTCTAACTCTAATAATCACTCCTCAACTTTTACTGGATCCTTAATCCCCTTAAATTCTGGGAGATTCATCTTAAGAAAGTCCCGTAATCTACCTGTATCTCTATCATCTCTAGGCGGTGGGACTGAAGGTTGAGGAGCAGAGGGTGCCGGAGGAGCCTGTGGAGGAGGAGGAGGTGGTGAAGTAGGTGTGGGCACTGTGGCACCTATAGCTGAGGTGTTTGCCCCAAAATGTTGAGCAAACATAGCAGCAATGCTGTCAAACCCCTCTTTCATACTGTGTTCTAGCCTGTTTATTCTAGCATCTGGGCTCTCTGGATGGGGAGTAGGTGGTAGAGGTGGCTGAGCCTGCCTCCGGGAGCGACCTCGTCTCCCACTCATAATGCGTGATCAAATACCTGCGCATAAACCCTGTGTTTTAATCAAACCTTAAGAGGTATACTCAATTTTATAACCAAACAAGCACATATACTTGGGATGTAATTTTATCCTAACTACCGACACTGACAGTACTAAACAACCCTTGCTCTGATACCAAGAAAGACTGTCACACCCCTGAAACGTAGAAGTTTTGGGCTAAAATTTTTTTTTATATATACATTTAATCTTAGTTTCTTACTTGGGTTACATTCCTGCTAGTATCTCATCACACTTTTTCAACCACAGAAACATCATAATATTTTCATAAAATATTTCATTCATATTATATGGACCTATTCCTCAGAATAACGTTTACATTCATACGATATCGACTACATCCCAAAAGTATTATTTATATACAAATATCTATGCCATACAGGATGTCTGGTATTAAAATATGAGTATACCTTACGTAAGTACAAAAAGTAGCCGGAGGAGAGACGTGTCCCTCAGTCTACATCATATGCGCAACAGGCAAAGAGATGATCACTGCAAATAATCTGATAGAGTAGGGAGGTGAGCTTTTTGGAAAGCTCCGTAAGAAATGCATTTAAAATAGTCATAGCATCTATATATGCAGAAAACAAATGCCATAATAATGCATTTCATACTTTAAAACATTGTATGAATTCTTTAATACATATTTCAAAAATTCATACTTGTTTAAACATGCATCATACTTTAGATATTTAATATCAAAATTAAATAAGCTTATCATACAGTTCTTAGAGACTAGGCAGAGTCATATAGCCAGTATGCGAGTCATGACACTTACTTCTTCCTCTGAAGAGGGAACGGAATACCTATGGCCATGGTATGGGCTGTAAACCTGATCAGAGTCGTACAACGAATATGCACCACGAAGGACCAACATACCCATAAAGGATGGAAACATGCACAATGTGGGCAAGAACATGCACAACGTGGGCTAAACATATGCCACAAGGGATGAAAACATGCACAATGTGACAAGCATGATAGGCAATAACATAAACTATAGAAAGGCCTTGTCTCAAATCTTACTTACTATTGTAACTTCTTAAATTATACATTTGGTATAAAATCGTAAGGACCGGGCGTGCCAAGATCTAAGTTAGCCTGGGGTTTGCCACTCCGATACCTTTTTCGGAAAACATATTTATTTGCTGTCATACTTAAAAGATTATGGAAAAATATGCATAGAAGTTTATAAGGTTCGTTTAGCTAATTAACAAAAGATAATGGAAATTAACTTCGGAATAAAATTTATGTTTCAAACATTTCTTTATAATTTACGATGAAAGTAAGGGACACCATCACAACTTTAAATTACATCCCTTACCTCAGTACACTGTAGAGTAACGTCTTATGTTGCACCTTTATGCTTCTTATCTCTCCGAATTATAAACTGCCAAGTCAAAATTTGATATAATTAATTTTCGGTATTAAATTTCCTCCTTGTCTAATTCTTAGTTAAATTCTCATTACTTAGAATATTATAATTTCTTAAAATTTCACATTGTGGCCGAATGGTTTTGAATACCTTAGGTGACTTATTCCTCCATAAAATATATATATTCAACTATGATGCCACTTAAATTTTTTTCCAATCCAATTAGGTCAACTTAAGTATTTCTTTCTTTTATTTTCCTACTATTTGTTGACCCCCAAACCGTGAACTCTCTTTCCCTTTAATTCAGTTCACGTTGGCTGTATGTAGGTTAGGAAATTTTATTCCTTTATGATGCATATATAGTTTAACTTCATAAGTACTTCATCATGTCATTTAGTCAACCTAAAGCTAGCTCTCTCTTTCATTTTTTTTCTTTCTTTCTTGTTGTTTACTGACCAAACGTGAGCCTTCTTCCTTTTCTGTTTTCAATTTACGTTGGCTCCTATTTGGTTCCTACATCATGGTCATATCTAGTATGTCTTAGATTGCCAAAAAGTCTAGTATACACACACAAAGTCAACCAAGGCTAGCCTTTTCTTCTCTCTTTTATTTTTCATCTCTTTCAGCTGTACCATTATCCATATTCTTCATCTCTATTTTCGGTTGTACAAGCCTAATCTTATGTTCTTTCTTCCAGCCCTTTTTGTTGACTAAGATCACCTCTTTTCTTCTCTTTTCTTCTCTTTTATTCTCCCCCTTAGCTCACGTAACTTCATTCAAAGTTAAACTCCCTCAAAACTTCTTCAACCAGCATTTATTTATTTTCTGCTTCATTGCTGTCCAAACCGACAACTTCTTCCTTTTTCTTCATGGTTCACGTGGTCCTCATTTCATACCAACTTATCCTTTCTTACATGATTATCTTACATTCCCATCTTCACGTAAATCATCATCAACATCATCTTATTTTTATTCTAAACCCTCCTAACTGAACTAGAGTTTTCATTCTATATATATTTACTTCAAACAAGGGCTATAACCAACATATTCTTGATCATTATATCCATAATCAATGAACAAGAAACTTAAAAACTGAGTTGAACATTACCTGTACAAAGAAGCAGATTTGTCTACGTGAATTAGCTCCTGTTTTGAGGGTTTTTGTGCTAGCTTCTTTGAGGTTTTGGAAGCTTAATATCCAAGGTTTATTTTCCTTCCAAAAGCTTGGTTTATTTGCTAAAGGTTAAGCATGGTTCTGCTATGGAGGAGAACTTACACGGTTTGTAAGAAACAGAATACTTTCGGTGATGATGTTGGCTGGAGAGGAGTTCACGATGGAAGAATATAAAGCACAAAAAAAAATATTATTTGGATTTTTACCAGCTTCATTAAAAGCCCTACTTTATTTCCTATTTCTTCTCTTTTGTTTTATACTTCTTATCCTCCAAGCCGAGACCACACCTTTTGTTTCTGTTACAATTTTTCTTCATGCAGCCCACGTTTCTGACTTTCCATGCCAACGTTTTGCAGCTAATAATTTTCTATCTTTTCCTTGCTTTTACTTTTCTTGCCTTGTTATGGTTTGGTCTTCGATGCAGCAAAAATTTAACAAAATCTGTTATAGTTTCTGTCAACCTATGAAACACGTGAGGGAGACTTTCCTTTTTGTCTTCCTTTATTAGTTATCTTATCTTTTATTCTCTTGTTTTTTTTTCTACTAGCTACTTGTTCACACCGAAACTTCATTTAGATAGCCAATGAATTCTTCTTTTATATCTTCATGTTGTCCAAACATTTTTCTGTTTTATCCAAATCAGAATTTCCAATATCCATTTAATTATTTATACCATCTTGCATGTAGTATTTTTCACATCTATATTTTTCATCTAGGATTAAAATTTTCTATGTAAAAGACACTATTCTTTTATATTTAATTCCTCAAAATATTATCAATAACTTATTTATTGATAATTAATTCATATAGATGTACAACTATAGTATAAGATAACGAGTTCTCACACCAACAGCAACGCGCGGGTCTCATGCTAGTAAGTAGTTAAAATTCAAAGTCCCTTGGGCATTAGCTTAATTTTATATACGACACTCACTTAAGTCCGAATAATATAAGATGTAATAAGTCCGAAAAATTTAAGATGTAATAAATAGTTGAAATGCACTGATGTTGAACATTAAGGCTATGCTTGGTACAACTGAAAATTGGAAAGAAAGAAACTAGTGGAAGGAAAATTGGAAAGAAAATAAGAAGGATAGAAAAGAGGAAGGAAATATATTTTTTGTTCTTCTCATTAATTTTTTTCCGTCCAATTTGGGCAGATGAGGAGAAAGAAAGTGGGGTCAGGAGGGGTAATTATTTAAAATTACAAGATTATCCTACTTTAAAAAAGTTATATTAAAGTCAACTTTTGCCGGATCAATTATGATGCAGCAGCAAGATTCTTTTTTTTTTTAATAAAAAATTTTTCCCTTGTAAGAAAAGAGAACTTGATCTCTTATTTATTAAAATGAAAAAAAAAAGGAAAAGAAAATAAGACTCCAACGTTTTGTAGAATGAAGGCATAGGTGGAGAGTAGTGAAGATATGGACGTTTATGAATGAAATTGATAAATATTGAAGATAAATTAGATAACGCTTTAGCTAATCAACTTTTTTTTTCATAAAATGTAAAAATAAAAAAAATCTAATTTTAAATCTAACTTTTTTTAAAAAATAATAACCATTGAATTAAATTTTGATTGTCATTGATGCTTTAGCTCTAACCCAACAGTCTTTTTAGTCTGTGTCAATTATAGTAACAATTATTAGTCATTACATAATTAATTAATAATTAATAAATTAATTATATAAGTAATTAATTATTATTGAATTATTTTGACTAGATTTTTTTTTAAAAAAATCTCATTAAAAATGAAAACTTAATAAATGCCAAAAAAATATTATCCAAAAACAATTATAGTTAATAAATATTTGTATAAGGGTAGGATAGTAAAATCATTTTATTTTTAATTTTCTTTCCTCTCACTTTTTCACTCTACCAAACAATAGAAGGAAAGAAATATATTTTTCATCAATTTTTTCATCTTTCATACCAAACACACCTAAAGAAAAAAATTAAAATTTTCCATCTTTCCAATTTTTCCACCCTTCAAATTTCTTTCTTTCCATTTTTCTTTCCACTTTACCAAACAAAGCCTAAGTAAAATAATCATGTCTTCATTTTAAAGTGTAAAAATTTTGCAAATCTGTATCACCCGAATTGGAATAATATAGGATGTAATAAGTAGTTAAGTAGTCGTGCCTTCATTTTAAAGTATGAATCTTTAGCAAATACTAAATTTGAATCTTAACTGTAACCTTGAATATATGCATTTTATTCTTCTCTCCAGAAACTTTCATCGTACCCAAAAATTGTTGAAATGCACCGATAAGACATAAATTCCTTGTAAATTTACAAAGTTGTTCGAACAGCTCAGCATCCTCACACAAAGCACGAAAAGATGCAAGGAAAAGAAGGGAGAAATCCAAATAGGAAGGTTCCAACATGGAAGTAATAAATAAAACCAATTCCACACACGACACACACAAACAACAAGGGCGAGCTTGTTGTGTTTTCTGTTGTTGGTAATACAAGTATTTGACAATAGGTATATGGCGACAACCAGAATCACAATTCCAATAACAGCTAAAAGCATGCACATACAGGAGCAACCGCCTTTCGTTCGCTTGTTCAAAATTGCCAGGTTTTTCTGCACTCTCTGTTACAAGAAGCATGGCACAAGAAAACATAATTCTTAGAATCCACCATGATAGTTGAATTCCATTTTGGTACTGACATCCAGTGTTAAATAGTTCTAAATTTAACTGGACAATGTAAGAAAACAATTGCATCCCTTTGAACATGTTCTATTTCAATTAATCAATGAGTGACAAACAATTTGCAGTAAAAGAAAATGCAACATTATCAGCAGGTACCATATTGCTTTATTTTGCTTCATTTCCTAGCAACCAAATAATACTCATAACCATCTTGGTTCCAAAATAATACTCTTATTTTATGCGAGGAGATCTTTATCTATTCTCGATACCGCTTGAATGACCATGTTTCATAGTCTTATAACCTTCCTTCCTGATGCGATTCATCTCCAAAGAATTGCAGCATATAACATAATCTATTGATTCTAAGGCTGAAATTCATCACCATTTTACAGGAATCCTATTTGCTAGTAGTAGAGTGGACTAAGTAATTATAATAAACAGCAGTCATTGGATTTTGTTTGATTCAAAAGTAAAAGGAGGATACTGTACTATGCATATAAAATGTAAATTAATACTCATAGTAAGTGCTTTACCCGTAGGCGAGAATCAGTAACTTCCACGTGTTGGTCCAGGTCATCCTGCAAAGAGGGAACAGAACATAATGTAAAATTTACAAAGCATGAATCAATCCTCACTAAGCATTTATTTTAATGAAATAAGAGACAAAAGACTATAGAAGAAATAAACAGAAAACACACAATTAGTCTGGTATGCAGATCAAGTTCTTCGTTGACTGCCAATGCAATATGCTTTGTACTTACTACTGTCTCTTCCAACTTCTCAAGACCCTCATCTTGCTCTGCTCGAAAAACACACCTCATAAGTTGAGGAAACTCAAGACATTTACAAGCTAACAGGATGCCATTTGAAAATAAAATAACTTGCCTTTCATTATTTGTTGTTGAAGACCAACAAGGCCAGAGTTATCCAAACCAACTGTTCTACTCATGGCATCGGGCTTGATTTCTGGCCCCAGCAAGCTATCTCTGTTAGCAAAGTTTGACATGTTGAATGCAGAAGCCATCTGATTCGCTTTTGATCTCAAATTTGCAACCATGTCCTTGCGACGATTCACCTCCTTCTCTGTTCTGTAACCAGAAGTAAAGCCATCAAAAAATAGTCAAACTCAGTTTCTTATTCATGATAAAACATATTCCAGTATGCAAGTGAACGTCAAAGTATCATATATACAGGGGCGGAGCTCCATGGGGGCGAGTGGGGGCTCAAGCCCCCACTGACCCCTAACATATATATTATTAAATTTTATTCAAAATTCTTTTTTTAGTGAAACGTTTAGTAAATAAAATTTAAGTTTATTTATACTAGCATTGAGTTTTTAAAGTTGAAAAGAATTACCAATTTTATAGTAAAAATGGTGAAGATTGAAAAGGAGAAATTCATTCGTTAGTTTATTTGTTGTAAACGTTAACATTGATTTTATTAGTTATTATAACAACATATAATATATTTTTAACAACATGTTGAAAACTTGTTTGTGTAACGAAATGAGAGATTAATAATTTAATGGTAAATTAGTTGTGTATCTTAAAAAATATATGTTCCAAAGTATTGGTGACGAAATTTTTGTACAAAATTATTGTACATAATTTTGAAAATATAAAAATCAAACAAAAAAATGATTATTTTTTTTACAATTATGACTAGATACAAAAATTTTAATTTTTTAATTAATACTATTATCAATATTGTTGTTATTAATTTTTTATAATTTAATATATTTGAGTGAAGCCCCCAATAAATAAATTTTCTGGCTCCGCCACTGCATATATATATATATTTATTTATATATATATCTATATAAAGATATATATATCCCAGAAGAAATATGATCAAAATTATTAATCCAACCTCAATTCATTCCTATATGCACCTCAATTAAGATGACTTACAAGGGTTTCCCAGTAGGTCTAGACAAAAGGGACTGCAATCCATCTAGTCTAGTCCCTAAAATCGTTATCTTCCTTCTTATTGCTGATGCATGGCGCTGAGTTTCTGGTCCCGATGCAGGGAAGGAACTCCTCTCAGATATCATGCCATTGACATCATCTGCAATTTTCACTGCCTCATTATATTCTTTTACCCATGGGTCCGAAGAAGATGCCATTGACCTTAAACAAATAACAACCAAGTGAGCTAATTTATACGACCGAAAAAGGACTTAATATCTAACTATTTATACATGCTCAAGGGCCAGACTCCCCGCTCAAGTCCGAAGATCTGTTCGAAATTTAATCGATTTTGAACAAAAATATTAGACATATTTATTGGGTCTGGATAAAATTTTCAGGCCCGATCAAAAATGGGCCCGGACTTGACTGTCCAAAGCTCAGGCCCAGCTCGGCCAGAACATATTGTTAATTAAGTTTTTTTTTTAAATATATCTATTAAGTATAATATAATTATATGTATGTAAAATATTATTGATTAATAAACATGATTATATATATTTAATATGAAAATTAACATGCAAAATTTAATAAATCAAATTAAATTTTAAAAGGAATAAAGGAACAAAAAATAAATAAACAAAAAATAAAATACAAAAAATAAATAAATAATAAAATACGAACGGATCCGGCCGGACTCATATAGTAAAATTAAAAATGTGCCTGGATTTATGGGTTGGGACGGGTTTGAGCTTAACCGAAATATATTATTATGTATCTTTGGCCTGGCCCGCCCAATTACCAAGTCTACTAACCAAACGGCATAAAATTTGCATGCTTAACACCATTCAGACAATGAAAGAACTGATGAGAGCTAATTGAATGAGCTGCAAAATTAACCGAGATTAATTCTGAGAAAACCCTTTCCTTTTTTGATGGCTTCTTCTAAAGAATGAGAGATTACTCACAAGAAAAAAAAATTTTCTTTTTTACAACTGGATAAGAGCTTAAAATGAAAACAGGACAATATCAAGAAAATCCCCAAAATTAAGCCATCAAATTATACCCAATTGCGCATCTTGTAAAAGAAAGATTATTTAGAACCATCGAGTTGAATTCTAAGAAAAACTTTTTAATTAAACTTAAACAGGTACGAGCTCAATTACTCATCGCTAGATGAATACTAAAAAAAAACAAAATTTAGAAATCAAATTAACCCAATTTGTAGAAATAAAAAGAATGAAGGAAAATTAATTGAAAACCCATAAATAAATTCCCACTCTTTCATATTCTAAATTTGATGAAACTAAGGGGTCGTTTGGTATCGTTTTCTGTTTTCTGTTTTTGAAAATTCTGTTTTTATTTTATTTTGTTTTATTTTCAATTTTTGAAAACAGAAAACATGTTTGTTTAATACTGTTACGTTTTGAAAACAAATATTTAAACTGATTCAGATATAATAATTTAATTCACAAAACAGAATTTTAAAAATTAAATAAAAAATAATATATTAATAAATAATAATATGTAGATAATATTAAATAATATTATTTTATATTATTTAATGCTAATATTAATTATTTTTATTTAATCATATAAAAATTTAATATAATTTAAATAATGTTATAATTAAATAAAATATTAAATAAAATAATATTATTGAATTTAATTGTAATAATCATAAATTATATTTAATAATAATTTTTATTTAATTGTAATAATAATAATATTATATTATTAAATAAAATATTTAACTAATTAATTTATAATAAATTATATAGTTATTAAAATATATTATATTTAATATAAATAATATTATTTAATGTTAAGTATTTACTTATTTAATAATATTAACTTATTTAATAGTAGTAGTGATATATTTTAAATTTAAAATAGAATATAATATTAAATAATAATATTGTTTAGTAAAATAAAAATTAATTATATTAGATAATAATATTAATTATTAACATATCAAAATTATAATAAATGATATTATTTAAAATATTTAATATATTCAATAAATTATTATAAAAATTTAAATTAAATAATATTATAATATTATAGTTCAATGTAATATTTATTTAATTGCTTTTTATGTTTTTAACTTTTCTATATTAAAATAAATATATTAATTTTAAAATATTAAATAACATTTTATATTAAAATTTAATATTATTTTATTTAAAAATTAATTTTATTTATATTTTTATTATAAAATATTAATATTATATTAATATATAAACTCTGTTCACTTACTTATGAACAGTAATATAAATGAAAACATGTTTCCGAAAATAATAAAAATAAGAAATTCTTGTTTCTAACAATTTTCGAAATTCTTATTTTTGTTTTCGTTTTTTGAAAACGGAAACATGTTGCCAAACGTGTTTTCTGTTTTTGTTTTCAAAAAAATTGAAAATAAAAACAGAAAACAGTAAACAAAAACAAAAATAAACGATCCCTAAACAAATACCCATATCATAAAATGCAAAATTCATTTAAAAAACGAAAATTAATGGCAACTTACAATGGGGGAAAGTAAGATTAGATGAGCTGTTGATCAAACCCAAAGAAAACGAAAATCCAGAAAGAGGGAAGTTTTAAAGATCGGTAGACAGAGATCGGATTGATTGAAATTATTTAAAAGGAATTGAAATTACCAGACTTTGATTGAAATTTGGACTGTTGAATCGTGGAACTCGGAATGAAACGGCAGCGTAGAAGCCAAGCGACGGCAGGCAATAGCACAACGCCACCGTAGCGTTTGAAGGGCCACATTGTAAGGTAAATTAAAAATATATATAAAATTATGAATTTATTAAAAAAATTTTGAATTTAAGAGTTTTAAACGTGATATATGTATTGTTTAATAAAACAAACTGTTTTATATACTAATTAATAAGTCAAAAAATAATTTATATTTTTCGTTAATGAAATTATTCATTATTTAAAGTTCCATTATAAATTTTTGTTAGTAAATTATATTAAAAATTATTTTAGTAAATTGTGCTGCTTAAAATTTTAGTTAGTTTAATAAAAAATATTTATTTTCGAATGATTGGACATACTGATTTTAATATTCAATTATGGATTTATTTATTATTTTTGTTTTTATTATTTAGAGAATAAAATGTTAATTTTTATTTTTTGAATATGCTTTCCATATCTTTTTTTATTTTTGATAAATTTAAAAAGATTTTTTCACTTAAAAATTTACTGAATATTATTCATTCATAGCCGTATCAAATATTCCATCATCGAACAAGAATTACTTATCTTCAAAAATTATTTTAAATATTTATTGTTTTAAAATTTCTTGTTTACCATTATTATTATTATCCCAGTTTTAAAAAAATCATCATTTATTATTTCTCTGTTTTTTTTGTTAACATTATTTTTATTTTTTTCGTATACAACCCCTGTGCCATACACTATTTACTTCATTTATCACTAGTATTTATCATTACTTTTTATTGTTTGCTTATTTTTTTTTATTTCATTTCTTCTCACAATCATCATTCTTGTCATCAATGCATTTGTTACTGTTATCTTATTCTTTCAACTTTCCCGATTTCCAACTTCCAGATATACTTTATTGTTATTTTATATTATTTAAGTTTAATATCCAAATATATCATCAACATTTGTTACAAAATAGAATTAAGCTTTTAACGTTTAATTACATAAAAATCAGTTCTAAACATTTCAAAATAACAGAATTAAGGACATTTCTGTTAATTTCCTCTAACACCGTTAAGTTTTATCACTGTGCAAAAGTAACGAAAATTAAAGAATTTAACAGAAATGTCCTTAATTATGTTATTTTGAAACGTTTAGGACTAATTTTTATGCAACTAAACGTTAAAGACTTAATTCTATTTTGTGACAAACGTAAAGAATAGATTTGAGTATTAAGCTTATTATTTATCATTCCGACTATTCTATACCAAGTATATATGTTAGTCAATCATATATACTTGGTACATATCCGTTAATTTCCTCTAATACCGTTAAGTTTTATCACTGTGCAAAAGTAACGAAAATTAAAGGATTTAACAGAAATGTCCTTAATTATGTTATTTTGAAACGTTTAGGACTAATTTTTATGCAATTAAACGTTAAAGACTTAATTCTATTTTGTGATAAACGTAAAGAACATATTTGAGTATTAAGTTTATTATTTATCATTCCGACTATTCTGTACCAAGTATATATGTTAGTCAATCATCTACAAGAATCAATTCATGACAAAACGAAAATAACGAGCTAGATGTAGAGGTACCGTCTTAGAGATTGTTTCATGTGTAAGTCAATGTAAGCGAGTAACTTTTGTAAATATTTTTTCATTACTTTTGTAAATTATTCGAATTTAATTAGCTAATTATTTGAATTTAATTAATTTATTTTTAAGTCGAGTTCAAATTCGAATTAATTGAGTAACGAGTTGAGTCGAATTCGAACTTTTTAATATTCGATTCAAAAGGCTTGTATTGTTGGGAAATTCTTTAGTGGGCCTACATATATTAATTAATTGTATATTACATGCTATCTATTTAGTCCACTTAAAAGTGATTAAATAAAGTTTAAGTTATTGAATTTTAGGACATCTCAATTAGTATGGGCTTTGCAATGTGTAGAGACCCAATATTTTATTTTATTTTCATGATAGGCCAAAATAAAATAAAATTTACTTCAAGTATAAATAGGTTATGGTCCTCAGTCTAAACATAACTTAATTCTCACAACAAATCCCATCATTGAGTGAGATACAGATTCTCTCGAAAGTTTAGATGTGGAAGACTCTAACCTCAAGAAATTAATTACAATGGATTCAGGTACGCTTTCGTATTACTATATTCTTAATGATTAAACATGAGATCCTGGATATGTTTATTTGTATGAATTTCGACAAGTGGTATCAAGAGCCTGTCATGTTTGATCATTGAGAATTAAAAATTATTGTGTAAAATCTTAGGGCTTTTATTCCTTATGGAATAAGGATTAAAATCATGTGAACAATATTCTGAAATTTTTTTCATGTTTGATGAATTTTATTTTTAAATTTTTTAAATCCCGAAATTAAAATTTAACCAAAACAATAATATTTAATGTGTTTTAATTGAAATTGATGAATGATAATTGTTTCTTGTGACTTATTTGGTTGAATCAAGGTCACAAATTTGGTATATTTTTTGTTTTGGTTTAAAGAAATCAAGAAAAAAAGATTGGGGTTTTCATGGAGTTCTCTTGCATATTGCTTGATCCGATTCATCACCATTCTTTGATGTTTTTTTATTTGTTTTTGCATGGGTTTGTAAAACAAGATGTTAATTTCATGAATATAAGTTGAATTTTGGTGAAAATCTATCAAAAAGAGGCATAAAAATTGAAAAAACCAGAACAGACCCGAATGGGTTAGTTCAAGAAGAATGTTGGGTCGGGTTGACCCGGGTAGGCAGAGAAGATGAGAAACAGTCCCGTCTGGGACCATCCCCACGTGCGGTAGTGGCGAGTGGGTCCCACGCGCCTACCTTCCGTGGTCGTTCAGCCACCAATTTTTCCAGTCCAGCCTAGTTTTTAATTTCCTATTTTTTGGTGATTTTTATGAATTTTTTGACACCGTTTAATATTTATTATTGAATATTCATAATAATTTCATTGTTTTGATATATTATGCGCATTTTTTTCTGAAATTTTATTTCATGATAAAATATTTCATGATATTTTGAGATGATTGACAATACTCACTCTCCCTATTAATGTGAATAAATTTGTGTACTCTCTATATCTTTTGTATGTGCATAATATGTTAAAAATAAAGTTTAAAATAAATTAAATTAATATAAAATGCCACCAAAGTGACCTTTTTTATGTTAATTTATTTATTTTGAAAATTAAAGTTGTCATTTAAGAATTTAAATGATTGTTTTTTTAATCCCTATTGAAAATAATCGAACCAAAGGAAGATTATTTTTTGGCCGGATTACAAACACAATAAGGTAGTAAATATGTGATAAAATTATTTTTACCATGCATGCAATATGTCGGCCCAAAGGAAGGCATGTTGTTGGCAAGGATTTGATTATCAATATTTACTAATAAAGTTTAAGAGTACCCCTTACAAATTAAAATTTCTGTCCAAAGACTAAATTTTAATGTTGTGCTTGGTATCTTATATGACCCAAAATTATTATTTGTCAATTGTGAGCTTATTATTGTTGTTTTTCTGTTTACAATAAATGTTTCTTCTATATCTGTCAATCTAAATAATATCCTAATGCTTAACAACATTAATTTCGAGAAATGGAAGGAGCATATTACTATCATGCTTGGGTGTATGGATCTAAACTATGCGATCAGGTCTGACAAACCTCTCGCCCCTGCTGATAATAGTACAGCTACGGAAAGGGCACTTTATGAAAAATGAGAGTGTTCAAACCGCATGAGTCTGATGATCATGAAGCACTCAATTCCGAATACCATCAGAGGCGCAATGCCTAACGAGGAAAATGCTAAGAGTTTCCTACAACGAATTGTAGACAGATTCACTGCAAATGAAAAAGTCGAAACAAGCACCATCTTGTCTAAGCTTGTTTCAATGTGGTATAGCGGTAAAGGAAACATAAGGGAATATATTATGGAAATGTCTAATCGTGTTACAAGACTAAAGGCACTAAAGTTAGAGTTGTCTGAGGACATTCTTGTGCACTTGGTCTTAATATCTCTTCCTGCACAATTCAGTCCTTTTAAAATAAGTTATAACACTCAAAAGGAGAAATGAACTCTTAATGAGCTCATTGCTCAGTGTGTGCAAGAGGAGGAGAGGTTGAAACAAGAGAAGATAGAAAGTACTCACTTAGCATCTTCTTCTAATGACAATGCTACCAACAAAAGAGAAAAAGGAACACAGGAAAAGGCACTGCAAATACTGGAACTTCTCAACTTTGTTTGTTCCAAGAATGCCAAATGGCTTGCCAAAAAGGATAAACTTCTCAACTTTGTTTGTTCTAAAGTTAATTTGGCTTTAGTACCCAATCATACTTGGTAGATAGATACGGGTGCAACAACTCACATAAGTGTGACTATGCAGGGTTGTCTAAGGAGCAGAAAGCAAATTGATGCTGAAAGATTCATCTACGTAGGAAATGGCGAAAGAGCTCCTGTTGAGGCTGTTTGTTTATTTAGATTAAAGTTAGAATCTGGTTGCTATTTAGATTTGCAAGAGACTTTTTATGTACCGTCATTTAGACGAAATTTGATTTCTGTTTCTTACTTGGACAAATCAGGATATTCTTGTTCATTTGGAAATGAAAAATTTAGTCTTTTTCAATATTCAAATCTTATTGGCACAGGTTCTTTGGTTGATAATCTATATAAATTAGATCTTCATGCCTCACACATTAATGAATCCTTGCATATAAATAATTATGGTACAAAGTGCAAATTAATTAATGAGAATTCTTATATGTTATGGCACAAGCGTTTAGCACATATTTCTGAACAAAGAATAAAGAGGCTTGTGTCAGAAGGAATTCTCGATTCCTTTTATTTTTCAGATTTCAAAATCTGTGTTGAGTGTATTAAGGGAAAACAAACAAATATCAAGAAAACTGGTGCTAATAGCTAGGAGTTTAAATATCTTGGATTTAATTCATACTGATATTGTGGTCTATTCCTTATAGCTTCTTGGAATGGTCAATAGTACTTTATTACTTTCATATACGATTATTCTCGTTATGGGTACCTATTCTTGATTCATGAGAAGTCTCAAGCATTGGACGTTTTCAAAACCTATAAAGCTGAAGTTGAAAATCAACTTGGTATGAAAATTAAAGCCGTTAAATCTGACCGTGGCAGTGAATATTACGGTAGATATGACGGATTAGGTGAACAACGTCTAGGCCCTTTTGCAAAGTATTTAGCAGAATGTGGCATCGTTCCTTAATACACCATGCTAGGGACTCCAAGTCAAAATGGTGTAGCTGAGAGACGAAATCGGACCCTAAAGGATATGGTTAGAAGTATGATTAGTCATTCTTCTTTGCCAGAGTCACTTTGGGGAGAAGCCTTAAAGATTGCAGTGTACATTCTTAATCAAGTTCCGAGCAAAGTAGTAGCTAAAACCCCATATGAATTATGGATAGGAAAGAAGCCTAGTATTAGGCATTTACATATTTGGGGTTGTCCAGCTGAGGCTAGGCCATACAAGCCTAATGAAAGGAAATTGGACTCAAGAACAATAAGCTATTACTTTGTTGGATACTCAGAAAGATCCAGGGGTTTCAAGTTTTATGATCCCTAAAATAGATCCTTTTTCGAAACAGGGAATGCTAAGTTTATTGAGGATGTTGAATATGATGAGGGTGCCAAACTCAGGAACTTTGTCTTTGAGGAAGAACATGTTATTGTTCCTACAGTTGCAATTGAGAATGATCAGACAATTATGTCTGACATTGTTCAAGATGCAAATTCAGACTATCAAGACACTTCTGGGTTACCTCTTACTCATATTGAAGAGCAACAACAACCTCAATTGGAAGTGCCATTAAGGAAATCCTCAAGAGAGAGGAGATCGGCGATTCCAGATGATTATATCGTTTATATCTAAGAATACGAGTTTGATATAGGACTAGAAGATTATCTAAAATCTTTTAGTGAAGCCAAACAAAGCGTTCACTCTCATGAATGGATTGAGGCCATGAAAGATGAGATGAAATCAATTAAGGACAATGACGTTTTGGATCTTGTCGAACTGCGTAAAGGAGCGAAACCGATTGGTTGTAAATGGATTTTCAAAACCAAAAGGGATTCAAAAGGCAATATCGAAAGATATAAAGCACATCTAGTTGCCAAAGGTTTCACTCAAAAGGAAGGCATTGATTATAAAGAGACTTTCTCTCCGGTTTCATCGAAAGACTCTTTTAGGATCATTATGGCACTTGTAGCTCATTATTATTTGGAGCTACATCAGATGGATGCAAAGACAGCGTTTTTCAATGGTGACATTGAAGAAACAATTTATATGGAGCAACCAGAAAATTTCGTGTCGGATGAATCGAAACATCTGGTGTGCAAATTAAAGAAATCCATCTATGGTTTAAAACAAGCATCACGTCAATGGCATTGGAAATTTTATCAAGTGATCATTTTTTTGGTTTTAAGGAGAACACTGTTGATCAATGTATTTATCACAAGATCAGTGGGAGCAAGTTTATTCTTCTGGTGTTATATGTCGATGACATCCTGCTAGCAAGTAGCGATATAGGCTTATTACATGAAACCAAGAGATTTCTTTCAAAAAAATTTGGGATGAAAGATCTTGGGAATGCATCTTTTATGTTAGGCATATAGATCCATCGAGATTGTTCTCGAGGAATACTTGGCTTATCACAAAAGGCTTATATCGATAAGGTGCTTAGCAGATTTGACATGAAAAATTGTGCATTAGGAGACACACCAATTGCTAAGGGTGATAAATTCAATATGCTTCAATGCCCAAGAAATAATATTGAAAAGGAAGAGATGTAGAAGATTCCTTATGCTTCAGCAATAGGGAGTCTCATGTATGCTCAAGTTTGTACGCGTCTGAACATTACGTACATAGTTGGTATGCTTGGCAGATATTTAAGTAACCTTGGAATGGATCATTAGAAAGTAGTAAAGAGGGTTATAAGGTATTTACAAAGAACTAAAGATTACATGCTCACATATCGAAGGTTAGATCATTTAGAGATTGTTAGGTATTCAGACTCTGATTTTGCTGGTTGCCTTGATAGCAGAAGATCCACTTCTGGTTATGTTTTCATGTTAGCTGGAGGAGCTGTGTCTTGGAAGAGTGTAAAACAATCACTCATAGCTTCTTCCACCATGGAAGCAGAGTTTATTACTTGCTATGAGGCATCAAACCATTCAATATGGTTGCGGAATTTTATCACTGGGCTATGCGTTGTTGATGGTATTGAGAGGCCATTGAAGATTTATTGTGGTAATAAAACCGCAGAATTATACTCTAAGAACAACAGAAGCTCGTCGAAGTCAAAGCATATTGACATCAAGTTTCTTGTTGTTAAGGAGAGAGTTTAGAATCTTCAGATATTTATTGAATATATCAATATGAACTCTATGATTGCGAATCCGCTTACTAAGGGTGTACCACCTAAGGTGTTTCAGGAGCATGTAGCTCGTATGAGTGTGGTTCACTTTGATGATATGCTTGTATAGTGGGAGTTTGTTTCATTTATATTCATTGGTTATTAAGACATTTTTCTACTCAGAATAAAGTATTGTTGTTATTACTGAAACTCTGAAATAAAGTATTATTCTTTCAAATTGCAGTTGAGCATAAAGTTTTTGAAAGTAGGACCAGTTGGAAATAGGCATGTTTAAGGGATCATGTTACATGTAATTTCCATGCTACACATCCATACTTGATCCATGTCGTTGATTATATTAATATACGTGACCATTGATGGGTCTAGTTACGGAATAGATGTAACGAAAATCGCTTTGATCCTATGTTAGTATAATTGATGGACCAGATTGTTTAGAGATGTTGCCTTGTGATGATAGCAAGTTTAGAGCTCTTAAAGTTATTTTAAAATGTACAATTATCGGGTGACATATGTGGCCCAAGTGGGAGATTGTTGGGAAATTCTTTAGTGGGCCTACATATATCAATTAATTGTACATTACAGGTTATCTATTTAGTCCACTTAAAAGTGATTAAATAAAGTTTAAGTTATTGGACTTTAGGACATCTCAATTAGTATGAGCTTTGCAATGTGTAGAGACTCAATATTTTATTTTATTTTCATGATGAGCCAAAATAAAATAAAATATACTTCAAGTATAAATAGGTTATGGTCCCCAGTCTAAACATAACTTAATTCTCACAACAAATCCCGTCATTGAGTGAGATACAGATTCTGTCAAAAGTTTAGACGTGGAAGACTCTAACCTCAAGAAATCAATTCCAATGAATTCAGGTACGCTTCCATATTACTATATTCTTAATGATTAAACATGAGATCCTGGATATGTTTATTTGTATGAATTTCAACAAGTGAATCTTATTAAACTTTTTTAATATATATTTTAAATATTTAATTATTAATTTACTATTTTACTCTCATTATATGTCAAACTTATCAAGTCAAGCTTGAGCAGTTCGAGTATTTTAATAAGTTGAGCTCGAGCTTCAAAAACCAAACTTGATTGAGCTCGAGCTGCTTCGAACTTCGAATTTTCGAGTCGAATCGAACTTGAACTTGGTACTAAATCATCTCAACTTGACTTAATTACATCTCTACATGTATCGAATATAAAATTCCCTATCCCACGCACCATTTCTTTTCTGACTTATTTCCATTCTGTCGTGCATTACTTTTCGATTTTGCTTTATTAGCTAAATGCTTAATCTTTGTGGACTGTAAGACGATTTCATTCTGTTAAAGGTGCAACAAGAGAGGCCTCCGGTATTAAGAGATGCTGAGCAAATCCCTCTATCGGTGCACCAGGCTGCAACACTCAACAAAGACTTTGTTGGTGGAACTGCTGGTGCCGGAGTTTTCTCGAACATTTTCTTTATTTAAGGTGTTTGCATGATCATACTTTCTACTTTGGTTGTGTATTGTACTTTGTTTAAAGTGTTTGCATGGTCATAAATTTTATTAATTTTGGTCTTTTTGGTTGGTAAAAAGATAAATGATACTTTGTCTAATATTTTGTTACATATTTTCATATTTTTATATATCAAATATATAAATTTGTGGGATTTGCTTTGCTATTCATTTTGCAGCTTTTTCTATCCTTTCCCTTCGTCCTCCCTTATCCTCTCAGTCCTGACAATGGAGAGTTTTCATGTTTGAAAAACAAAGTCAAGGATTTTGCATCTTACGTTCGTTGGGCTTCCCTCCAAAAACATTAAGGCTTTATTTGGTATTGTGAAAAGAAAATTACTTAATCAAATGATTAAGTTACAAAATAAATTTTTTTTTATAAAACATAACCATTAATTAACTAATTTTCCTTCCTCACCCTTTTCTTTCCATCCTACCGAGCAAAGTCTTAAGTTGGTATTTCAAACAAAGGCAAAGTTGTTCCCCTGAACATTTTGACAAAAGGTACTCAACTTGTCAACCAACCCACAATATGTTCGGCCATGTTTGGTATATAATAGGATGAAGAAAGTGCTAGAATGGTATAAACTTACAAATAGGATTGAATTACGTGATATTATTTTATTTTATGTTTGATGTGTATAAGAATCAATTGTAAGATAGGATGATTTTTATATTTTTTTTCATCATATGTAAAATTAAGAGTATGATAAAATAATTTTTTTAATTTATCAAAAGTATTCATTTTTAAATTAAATATAATTTAAATTTATAATTTTTCGATAAATACAATTCAAAGATTTTTTTTAATTTCCATAGTTAAAAGTTATCTTTTAAAAGTGAATTTTCAATAAAATATTGATTTTTTTAAAAAATTAAATGTTTTCAAAAAATCGATTTTGTTAAACATATATTTTTTTATTACAAATATTTCTCTATATTTTTTACTATTTTTTCTTTTACTTTCTTTTTATTTTTTATTTCGATTTACAATTTAAATTTAAAATAATTTTTATGATTTTAATTCAAATATATTTATCTTAGAAAAATGAAATTTTCAAATAAGTTGATTGTTTTGAAGAAAATACCTTGAATTTTCAATAAAAAATGTACCTTTTTTATTTTATTTTTCCATTTTCTTTTTATTGCCAAAAATAAAGAAAAAAATCTAAAAAGATAAAAAAAAGAAAAAAATACTACCTAAATGTAAAAGTTATTATAATCATTCATAATAATTTTTATATTTAAGAATTAAATTAAAAAATTATTTTGAGAATCAATTATTTAAAAAAATGAAAAATTATTTTTTTATAAATTATTTTTTATCTAAAATATATTTTTCTTTATCCAAAAAAGAAAAAATAAAAAAAGAGAAAGAAAGAAATAAGGAAAAAGAGGTAAAAAAAGAAAAAATAATTTAGAATAACCAATTAATCAATGAGCATTGTCATCTTATTAAAATTTAAGTTAATTTTTAAATATAAGTTTTAAGAATAAAATATAAGTATCTATCACCTAATCACATGAGATTAGAAAAAAGAAAAAAATAAAAAAGGAAAGAAATAAATAAAGAAAAAAGAGGTAAAAAAAGAAAAAAAAATTTAGAATAACCAATTAATCAATGAGCATTGTCATCTTATTAAAGTTTAAGCTAATTTTTAAATATAAGCTTTAAGAATAAAATATAAGTATCTATCACATGAGATTAAAAACAATCTTTACTTTTTGAAGAAGATTAATTCATCTTATACTAAGAGCATGACTCAATCCAATCTTTCCTTCATATGATTGAATGATAATTATCCTACTTTGTCTTTCATTCATGCGCTAAACATGACATCATTTCTAAATATGATATAACAAAATCAAAATTTTTGAGTATGTATCTTTTTCATTTTCAAAATCATGAAAGCTATAAAATGTTTTTTGTCAAAATTCACTAGTGCATATTCATTGTGTGATATGCCTTTTTTATTCAAAACCAATTAAATGAATTTCAAGACTTTAACTCATGCATGTCCAAAACAAAGCATAGTTTTCAAACACACAAAATATGAAATGCAAGCTTTTAACAGCTATAGGAACGTGATTCCAAAATGAAATGTCAAGGATGTCATATCTCATCATTGTACAAAGCTATCTTATGGACATATCAGGTATTCAGTTACAATCATATCATTCTTTTATTTTCACATGAATCACTTGACTACTAGGTCCTCATAATGCTATAAAATGTCCTAGAGGTCGTATAGGCTGTTAACTATATGATTATATTCAATTCATGCAAATATCAATGTTACCCATTTCAAAACAATCTAAAATCAAAACCAAGATCATTTACCACTAGAACATCATCACAAATCTAATTCTTCAATCGTTTTTTTTAAATCTCGATGTTCAACCAGAGAGTTACTAAACCGATTCTAAACTTGTTTATACCATAATTTCGTATGATTTAACCTCAATAACAATATAATTAAATGACGTACAAATCGAATCAATTTGCCACAATTCAGTATCACTATCATTCATTACACACCATAATACCGAAACAAAAAACCCCTGCCATCAATGTGGGTCCTTTTAGTATCTCATGTATTCTCAATGATATAAAATGATAAAATTATCTAAATGTTAAACCCTTGCCATATCAATAATTTCACCTTCGAACTATTCCACAATCAAGAAATTGAAATTATTAAACACCAAGATCATTACTATCTATTCGGTTTCATTAAAAATTCCACAATTCAACATTTGATCATATAATTGCCAACTCCTCAATTAAATGTTATATCATATAATCATCCGATTTAACAATTCTATATAACCTATACAATATAAATCTACCGCGGACTTATATAAAAGTCATACCATACTCTTATGCTTAGTTGTGATAACCATAAAATTTCACTGTTTAATATTGGAAATTAATATTAAAGAAAATGGATGAATTGAAATAAATGAATATAATTACAAGATCAGAATATCAGTAAAAATTCCGAGAATTGAGGAAGTGATGAAGAAGGAAATTCAAAGTGGAAATAAGAATATTGGAAAATCGGAAAAATAATGAAGAAAGGAAATTTAATTTGGATAAATGGAAATCTAAATTAAATAAGAAAGTGAGAAGTGAAAATGAAATATATTTATATAATTATATATTATATAAATATATTTTTGTACAAATACATATGTATATATACTATTTTATACATTTAAATAGTACATATGTATATTTTATGTATATAAATAAATATATACATATATGAGAAATGTAAATATTAATTTACATTAAAGTTTGAATATATATATATATATATATATTGTAAATACAATATGTATTGTAGTATTACATTTATATAAATAAATAAATATATATATATATATGTTATGTAATTTTAAAGTATATAAATATATGTATATATATATACTAGATATATATTTTAACATACAATATACATATATCTTTATATAATATATATAGTACAATACCATATATATAATAATATTATATGTATAATATATATATATATATATTATAAGTTTAATATATATAAGTATAATAGAAATAAAATAAATAAATAAATAAAAAGAAAATTGGAATAAAGAATCGGGAAGAATCCCGATTCTTCCCCTATTGACACCGACCACGTCGGCCGGCCAAGAGGAAGGCAAAGGCGAGGAGAGAGACGTCGCCGGTGAACTGAGGGGAGGAAAACGAGGCGATCGGCGATGGAAATGGGAGGAAACAGAATCGGGAACAGAGGCGAAAACTGGAGGAGCCGAGAAAGAAAAAGAAAAGAGAAGGTGGCGGTGTCGGTCGAGCCGGCCACCGCCACTGCCACCAAAGCTTTGCCAGAGGAAGAGGAAGACGTAGGAGGCCACCGGAGAGGCTGTCAACGGCGGAGGAGGGAGAACGAAGAGGCGGAAGAAACCAAAGCTAAACCGAGTAGATCCGTCGTCTTGCCGTCGATCCAGGCCCAACGGAGACCACCAGCAGGTTTGCCATGCCATCGGCCAGCTGAGGAGCCGCCGAACCATCGGAGAACCGATCGCAAGAGAAGAACCGGCGGTGAACCAATCTGACCGGTCTGACGGGTCCGGCCAGGAAAGGAAAAAGGGAAAGGAAAAAGAAAAGGAAAAAGAAAAAGAAAAGAAAAGAAAGAAAAAGGAAATTTTCGGAATTTGGAAATTTCAAAAATTACAAGAAATCCCGGGAAATTCGAAAACTCGAAAATTACGAAAATTCGGTAAGAATTTCGAAAAATGGATTTCAAGTAAATTTAATAAATTATTTGGAAAAATTCTAATTTTAGAATTTTAATTTTAGAAAAACCATCCTCGATAACCAAGACAATGGAATCGGGATAGGTGAACACGGGCGTGACGTAATGAGAGGCAGTTGCCTACCCGGGACAGGTAAGGGAGGCATGTGTAGCCTGTAAGGATATTCAGTATGCATGTTTTAAATATACATTTAATTTTATAAATGCTGTTGATAATGATTGGTTGGAAAGTTGTGATGATTTACTGCTTGAAAATATAAACTGTATTTTCCGTGCAGGAGGCTAGCCAATCGGCAGCCGTTATACTGCCGAAAAATCTTAGAAAATTACTGAAAATCATAATAAATGATTTTATATCACGAGAAACGATTTCCAACCACGAAAATCGAGAAATCGATTAGTAATATTCATGTTTTTGAGAATGGTGAAAAAGGAAATCATCGAAATTTATCCCGAGAGGTGATATTTCACATGAAACGAGGTGAAAAATGAAAAGGACCAAAGTGAATATTTTAATAATATTTCTCCAAATATTCACTTGATTTTATAAATAACTTTTATGGGTTCAATTGTGAAAATAAGTGTTTATAGAAAATTCCATAAAGGTAATTAAAGGTGAAAAATAGTATTTTGAGACTAGAAGGTCTCCGCATGTGTTTACAGAGAAAACATGGGACGGGAGTGTTGATTTGGAAAATAAATATTTAATTTTCCATAAATCACAAAATAATTGATTTGAATCCCGATAACTTTGAAAACCCTGTTTTGGATAGAAAGCACGGAAAAGCGTGCGTACATGTTTTACGATGAAAAAGAAATAGTCATGAGATTTATTTTACAGTGTGATTATTTTATAAACTGTTTTCACCGTATGGAAAATGTGATTTATACTGTTCTATAATATTCAGAACATTTTCAGGAGTGATTTACCCCAGTATGAATATTTTATAAATTGTTATTCATAAGATGAAAATATTTTCCTTATGAATTTTTATGGATTGATTGAATTTATATTCCATGAAATTGATTTCATAAATGGGGTTTATATCACGTGTTTACTGTTTTGAGACTGTTAGGCCCCATATCATGCTCACGTGTCACGTGTTAGTGCTAATAGATACTGATCATATTATCAGCGTCCCAATGGACACCTGATCAGTGCACACTGTGGACCCCATAGACTATGGCCATAGATCTCATGTGTTTCCCCTATTTGAGATGATATTATAGCATGATATATTTAGGGTGTTGCTTAGTCTCTATAATACTGTACTGATGATTGTACTTTTCACTGAACTTTTTGCTGGTACTAAATTATTTACAGCTACTGAGCTTTTGATATATTACATGTTGAACTAAATATTATATGGTGTTTTACAAGTGTGGAAATGAGTATTTGTGAAAGGAATATTAATTCCTTATTTATTTACTTAAGTGTTTTATCACGTGAATATTTAATGTTTTACTGGGATTTGAATATTAAAAGAAAACAATTATTACTCTCTATAGTTGCTTCTAGGTTCCGGGACAAGACAGGTATTTCAAAATACCTGCCTTACTCCATCCGGATCCCTAGCCGACTGTAGTATCCCTCCTACATGTGAGCCTAGAGCCCATCTAGGAAAATTTAAAGAAACTGAAAAAGTATTTTCAGCATATAGGTAGCCAAATATCAAGTGTTGCATATAACTCTCTTACTGAGCCGTGGTTTGCTCACTCCCCAATTTTAACATTTCAGATTTTGGATGATTGTGGGATCTGACATCTGAGGATTTTGGCTGCGCATTTGGAGACATTGCGACAGCTTGATTTATAATATGAGGTATAATCATTTATTTTCTGTATTTAGACTTACTTTCAGTACTACTTTCTTGAGAATTAAGATAGGGGATGTAATTGATATTACTAATTTTATAGTTAATAGTTAAATAAATATGAAAAGTAAAGTATCACAGACAGCCCAAACGGATAAGTTGTGAGAAAAATGTATAGAAAAATGTGATCATTGGATGTGACAGATTTAATGGTATCAGAGTAACGTTGGCCTGATGTCTGTTGACACTTTTGGAGAGAAATGTGTCGAAAATGTTAACATCCCATGTAGTACTGTGTAGTCTAAATACATAGAGAAAATAAATGATTGCAAATTGAGTAAAATAATTTGAAGGGAGTGAGAATTTATGAATTTATGATGGTAAAGAGAAATAATAGGCTCAGAATTTACTAGAAAATGGTGATATTATGATCTAAATGAAGGCCTGTTCAGTAAGGAACTGAAAGGACTCGGTGAAGGCCCAACCAGTACTTTCTGTCTGGATCGAACTAAGACCAGAAAGTGATGATATAAACGAGGGGAATGAAATATCATCATTAAATAGATCTTAAGATCACTGATTGAAGGTATTTTGAAGAGAGAGAAATTTTTGGCCAAAAATGACCAAATTACCCTTACCTCCAAAATTTTACCTGGAGTCATAATAGACCATCGTGAGTTAGAATTGACTGATTTGGTAGAGAAATTGATGATGTAAAGCTGCATTTCTTGCAAAATAATCCAATTATGAATCATAGTGGACTTCTTTGTCGAAATCAAATAAGATATTAAATTGCTGATATTAGTATGAGAAAGGATACTATCAGCACATAGATGATAAGATACTTGGTTAAATGTATACTGAGGAGAAAGAAATAAATGTCGAAATGATGAAAACGCCCCTATGTTGGGTTATGTTTTGAATAGTAATGAAACCAAGTTGATCTTGAATCCATTGATGGTAATGGAGTTATTCATGGCATAGAGGATGTGATATAAATATAGCGATCCTTATTACTGATTTCATTGACACTTAGTGTACGGATGCGAATTGTGAGTGACCTAGTGAAAGGGCTGGGCATTCTCAAAGAGGACAGTACACATGTGTAAAGGCGGACGGTGGACGGGCTGGGGCCTTATATGATGCAATCCAATAAGAGTGTAGTGGAATGTTGTAAAATGATTGGCCCGGTTATTGATTCTAAGCGGCTGAATTAAGAGGGTATTGAATTGGATGTTTATTAAGGGATCGTTAGATATTATGAAAAGTGAGATGACTATAGAAAATACAAATAATGAAATCCATATTAGTATGGTTAATTAAATGGTTACACTTGTTACAGCATTACTAATCACTTTGAGTAATATGCGGTGAAACATGAGTAAATAATGAAATCAAGGTGGAGAATATTTCAAAATGATTTGAATATTAACTGTCTCTGCCTTGAGGATACATAGTGGAAATGATAGGACATGAGGATGAAATGTCCAAGATGATAAGAGGTGAGTGATTAAAGAAAGTATCGGATGTAATGCCCGATAAATTTTTCAAAGTTGTATGGTTGGAGAAATCGTACTAACATTGATTCGATTGGTTATATGGAAACCTAATTTTAAACTTAGATTGGAGAATATAGAAAGAATTCGAAAAGCTTAAGAAAATAACTCTGGAAAATGTGTGAATAATGAAATTCACGTGTAAATGTGTGATTGATGAAAATACAGATAATGTAATTTGAGGTTAATAAATTTATCTCTATACGTGTAAATAAGAAAAACACAGATGATATTGAGACATAGATGAATTAAAAGGATGTATTAAATTCCTATTATTAATAAAGTTCTTGTGAAGAACAAGTATTCATCTACATGCAAAAATGACGCTTTATTGATCTAATCAAAAATATATGAGGAGTTCATAAGACTAGCCTCAGTATAAAGCGTCATTTGAGAAAAGTTAAAGACTAAGGTCCATGAAATAATGTTTAGAACTCGATGAAATTTTACGAGTTCCTATTGAGGTTTCAAGGTTAATGAATTACCTTGTGAGGTATATAAACCTAAGGAGTGAGATATCGAAATAGTTAAAGATACACATGGAACAGGAGCAGCATTATGATATATAATCCATTAAACTCTCAGAGACTACGGACTTATGTTAAGATTGGCGAATAAGAGACTTGGCTAGACAGTATCTCTTTTTGAGATATATGATCTCGAGATGACAGAATGATAGTGAATCTGTCTATGATAGTGAGATAATGATTGAGATACGGAATTACTGAGTCTAGCTAGATATTGTTACCAATCTATAGAAGAGTGATGGGATTAGCTGCTCTACTAATGAGACATAATTAGAGAAATTAAAGTCGGTAAATGGATAAGTGGAAAGAAAAGATGGTAAGCAAGATGTTAAATGATTTTAACAATAAAGTACCATACCACTTGAGAAAACCGACTGAAAGAATGAGAGTGAAAATATGAAAATGAAATAAGAAAGTAAGTAACATGATGAGTAGGGAACCCAAAGTAGTTCCTGAAATTAAGACTAAAGGTGATTTAATTTGGTTATCACATGATTATAGTTAGATGAAAGATCGAGCCAAACTGACAGGTGAAAATAAATGATACTCAAAGGAGTAAATACATGATTTACCATGTTACTACCAGTTATACAAATGGAACAAAAAAAATGATATCCACACTTTGAAACGGTGAAATTGCATAAATAATGTGGTGATTAAAGAGATAATTTGAGGATTTAATCATTTAATGACCATACTACATGAAAAGCAATATTGAGAGGAATAATTGTCTCATAAATTATTAATATAAGAGATGATTGCCAGTAAAGTCTACAAGTGAGATGCAACCTTGATGGAATGAATGTGAAAATGAATGTTGTGAACAATAAAGAGTTCAAAAGAAATGTGATGATATGGAAGTGATTAAAGACTGAAGATCTAAATAGAATCATTTTCCATTATCAGACTCACAGATTCTCTAGTGCCGTAGTCGAAGTATGAGTGTGAAACAATGGAAAGGTATATGTATAGTTCCAGTGAGCATTACATGTGATGGGAATCTCTGAGCAGCTATATGTTATAGGAATTAACAAAAGGCTTGAGATCTCAAGTTTACTGATAGCACCGCTCCTTACTGATGTAAGTACTTGAGCGTAATATGTGGACGCTTGAGGATATATTGAGAGAGCTTGTGCACGATATGTGAAAGCTACTGAGACAATTACATACAACTCATTGACTGGTGTAACTAGTAGTTTTTAAACTATATCGACTTGGCACTAATTGAGAAAAATGGATGATGAACAGTATAAATCAGCTATTGTGTGAAAAGAGAAATGAAATTGATAACTCCCAATTGGTAAGGAAACCTTACGGGAGTATAGAAATATGATGAAAGACAGCATGTAGTGGTCTAAAAGTAATCTTGATATTTAAAGTATACTGGCAGTATTACTTGAAAGATGATGTAGAGGTCAGAAACAATAAGTAGACGAAATGTACCACCTTTGGACTTAAGTTAAATTCGGAGGACCGAATTTCTTAAGGTGAAGAGAATGTGATAACCGTAAAATTTCACTGTTTAATATTAGAAATTAATATTAAAGAAAATGGATGAATTGAAATAAATGAATATAATTACGAGATCGGAATATCAGTAAAAATTTTGAGAATTGAGGAAGTGATGAAGAAGGAAATTCAAAGTGGAAATAAGAATATTGGAAATTCGGAAAAATAATAAAGAAAGGAAATTTAATTTGGATAAATGGAAATCCAAATTAAATATGAAAGTGAGAAGTGAAAATGAAATATATTTATATATTATATAAATATATTTTTGTACAAATACATATGTATATATACTATTTTATACATTTAAATAGTACATATGTATATTTTATGTATATATATAAATATATACATATATGAGAAATGTAAATATTAATTTACATTAAAGTTTGAATATATATATATATATATATATATATATATTGTAAATACAATATGTATTGTAGTATTACATTTATAAAAATATATATAAATGTTATGTAATTTTAAAGTATATAAATATATGTGTGTGTATATATATATATATATACTAGATATATATTTTAACATACAATATACATATATCTTTATATAATATATATAGTACAATACTATATATATAATAATAATATTATATGTATAATATATATATATATAATAAGTAAGAAAGAATCGGGAAGAATCCCGATTCTTCCCTTATTGACGCCGACCACGTCGGCCGGCCAAGAGGAAGGCGAAGGCGAGGAGAGAGACGTCGCCGGTGAACTGAGGGGAGGAAAACGAGGCGACCGACGATGGAAACGAGAGGAAACAAAATCGGGAACAAAGGCGAAAACTGGAGGAGCCGAGAAAGAAAAAGAAAAGAAAAGGTGGCGGTGTCGGCCGAGCCGGCCACCGCCACTGCCACCAAAGCTTTGCCAGAGGAAGAGGAAGACGTGGGAGGCCACCGAAGAGGCGGTGAACGGCGGAGGAGGGAGAACGAAGAGGCGGAAGAAACTGAAGCTAAACCGAGTAGATCCATCGCCTTGCTGCCGATCCAGGCCGAACGGAGACCACCAGCAGGTTCGCCATGCCGTCGGCCAGTTGAGGAGCCACCGAACCATCGAAGAATCGGTTGTCGGAGAAGAACCGATGGTGAACCAGTCTGACCGGTCTGACGGGTCCGACCAGGAAAGGAAAAAGGGAAAGGAAAAAGAAAAGGAGAAAGAAAAAGAAAAGAAAAGAAAGAAAGAAAAAGAAAAGAAGGAAAGGAAAGAAAGAAAAAAGAGAAGGAAAAAGGAAATTTTCGAAATTTGAAAATTTCAAAAATTAAAAGAAATCCCAAGAAATTAGAAAACTCGAAAATTATGGAAATTTGGTAAGAATTCCGAAAAATGGATTTCGAGTAAATTTAATAAAATATTTGGAAAAATTCTAAATTCTAAATTTAGAATTTTAATTTTAGAAAAACCATCCTCGATGACCGAAACGATGGAATCGAGAGAGGTGAACACGGGCGCGACGTAATGAGAGGCAGTCGCTGACCCGGGACAGGTAAGGCAGGCATGTGTAACCTGTAAGGATATTCAGTATGCATGTTTTAAATATGCATTTAATTTTATAAATGCTGTTGATAATGATTGGTTGGAAAGTTGTGGTGATTTACTGCTTGAAAATATAAACTGTATTTTTCGTGCAAGAGGCTAACCAATCGGCAACCGTTATACTGCTAAAAAATCTTAGAAAATTACTGAAAATCATAATAAATGATTTTATATCACGAGGAATGATTTCCAACCACGAAAATCGAGAAATCGATTAGTTTTCATAAAACATGAATATACTGATGTTTAATTTTAAAATATTCATGTTTTTGAGAATGGTGAAAAAGGAAATCACCGAAATTTATCCCGACAGGTAATATTTCACGTGAAACGAGGTGAAAAATGAAAATGACTAAAGCGAATATTTAATAATATTTCTCCAAATATTCACTTGATTTTATAAATAACCTTTATAGGTTCAATTGTGAAAATAAGTGTTTATAGAAAATTCCATAAAGGTAATTAAAGGTGAAAAACAATATTTTAAGACTAAAAGGTATCCGCATGTGTTTACATAGAAAACATGGGACGGGAGTGTTGATTTGGAAAATAAATATTTTAATTTTTCATAAATCATAAAATAATTGATTTGAATCCCGATAACTTTGAAAACCCTATTTTGGATAGAAAGCACGGAAAAGCGTGCGTACATGTTTTACGGTGAAAAAGAAACAGTCATGAGATTTATTTTACAGTGTGATTATTTTATAAATTGTTTTCACCATATGGAAAATGTGATTTATACTATTCTATAATATTCAAAACATTTTCAGGAGTAATTACCCCAGTATGAATATTTTATAAATTGTTATTCATAAGATGAAAATATTTTCCTTATGAATATTTATGGATTGATTGAATTTATATTCAATGAAATTGATTTCATAAATGGGGTTTATATCACGTGTTTACTGATTTGAGACTGTTAGGTCCCATATCATGCTCACGTGTCACGTGTTAGTGCTGATAGATATTGATCCTATTATCAGCGTCCCAGTGGGCACCTGATCAGTGCATACTGTGGACCCCATAGACTATGGTCATAGATCTCATGTGTTTCCCTTATTTGGGATGATATTATAGCATGATATATTTAGGGTGTTGCCTAGTCTCCATAATACTGTACTGATGATTGTACTTTTCACTGAACTTTTTACTGGTACTAAATTATTTACAGCTACTGAGCTTTTGATATATTACATGTTGAACTAAATATTATACGATGTTTTACAAGTGTGGAAATGAGTATTTGTGAAAGGAATATTTATTCCTTATTTATTTACTTAAGTGTTTTGTCACGTGAATATTTAATGTTTTACTGGGATTTGAATATTAAAAGAAAACGATTATTACTCTCTACAGTTGCTTCTAGGTTCCGGGACAAGACAGGTATTTTAAAATACCTGCCTTACTCCATCCGGATCCCTAGCCGACTGTAGTATCTTTCCTACATGTGAGCCTAGAGCCCATCTAGGAAAATTTAAAGAAACTGAAAAAGTATTTTTAACATATAGGTAGCTGAATATCAAGTGTTGCATATAACTCTCTTACTGAGCCGTGGTTTGCTCACTCCCCAATTTTAACATTTCAGATTTTGGATGATTGTGGGATCTGACATCCGAGGATTTTGGCTGTGCATTTGAAGATATTGTGACAGCTTGATTTATAGTATGAGGTATGATCATTTATTTTCTGTATTTAGACTTACTTTCAGTACTACTTTCTTGAGAATTAAGATAGGGGATGTAATTGATATTACTAATTTTATAGTTAATAGTTAAATGAATATGAAAAGTAAAGTATCACAGACAACCCAATCGGATAAGTTGTGAGAAAAATGTATAGAAAAATGTGGTCACGGGATGTGACATTAGTGCTCTACATTGAGCCTCACCGGACTCATGTTTGTCACCTTAGCATCGCGCCTTGAGCTTAGCACGTGTACACCAAGCTTAGGTAAGTCTGTGGTTGTCACCTTATCATTGCGCTACATATTTAATACTACTAAGACAACTTAGTGTCCATTCAATAAAATTATAACTATTTTTTTATAAAAATTAAACGGCATTCGCTTACCGATTCTCTTACCAAATTTCTGTACTAATTCTAGCAAGTATTAAATCTCTCATCCATACTCAGCTTGCTCAACATAGCCATTAACCTGCCAAATCAGCTCTTAAAGCACCTTAAATAAACCCTAACACTATGTTTGAATAGACATTAGTAAGGGAAAGGAATGGAAAGGAAAAGAATGTAAATTAAAGGAAAAAAGAGGAGAGGAAAACTTACATGTACCCCTTGTTTAGATAACTAAAATTTATAAAAGAAAGGAAAGGAAAGTAATTCTATCAATCATTGTTTAGTTAAGTAATAAAAAGGAAATGAAATGATTCATTATAATGTCTTTTTTTTTCAATTATAACCTCTTTTGTTTTAAATTTTATAACATAATAAAGTTAAATTTGATATTTTACATGTTAAATTTTTTTCAAATTTCCTTTCCTTCCTGTTTACCTTAAATTGGAGTTTTAAAAAAACTAAGTCAAGGGAAAGTGAGGGGTGCTCACTCTTCCTCCCTTTCATTTTCTTAGCTAAAAAATTTTCCCAAAAAAGGGAAAGGTTTTCAACCTTTGCTTGTTTTACTTAACTCTCTTTTCCTTTCCCTTCCTCACCTCCAATCCAAACATAGGGTAAAAGAATTAGTTTAGAGCCTTTAAACTCAACCTTGAAGAACTTCCAAAATTTTAGCCTTTAATTAGCTGCTACTGTGTCCAACCCCTTTTAAAGACCCAAAATAGCTCACAAAGACTCATTATTCTAGCTCAAAGTTTTAGCCTTTAATGGCTCTTATTTCAACCTTTGATCCATCTCTTTTTAGTTATATATTCAGCCTAGAATCATGCTCGATTCAACAGCAAATACTTACTGTTTTGGGCCAAAAATCCATCTTTTCAAACACCACCTTCACACCCTGGCAGCCCCTTTCATTCACTCTAAATCACCGTTTTTAAAATGCCAGCCTCCAAAATCTCAGCCTATTCAGTAACGTTTAAGACTCCATTTCAACCTTCAAAATCCACCTCAAACCATCGTTTTCCCTTGTTACCACCGTTTTCCTTTGTTTCTTTAGGGCTGCAACACCATCCAAAAGTAATCTTAACAGCTCCAAAACGCCAACCGAACAGCTCCTTAACTCAATACCTAAATAACCCTATCTTAGCCTCGCTAACAGCCCCTAACCCAAGCTTAAGAATCCCTGAAATGGCCATGTTTTATTTTAGAAAAACCACTTTTCTGAACTCTAAAAGCAAGCATTGAACACAGCAAAAACCCCTACACTAATGCCACTCGAAAGCCTTACTTCTTCTTGATTTCTTCTGCCCATTGCAACCTTTCTCCTCTGCTTTCATTTTTCGTTATCCCTCACATGTCGCTCCCATCCTTCTAGTTTCCTCTTCCCCTTTCTCTTTCCGTTTCTTTTCTTTGCCTTTTCAATTTAATAGACATGAGGGAGGTCAGGTGAGTGAAGGGAGAAAGATGAGGGAGAGAAAAGGATAGGTGGGTGGAGTTGGTGAGAATAAGGGAAGGAAGAGGTAGAGAGTGTTCTGCCACCTAGCAAAATCGATCGGGTTGGTGGGAAAACTTCCCCCCAACTCTATTTTTTTAATATTCATTTTCATTGCATTTTTCTTTTATAAATTATATTTTTTATTTTTTATTTTTTTCTTTGGTGATGCAGATAATTTAGTCTGCTAAGTAAACTTACCCAAGTCTGCTGAGCAGACTTGTTAGTGGACAAGCTTCCTTCCAATAAATATATTATTTTATTTTTTTAATTATATATATATTTATATACATAAATATTTATATATAAATATGTTTCCATTGGTAATTATATATTTATAATATGTATTTTTATTGTTTTATATTTATAATTTATACTTACTAAATAGCAAATATATATTACTAAATAGGTAATATATATTTGTAATATATTTTTAATATTTATATTTATAAATACTTTTATAATTTTTATGTTATTTTGGTTTGATAAAAATCATGACACATCATAGGTTAAAATACTGATGGATATAAAAGTTATTCTCTTAATAAGTGAATGGACACCATATGGCACTTTATTACCTTTTAGAGGCAATTTTTTTATTTTGCAAATTTATAGTTAGTTTAAATTTTTTTTATTAAATTTAAAATATTAAAAATAAAATTAGCCGTGTGATAGACAAAAAAACGAAAAAAATAAACTTATTATAAAGAGAAGAGAGATGATGAAATATTCAAAAAAATTGAAAAGAATTAAATCAAATATTTATAATTTTTTCTTTTATACATATCTATACAATAAATTTTGGATCCAAGCTTGGATCTTGATTGGGCCATGTTATTTGCCTCTTCAACAAACGCGTTCATCTCTTCTTTTGCTGCCACGTGTGTTTCTTTTATCTGTTGATGCAAGTTTTCGCTTTGCTTTTTACATTTTGATGCTAATCTCCGCTTTTTTCTTCGCCACATGGCTATTTTCCTGTTCCTGCCTATTTTCATTTTGAGATCTTTTGCTTTATTCCTCTCGCTATTTCTTCCTTCCACTATGTCTTTATTTCTTTCTTTTTACTGCCGTTTCAGCAACATTTATTTTTACTCATCAACATTTATTTTTTTGTGGACCCCTCATGTTTGTGATTTAATGTTCTTTTTACCCTTTATTTCTTTGGCCTTTGCTCTTGGTTTGCTTTGTAAATCAAACTAGTTTTGATTACCAAGGCTGTCATTTTGCGATTTCTATCCGGGCTTTTTTTCTCATTTTTTTGGTTGTGGGCCTCTCAATTTAGGGAAGCTTCTATTTGTTTCTGACTTGAGTGCTGAGTTGGTGTACTTTTCATCCTTGCTTCATTTCTCTTGCATCGATGTATTTCTTGCCGCCATTTTTTCTCGCCTTTTCCCGCATGATGACTGAAATTTACTCGATTGTTTTTCTGTTGCCACACTCTCTTGCGCTGGTCTGTTCCTTGCTCTTTGTCTGCCTATTCTTTGGGTTTTTGACTGTTTTCCATCTGTTTTCTTCTGTTTCTTTCTGTCTCGCGTTTCTTTTTTTCACTCCTTAGCAATTTTTGTTAGTACTGGTAAGGGCTGACTTTGTCCGCTAGCTTTGCTGGCTTGCTCGCGCTGCCTGTCGTCTCCAGCGTATGCAAGGTGCGTTTCTTCCCTTATAGAATAGTTTTGTTGATGTTGAAAAAATTTAATCTTTGCTTATTCATATGAATTATTTTTGTTTATAAATATTGTTAAAATAAAACAATAAATATCTTTCAAATAGGCCTCAATTATCTTATACACCATGAGTAAGGTTTTTTTTCCCCCAAATGATCAGGTATGGTTATGAAAATCAACAAATTGTTTAAGAATTGCAATGGTTGTGAATATTGTTGATTTTTTTTGCATTTTCTCGGTGGTTATTATTATTTAGTTATTTAAAACTTTGACAGAGAACTTGTGTGTGTTCGTCTTTCATTGGTTGTGGGTATTGTTGGTGGCTTTGGCTATTGTTGATATTTTTTTGGTATTTTTTTCTATGACCTTTGAGAAGTCAAAACTTAAGCTCAAACTTGTCTTCTCTCTTCCTCATCTCCATTATCTCAAATTATAGGACGTTCGAGATAAGGGAAAAAGGATGAGAAAAAAAAATTTTCTACTAGGCTCACAAATTTTCTTTTTTTTTCTTTCTGAAAGGTTGGACAAGAAAATGGTCAGCAAAGTGCACATTTGTATTTTCTTAGGCCAATGCTCGATACAAAAAGGTTGAAGTTGCATACACTTGCTAGATATGTGAATTTTATTAAATTATTTTTCTTTTAATTTCTCATTATGATTGTTAAAAAGTATGATTTCTTTTTCTTTTTTATTCTTTGGTTTTCCCTTTTTTTTAATATAACTTCTACAATAATACAGAAATATGAGGTTGTATATTAAAATTTTGTATATTTCATAAGGTAAAAAATGACAATGAATGACTATCAATTTTAAATTATTATATTTTCTTTTTTCCTATAACATATTTTTTGGTTTTTCTATATCATACATATTTCTTGATTGCTCAAGTTAATTATCATATTAATATTGATTTATTTGAGTTTTGTTTGAATTTATAGTCGGTGTATATTGAAATGTTATATACCTCATTTTACTTTTTATTTTTGTATGTACATGTTCCTGTCTATGTTATTACTTGCATATTTTATAAGATTTCGCTCACTAATTTTGCTTAAACTTTCTAAATATAAATATTTATTAGAATTATTATACTAGACATAAAATAATATTTTATTGAATAATAAATCATTTTTGAAAGTCTAAAACCCGAAACTAAAATATTTTTTTTAGTTGTCTAAATAAATATACAATAAATTAATAATATAAAAATAAAAACATCACTTGAGCATCCATAGGATTAAAATTAATTTGAGTATATTTTCTTCTTTCTTGAACCCTAAAAAAAACCATTTTTCCTTTTAAAAAAAGAACCTTTTTTTACATTGTAAAATTCAATTAGTGTAAATCAAAATTTTTTTAAGTAGACTGAGATTCATTGTCCTGTGTGACTAATGTTTTTTCTTTTTTTTTTTTGCTACGTGAAATGTGATTTTGGGTCTATGTTTTTTACATTGTTTGGTTCAAGTTTATCATATTAATATAGACTTTGGTTATTTGCTAAATGTTTGTTACTGATTCAAGGGTTTGCAATCTGTCTTGCATATAATGGATTATCTTATGTGCGTTCTTTTTCTTTTTGATTGCTCTCTTTTTGAATTTCTTCTTCCATTTCCCCTCCTCCTAGCCCCCCCCCCCCCCAACCCACACCACGCTATCCACTGGTTGCTTTATGTATACTACTCTTATATTTGTTTTACTTGGTTTTTATTTTGACTTTTTTTGCTGCTACATTGTTTTGCCATTGCTTCTCAGTAAATAAATCATTGTTTTCTTGACTGTTCCTTTTTTTTTACATGCTCCAACAAAAAAAATCTGTTGTTTATAGTAAGCTATCATTCACTTAGCATTTTATTGCATTTTTTTTCATTATCTTAGCTTTGTTGATGATTGTGTGATTCCTTTTGTGTTTCGGGATTAAGTTAACTTTTGGCATTCGCATGCTATGTGGATAATGAGTTTTGATGATTCTTACTAAAATTAATTACTATTTTCTCTGCCTGTTGCCTATTGTTCATGTTATTTTGTTCCTTTCTCGCTTTTCTCTGTGATGGGTTTTGGCATTCCTTTTGCTACATTCTTTTGTTTTGCTTGTGATTGTTCTTTATTGGTTTTTTGGGTTACAATTTGCTCTTTTTTTTGTTTGTTTTTAGAATGCCAAATATTAAGCTTTTTTCTACCTTTTAAGTAAACATAATTCCCAATTGTCATTCATTTTTTGCTTCATGTTCTTATTCCTATTGTGTTTGTTTGCTCTTCTTTGGTAGCCATTTCCTTTGTTATTCATAAGAAAATCAAATTTGTGTTGCTGCTTTAATCTTCCGCTTGCATTTGATATTTATTCCTGTTTTTTTTCCCTTCATATTTGAGTTTTTCTAATATTTTGTATCCTATTCTCTGGCCTTTGCCAAAGCTGCTCTTTTTTCTGATGTGATCTTTTGTTCTTCCATCAACCTTTACTTCCTTCACTTTTTATGTGCAATGATCTTTAGTTCTCTTACCCCATGTGTTGCTTAATTATAATCAGATGGTTGACCAGGAGAGAAGTAGAAGCAATAGGTTAAAACAAAGCCAACAACTTAGATGCCAAAGGGCTAGACATAGGGACCATAAAGATATTGTCGATTTGAATGGTTGTTCTGTAAATGATGTTGGCTCAACTTCCCAAAGAATGCAATGTCATTTTCATGGAGCAAATGGTGATTCAGCAGTTGTTCTAGCCAGCACTGTAGTTGGTAATTAGTTTTCTCTTTTTTCATTCTGTAATTTTCCCTCAGATTTTTTGTTCTTATGTATTTATGTTTTCTTTTCCTGTTTCTTCCTTTTCAAATCTCTTTGTTATTGCATTTTATTTGATGCATTTTTTTCTCAACTATAGCTTCTTTACCATCAATTGAACCTGTCATTCAACCTATCAATTGTAAGATTAACATTATCTGCATTGCTTTTTTGGTTTTGTTCCTCTTGGTTATTATAGTCTACATTTTCTGTCTTTTGATTCCCTATGAAAATATTTGTTGTTGTTGGCTCTTTCATTTACAGATGATCCTTCTAAGCCTATTGATTTGAATATATTAAATGAAGGGTTGACTAGATCAAATAGATCAAATCGAAGTCAATATCTTTTATTTCAAAGAACTAGACGTAGGGAATCTCAGTGTTCTATGGATGTTAGAACAACATTGAGCCAAAATTTTGACCATCATCGTCAACAACCAGAACCTGCACAGCCAAAACGTTGCAAGCTTATTCGATCAATTAATTTGTGTTCAACTGTGAATGTGGATGGCAATCTAGAAACAATTTCATCCTCAACTGATATCTATGCTGTTAGGACAAATGATTCATCTTCTTCATTTCCAAATGGAAACTCTTCTATGCGTTATACTAGAGCTGGTAGTTCAAACACACAATTTCATAGTAATAGATCGACTAAAGAACTTGACATATCTGCCTTATCTATGCATCAAATGGAGACACTTCCTCCTGTTGCATCGATAAATACTGATACTGGTAATTCTTTTCTTTTTTTCCCTATTCATTTTTACAGTCCATTCTTTCTTGTGCTCTTATTTTGTCCCATTCTTTTTGCTCACTTTGTGCCATTCTTATCACATATTCCTTCTTGCTGATTCAGATGTATTGCTGCTTAGAAGACAAACTGTTTGTCCTCGCAATCGTAAGATGCTTTATTCACTAACTCAATTTTGCTTCCCAAGTTTTTTCTTTTTATGTTTTACAATTTGATATTCTTAGACATTTCTAATTCATTTATTGTTTTGAAAAAAAGATTGTCGCATTCATGTTTCTCTTTGCAGGAAAGTATTTCAAACCTCTTGATTTGGGTGGATTGGATTATGAATGCCGTCATTGTGGTGCCAAAATGTGGCATGAGGAAAGAATCAATAAGTCAAGTGGTCGAAATCCTCCTATCTTTGGATTATGTTGTAAAGAAGGCACCATTGCATTACCTTCCACTAGGATCACACCACCTTTTCTTGATTGCCTATTAGATTACAAGGGAGGAGAAAGAGCAAAAACGTTTAGGGACAATATCAGAGCATACAATTCAATGTTCCAGTTTACATCCATTGGTGGCAAGGTTGATAATCATGTGAATACAGGCTCTGGTCCTTATGTGTTTAAGATTGGAGGTCAAGTACACCATCGAATGGGCTCTTTGTTGCCACCTATTCGTCAAGAACCCAAGTTTGCACAATTGTACATTTGTGATACCCAAAATGAAGTGGCAAATCGAATTAGACCTTTTCAAGCCTTTAATTCTACTGATGTGATTGATTCTCACATTGTTGAAGGTTTGATGCATATGTTTGACCAAGTTAATGCAATCGTCAAGCTTTTTAGAATGGCCAGAGATCGTTTTGCTCATGATAATTATGCTTCAATACGACTTCGGTTGATTGGAGGTAGAGATCATAATGACCAGCAATATGATTTACCATCAAGTATGGAAGTAGCTGGTTTGGTTGTGGGTGAAGATGAAGGACCCCAAGATGATCGTGATATAGTTGTGGAACATAGGTCTGATGGCTTAAAGCGTATTAGCGAGCTCTATCCTGCTTTTATGTCCATGCAGTACCCAATTCTATTCCCTTTTGGTGAAAATGGTTTTCAATTGGGTATCAAATATAGAGATACACATTCTAGCAGCAATAAAGAACGAAAAGCTCTTACAATGATGGAGTACTACTGTTATTTCATTCAACAAAGACCTTCCACTGGCCATACACTTCTCAGGGGAGGGAGACTATTTCAGCAATTTGTCGTTGATGCATTCCTTTGTATTGAGCGAATGAGATTACAATGGATTCGAGATAATCAATCACAATTGAGATCTGAAATTTACCAAGGTGTTAGAGATGCTGTCACTAGAGGTGATGTTGATAGCCATGCTATAGGCAAGCGTATAATCTTGCCATCAAGCTTTGTATCTAGCCCTCGGTTCCACTTCCAAAATTATCAGGATGCTATGGCTATATGCAGGCAATTTGGCCAACCAGATCTCTTTATTACTTTTACCTGTAACCCAAAGTGAATAGAAATCAATCAAGCCCTATCTATGATTCCTGGTCAGAAGATTGAAGATAGACCAGATATTCTAGCAAGACTATTCAAACTTAGACTCAAATGTCTCATGGATGACTTGATAAAGAACAAACATTTTGGACAAACAGTGGCAGGTCATTATTATGCTTATCTCCTTTGTTCTTATAATGGCTTTTATTATTATTATTATTATTATTATTATTATTATTATTATTATTATTATTATTATTATTATTATTATTATTTTGCAATTTGTCTTTTAATTTTCCTGTCCCATTCTTCTTTAATTTTTTGTAGTTGTTTATACCGTTAAATTTCAAAAGCGTGGCCTACCACACACTCATATCCTCTTGTGGCTTCATCCCCATAATAAGCATACAACACCTGAAGAGATAGATAGAATTATTTCTGCGGAGATCCCTGATAAAGATCATGACCCTGTTGCATATGAGGCTATATCAAATTTCATGATCCATGGTCCATGCAGTATTCTCAATAATCGATCGCCATGCATGAAAGATGGCAAATGCTCAAAGTTTTTTTCCAAAGCCATATGAGTCTGAAATTGCTGTTGGAGAGAATGGAATTGTTACATATAGAAGAAGAATTCCAACAAGTGATAGAATGATTGTTACCAAAAATGGAATCACTCTTGATACAACATTTGTTGTTCCATACAATGTTGATTTACTTGTGAGGCACCAAGCTCATATCAACGTTGAAGTAGTGCAAAAGCCAAATCAATTAAATATTTATTCAAGTATGTGAACAAAGGGCCTGATAGAGCAAGGGCTGTCATCAAAGAAACACCTACTGCTGATTTAACTGATGAGCAAAGAAACTCTTATAAAATTGATGAGATCAAAACATTTCTTGATTGTCGATATATATCATCTCATGAAGCTTGCTGGAGAATTTTTGGCTTTGATGTTCACCACAGGGACCCTGCTGTGATACGTCTACCTGTACATCTTCCCAATCAACACTGCATCACTTTCCTTGAAGATTCAAATTTGTCAAATATTTTGCAGCTACCTTTGCACCTTTGCTTGACAAAACGATGTTCACAGAGTGGATGGAAGCAAATAAGCTATATCTGCATGCTCGCCATTTAACATACACTGATTTTCCAACACAGTGGGTTTGGTTACAAAAACAAAAGGCTTGGAAGCAAAGAGAAAAAAGGAAGAGCCATAGGTCGAATCAATTTTGTGCATCCTGCTACAGGTGAATTATACTTTTTAAGGATGCTGTTAAATGTTATCAAAGGTGCAACAAGTTTTGAAGATCTTAGAACAATTGATGGTGTTATTCATTCTTCATTTCAATCTGCATGTCGTGCTTTTGGTTTGCTTGGAGATGACAAGGAATGGGATTATGCTTTGGAACAAACATCTTTGTGTGCTACTGGTATTGAATTAAGACAATTGTTTGTAACTCTTATTCTTTTTTGTGAGGTAAAGGACCCTATGGCTTTATAGGAAAAACATTGGATGCTTTTCGGAGAAGACATTGAATATAACATGAACCGTGCTTACGGCGGATATCATTTCCATATATCAGAGCAGGGATTGAAAAATGAGATTTTGCTTTCTCTTGAAGAGTTATTTAACAAAAATGGATCATCTTTGTCAAATTATGCTCTTCCTTTTCCAACAGTCAGAACAATTCATGCAGTTCAAGATAGATTGGTTAGAGAAGAAATGGATTATGACATCAATGAACTAGAAAATGAACATGCATCTTCTCTTTTGATGTTGAATGATGATCAAAAATTAATCTATGATGTTGTTTTGAGGTCTGTTTCTAATGATGAAGGCAAAATGTTCTTTGTGTATGGACATGGTGGAACAGGCAAGACATTCTTATGGAAGACAATAATTTCAGCCATTCGATCCATAAGAAAAATTGTCCTAGCAGTTGCGTCTTCTGGAATTGCATCTTTGTTGTTACCTGGTGGCCGAACAGCGCATTCAAGATTCAAGATTCCATTAAATATAGATGAAATATCAACTTGCCAAATAAAGCGTGGAACAGAACTTGGACGACTCATCAACATTGCAAGCTTGATTGTTTGGGATGAAGCTCCTATGGTATACAGACATTGTTTTGAGGCTTTTGAAAGAACCCTTCGTGATATCATGCTATCCGGTCTCAATGGTGCACCTGATCGACCATTCGGTGGAAAGACTGTATTGCTCGGTGGTGATTTTAGACAAATATTACCTGTTATTACAGGTGGTACAAGAAGTCAAATTATTAATGCATCCATTAGCAAATCTCCATTGTGGAAACATTGTCATGTTTTTACTCTTAGCATTAACATGAGATTGAGATTTGGGTTCTTTGATCTTGATTCAAGAAGGCAATCAGAGGAATTTGCAAAATGGATCTTAGATGTCGGTGATGGTAAGGTTGGCATTGAATCTCCTGATATTAATGAAGATGGAATGTGGATTCAAATCCCATTTGATTTGCTTCTTCCTCCTACAACCACTCCTATCTTGACAATCATAGATGCTGTTTATGGAGATCTAAAGAATAGATTTGTTGATTCTCAATATCTTAAGGAGCGTGCTATTGTTACACCTTTTAATGACACTGTTGATTTAATCAATAGTGAGATGCTTTCCTTGATACCAGGCCAGCAAAAAGTTTATCTCAGCTTTGACTCAATCTCAAATATTGATGGTGAACTTACAGATCAGGAAATCTTATACCCACCTGAATTCTTGAATTCCTTGAATTTTGTCAATGCACCTAATCATCACCTTTGTTTGAAAACAGGTTGTGTTGTCATGTTACTCAGAAATATCAATCAAACATCAGGCTTATGTAATGGTACTCGACTCATTATCACACAATTGGCTCCAAATGTTATTGAAGCAAAAATCATAACTGGAAGCCATATTGGTGACAGAGTTTTTATTCATAGGATTTGTTTTATCGTCAAAGATCTAAAATTGCCTTTTGTCTTCAAGAGAAAACAATTTCCACTTCGATTATCATATGCCATGACTATTAATAAAAGTCAAGGCCAAACCCTTGAATGTGTCGACCTATATTTGCCAAAACCTATTTTCACTCATGGTCAATTATATGTTGCAATCTCCAGGGTTACCAAACGAACTGGTTTGAAAATCTTAATTGACAATTCAAATTCTAAACCACATTGTTTGACAAAAAATATTGTCTATACTGAAATATTTGATGATCTACCAAAAGGTTCTCTGTTTCGATTCCTGCACATATTTCTTTTGTCATATTTACATTTATTTTGCATTGCTAAAGTGATTCTTTATCATCTATGCCTTTCATTACACATGATTGACTATACTTTATTCATTTTGGTGCTCACTCTTGCTTTTATTATTGTTTCCTACTTCTACCATGCAGTAGTCATATCTTGATATACACAAACTTCTTATCTTCCTTTCTTTATTCAACCTTCAAGGTATTAAACTGTTTTTCCTTTCTCCACTATGTTCCAGTCAATCATCTTCATTTGTTTGCAATGTTTGTGGGGCTCAGTTATTGTCTTTTGTATCCCCATAGTTTAATTTATTTAGGGATATCTTTTTGTCTCCTTACCACTTATTTTTTTGTTTTTTTGTATTGCTCATTTAACTTTTCTTATTCTTTTTTTCCCTGTACCATTAAATATTCTCTATTCGAACATTTTTTTCTTACTCATGTTTCATGCAGTTTATGCTTCCACATATTTTCTCTTTTATAGTTCACTTTTTATTTTTTTGTTCTTTTTCACTTTTTTAAATTCAACTTATCCTTGCTATGTCTTTTGTCTTGACATTTCATAAATAAAATGATGATTTCCTTTTTTAAGCAAACTTGTGCTTTTTCTATTTGGTTTGCAATTGTGCATACCAATTTGTTTTGCCATCTATTGAAGCTCAAACATATAGTGCTAACTTATTAATCCTGTTTGCTCTTATAGGCTATACCGAGAGGGGGGGTGAATCGGTTTTTAACTAACCTTAAGCTCGTTTTTCGGTTTCTCTAAATTCTCTAGCCTATATTGATATTTTCTAAGTTCTCTAGGCTAGACAAGCATGCAATTCAAGTTCAATGAAATAAACACAATATAAGTGCAAGTAAATAAAGAGTAAGGAGAGAGAGATTTACACAATCGATTTATAGAGGTTCGGCTACCTTGCCTACGTCCTCTACCTTGAGACGCTCCCAAGGATTTTCCCCAAATTCACTATACTTGAATTTGTTACACTCCCTCTTTTCAAGGATCAAGAGAAACCTCTCTCTTTTTCTAGGCTCAAGAGTAACCTCCCTCTTTTTCTAAGGCTAAAGAGAAACCTCCCTCTTTTTCTAAGGCTAAAGAGAAACCTCCCTCTTTTTCAAGGCTAAAGAGAAACCTCCCCTTTTACAAGGAATGAATTGGTTTACAAGAGAAGTAATCAAAGAAGGCCTCTAGATAGGCAAGTGATTACAGAGATTAAGCACAAGTAAAAGCTTATACAAAGTTTGTGCTAAACAATACAAGAAATAGATGAATGATAGAAGATGAAGACTCTTTATCTCTTGAATTGATGTTGAGGCTTGAGGAAGATGAATAAGATGATGAAAGATGTTGCTTGGTTGTTCCTCTTGCTTCCTTTAGCTTCTAAGCCTCTATTTATAGTCCCTTGGATGGTTTGTGAACGTTGGTTGGAGCCAAAACAGAAACTAGCCGTTATGTCTCACAGAAACTAGCCGTTGGGGGCTTTCTGGTGCAAAGGGATCGATCCTTTTACCAAAGGGATCGATCCTTTTCTTCAATCTTGCCTTCCGGGGCAATCTGCCAAAAAGGGATCGATCCCTTTCCTTAGGGGATCGATCCCATTCCTCCAGAATGGGTTTTTCCTGCACTTTTGGGTTAGAAATGATGTGGTCTTTGATCCTAATTCAACCCAAAACATATTGGCACTTTTGTGGGAGTTTTTCATGACTTTCTTTGATAAAAACATTGTCCAAAAATTCATTAAGTGATTTTCTAAAATATTCAAAACATTTATAAAGAATTAAGACCAATAAGGATGTATCATTAAATCATGGTCTTAATGTTTGGGTATGATCACTTAAAATGTATTGAGAAAATCATGTGTGATAAGGCAAATTTACAATATGAATTAAAACATTAAAGCTCACTTAAGTTTTTGTCATTTCAAAATATGTATGGCAATTTAAAGCTAACAATCTCCCCCTTTTTGATATGACAAAACTTAATGTAAATTTGCTTTGAAAATTCTTTGATAAAATACTCCCCCTCAAATAAAGCAGGATTTTATAAAGCTCCCCCTTAATATAAGCATGGGTTTTGAAAATGAATTTTTAAACTATTTCTCCCCCTTAATATCTCTCTCTATATCTATCTCTCCCTTTTTCTATCTCTCCCCCTTTTTGTCATAGCAAAAAGAAGGAAAAATAATAAAAAATATGCTCCCCCTAAAATCATGGCTATGTGAGAATAAATAAAAATGCTCCATCCAACAAGAAACATGTTAGTACATGGGACTTATAGCACAAATAAATAAGTCAATATTCTCAAAGAGTATGAAATATTCATGCAATGAATATGACTTATGATCCAATACCAATTGTTTATAAATAATTTGGATACCAAGTGTTGATAAGTAATTTTGCAAGAAGGTTCCAATTGGTAAGAAGTTAAGCAAGCACCTAAGTATATCAATTGTTCTCTAAGGTCCGACTAAGGTGCATGGTAATACATCATGATTATGAGCTAAAATTATATAACATATCATATGCATGTGCTCATAAATCATATTCAAGAAATATTGTGTCTAGAATTAAATCATATAGCAATTAACTTCAAATTCTAGCACACAAGAGTTTCATACAAAAATATCCTAAGAGAATTCTTCTCTATTAGTCATTTCAATCTTAAAGAGCATGAGAAGAATTGTCAATTTAAAGCTCAAACCAATTGGTAATTTAGTTTTGGCTTACCAATTATTGAAAATATGGTTTCCAATGATACTAATTGTTATTTCAATCTAAATACCAATTGTTACTAATGATTGACTTAGTCATTTTGCATGAATCCAATATGTAGTGTGTTCATGTCAAGAAAATAATTATTCTAAATATGCAAGAACACAATCACATATTATCAAATATGCATATGGATTAATTAAACATAAGCATACTATCATAAAGTATTAATCCATATTCATATTCACAAAGTTATACCATATGGAAGATTCATAAAATCAAAGTATTCAAGCAAACACATTTTCTTCCATGTTTTCAAGCACAAAAATCCTATGCTCATTTTCCAATTCAAGTCCTTAACCAAATATGAGCAAGGAAAGATTCAAATAATAAATGCATGGATATCAAGTTTGTTCAAGTTTGCATTTATCTTTGAATGTTGGTGTTGTCATTAAGACCCTAGTTCTTTAAGTACAAGGATGATAAAGTTTCATGCATTTGAACATTTAGGATCCACTTACCATCACAAATTATAGGCCAATGACCATTACCAATTGTTGAATTTATATTTGAAATCAATCCACTAGATGTAAAATTATCATGAAACCTAGTGTGGAATTGATAAGTCAAGCCAAAAGACATAATCCTATAAGCATGCTTGACTAAGATGAACAAAAGATATGAAAAACACTCATTATGCACAAGTTCATCAAATTCTCAAATATATCCATAAATCATTGAAATAGATCTCAAAATTATGTTTAAGTATTCATTTAAAGTATATTTCAAGATTATTTCAAGATTTATGCAATTCATGACCATTTTCAATGAGAAAACTGATTTTGCACTTGTGAGTTCAAGAAAAATGATATAGATTGTTGAAAGTGATACCATTTGTTGGAAATGATATTAATTGATGAAGTTGAGGCATGATATCAATGAAAAATGAATTTTCATACATTAAAGATCATCAAAAAGAAGTTAAAACAATGAATTTTAACTTGAGAAGAAAGAAGATATCAAGAAAGTGAAAAATCCTTCTCAAATTCGGTTAAAAAAATGCAGAATAGCCATTTTGGCCTGGGGGGATCGATCCCTTTGGGAGGGGGATCGATCCCTTAATTCCAGAATGCAAATTTCCTGCATTCTGCTCAAGGGGATCGATCCTGTTTGAAAAGGGATCGATCCCTCATACTGTTTCTGCAGATTTTTGACAGAAAATCCAACTTGTGAGGTGCCAAAACTTCGTTTTTGAGTATTTTAAGTCCAAGTAATGGTTTAAACATTTGTAAAACATGATTTTGGACTTGTATGAATGAAAATCATGATTGAAAAACCATTTTACAAAAGATTTTGCAATTTTGGTAGGATTTTCACCAATAAAAGCATTTTTGGCCTCAAAGGAGGTCATTTTGAGATTTAAGCATATTTTGACCAAACCAATGCATTGAATTACATAAATATGTCAAAACAAACTTGTTCACATAGATTTTAAGCACATATAACATCAAATCATCATACTTGTGAACATTATGCCATGATTTCTAATATGCATATTCTTCATTAAGGCTCATGACATGGAATTTTGCATATATGACATATTTGGCAATTTGAGGCAAGTAAATCTATTATCAACACATAGAAAACTTGCTCAAACTACAGAAATTCAATAATCATTTCAAAATCACAAAACATGCCTTTCATTCAATCATCAATATTTGTTCATCCAACATTCAAAAATCATTTATCATGCCTTTTTGATCAATCATTCAACTCACAAAGCATCAAAGATCATCAACCAAGTGCCTCAATAAAACATACAAATAATTTTAGCAAACAATGAGTTTTGAAGAGATAGGATTTAAGCTTACAAAACTCCTTTGCTTGAGAATGCTTTGCCTTGATGTGTTGGATCCACCATTAGCCATTCTTTGAGAAATTGTTGTGACCTTGCCAAGGATGGATTTCCAAGCTCTTCCTCTTTCTCATTGGCATAAGCAATCTCCATGGGGGGTGTGTAGAGCATTTGATCTCCATTGCTTCTTTGTATTCTCATGCTCTAACACTCCTACAACAAACAATTTAAGCATGTTTTGGTACCCAAATTTTCTTGGGTCCATGAAAGTTAGTGCAAACAATTTTAGATCCTTTTGGGATCCATTTCAAGCTCAAATCATCATTATTTATTGCATGCTTTGGCACCCACATTTTCTTAACTACTCTTCCTCTAAATGTAGTTTTTCTATAAGTGCATGCTTGTGAAGAGTGTCCTATTCTATTGCAAAGTGAGCATGTAAGAGATAGATCATGCATAGTATTTTTGCTCACTAAGAAATTCCTCAGATGAGTTTCTTTTTGTTTTTCATTATAACCTAACCCATCTTTGTCAAAGAAAGCTCTTTGGGTCTCTAACATATGATCTAGCTTTTGTTGACCCATATAGAACCTAGAAAATGAGTTATGCAAATTTGTATTCTTTTCATTCAACTCATTTATTTCTAGATTAGCTTCCTCTAATTTCTTTTGAAATGCTAACTTAGCATTCAATAGCTCATCATTTTCCATTTTTAATTTTGTGATCATTTTCTTGTATTTTGAGTTCATGCATTCAAATTCACTAGCTAGCTCATCAAAAGCATCTTGTAAATCATCATAAGAATGATTATTGCATTCACTAGAGCTAGGTTTTTCCTTTTCATCCTCAATAGTCAAAGAGCTAGGATTTGCCAATTTATCTTTAATATCTTCTAATTTCTTTTCTAGCTCTAATTTCACCTTGGTGAGTTCATCATTCTTTGAGCCTAGATCTTTTATTTTCTCCTCCAACTCAACATTTGTATTGATCAAAATTTCATTCTCTTTTCTAAATTTATTTAACTTTTTGTTATATTTTGCATGCATTGATTTATATTCATCACTTAGCTCATTAAATGCATCTTGAAGCTCATCAAATGAATATTCTTCTAAAGTTTGTGAGCTAGTCTCAAAATCATCACCTAGAGCCATTTATGATCGTTTTGCTCGATAGAGGTTAGTCTAAATTAATCTCGAGCCCAAGCTCTGATACCAATTGTTTGCTCTTATAGGCTATACCGAGAGGGGGGGTGAATCGGTTTTTAACTAACCTTAAGCTCGTTTTTCGGTTTCTCTAAATTCTCTAGCCTATATTGATATTTTCTAAGTTCTCTAGGCTAGACAAGCATGCAATTCAAGTTCAATGAAATAAACACAATATAAGTGCAAGTAAATAAAGAGTAAGGAGAGAGAGATTTACACAATCGATTTATAGAGGTTCGGCTACCTTGCCTACGTCCTCTACCTTGAGACGCTCCCAAGGATTTTCCCCAAATTCACTATACTTGAATTTGTTACACTCCCTCTTTTCAAGGATCAAGAGAAACCTCTCTCTTTTTCTAGGCTCAAGAGTAACCTCCCTCTTTTTCTAAGGCTAAAGAGAAACCTCCCTCTTTTTCTAAGGCTAAAGAGAAACCTCCCTCTTTTTCAAGGCTAAAGAGAAACCTCCCCTTTTACAAGGAATGAATTGGTTTACAAGAGAAGTAATCAAAGAAGGCCTCTAGATAGGCAAGTGATTACAGAGATTAAGCACAAGTAAAAGCTTATACAAAGTTTGTGCTAAACAATACAAGAAATAGATGAATGATAGAAGATGAAGACTCTTTATCTCTTGAATTGATGTTGAGGCTTGAGGAAGATGAATAAGATGATGAAAGATGTTGCTTGGTTGTTCCTCTTGCTTCCTTTAGCTTCTAAGCCTCTATTTATAGTCCCTTGGATGGTTTGTGAACGTTGGTTGGAGCCAAAACAGAAACTAGCCGTTATGTCTCACAGAAACTAGCCGTTGGGGGCTTTCTGGTGCAAAGGGATCGATCCTTTTACCAAAGGGATCGATCCTTTTCTTCAATCTTGCCTTCCGGGGCAATCTGCCAAAAAGGGATCGATCCCTTTCCTTAGGGGATCGATCCCATTCCTCCAGAATGGGTTTTTCCTGCACTTTTGGGTTAGAAATGATGTGGTCTTTGATCCTAATTCAACCCAAAACATATTGGCACTTTTGTGGGAGTTTTTCATGACTTTCTTTGATAAAAACATTGTCCAAAAATTCATTAAGTGATTTTCTAAAATATTCAAAACATTTATAAAGAATTAAGACCAATAAGGATGTATCATTAAATCATGGTCTTAATGTTTGGGTATGATCACTTAAAATGTATTGAGAAAATCATGTGTGATAAGGCAAATTTACAATATGAATTAAAACATTAAAGCTCACTTAAGTTTTTGTCATTTCAAAATATGTATGGCAATTTAAAGCTAACAAATCCTTTTGTGATGCTTGCTTATTCCTTTTTCTTTCCTTGACATTGTATTTTTACAGCCATACCATCTGCTTCCCTTGAGGGGTTACATTTCCCTTACTGCAACTTATTGCTTTTCCATATACGATTCACTTATTATCTTTGAATTTTATGGGGCTTTATAAATAAATTTGTTTTATTTACCTCCCATTTTTACAAATGTTCATGTTCATTTCCTCTCTAACCTGCTAGGACTGACTATGAGTTATCAGCTGTTAACCAAACTAGAGCCATCCAACAAAATAAGACTTCTTGCTGTCAAGATTTGGGATACAATCCTATCAACATCTGATAAAAAAATTTTATCTGTTGATCTATTGATTGTTCATGACAAGGTAAGCTAATAGTCCTCGATGCATTATTTTAAAATGCTCTATTTAATCATTTTATATTATATTTTTGCACTGATCATTTTTCATGTTTTTTAGGAAAATGCTCTACAGGCAGCAACTAAAAAAAAGACAAATCAATCTTTAGGCAATTTGTCAAAGAAGGATCTGTATGTGACATTACTAACTTTTTTCTAGGAAAACCAAATTTTGTTATATCTATGATTAATTTTCCACACCATACAAAAATAATAGAGGTCAAAAAATCAACTAATACACATCTTCTGTTTTATTTTGAATTTCAATGCTTTGACTCACTTAACAAGTGAGTTGATAATAATTATATCCTTACAAGTCCTCAATCCCATGTTATTTCTGCCATTAATCTCTTTGTTATATTATTTGCATCATAAATAGCTATTCTACATTTATCTTTATCCTTACCATTGTCAACTTCTTTATTATTTTTACATGTGATTGGAATGCTGATTGGTCTTGGACCTCTAACAGAAGGAATCACAAAAATCAGTCCAGATCCTGTCAATAAACAAAATCTCAAAATACAAGATGATGTGTGAGTGCACAATTTTTCAATTTACATGTTACCTACTTTCTAACTGTTTATATTCCAATTTTTATAAATTATTGTTGTTCCTTCAATTACAGGTATGCACACCAACCATTGGTACTTGATCACATAAATGATCAACAACAATTAAGATAACTAGCAGCAGATGATATTAATGAAAATAGAATGACCATTGCTCAACTCTTAAAGATAGAGGTTTCACTATCAAAGGTTGAACAACATTTTTATTTTGAAAGTTTGTACCCATTTTTCTTCACTCATCCAATCTCATTTATGTTATAATAAGATTTCAAATTTTTAATCAGTTGATTCGTGGCATTTTTTCCACATCCACAACAACAATCACACCCATTGATCTATCTGAAAGCTGCTTTCACAATTATTGCAGCATATGCAGCAAAGGTTTTAAATTAACAGACAACAAATATACCAGGCCTAACACTGACCATGCTAATCAAGAACCCAAACAATTGTAAGATGCAAATACCTTATATTTCTATCTACTTACAGTTAGTTTCTCTTTGGAACAATCTATTTATTTTCTTCTGTTATTGACTCTAATTTCTTCTTCTTCCTTTTTTTTTTATGATACCAACTGTAAAATTTCAATCAATGTCCCTAACCACACTACTGAAACATATCTTATGCTCTTTGGAAAAGTAGCAGAAGAACTCAAGCAAAGAACTATTACTAAGATGGCCAAGGAATAAGATCTGCATCAGCAAGTCTTGCCTAACTGTGTTAAAGAATTAATTGGTCAAAAAGAGTTCTTCAAGCTTAATCTTGCAAGACAATCCTTTGAATCAGGTGGACTGATCCTAGAAGTTTCCGATGTGGGTCTTCTTATTTTGGTATGGGGAGAAATTTTTTTTGGAAAAATGCATTTTTCTTTTGCCATTTCTTCATATTTTTGTTTTTCTATTTATTTTTTTATTTTTTTGCTTGCAGATGTTCTGATCATGAAAACTAGAATCGATTGTCTGAGGTATCTTACAGTTATAAATTTTTTAAAATTTTTTATCAAAATTTAGGATTTGTTAAGTAATCGGCTGAAAATACTTAATTATCGATTTTGTTTGATTTTCTGGTTTCCTTTTTATTTTAAAAATTTATCACACCCTAATACTTTTGAGACCAAAAAAACTACATCTACTCAAATAGTTGCTGACAATCCCTTCAATCCAATACCAACTGGTAGTGGTCAAGTCCAAAGAATGCCAAATCTCATTCTTGATGCACCTCTAGATATGTTTTTTGTTCAATCACCTGTAACACAAAAGGGAATCAAGTTTGGAAACATTCCTAACATTCGTTTATCTATTCATATGCTCTACACTTGACAAAACATTCCTTTTATGTACATTGCATTTTCATTCCCAGCATTCAAGAACCGGGCCAGCAAAGGTTCAAAGGAAAGACAAAATTCCAGCTGCACGAGCAAAAAGGAAGCTTTATAGGTCAAAATTAATCAAAGTAATTCAGATAAACATGTTCTTTCCTTTTCCCTATCTCTCAAAATTAATACTCAGTTATTGCCTCTTCTTTGTTTATCTGCCAGGAATGAAAAGAAAACAAGTGAATAATATTTAAACTATTCCAACAATATTTTTTACTTTACTGTTACAGGGGCAAGGACTGATAAGCATCTGATAATCAAGATAAAATCTCCCATATATCCAAAGTTTTTGCTACAGATATTATCATTGAGCTATCTTTGCAATGATATCAGCTTTTCATGAAAACTAAACATGCCATATCCTTTGCATCTCTGGTTTGTTATCATGTCTGCTTTTTGATTTTTTTTTCCTTAACGCAAAACAACTGATAGAACTGATGGATATACTGTTTGTATGTCCTGTTGTCAGCTTTTTTTTTTTGCCTGTCATTTTGCAGAAAAATGACTCCATATCTGAATGGACCTAATCTTTGCTGATATTTGTTATCATGAGACAAAATCACTTACAAAATTATTTCATTTAGCTAATATTGTACCCTCCTTGCAACCCAAACAGTAGAACTGTAATGGGATCTTACACTGTTACTAATTTATATTTTGATCATGCTCTTTTCTCATCTTTAGATCATCTTTTGAAGCTTAACCTGTCAATGCATGCTCACTCCCGCATCAACGAGCGGGCATACCCTAGTTATAATTATTTTTCCAATGTTAGAATAAAAAAATGAAGCGAAAGGTATGAAAAGTGGAGAGAGAAAAAAAATTAAAATTCAAAGAATTTTTTTAAGAAACTAAAAATATTCATGTAATAAAAAATATATTCAAAATTACGTATTAGTTTTTTTTAAATTCAAATTAAATACTCAAAAAATTTGATTTATAAAAAGTGGAATAAAATACTAAAATTCAAATACCAAAGATTTGAAAATTTTCAAATCAAATCATAATTCCCATTTTCATTTTTATAATTCTCAAATTTTGAAAATTACAAAACTATAAAAATCTAATAAATATTACAAATAATATTAAAATTTTAAAAATAATAAAATTATACTATAAAACAAAAAATTCCAAAAGTCATTTTTTAAAACTTAAACACAAATAAGCACAAAAAATTATAAAAAATAAATCTACAAATAGAAAACTTTCAGAAAAATTTTTTAAATATGAAAATTGAAGGCTATAAAAGAGAAAATAAAATAATAAATAAGTAATTTTAATATTAAACACTTAGAGATTAAGAAAAATAAAAAGAAAACGTGGTGGTAGGGAATTAATCTAATCTAAAAAAAAGATAAAAATTAAATATAAATAAAATGATTAATCAATAAATTAAACATTGTCATTTTTATTTAATAAAGTAATATTTTTAAAATAATTATCTTGATTTATTATTATATTTAATAAATACTATTTATAATATTTTTTATAAAAAAATTCATGTAACGCAGGGGTTTCATCCTAATTTCAATAAAAAAATGCATAATAATATATTTATTTATATTTTTATTTCAATTTTAAATTGTCCAAAAATAATATAATTTATAATTCATTAAATAATTGTATAATTAATAATTCTACTGGTAATTTAAAAGTCTTGATATTTTTATAAGTTTAATTTTATATTGGTAATATTTTATTCTATAATTTTTATGAATTTATTGTTTTTATTATTGGTATTCTATATGCATATATGGGGTAAATTTTGATTTATAAAAAAATAAAATATAATACTAATTGATCATTTAAAATCGATATGGGTACAACTGTACCGTACGTGAGAAACACTTTTTTAGATGGAACTTAAATCTGACAGAAACACAAACGCATTTGCATTTTAAGGGCAAAATAGAGATTTTGACTTTGTAAGTACGCCCTATCATCATCATACAATGAATTTTGAAGGAAAAGGAGTTCACTGGTGCGGCCACGTTCTTTGCTTGTTCGTTGAACGCGTAGCTACTCCGTTTTGCTGCCACGCCACCTTTTCTCTTGCTTGGGCTCATGCCTTTTTGAGCTGTTTTCCCATGTTGTCCTTTCTTCTTGCAAGCATCTGTTGGTTTTAAGTGTGAATACATTTTTTTCTTAGTCCAGTTTTGTTATTTTGTTTGTCCCTTTAGTTTAATTATGCTTGGAGCTCACTGGCTGGAATGCTTTCTTTCTTTTACCCCATTTCGTTTTCTCATCCCTCTTCTTTCATGTTGTATTGTTTTGTTAATCTCTTATTATGCCATGAGCGATTTCGTCATTTTATCTTCTCTCAAATTGATGTTCTGTGCAACCATCTTTCCAATGTTACTTTCCAGTTGGTGAGCTCCTTTGCATTTTGGCTTTTGCCCCTGTTTTGTGCACACCTGACACCTCACCCTCTTTTCATGTCTTTGTATCTCTCTATTCTTTGTCCTCTTTGCCTATCTTGCCGCCATTTTCAGTTTCTGCTCCTGCATGATTCTCATTGTACTGAGGTGAACCGCTGCAGTCGCTATTCGTAGCATCAAATTTCTTTCTCTCTTTGGCTTCTTCCTCGTGTCTTTGTGCTCCGGAGCTTTCATTTCGCTGCTTCTCCCTTTCCCATTTCATTGTCCTTGTCCCTTTGCTGTCCTGCTCATTGGTTTCTTGTAGGAGAAAAGCTTGGAAGCTGGTGAAACCACAATCCCCGTCTATCCTTTAATGAAAAGAAGAAGCAAGCATGGAATTCTTTAAGGGATGAGTATGTAATATCTCATTATCCTTTTCCCGTCTTGACTTTCTTTCTTGAGTGTTTTATTTGTTTGCACAGTGCTTCACTTTATGTGCTTATTTAACATGCAGCAGGTTGTTAGTCACCATATCCAAAGTTGTGCTGCTTTTTAAAATCATTTAAAAAAAACCTGAGAGTTAAATATTTTGAGTGTTTCGAAATGAGGGTCTTCTTCCTTGGATGCGTAGTAGCAAAGGACCAGTTCATTCCGTAGTGAAGGACACTTATGGAGACTATGAAAAAATGTCCCTTTGAAATCCCATATTCAAAGCTGGCTGATTCATTTGACCTTTTTTTTTTCCATTTTTGTTGATTTGTGTCTTTTGTGATGCTAATCACACATTTTTCAAATTTCCTCTCTCGCTCTCTTTTTCTCTTTCTCTTTTTCAGATTAGGCATTTGGGAAGCTCGAATGGGGAGAAGTCGAAGCAAAACGAAATGGCGAAATCTAGCTTTGACTATGAGGAGCTAAGGTGAGCTTTGTTAGGTCATTGTCGAAGGCACCAAGCAGAAGATCGTGATGTCGATTTGCGTCGTTAAAAGCTGTGTGATCTGGGGCGAATATGGCAATTGAGCCACTATATGGCTAAATCTAGAGTTCTTGCTCTCTGGTACGTCTTTTTCATGATATCACAAATGTTTTCTCTACTTGAATTTAGGATGTAGGATTTTTTTTTACTTCTTTTTCAATTGGAATTTCGTTGATTATGCTAAAATTGTGTTTAAATACGATGTGCAACTATTTAAATGTGACGTTTGATGGAAGATATTTCAAGCAAGCATCTTTTCTCCTTTATTCCTTAAAAGAATTTCTCGAGAAAAAAAAAGTCAAATTTAAAGTCCTTTCAAATTTCATGACACGGAGACGATACCCGTCAGCATTCATTTGCATATTGTTATGTTGAAGCAAAAATCCAATGATTTATATATTTTTTAATAGATTTATTGGCTTGAGCCCAAAATCCTTGATTTAGACATAAGTAGAATTGGAGAACTTGGCCTTTTCATTAACTAGTGATTAAATTGAAGAGTATGTCTACCATAATTTTGTTGCCAATATAATTAGAACTTCCTGTTACTGTAGCTAGCAAAACAAACTTTTATGCTTCTTATCTCATGCTTAATTTCACGATTATTATAATTATTATGAAAATCATTTTGTCTATTACTTCTTTTGTTTTAGTCCTTTGTTGGTCTTCATTTTTAATCTGTTGGTTTAATCTGAGTTTATTTTGAGTATCTCTCACATATAATTGTCAAAAAATTTGAAAGTAATGAAATTTGTATCTTTATAGGTTATGCTCAGAAATACACTCGTATTGATTTTGGAACTTGGTTTTAATAATGATAGCTACCATGATTGTAAATATTGCAGTGGATGTTTGGAAATGACTTTCTCAAAGGTTAATTTGTTCTATTTTCCTAATTACAGTTTTTTCGAAATGTGACAATAAGTCCACCATTGATTCAAACAAATTAAAAAGTGCCATACTTTTACTTTTAGCAAAATTTAAATATGGTATACATTTAATATGATTAAAAGGAAGCATGACGTTTAGGCTTTTCTTTAGTTTTATATATCACAAGTTGTACATCCAATATGAACAAAGTACTTTGAACGTGGTATTTCATGATCTATTTTCTTTTAAATTTGATCTTATTCTTGTGTAAAATCTCAATTTAAATGTTTTATTAGCCTTTTTCTTTTCTTTTTTATTCAATCCTTTGTAGTGTTAGAATGCATTCTACCTAAAATTCATGTCATGTTTTCCACTTTTGTTATTGTTTCTATGTTTCTTAAATTTATTTTTTTATCTTTGCCTATTATTTTTAAATGTGGCATTGTCATATTAGACTATGAGTAGATTTACTAGCTTTTGACTCATCTATAATCCTTACTTTGAATAGTATAGAACCAAAAAGTTATATTAATAACAATATTGTTAATAATCTTTTCTGATTTAGATTTTTTTTTAGGCATTGTAGAACTTGGAAATGATCGTTTCATTTTTAATGACTTTTCCCTGGAAATCAGATATTCAATCTTTGTGGATGGCAGGTCAACCAATATGCTTAATTTATATATCATACCTTTCTAATTATTGTTGAATTGTTGTTTTATTTAGATATTTATTATTATTATTATTTTAAATTTGTTCATTTTGTAATTTGAAGCAACTTACTTTGTCATAATGTTTATGTAGATCATTAACATGAGCTCTTTCACTCAATCATTGGAACTGCAATTTTGCACTCAATCATTAGGTGAAGTTTCTTAGTTACTTTAAATTTTACATTTTTCTTCTTTCTTTTTTTTTTTCATGGAAGAAGCAAATGGTATGTTTTCTTTATTGGTCTTTATTGTTTACATCTTGAAATGCTCAGTGTATCATTAACAATTTCTCGCTAAAACTTTTGCTCCCTGTATTCCTATGGGGTTTTGTAAAGCATTATATTATTTTCGTCATTTTATTCATATCACAATTTTTTTTAGCATTTTCCTCTCCCATCACCTTTTTTTATTTTTATTTTTATTTTGATAAATTGATCATTTTATTTGATGTTTGCATTATAGATGTCTTCCCTTCCTTACTAAAGGTTGGGTCTCTGACTTTTTCTCATGATCGAAAATGATTACATAAATTAATAGATGTTTTGTGAAGTTCATAATATTCAAGGTTAGTTTTTATTGTTTTAAACCAATGTTTGAAATTTTCTTTTCATTTTCTTTTTAATCTATTCATATTATGTTAATTGTTAACTTTTGACTGAACAATGTCTACATTAATATTCTTTCATTAATGCTTATTTCTGTATTTATGATTTTTTTTATTTCGGGGGTAAGCAAACTGTAAATACTATTTAATTTTTAAGAAACAGCACATGAACAATTTTGTTGTTTCAAAGGCCCATGTCATTTATGAACCAAAAAGAAAAAAAGGCCTATGTCATTTCTACCATTGAGTTGTTGAAGTCTTCTTTGTCCAGCTAATTCAAAAAAATAATTTAGAATAAAAATAAATCAATATTGTTAGTGATTGATACCTAATTTTTTTTATGATATTTAAACTCAGTTTCTTCATCTGCATTGCAAATTAGTGGTGCACTTTGCATATATATGGATTATAAGCAAATCTCCACTTTACTTTTCGATTCATCTTGAATGCTTCTGAGTCCACCATCATTTCTCATGGTACCCTTTCATGCTTTTTGGAGTTTCTTATTGGCTAAAACTATAAAAAAGCCCTTAAACTATGTCTAAAAATCTAAAAAAACCTTTATTCTTTTATTGCATCTAAATAAGCCTTTAAACTAATATTTTTCACTATACAAGCCTTTTTTTGGATGGAATCTGTTAATTAATATAAACTCTGTTAATTTTTTGACATGTTGGCTTTTATAAAATATGTGTAAATCAGATGTGGCAAAAATAGACAGATGACATTATTTTTTTTAAAAAAAATTAAAGTAAATAATACCTATTAAACACTAAAAACTCAAAAAAATAAAAACACACAACGGAAAGTAAAATCCCCAAATATAACCTAGCTCTTCATCTCTTTTGCTGAAACTAAGATCGAAGACACGAGAGAAAAAAATAGGGGTGGTTGGTGACGACAGTGATCTCTAGTTGCAAATTCATCTTCTCTCTCGCTGCAGCTTGATCAATTCATCTTCTCTCTTGCTGCAGCTTGATCCTTCCTCGGCATCCGACTATCTCTTCTCCGATGGTCTCTACTCCGACAAACCTCCTTTTGCCATGTTGGCGTCGCAATACACCTCCAATCATCAACGGTAAAAACGAAATTGTTAATATATATATATATATGTAAATATACAATAAATATACGTATATATATATCTTTTGTATAAATAGGTTGGATATATGCATCTTGATCAGTAATCTACTTCTCTATATTTTCAATTTACGGTACCCATATTTGGTTCTTGAAAAAACCATGACAATGTGAGAATTGTAAAACATGAAAATGCTTGAGTTCAATCACTCTATTGGTTTGTTCTCCTTTCACAAACTAACCAACGAATTGATGTACTTATTGAATGTATTGGTTTTTGTTTGGTACTAATAAAATTAGATAAAATAAGTAGCACATGAATTCCCTATGCACTTTATTTTGAGATGGAGAGGAAATAAATTAAATTTGTTTATGTTACATATTTAGTCTCATATTTAGTTTTAAATTTCCTTGTAATTGAAACTATTTGAGAAATTGACTCTGTGTTGACAATGCATCTCTTGCAGTAATTTAATGTGCAGATATTTGAGAAAATACCACTAATGTGTGTTACTCCCACAAGACAAGACTTTATTCTTTCACTGAAATTGGATCACTAGAGGTAAGCTAAGCACCAACTACAAGTAATAAAGCCCCACAACCAGCAACAAATACCACTGCTACTAAGCCTTATTCATTGAAGAGGGCTTTTGGTACCCATGAAACATCTCAGTTGCAAAAGTTTCCGCCACTTAATGTTGCAAAGACAGTTGGAGTACCTCAAGGTAAACCTACTCCCAAAGTTGAAGCTGCTTTGGCTAGGAGTGATACTGGAACTGAGAGAAGTGCTCCACGATCAGCATGCTTGGATGAGGAATTTCCTCAACATAAAGGAACAAATACTACTTCAATTATTAATGGAGGCTCTGCGAGCCATTCCAATCATTGTCCTTTTGTGTTCATGCTTATATGAAATCAGTTTCTACTTAGGACCTGTAGCTGACTAAACAATCTATAAATTAGTATTGTCTTGGGTAAGAAATTTGTGCAGTCTTTAGAATGATTGTTTATAGGGTGTCTTGCTACAATATTGGAAGTTGGATTTATTGGAATGTGAAGCGACTTGGTTGTTGTAAAATTTATATGAAATAACATTTGTATTATTTATCTTCTCATAGCTCCCAATCTCCATGAAGTATAATTGTTGATATAGTATTAAGTGCACCAACAATCTAACCTGTAGAAATTTTTTTAACAATACATCAATCTGTAAGATGCACCAAGAAGAGAAAATCAAAATGCTATCACGTGAATGGCACGAAATAAGAGAGCTAAATTCTTGATTAAGCTAATGACTAAAAAAAAATTCTTGATTAAGCCATTGAATAAGACAGAATAAAGACAAAATAATTCATTTGTCAATTCAAGTTTCTAGAGTCATGACTAGCAAAAAGACTCCATGGACAACCCTTCATGCACCCAACCCTGACTCTCTTTGGTTCATTTTTCTTAAACCTAAGCTGTACCCCTTGTGCAAATGCATACTTCTTCACAGCATCTTTAAATTGCTTGTTATTTTGGAATCTCATTCCTAGTTCCCATATCGGAATAAGACACTGTGGATTATATCTTGGTCCAGTTTGTATCTTTTTAAAACCATGAACACCTTCTTCTTCACCAGATTGTTCACTCTCATAATCTCCAGGATCTGACGAATCTAAATAATCAGTCTCATATCCTTTCATTTTTCCTTCCAATGTTGCTCCATATGGGTCTTCTTGACCTACATCAAACTCATTCACACCCGTTTCACTAACATTCTCATTCACCCTCTCACTCTCACCGTCACCTTCATCGTTACTGCCATAAACCTTAAATCCTTCACTAAAATGATTGCCATGCCCTGTACCCACTGGAATTTCTAAGTTACCAACTTCATATATTTCCTTACCTTCTCTCTCTTTGAAAACTTTTACCTTTTCTCTAATAGTTCGTATCTCTTCATCATCATTATCACTTAAGCAAGCCACATCTATTAGGAAAACTTCATGTTCATCTTCCTCATTTAGCTCATTACCTCCCACATTACAAGCAACATCTAAATTATCATTAAATTCATTCCTGTCCTCATCCTCACCAACGCCTAAACCATCATTAAATTCATATCCGACCACATCCTCACTAATACCTAAACTATCATTAAACTCATCACTTACAACATCCTTAACCTCATCCCTAATGACATAATTTACTATATCACCTAACACTTCACTCTCATCCCTTAACTCATCATTATTGTCATCAAGTTTATCTTCCACATTTACATCTTCAATATAATGAGCAATAGGTAGTAATTCCTCTAGGGCATTAGGAGCATCAATTTGGTGATCTACATATAATTCTACGGTGCAATGCTCAAATAAATACTCTTTTAGTTTCTTACCAGTAGTCATATCATGCAACAACACTAAACCTTCACCTAACTTATTTCCAGGGATCCTAAAGTAAATATATGACTCATGAGAATAGCCTATCTTTTCTATAATTTTTAAGACCAAAGAGTATGATATTTTATTAGGTTGACATTCATGTCTAACCTCTCTACCACCTACATAACTTAACTCATTGTGATTCACATTCACAAATCTCCCACCATGAAATATTCTCAATAAATAAATTATCTCAGGCCCACCATCCATTCTGCACATATATAATAAAATACATAAATAAATAAAGTAAAAATAATAAAATTTTAGGTGAAAAACTACTCTATAATAAATTTATTATTATTTATTAGCTAATTATTAAATTCAATAATAAATTTTAAAAAATGATTCCCAATCTGTTGGACCACTTCATACAACAAAAATCCAAACACAAACCCATAATTTTTTTTGGCACAAAACACAAACCCATATGAAGACAAAGATATCACTTTCTCGTTACAAGCACAAAGCCATAAAAGTGCATAAAAAACTCTACTAAATAGTCAAACCATGAAAGAACAAGACAAATACTAACTTTAAAAAGCTAAGTTCTGTGGATCACCACTCACCTGGAGATCCTTGCAGTGTTCCTTCTTACTATGACTGATTTTTATTTCTTCTCGACAAAGTTCTCACTTTTTCTCACGCTTTCTTCTATCTCAGTTTCAACAAGAGATGAAAAGCTAGGTTATATTTGGGGTTGGGGATTTTAATTTTCGTTGAGTGTGTTTTTTTTTTTTTTGAGTTTTTAGTGTTTAATAGGTATTATTTACTTTAATTTTTTTTAAAAAAATAATGCCATCTGTCTATTTTTGCCACGTCTGATTTACACATATTTTATAAAAGCCAACATGTCAAAAAATTAACAGAATTTATATTAATTAACAGATTCCATCCAAAAAAGGGCTTGTATAGTGAAAAATATTAGTTTAAGGGTTTATTTAGATGCAATAAAAGAATAAGGGTTTTTTTAGATTTTTAAACATAGTTTAAGGGCTTTTTTATAGTTTTAGCCTTTCTTATTTGTCAGTTTTTTTGCCTTTGAAGAGATTTATTCTTTTTTATGGATTGTTCAAAAACCATTTTTGAATTGTTCTGGGTTATTAAAATGAAGTCCTGAATTTATCATTTTTTAAAGAATATTCACATTTTAAAGCTTTTGGTTTTGTTTGGTTATTGAAAAAAATTATTAATTAAAACTAATCCAAATCCTTGCCCTACGGAAGACCATATTCTTGAGTTGTTCCGAAATTGCATGAAATTGGGAAGTGAAAACGTATGTGATTCCCTTTTCTTTTCAAGTACTCATATTATAGGATTCTCTCCTTGCATGTTTTTATATCTTCCAGATTGGATGTTCTAGGAGCTTAGCAAATGTGTCTGGTAATATTCTGTCAGATTTTGAAATTTGTTTTTTTAAGCCTCATTCGTTGCTGAGAACTTCAATTATTAGTTAAAACTTGAGCATTTATGTTTTCCTGCAGCCATTCTGAATGATCACCTAATTTATATCCATAACATTAGTCTTCTTATACACCCAACGACTGAAATTATCTGCATATTCTTAACTATAACTTCATTGTCACCCGAGAAGTCCTTTTGTACATTTCTGTTTCATCTGCAGGTGTCTAACTAGCAAGATGATAAGTGATTTCTGTTTCACAGGAAACTGTAAAATATGAGGTAGTGAGCGAGAAAATTACAGAGCATTGGGAGGGAAAGCAACTGATCACGAGCTTTTAACTTATGCAAGCAAGTATTTAGCAGAATTCTCCATATTCCTATTCTAACGTTCCTTTTTCAATTCTTGACTCCTATTACTTATCAAAATAATTTTCTCTTCTAGGAGTCTAAAGATGCATTTAGAGCACTTTTGGAGCTTGCAAACTGGACATGGGATCAGATGATTTAATTGATGATTTGAATTATGTCAATTTAGTTTAATGTATTTCTTACATTTCTGCAAACATCTGATATTTTAAATGATTATTATAGGTTACAAGAATGCTGATAAATGACAAAAGATATACCGTGAGAACGCTTAGTGTGACAATCGTAATTTTTAATATCGATTAGTAAATCGATTTCCTTAGACTTATATAAGTTAATATGTAATATTCAAGAGTGAAGGAAATTCATTTAATTAAAAGATATTTAAATTTTTAAGAATTTAATTGAATGGATAACTTAAAAAATAAATATATATATATATGAATAAAGAAAAAAATATATTTTAAGATGTAAAAATATAAAATAGACAAATATATATATAAATAACCTTTAAAAAAAATATATATATATAAAAGAAACTAAATATATATATATTTATATTATTATTATATATATACAATCCACTAAAGCTAGTGGAGTTTGATGGGATATTATCCCACCAAACTTCACGTGATGGTATGCAAAGTGCAGACCATCACCCTATTATCTAGTGGCTTTAACAAAAGCCAATAGGAAAAGAAACAAACCGGCGACGAGAGAGAGAGAGAGAGAGAGAGAGAGAGAGAGAGAGAGAATTAAAAAGGAGAGAAAAGAATTGAAATGAGTGTAAGCTGAGGAAGCCAAGAATGTGAGAGTGAACCCGAGAAAAAAAAAATGAAAACTGAAGCAGAACACGCGTGAAGGAGAACTGCATTTGGGCTAGTTCTTATTAATCCAGAACTCATCTGTTCAACAAGTCTTGTGTTTCTTCTTGGCCGTTCTCTTCTGTTCTTTCTCTCTCCATGGCTTCATCCTCTCCCATCCTTCCTCTTGCATCCCTTCCTACCCAGAGCAGATTTTTGGCCTTAGATTTAAGAGATCTATCTGGGATCTATAATGTAGTTAGCTTTTTTTGGTTTGGGTCCTCAACCTTCATCACATCAGGGAAATCGGGAACTGTTATGTTTTGTTGCTCGTACGTCAAAGGATGGTAAGTTTTTGGGCATTGGTTTTGATTAGCTTCTTGGATGTGTTTTAGATTTATGATGATTCATGTTTTAAGCCTTGATCTTGTTTTCTTGATCTTTGGATAGAAAAGTCTTGATCTTTGGTCCTAGTTTTTGCACAGGAGTGGTTGATTCTATTTTAATTCTTTGGCCTGGATTGTATAATTCATAGTTGGTTTTAACAATGCAGATCTTTGCAGATCTGCTAAGTTGCTTGTCTTTGTGCAAGCTCAAGCCTTAATCTTTTACACGGTACCTGAACAAGACATCTGTTCTTTCTTTTACTTCACCTCTTTCAATTCTCCCAATTTTTGCCCTATCCCACCCACACTTTCTTTCTATTTTGTCATGCATTAATTTTTTATTTTGCTTTATTCATTAAATGTTTAATCTTTGTGGACTTTAATGTGATTTTATTCTGTTAAAGGTGCAACAGAGATGCTGAACAGATTCTTCTACTGCTGCACACTGTGTTGGTGGTGCTACTGGTGCCGGAGCTTTCTCGAACGTTTGGTCAGTCATGGGTATTAGTTTAAGGTGTTTGCACGATCATACATTCTGCTTTGGCCGTGTATTTTGTTGTTTTTAGAGTTGCTACCTGCTACAGCTGATTGTAGCGTAAGAAAATTGGATTTTTTTCTTATAATTTTATTAATTTTAATATTTTTGGTTGGTTGTGAATATTTGGTAAGAAGATAAATGATGCTTTGTCCAATATTTTATTACATATTTTCATGTTTTTATTAATCAAATATGTAAATTTATGGGATTTGCTTTGCTTTTCATTGCAGCTTTTTCTATCATCTGCCCTTCATCCTTCCTCATTCATACAGTCCCGACAATGGAGAGTTTCTATGGTTGAAAAACAAAGCCAGCTTAGGTTCTTTGGGCTTCCTCCAAAAACAGTGGAATTTCCTTGAACGTTTGTCAAAAGGTACTCAACTTTTCAGTCAATTATAAATTGGATTAGATGATATCATTATATGGGGTATGTATAAAGATTAAGAATAAGATAGGATAATTTTTTACATTTTTCATCATATTTGTTATGTATTATAAAATAACTTTTTTTTAATTTATAAAAAAATTCTTTTTTAAAGTAAATATAATTTAAATTTATAATTTTTTAATAAATATAATTCAAAGATTTTTTAACTAAAAAATATATATTATTATAAATTTCTATAATTCAAAGTTATTTTTTTTAAAAAGTTAATTTTCAATAAAATATTGAATTTTTAAAAAGATTAAAATGTTTGCAAAAAATCGATTTTGTTATAAAAATATATATTTCTTTATATTTTTACTTTTTTTCTTTTTATGATTTAAATTTAAAATATTTTTTCTGATTTTAATTCAAATATATTTATTTTAGAAAAATGAATTTTTCAAATAAGATGATTGTTTTAAAATATACCTTGAATTTTAATAAAAAATTATTTTTATTTTTTCCTTTTCCTTTTTTTTTAATTGTCGACAAGAGAAAAAAAAGAAAAGAAAAGAATATGAAAAAAACACTAGCTAAATTTAAATGTTGAAGTTTTATAATTTAAAAATTTTATATTTAAGAGTCTTTCCCTCCTGTGATTTTTTATTTGGCAAAAAAAGAATATTATTGCTGATCAAATGAGAATATCTACAATAATATCTGGAGAGATAATATCAGCCTATGTTATCCAATTCTAGAACTCACCATGAGATAAACTAGAAATTATCTCCTTAAGCCTAGAACATTACATGAATTAAATTGCATGAGGAGCTGGCAGGCCGTCTCTTTTGAGATTCGAGGGTGGAGGTAAATTTACCAAACTTGATAGATCCATCCCCTTCCTGGCCATCTCTGCTACCCAATCAGTAGCATCGTTTGCATCTCTCCTAATCCAGTTGCACTTGAATCCAGATAGTCTTATGCTTCTTTTCTGAATCTCTTGTATGATAGGATATATCTTCCAATGTCGGTTTTTCCCATGTATCACCTCTTTATATACCAGTTCTGAATCTGTCTCTAATATGATTCTTTTTGGGTTACAACTTTGAGCCAACCTTATTCCTTCCTTGACTGCTTTAACTTCTACTTCCAAGGGATTTTCAGCCCCTATGTTAGTCCCCTTTCCAGCTATTAGTTTTGCATTTGAATCTCTGATTACCACTCCAATGCCTACATTGTCTTGGTTTTTAAAAGTACCATCTGCATTGATTTTAAGCCATCCTTCTTTTGGTTTAGACCAGCTCTGTTTTGGCCCTGAGCTCTTATGATAATCCTGACTTTTATTCGTCTGTGTTAACTGTACTAATTCTGCAATCAGACTAGAAGCAGACCCAATACATCTATAAGGATCAAGACTTTGATTCTTGAAAATCTTTGCATACCTACATTTCCAGATTGACCAACATATAATTGCAATTGTCATGCATATTTAGTTTTCTATCATCCCTTGTATAAACAGTATTGTAAAGAAACTCCCCAAGCCAGCTCCAATATGTAGTGATCTACTGTTGATCAACTCTAATGCCCAAATCCACACCAGTATGCTCCATTTGTAAGTCAGGAGAATATGTTGACCATACAAGCATGCCATTTGTAAGTCAGGACAATATGTTCAACAATTTCTACCTCCATATGATGTAATCCACATATTGGAGGCTCCTTGATCTTCTTTTTGCTAGGAACTATATCACTGCAAGCTCTCCATATAAAACATCTTATTTTCACCTTCTTTTCGTAGGAGCTGGTATCCTCCATATCTGGCGCCAAATCTTTTCATCAACTGTTGATGAAGAGAAAGGTCTATTCAACCGATTCATTCCCCTATTTTCAACCAAAACGCTATATCCAAACTTCACCGTGTATATTCCATCTTCAAGGACTGGCCATATTAATCTGTTACTTTCCCCATTTAAACAAAAATTAAATTCCTGAATAGAATTCAGCTGGTCCTCATTGAGAAATTCTGATATAGCCTTCAGATTCCATTGCTTAGTTTCATAATCAATGATACCCAATCTTCCCATTCTAGTCCAATTGTCTTGCCAATATTCACACTATCCCCATTCATCACTTGCCTAGCCACATTATCTTTCGCGAAATTCCTTCCCTTGCTTATATTGGCCCATGCCTAGGATGCTTTAGCTCCTTTCTTGGCTTCCCAGATGGAACAATCATAAAAATACTTCCCCTTCAGCACCTTAACCCGTAGAGAATCAGGATTCAAAGCAATTCTCCAACAACTGTTGAACAAATTTAAGTCTCTAAACCCTATTCCACCTTTGCTCTTTCCTCTTGTTAAGCTTAACCAGCTCATCCAATGAATTTTATTCTCCTCCTTAGATTGTCCCCACCAGAACTTGGCTAAAGCAGCATTTATCTCATCACAAGTTTTCTTAGGAATTTTGAACACCTGCATAGTATGGATTAGCCTAACAGTAACTACAACCTTGATGAGTACTTCTCTTCCACCTTAGGTCAGTAACTTCCTTTTCCATCCTTGAATCTTCATCAAAATCTTTTCTTTTATATGATTCAGTGCTGCTCTCTTAGTCATTCCCTAAAAAGAAGGAATCCCCAAATGGGCACCGCGATTTATAGCCTCTTTAACTCCCAAACTGTCTTCAATAGCTCTTTAACACAAATATCAGTTTTAGCAAAAAGAAAAAACAGTGAATCATTTGTAAATAGTAGATGGGAAACCATTGGACAATTCCTACCAAGTTTGACTCCACTAAGCCAATGAGATTCAATTGACTTATTAACTAATCTAGAAAGGACATCTACTATGAACAGAAAAAGGTAAGGGGATAGAGGATCCCTTTGCCTATGACCTCTAGTAGGAAATCAGTATTAGAATGCTTACCATTTTCAACAAAGTTGTAGGAGATAGGAGAGATACATTCCATTATCTGTCCTATCCAAGGAGTCTGAAATCCAAGATTATTCATAACCCTAGCCTAAAAATCCCACTCCATCGGGTCATAGGCCCCTCGTGATTGAATGTTCGATTATCTAAAGTGAATTGATTTCTTTATTTAAAGGTGCATTCAGTGGCTTGGAATTGCAGGGACACCAAAGCTTACTTCTGGTTATGTCGATTAAACCACTCGAATTTGGCATATTGAGCTTCATGGTCATGTAAAGCCCTTTCCTTTTTCCACTTTTCTAGATGAAACCCTTCTTTGTTTTTTTTTTTTGCATATATTATTTCATCGTATCTTAGGCACGTTTGATTTTGCAAATTTATTTGAATTCAATTTGGATTGTTTACCTTAATTTGGAATGTTTTTAATTGTTGTCTAGAGTAAAATTTATGTTGTTTACAAACTAAACAATGCAGTTAAGATTTTGGGTGTTATAATTTAATAATATTCCATTACTAACAGAGGGATATTTTGTGATCTCAGTGTAGGGTAGAGCTGGTAATCTTACATACGACATGAATACACGGCACAAAAATGATACGAATACAAGACACGAGGTGACACGAATTAAAATTAAATAAAAATTGTATATCAATATTGTAAAAGTTAAAAATAAGCTAAAAATAAGATTTTATATTTTGTGTCAACATGAATTTTAACACGAAATTTTCGTGTTTTACACAACACGAATACGATTTTACATGACATGAAAACGAATTAGAAACACAAATTGCTAGGTAATACCAAATTGAGGGTCACACTAATGTTGGGACCCTAAACATGTTGATATCATAGCAATTGCATCAGGTGATAAGACTTTGTGGGATGCTTAATGCGATTTTGCATTATTGTTTATAAGACTGAAGAGTGAAGGGGCAGACAACTATAGCTGAGTTGCAATTTTTATGTTGAATATTAGGAACGCTTAAAATTTAAAGAAAATCAATAAGAAAATTATGTACTTTGCATTCATTTAAAAGCAAACAACTTGTTTGTCTTGGTACAGTTAAAGTCTTAACATAGTTAAAAGAAAGCAATTTGTCTGTGAACAATCTTTTCACAAAAAAAGAGATTCACAAGAACCTTCACAAGGTAAAGGTGGCTTAATGCTACCAGAGTTGTCTGCTGCCTAAGCTGAGCCGGTGCAGTTAAAGTTCATCTTTTTTTTCCAGCATTTCCAATAGCTGAAGATGCTCTTTTGTGCTTTCGGGCCTTTCCTTTTCCAGTTGAAGGTACAGTAACAACTATGTTCCTTGTAATAGATTTCAGTGTGTGGTAATTTTTTGGTCTATTTTTGTTAGGTTTGACAAAAGTATTCTTTTTCTTTTGTTCTTTTCAACTTCGATGGTTCCTCCTTCAATCTGAATTGGTGGATTGCATAAGGTGCAAGTTAGATTGAGTCTGTTTACAATAAATCAAGTTATCAAATCAAGTTGAAACATAAATACAAAGAAACTGGAGTCCTGCAAGAAGTCTAGTTGATAAGTAAAGACATAAAGAACATATGTGATGACATAAGTGGATTAAGGAAAGAACAAAATTGTGATTGGAAAAAAGTATTTAATGATTTAGGAGAGATACCATCAGAAACTCTTAACAATAAGAGTAGAAAAGGTAAGTAAGCCTTAACTTCAATATGTCATTAGTTCATATTTTAGGAATGAAGAATTGCATGAAGATGGAAAGAGAACTCAAAGTTGTATGCCTTAATAAGTTAGATATTGCTAAATATAATAGAGTTTTAACAGTTCATATAATAAACGTTGGAAATTTGAAGAACTACAAAAAGATGAGAAGAATAACAAGTTGTATTGCTGTATTCATACATTAGTATATTTGAGAGTATGATAGAGCTTAGTAATCAGTAATAGTGAGCAATTAAATGGCTGTATGTGTGGTTACGAGCATAGAAAACTAAGGTTTTGTGTGATATTTTTGAAATTCGGGAGCATTGGAATGTAAGTTTGTATTAGTGCAATTTCAGAAAAGATAAAAAAAATAATAACTAAAATCTTTGTTATTTTTTAGATTCAGTACTAAAAAAAATATTATTAATGGTAAAGATCTCTAAAATCCTGAACTACATTCTTTGTAATCAATCTGTAGATTTAACTTAATCCAATCCACTCAAAATCTAAACATCTATCAGAAGATTTTGATCTATTTAAAAAATCTAAACATCTATTGGAAGAATCTAAACGTTCATTTAGAAGATTTCAATTTATTTAGAAAATCTAAACAAACTTAAGACAAATAACCCTATCTTTAAACTCGTCTATTACGTATGTATAAATGGGATTTGTAGAACGTCGTCTTTACGTCACTCGACTTAGTCATCCCACCTAGCCCTAGAAAGACAATTGCTTCTCTCATCCGTAGGCGAACTCTCTCATTTTTTACCAATGTCGAGTAAGTTTTTACTACATTTCAGATCTTTTATTAATCCAGATCTGCATATTAGATGTTTAGATTTTCTTCATGGATTGGAATCTTCTGAATGTACGTTTAGATTCTCTCAATAGATGTTTAGATTTTCTGAATAGATTAAAATCTTCTAAATGAATGCTTAGATTTTGTGAGTGGATTGGTGTAATTAATCTGCAGATTTAACTTAATCCAATATACTTACAAAATCTAAACATACATTCGGAAAATTTCGATCTATTCAGAAAATCTAAACATTCATTGGGAGAATCTAAACGTACATTCAGAAAATTTTAATCTATTAAGAAAATCTAAACATCTAATACGCAGATCTGGACTAATAAAAGATCTGAAATGTAGTAAAAGCTTACTCGGCATTGGTAAACATTGAGAGAGTTTGCCTACGGATGAGAGAAGCAGTCGTCTGCGTAAAGACGACGTTTTATAAATCCCATTTATACATACGTAATAGATGTGTTTAAAGATAGGGTTATTTGTCTTAAGTTTGTTTAGATTTTCTTCATGGATTGAAATCTTCTGAACGAACGTTTAGATTCTCCCAATGGATGTTTAGATTTTCTAAATAGATCGAAATCTTCTGATAGATGTTTAGATTTTGTGAGTGGATTGGATTAAGTTAAATTTACAAATTGATTACAAGGAATATACTTCAGCATTTTAGGGATCTTTACCATTAATAATTTTTTTGGGGTACCAAATCTAGAAAATAACAAAGATTTTAGTTATTGTTTTTTTTGAAATTGCACTAATATAGACTTACATTCTAATGTTTTCGAATATAAAAAATATCACACAACACCTTAGTTTTCTATGCTCGTAACTAGGGGTGTAATCGAGCCGAGCCAAGTCGATACATTGAGGTGCTCGAGCTCGGCTTAAAAACTCAGTGCTCGATACTCGGCTTGAGCTCGGTCGAGTCTTATTTATTGAGCTCGAGCTCAACTCAAGATAAAAAATGAGCTACTCGAGCTCGCTCGATTAGGATCGATTGTTTGAACTCGATTTTTATGCTCGACTTAGAGCTCGAGCTCGAATTTATTTGGTATACATAAAAATATTATCAATTAAAAATAATAAAATATAATGATTTTTAATAACAATATCAACATTAATTAAAATCTTAAATTAAAAAAAAGAAAGTAACTTAAGACCACACAACTCACATCATTAATCGTTCGGAAAATTATAGTCTTACATAATTTTGAAATTATGAAATAAACAATAAAAAATAGTAACATCACATCTTTTACTAGCTCCAACACTTGATCCATTATCAAATCCAACAACTAATCCATTATCAAATCCATGACCAGCTTCAAGCCTCCAACAGCAAATATTTTGCTTTTTTATTACATCTGTTACCTACAAATGCTTCATTCTAATAGAGGATACACTTATTCTTCTATCATATTTGATCATTCAAATAAGCCTACATAACAAAACAGAATAAAAAAGATGCCAAACTACAGCAACACTCAACACATTCTCGTTTAAAAAGGAATTATCATCGACATAAACACAAGTAAGAATCTAAGTAACCATAAATGTGTCTTTTGTCATACTGCACTATAAGGAACCTTTCATTCATGCAGTTAATAAAATCCAAAGAAGATTTGATATAGAAATTACATTTTTTTTCAACTGCGGCAAGACATGTGACATAGTTAGAGTGTTGACAGAGAGTTTTGGTACAACTTCCATCAGACAAGCAATTCCATGTCTGGTATATCCCAAAGAAATAGTATGTCAAAACTTAATGAAATTAGTCAAAAGAGAACAGCCAAAGACATTGTATTAATTAACAACAAACCTTCAATGTGGTGTCTGACGAGCAAGAAACAAGTGTATTATAACCAGCACTTACAGTATCATTTACCTGCACAATATTTCTTAATCAAAACTTAAACAGTTACAGAGATATATTATATCCTTATATTTGAGATAATTGGATGGTGAATTCCACAAACTGAAGAAAAAGAAGACAAAAGATCTCTCAACATTTAAATTGACTATTGAGTATTGATATAATTGAAGTGCATAGTGAAATACTTTCTCTAAACTTTCCTTTTAGCGAGCTGGTTGGTTATTAAGCAACCACTAATATTTGATCATACATCAAGACACAACACTGCAATAGACCAAAAATAGAAAGTAAACTAATTTTCAAACCCTCCCAACCACAAATTAGCAATAAAAAAAATTATCGGCTAAAGTGTGACGGTCATTCTCAAAGCCAAAAGTAAACTGTCATTAGTGAAAAAGAAGGTTTCCAATCAACATGTGATTCAAATGTAGCAGAGCAAGTGGTGGCATCTTCCCCCAGTGCCCATCTCTTGAGCGTGCCATCATGACTTCCAGTGAAGAGATAGTTGCACCCATCAAAGACTGACGACTTTAGGATAGCCAAACAATTTATGCCATCACAATGCTGCAAAACAATATATGCCAAACAATCAATATTGCCATAACTGATTGAAGGAGAGGCGTGCAGCGTGTGAGGGTAGAGGGTAGTGATTATGTGAGGCCAATCGAGAGGGTTTGCTAGGGCAGAGGAGAAGCCAAATCTGAGGGCTGTGGCCTCGTCGACGTCAGATCTGAGGGCTATGGGTCTCGTTGGCGTCAGATCTGAGGCTGTGGCCTCGTCAATGCCAGATCTGAGGGCTATAAGTCTCGTCGGTGCTAGATCTTAGGGCTACAGGTCTCGTCGGCATCAGATCTGAGGGCTACAGGTCTCATTGGCATCAGATTTAAGGGCTGCGGGTCTCGTCGGTGCCGAATCTGAGGAAGATGCTCCTCGACACTGGTTCATGGGGACCGGATCTGGTGTGGATGGAACTCGTCCGGTGAGGGGAGGCCACATCTGAAGGCGAAAAGGTTGTCGGAGCTGAGGGAGGGGCTATCGCCAGTCACCGATGTGAAGGGGCTATCGCCAGTGACCGATGTGAAGGGAGAATGGGTTAAGGGGTGCAGCTGTGCTATGTGTGCTTCAGGAAGTTTAAACTTTAAAGTGAAACTGAAAGCTGAAACGAAAAAGGAAAGAAAAGGTTTTAGGCTAGGGTTTTTTTTAGGTTATATACGTAGTTTTATAATATTATAATAAAAAATATATTAAAATATTAAATACTTGATTAGGCTCGTGAGCTACTCGAGCCAGGTATCATATTACTCGAACTCGGCTCGCTCGATAGCTCGAGTAGCTTGAGCTCGGCTCGACAAGAATCGAGTCGAGTTTGAGTTTTTTTAGAGTCGGGCCTGAGTAGCTTGCGAGCACCAGTATATCGTTTACACCCCTACTCGTAACCACACATGCAGTCATTTAATTGCTCACTATTATTGATTACTAAGCTCTGTCATACTCTCAAATATACTAATTATGAATACGGCAATACAACTTGTAATTTTCTTCTCACCTCCTTGTTGTTCTTCAAATTCCCAACGTTGATTATATGAACTGTTAAAACTCTATTATATTCTGCAATATCTGACTTATTGAGGCTATACAACTTGGAGTTCTCTTTTCATCTTCATGCAATTCTTCATTCTTAAAATATAAATTGATGACCTATTGAAGTTAGGGCTTGCTTACCTTTTCTACTCTTACTGTTAAGAGTTTCTGATGCTGTCTTTCCTAAATTATTAAATACTTTTTCCCAATCACAATTTTGTTCTTTCCTTAATCCACTTATGTCATCCACATTTGTTATTTATGTCTTTATTTATCAACTAGATTTCTTGCAAGACTCCAGTTTGTATTTATGTTTCAACTTGATTTGTTAACTTGATTTATTGCAAACGAACTCGATCTAATCTGCACCTTATGCAATCCACCAGTTCAGATTGAAGAAGGAACCATCGAAGCTAAAAAGAACAAAAGGAAAAGAATACTTGTGTCAAACCTGACAAAAATAGACCAAAAAATTACCACTTATTGAAATCTATTACAAGGAACATGGTTGTTATTGTACCTTCAACTGGGAAAGGAAAAGCTTGAAGGCACAGAGGGGCATTTTCAGCTATTGGGAATGCTGGAAAAAAAGAATGAACTTCAACTGCACCGGCTCAGCTTAGGCAGCAGACAACTCCTGCAGCATTAAGCCACCTTTACCTTGTGAAGGTTCTTGTGAATCTCTTTCCTTGTGAAAAGACTGTTCACAGACAAATTGCTTTCTTTTAACTATGTTGAGATTTTAACTGTATCAAGACAAACAAGTTGCTTGATTTTAAATGAATGCAAAGTACATAATTTTCTTATTGATTTTCTTTAAATTTTAAGCGTTCCTAATATTCAACATAAAAATTGCAACTCGGCTATAGTTGTCTGCCCCTTCACTCTTCAGTCTTATAAATAATAATGCAAAATTGCATTAAGCATCCCACAAACAAAGTCTTATCACCTAATGCAATTGCTATGATATCAACATGTTTAGGGTCCCAACATTAGTGTGACCCTCAATTTGGCATTACCTGACAATTCGTGTTTCTAATTCGTTTTCATGTCATGTAAAATCGTATTCGTGTTGTGTAAAACACGAAAATTTTGTGTTGACACGAAAAACATAAAATCTTATTTTTAGCTTTTATAATATTGATATACAATTTTTACTTAATTTTAATTTGTGTTATCTCGTGTCTTATATTCGTATTGTTTTTGTGTCGTGTAATCATGTCGTGTCTAAGATTGCCAGCTCTACCCTACACTGAGATCACAAAATTCCAAGCTTCAAGTAATAGAACAATGTATTTTCGGCCAGCTGAAATGCAAGGTACTATTAGTAATATCAGGATACAAGTGATACAAAATGCAAATATTAATAAAGAGTAAGGGTGTAAAGTATAAAAGAATTAATCTATTCATGAATTATTATTTAAATTTTGCATGTTTATTTTTTTTTCAAACTAAAATTATAGTTATCAGAATAACAAATTAAGTCAAATTCAAATCTCTTAATATTTACATCAAAGTTAATTTTTTTAATATGTACTTTTAATAGTTAATTAGTAATTTATTATTTTGCATTTTTATTGAAGTCAAACTAAATCCAAACTTATCAAGTTAAGGTTTGAACAATTCAAGTATTATGTGAAATTGAGTTAGAACTTCAAAATCTAAATTCGATTAAATCTCAAATTTCAACTTTTTAATTCAACCGAGTTTAAATTTAATACTAAATTGTCTTAACTTGACTAAGGATGAAGCATTATGAAAGAGCCTTGGCTCCCAAAAATTTTCAAAGCCATTATATATATATATATATATATATATATATATATATATTGGTTATTCTAAATTCAAATTGTTAACTTTATTTATTTATATTTGACTCATAATTTAAATTTCTGCATTATAATTTAAGAGTGGTTGAAGTTATATTGCTATTTATCGATTTATTATACTCATCAATCTCTAACTATTAACAAATCCTTAAAAATGATAAATTTATCACAATATTTAAATGACAATCATATGTACATAAAAAAATCGAATAAACTGTTTAAAAAGATTTTCGAATTCCTAGCTAAAGCAAGTATCAAATCTGTGTACATGATACTTTTTTCTCGAAATTCAACCCCAGAAATCACACCTGAACATGAATATTTTAGGCAACCTTCATCGTCCGATAATTATTGTTCTTCGATGGAGGTAATACTGACAGCAATACTTTTCAGTTTTTCGTAGCTAGAGGAGAATGCAAACAATAATTGATCAATCATAATAACAATATGCAAATCTGAGTGTATCATAACTATTTTTATTTGTTTAAGCTATTATCTTGAAACCTATTTAACTTGGATTTGTAGAAGGATGGAAAATCAAATCTGGATACTCTTTTCTTGTGTGGTGGGAGCTGAACAGAAATATCATCTTTTTTAACAAATTGATCAAGAGATGCAAACTTTTTTTTCTATTTATCTGTAAGCAAGAATATTATATATATATATATATATATATATATATATATATATATATATGTATGGCTTCTAGCTACCTGATTTTAAAATTTTAAATAAGACAGTGTTTGTTGATATAATCAAAACAGGGAAAGAAAAAACATTATTGGAAGAAGACAAAAAAACTTGTTATCCTGTGGAAATATATTTGATGAAACATTTATAGCAGTTTTGGACATTGGTTGACTATCATCAGAAATCATACAGATTCAACTGATTATGTATTGAGTACTGCACGAACAGAGTCGGAATCAATTAGACGCAGATGCCTGTTTTTGAAGAAATAAGGTTTTAGGTTGGTGCTTAATTTTACAAGGAGACGATACCAATTTCTTTTGAAATTCTCTTGCAGAAAAAATCATTTTACTTGCAAGGTTGCCTTGTGCAAATGAATTGAAGATAATAGTAGGCTGTGATTTTTCATCTTCTCCAGATTTTTCAGGTTGCCTTCTAGTTTTGATCTATGAGGATTTCGGCTGTATAGAGAGAGGGACTTGGGAAAGACTTTATGCTTTTAACTGGAAGGATTTCAAACTAAGTAAAAACTATAGTCCAGTTTTTATAATGGAGAGTTGTACTTACTTGAATTAGAAGGAAACTAAGTTTAAATATCCCATTAGCAGTGTATTAGATAATAATTTTTATATATATTTTAAATATATAAATTAAATAATATTATTTTAAATGTTTACAAATATAAATAACTAAAATTAGTTCGTACATCACATGAGTAAAAGTAAGTTTATCAATAAGATAGGTAGCAACTGCTATTTGTCACTTTGTAACATCTTTAGATGTAAAATCCGTAGTATAAGCTCTTCTGATGTTCTTATATAACCCTCCAATTCAAGCACAGACACCTATTACACATAGTTCCTTAAATAAAAACTAAAGAAAGGTTCTATTCATATTTTATTAGATGCTAGGCACACCTTATATTAATGAAAATTTTTTATTACAAAAATACATTTATACAAAATACTTATTTTATCTTAAAAATTCTGTTTTAAAACTCCCGATAGTGAATTGAATTATCGAGAGCCCTTTGTTGCTCCCTGCAATTCACCGTCAAGAGCTTTTAAAATGTCTCGACAATTTACTGTCAGGACCCTTTAAACCTAAAATAATTAGGAAAATGCTGCCAAGCAATGTCATGCTTCATCTTGCTGCCAGGCAGTGTTTTTTGCATGCTGCCTGGCAGCATTCATGGGTTGCCCAGGCAGCCTGGGCAGCACTTGTTCATTGTCCAGGCAATATTTGCTTGCTGCCGGGCAGCATTTCCAGTGAGCAACAACTCACTGGAAAAAATTCCAAATTTTTTGTTTTGGATCAAGGATAAATTTGAAAAAATAATAATAATTTAGGGTGTGAAACGTGATTTTAGAAAGAAGATTTTAGGACTTAGGATTTTTAGGGAGAATTCTATAGTAAGGTCATAAATTTTAACCTTATTATAAGGTCAAGGTAAAAAATATATGATTAAGCGTAAATTTAAAGTCATTAAGCATAAAAAATGTTAGACGTATCGTAAATACTTGATAATTAACTTAAAATTAATGTAAACAACATATGATTTAGCATAAATCTAATGTTATTAGGTGTAAAATATGTTAGAAGTATGTAAATACATGATAATTAACATAAACATGCATTATAGCAAAATTATCATGTGTTTAAATCTGTTAACACTAATGTTTATATGGATAATCACATTTTTACGATATGTCTAGTATTTTTTATGTCTAATGACTTTAAATTTATGTGTAATCATATATTTTTTACGTTGACCTTATAATAAGATTAAAATTTATGACCTTATTATAGAACTCCCCATCTTGTAGTCTCTACTCTGGTCAGATATGGAACGGAAAGTAAGGAGAGAAACACGTTTATGTAACCAAGTCCGTATCCTTGGTTGATTTTCAGCAGCGGAAAAAGTTATAGAAACCAGTTCTTTTGCGACATAGCTAAACCTGGAAAGAACGTGCTGATGAAAAACATCTTAGTATTGCGTAGGAAAACCATTCTTCCTTGTTCTCATGGCTGGTTGTCCTTACTTGAAAACAATCAGTGTCTTTTATGGAATCCCGTTACTCTAAAATTAATTAAGTTACTCACTTGCTTTGGAGCCTAAGCAAGATATAGGATCATCAATATTGTCATCAACTCCGGATGATCCTGACAGTTTAATAATAATATTTTTACATCCAGTTCCTTTGTTAATGTTTTGTAAAATTGGAGATCAACGGTGGATTGAGCAGAACATAGGAGAATATTGTGCTAATGATACAGATTTTTTCTGTAATCCTGTTTGTTGCAATGGGAAATTATACGCACGAAGTTTTGCACACCACTTGTTGGTGGAGATTAATCAAAATCTTCCAGATGACCTTGTCATCTATTTACATGGAAGGATTTCGCTTTATCGTGATCATTCCAACGCTAGCAATGATTACATGGTAGAATCCTGTGGTGAAATCTTTCTTATTTATTTAATACGAGGCGGTAAATCTCTCTTAGAGGTAACTGGTGTTGAGGTTTTTAAATTGGATTTTTCAATAATGGAATGGATGAAAGTCAAAAGCGCCAAGGATGATGCTTTTTTCTGAGTTATCCTGCCGCTTTTTCTTGCCCTGCTTTGAACGCAGAAACTGAAGGAAATCGAATATATTTCACATTGACAGAAGACAAAAACATGTATTCATTCCATATGGAAGAGAAGACTGTTTTGGTATCTTTTCCTTGTATAGATTTAAAACCACCATGGAGCTCACCTATTTGGGTAATGCCAGACTTCAGGTAAGATCAAGTTCAAACTGGTATAGATGTTTTTTATAAGTTGTTTCTTTAGGGCATTATATGTATTCTGAATGCTTATCTTTATCTTCATAGAAAATTTTCTTTTCTTTTTCGTTTCAATCGTGTAGCTGTGTGGTAGTAATACAGACCTTACGTGGGAATTGGACCCTATGAATTGCAAGTTATGCTAATTGCTTGGAAGTTGGATAGGAGATCTTAGTAAAAGGAATGCTTAAGGTTGTTTATTTATCTGGTGGTTACCATTGTATGCATAAGATCAAGTTCTCTTTAGAATTGATATTTAATTATCAGCATTTTTCTCTCTTGTTTCTAGTTTATTATACTTTTGTCTACATGTTGTAATTGTTCACATTCTATTCTTTCCTTTTCCTTGTAAGAATATTTGTTTGCTATTTATATGCCTATGGCATGTTAATTATTTCCTAAATGTAATGCTAACTTTGCTTGGATATGTATAGGCTAGGTCCTCTTCATGGAAAGAAGCAAGAAACAAAGTTTGATAAGATTAAAGACATTGTTCAATTCAGGATAAAGAAGCACCAGAAACAGGAAATTTATGCAAGCTTCCTCCGGACATGTTATATTCAATCGCTAACTGCCTTGTGTTGCATGATTATATGAATTTTCGACTTGTTAACAGAACTTGCCGGTTAGCAGCCCCTCCAATCTGTTGGACAACTGCCTTGAAACAATTGGAGACACATTCTTTACCTCCATGGTTTATGGTTAGTCAAATAGGAGAATATAAATGCAGCTTTATTGATCCATGGCATCGACATAGATATTTGGTGAATCATCCTGATAAATCAGATGAAGTCAGACTCTGTTACTTAAAAGAAGGATGCTGCGTGATGTTGCAAAGGAAAGATACCATTTTCTTTTGGAATCCTCTTACAAAGACAATCATTCTGCAAGTCAATCCATCAAAGTTTTCTTCTGCAAGGAAATGGCAAGCTTTTATCTATGTTTTTTGGTTTCTTGGGAAAATGGCTCAGGGTTTTTGAGTTGAATCTCTCTACAATGGCTTGGGTTGAAGTCCATAGTGTGGGAGATAACACGCTCTATGTTAGCTGCATATCATCTTTCTCCACTGCAGCAACAACAAAAGAAATGAAGAACAAAATTTATCTCCCCAGGTTTTGTGGTGATAATTTGGTATATTATTCTCTTGATTCCAGAAAATATCATCATTTGGGCTCATATGTTTTGGAAGACTTTTACACCACAAAAGAACAATTATATAGTGGTTGGATTGAGCCAAAGTGGTAGTAAATTAGTGTTTGATTAATTCTGCAAGTTGGTGTTCAAACACCTGCATTTTTTTCCAAAAATCAGAACTTTTGTAAAAAAAAATAGCGTTTGATTCAAACAACTATCTTAATTGCACAAATATATATATTTTCTTCTTACAACTTATTGCCGTGACATATCACTTCTTATAACATTATATATATAAACAGGATGTCTACAGTCATTAAACGTATTAATTCACAATTTTTGTTCACTACTTTGAAAGCTTTCACAAATTGTTTACATATCTATAAACCATTCTGGTACGGTAGTTTTGTCTCACAAACTTGCTGATGACTCACGACTAGGCTATGTACAACTTATATGTACACATGCATATTATCTCTGACAGGTTGCATTATATCATCTCATTCATTATAATGGAAGCACTGTAGGTATGGAAGACCAGGTGATAACACCGGTGTCAGCCAGCAGGTATATGACTAGGTGCCATAGAATTCCACAAACAACAATTTCCAAGCACTAATACCAATTGGACATCAACTAAAACTAACAAGTTTAAACTTGTCAAGTCTTATAAAAATGAAGTTCATTCCAACAACTACCAAATTTAGTACAAAAGCAGAATATCTTATCTTGGAAGCATAGACTGAGCATACCTTCAATTTATTTGGAGGAATACAGTCCACATTTCCTACTTTAAGTGTGCGGCAACCAACAGTATCAACTTCATCATCATCCTGCACATGGCCAACCATAACATGAAGAATAACCAAAAAGAATTGCTTGAAAGCTTCAGCAGAACTATACACATCCTACTTACAGAAGTCAACATCTTTCAACTCCAACAATAGATAACACCAATTGGCTACACACATCCTATTTCATTTAGGTCCCAATAATTTTTTAAGAAATTGTTTTAACTGACACAGAGAAGACCAACCTAAGGTTACTAACAAGCAGAAAACTAGATTAGATGCGACAGAAACCAAATTCAAGGATTTGCGCCATTATCTGATTTGAAGTTGAAGGAGGTAAAAATTTTAGAAAAGACCAAAAAACTGAAAAAAAAAAGAATTAGAACAGCAACGGTTGCAAATGATTTAGTGTATAATGCGACCAATTTTTGCTCTTTTGCTATTACTAGAACCAGCCACTAACATTTTCATAGAAATCAACAGAATGCATATAGGGCCACCGAATATAATATCTGACCAACACAAAATGCCTAACAAACTACATCAGCTCCCCATTTCCTCCATCCAATTAATCCTAACCAACAGGTAACGTGCTTACATACAGTAAAAAAAAACGCAAATGAAATGGCTCAGCATAAACTTTTGATACGCTTCTCATTCCCCGCCCTAAGAGCTAATTTATCAGTAAGCAACTGCTATTTGCCGCTTCCTACATCTTTAGATGTAAAATCCTTAGTATAAGCTACTCTGATGTTCTTTGATAGAACCCTGCATTTAAAACACACACCTATTACACATAGTTCTTTAAATAAAAACTAAACACACCATCAATGGCTTATTACCTTCAGCATCCTGCTTTCTCATATTTCTCCCTGTTACTTTGCCCGTTCAAAGAATTGCTACCAGCCAAAAATACGTATTTGAATTCTTTTAGATTGCAATATAAGTAAAACAAAACGTGTCCCTTAACTGACCTGCGGAATGAAAGTTACATTCCAGAAATTATCCAGCTCTGCAATGGGAGATTGTAACTTCAATCATTATTGGTAGAGCCATTGCAAATTCATCAGTCTCCAATACTTATATTGTCATCTATCACAAATTTTCTCCATCCACCGAAGAATAACTTGCTCTTCTTTGTATGAACATACTTGACTTGCCATGTTAGAGGTCAAATCCCCACTTCCTACAAAGAAAGAGAGCAAAAGGGAACAAAATAGAGAGATTCCTAAACCTCAAAAAAGCACACAGCAGAGAATCGTCCATGTCGTTAAACATATCAAAAGGTGCTTTTAGTGCCAACTCTCCATATGCAATTTGCTCATCCGTTTTGTGAGATAAAACATGATCAATTCTAGCAGTGATATTGGCATAACCTAGCATATGCTTCTTTGTTTGAAAGGGGCCTCGCTTCCCTTGGTCTATCATGAGCTTCCCTTTTTTCAAAGTGTTTTAGGATTCAAGCCACTACCCTTCATTGGGACTGGGCAGGCAATGCAGTAGAATGAACTGCAACTGGTCGGAAAAGTTTATATCATCTTAACAAAGCAAAAGGAAACAAAAATGTGTAGGATTTGAATTCCGATGCACAATTAAAATAGGAACTTGTATATAGAAGATAATAAGTAAATATGTTGGGCTTATATCTATGATGCACGAGCAATCAAAGTTGACAATGTGCAGGTTTTGAATGACAATATGAACAATTAAAACCAAACCCAGATGTCGTTAAAGCTAAAATCTGAAAGGAAACTATGAACACCAAACTTCCAGTTTTGAATTTGTTCTTTTCATTATAATCCTCCTTTATTGCCACCTTGATGATGCTCTCTACTAGAGGAAAACAATCAGTGTCAATGCTAATTAATACCTAATTCAATGTTAAAATATCTCTTAACCTGATTCAGTGTTACAATTTCCATTATTAACATTCCATTGAATGAGCTATTAATTAGCAGCTACTTTGCTCAAAAAACACTGTTAGTAACTCTTTAGACATACGATATATGCATATGTAGGCAAAGCAACATTGAAGTTGGCCTACAGACCAAGGATAAGCGAATCCCTTGTTTTTGCCACCAAATCCCACATGACATCAATTACTTCCTAAAACACCTCACTACACTTGGTCACTTGCATTTGCATGCACAAATAAATTAAGTAAACACAGGCACAAACATAAAGATGATGAGGATGATGATTTGAATAACGTAAATGTTCAAAAAGCATAGTCAGTAAAAAAATTAACGAAAGGAATGCTAAAGAGCATCTCATTTTCTTATTCCACTGGACAACACTCATCAGCAGCAACTTCTTATTCCAAAAGACTACTGCTTCTTTGCCAGCTTTATTAAAGCAAAAGTATACTGTCTACATCACAGACAGGCTTATAGCTTTGTCCAATGTCTATTTTTATTAAGATGGAAGCTAGCACCCAAGAATTCATATTGTGGGAGTGAATTAAATACATCATCTAATCAAGGCATCGATATCAATCTCATATGATTCAATAGGCAAGACAGAAAAAAAAAATCCTCAGCAAGCATAAATTCTTTTTCTGTGCTTCAAAAAATCCACCTGTATCACACCATGTTAACAGATGTTAATAATTTCAAACATCATAACCCAAGTGTACCAACTCGAAACAAAATAATTAGTACTTCAAATATAATGACATCCCTAAAGTCATAAAGCCAAAAATCAGATGGGGCATTGATTAGCCACACATCTTCTTATCCGGTTTTTTAATCAAGACTTCTATATGAAAACAGAAATTGTTTGGAGAGTTACTCCCGCTAAATATGAATTATTCAATGAAAATTGGCAGAAATAAATTTCTCAGGTATCAAGCTTGTCATCACCATCTAAACCTAAATGAAGCAAAATGGAAGATATACCCAAGAAAAAGCACAGCAGATCCGTACTTCTTTCCGAACAAAATGAGCTGTAACTTGCCATATTCAGCAAGCACACCAGCCACCCTTAAATACAGACTTGGCACCCTCATTTTTCAAGATCTGGTAAAATGTATCAAGTGAAGTATTGTATTTGAATGCTTCAGCAGAGGGCATCATCATTCTTCTACGAACAATGTCAGTTTGGTAGAATGCAAGACCAACTGAGCCAACTGCAAAGCTAGCAAAGAAACCATCCAGCACTTACCAAAGCGAAATAGAAAAACACTAAAGAGGAATTTGAAATGAAACAGAGATGTAGAGACGTTTCATTTCATTAGAAGCTGAAAAGCAGCATATATCTTGCCCACCTTCTGACTACCATATAGAGAATCAGCAGGTAAATATTGTTCCCCAGAAATAAGGCCATTCAACTTATAGACATTATTGAAGGCAACACCAAGGTTTATTGAATCATCAGTACAGTAAACATAAAGCTTCCCGCTCAACGCACAAGTCTTTGAATGATCTAAGAGAGCTTCCCACATCTTATCTGACTTGCCACTTCCAAGAATCTACAAACACATATAGAAATATCAGAAGGCAACTACAAAGGAAATAGCCTATTGATTTTAGAACCAAAATCCAAACTCACATTTTGTAACTTTTGTTGATCCCTGACCACAAGCCACAGAAAGTCTTCAACTGTAAATATTCCTGCAGAGTTAAGCCTCATGTGGAATCACCCATCTTTCCCAATCTTTTCCAATCTCTACACCATCATTCAATGCAGTGGGTAGTGCTTCTTATACAATGTCAAGCAACTCAATTAAAAAATACTCCAGGAAATCCACAAGTGAAACATAGCAGAAAGTATGAACTCACATTCCCCTCTGTGATCCTCGGCAGTAAAAGCCTGTCTTTGCTTCACGTACACATATATCCTCACAGTATCCAGAAGCAACCTTCAAGCCAAGCCTGAATTTCCTGCTTCTTATCCAACTTGAATAGTCAGTAAAAGTGAGGTCTCTTAGTGTCCCAACCCCCTCTTTGAAAGTCACTGGCAAGTCACTCGTTAGCAATGGTCTTTTCCCTTCACGCTCTTATACCACATGGCTCTCAAACTTTTCCTGGGTCCAATCTTCATCATCCTCATTGTTGATGAACAGCATTTCAAATCTTTGAAAGAAAAAGATTGCTAATGGTTAAGTTGATGGTTAGGCACATATTTAGATGTGTGTGTGTGTGTGTGTGTGTGTGTGTGTGTGTGTGTGTGTGTGTGTGTATTCATTATCTCTATCAAGCTCACACTAGGTTCTTTTTTATATTTCTATCTCTCAATGTTTGGATCTTCACTACTCAAGAACAGAGGATACAGAGCAGTTCTATATTCCTTTTTCATTTTCATATGTTAGTTACTTGTACAGCTGGCAGTTTGTTTAGGCTGTTAGTTTTCGTTCTTAACGGACATCTACTAGAAGCTTCCCTTGATGCATATATATATATATATACACCTTCAGCATATTGAAATCAATGAATAAAACTCTCCATTCTAACATGGTGTCAGAGCGGCAAAAATTTTCCTTTCTCGCCTCTTGATTTTTCAATTTTCCCGCTTCGACTTTCTTTCTTTCTCGGCTGAAAAGTTTCTTTGTCTTCCAAACAGCTATTGAGAAGAAATATGAGTACTGAGAAGCCAACAAATCCATCATCCAGCACAGTCACCGTCACAGCTGGACTTGAGGATTCATCCTTCAATCCTTTTTTTATTCATTCCAATGAGAATCCCTCTTTGATTCTTGTTTCATCAGTTCTTACTAGTTCAAACTATCATTCCTGGAGTCGTGCCATGAAAATGGCTTTATTATCCAAGAACAAATTTGATTCTAGGTCCATCAAGTGTATATTCATTGGTTTTCCTACTGGTGTCAAGGGTTATAAACTCTATTCTTTACAAACTAAGTCAGTCTTTATCTCTAGAGATGTAATTTTCTATGAAAACATTTTTCCTTTGTCATTTGGCAATACTGATCAATACTTTCCAAGAGATTGTGTTCTTCCAACATGTACAGATACACTTGTTGAGTCCTCCTTCTCCTCACCAAACTCAGATTCTTCAACTGATCCTCTTACTATTTCTCCTCATTCTTCAAGTTCTTCCCTTCCAAGTCAGAGTCATATTTCTACTTCATATTCTGATGAGACCTTACCAATTTCTCCCCCATCTGATTCATCACATGTAAAGCATCAGTTTTTAAGAAGATCGTCTAGACATAGAGTTCCTCTCAGATATCTTCAGGATTACCATTGTAGCTTAGTTAAGTCTGATTCATTCCCAGTTCTGTATTCTGAAAACTCAAGATCAGGTACATCTCACTCTTTATCTTTTGTTCTTGCTTACCATCGATGTTCCCCTCTACACAAAGCCTTTTCTATTGGGATTACCACCATTCTTGAGCCACAAACATACAATGAAGTTATTCAGCATGAGCATTGGAGACAGGCAATGCAAACTGAGTTAGAAGCATTGCAAGCAAACAATACTTGGGTGGTCACTGATCTGCTTGTTACCAAACAACCAATAGGCTGTAAATGGGTTTACAAGGTCAAATATAAGGTTGATGGTCAGGTGGAAAGGTTTAAGGCCAGGTTGGTTGCCAAGGGATATACTCAACAAGCTGGAGTGGATTTTACAGATACTTTGTCTCTTGTAGCTAAGATGAGCACTATTAGAACTCTCTTAGCTATTTCAGCAGCAAAAGGATGGCATTTACACCAGCTGGACATAAACAATGCTTTTTTGCATGGTGATCTCCATTAGGAAGTTTATATGACTTTACCACCTGGTTATCCTAATGCCAAACCAGGTCAAGTGTGCAAGTAATTGAAGTCTCTGTATGGATTAAAGCAAGTTAGATGCCAGTGGTATTCTAAACTCAGCACAGCCCTGCTTGATCGAGGTTTTCAGCACGCTTCCTCAGATCACTCTCTTTTCCTTAAAGGCAGTGGCAATTCTTTTCTTGCTTTGCTAGTATATGTTGATGATGTTATACTAGCTAGCAATAATATTCAGCTCATTGAGGAGATGAAGTTTTTTCTTGATTCCACCTTCAAGATAAAGGATCTTGGTAAACTGAAATTTTTTCTTGGTCTTGAGGTTGCAAGAACTCAATAAGGCATCAGTGTTTGTCAAAGGAAATATGCCTTAGAACTTTTACAAGATTATGGTTTTCTGGGATGTAAACCAGTTTCTACTCCTATGGTTTCTTCTCAGAAACTTTCTAAAACTACTGGTGTTAAGCTTGAAGATCCTTTACCTTATCGACAACTTGTTGGCAAACTCTTGTATCTGACTGCCACTAGGCCTGATCTGTCCTTTGCTGTCCAACAACTGTATCAATTTCTTGATCAGACTACTACAGTTCACTTGACAGCAGCACATCGCATTCTTAGATATATTAAAGGTAGCCCTGGCCAAGGTATGTTTTTTCCTGCCCAAATAGATCTTCAGCTCAAAGCTTTTAGTGATTCGGATTGGGCTGCATGTACTGACACCAGGAGGTCCATCACTGGTTTTTGTGTTTTCTTGGGTGATGCTCTTATTTCATAGAAATCTAAGAAGCAGCACACTGTGAAGAGATCCTCTTCTGGAGCAGAGTACAGGGCTATTGCTTCTCTTACTTGTGAGCTACAATGGTTAATGTATTTACTTCAAGATCTCCAGATTTTCCATCCATCACCGGCTTTGCTTTTCTGTAAAAAAAAAGCGGCCATTGCTATTGCTGAGAACCTCCAAGTTGGTGTCATTCGGTTGCTTCATGTCTCTTCCTCCTCTCAGTTGGCTGATCTCTTCACTAAGCCACTTTCCTCTTCTCTTTTTCATTCCCTTCTTAACAGGCTAAGAACACATAACCTCTTTCTTCCAGCTTGAGGGGGGCTAACAGAGGATACAGAGCAGTTCAGTACTCCTTTTTCATTTTCATATGTTAGTTACTTGTACAGCTGGCAGTTTATTTAGGCTGTTAGTTTTCGTTCTTAACGGACATCTACCAGAAGCTTCCCTTGATGCATATATATATATATATGTACCTTCAGCATATTGAAATCAATGAATAAAACTCTCGATTCTAGCACTCACACTACTCCATCCTTTATTTCACTCAGTGCCTATAAACAATCAGACCAAATCTAAAAACAAAAAATGAACAGAATTTCAAAACTTTGAAAGAAAAGAAACTTTGTAGCTGAAAAGAATTTTGGTAATCATATGATTAAAACATTATGGTGTTAAATGAAGTGAGTATATAAAACACAGCAGCATATGTTTTCGTGCATTTTAAAATTTCACAAAGTTGTAAATCACACAATGGCTCCTACATAGCACCAACACATAAACAAAGATCAACAACCAAAAATTAAACTCACTTAAGTTAAAAATATAGTTCTATAAAACGCAAAACACTCACGCATACACAGTCTCATCAAATCACAAAACTTTTAAAGAGTATTTTTCCAACTTATTTCTTTAGCTTAAGTACATGAATAGCTTTTTAGGCATTAAATGAAAGTTATAGCAAAGCTAAGTTTGAAGATCAACGTACTCACACATGCTTTAAAAGTTATAGGAACTACTTAGAAAAGTCAAAGAATCTTACCATAAGCCTAAAGAACTTGTTTTGCTAAGAGTCAATGGAATGAACAACATCATTTAACTACAATTGATTAAACCATATGCATGCAAAAAGCTCAAAAACAGAGAAAGAATGGAAGCTTGGACTATACAAAATTTGCGAGATAAACTGTTTTTGAGTCATAATCGCTCTCCTTAAATTCCTGCATATAAAACAGCCTCTTTTTTTTTCCCACAGGCCACAGTAACTTGTCTCTTATCCACTCTATAGCATTTATAGATTTGTTTCCAGACGAATAGGCAAAAATCTGTAAAAGAATGAACACAGGCAAATACCAAAAGTGAAAATAGAGGCAAGAATGAAAACCAAAGAGGAACAAAATCTAGAAAATTTAGAAAAATAAACAATCGATGAAGGAAGACCAGTCTTTTTGCAACAACACCAATTTTAAAACAACCTGGGACACATACATCCTGATAATAGAGTGAAGAAATGATCAAGCCATCCTAAAAGTTGGCTAAATGTTATCTAAATATTAATGAAAGAATTTGGTCAAAATATTCACATGCTGAAAAACAGGGCTCGTTGCAAATAAAATGGTATCTAGAGGAACCATGAGTCATAGAAGAGAAAGATTTTGATATCATTACTACCAAATGAAAGGCAATGAAATCCTACTCCTATATTGAGGTACATTTGTCAAAAATAATTGTTAACATTTGCAGCAACAACAGTAAAGAAAGTGCAAGAATGTAGATTGATACATGAACAAAGCATACATGCTATTCTTATTCAGTTATTCTCCCATACCCATAGTCCTTCAAGTTTATTCAGAGGATATTTCTTTTTTCTATCATCATATATTTTCTAGCATTGAGATAGTTGTACCAACTTCAGAGGATCAATAAACATTTCATTTGATTGAGTAATTCAGGAAGCAAGATTTGCCAACTTCATTAATATTTGCATTTTACATCACTTGTTTCCCGTTATTAGTAACAGTACCTAACATTTTTTGTTAATATTATTTTGACTTTTTTCCAAATCCTATAACTTGGCCCTACACCTTATTGATTTTTTTTTTCAGTAATCCTAGATTAATAATTAAGTTGAGTTCTGCAGCTCACAGTACACCACACATTGCCTGGCATAAGCTTCTTAAATTTGATTAACAACAAATACCTTTTCTTTTTACTTGGCAGAAATTACATTGTTCTATTACTTCAAGCTTGGCAACATGGCTGTATTAAAGCATTGATAGGATAAAAAGACAGGGCGTTTGTGATGGATATGGCGGCAGCAGAGTGTTGGCCAGTGTGTGAATAAAGTGATACTTTTGTAACAAAAAAAAATACTTCAATTTTCTGAAAAAAAATTAATTACTTTGATTTTGGTTAGAGAAAAAGATTCGCTCTTGAACAAATTGGAAAGCCCTTTCTCATTTTTTTTTCCTCAACAAATCAAGTAAATTTTCTATATAAAGTAGAAAAAGGTAGAATAGGGTAAACAGTAACAAATTAAATTAAATTCAAAAAAAGCAAAAATATCCTTTTAAAAAGATTTTGGACGCTGTCATTGAATATTTTAATTGGAAATAGAATATTACTACGACAAGGTTACCCTTTTCTCACGCAACTTCAACTCTGTTTCTTTTTGCTATATAAGCAAGCGTTTGTTGTCAAGAGTCCTTGCTTTTTGGGAGTTTTTTTGTCTCTGATCATGGAACAGAAAGTAAAGAGAGGAACACGCCTATGTCCTCCAGAGCCGAGCCCATATCCTTGGTTGTTTTTCCAGAGCGGACGAAGTTATAGAAACCAATTCTTTTGCGACATAACCAAACCTGGAAAAAAAGAACTGATGAAAAATATCCCTTTTTTGCGAAGAAAAACAATTCTCCCATGTTCTCATGGTTGGTTGTTCTTAATGGAAAAGACTGAGTGTTCTTTATGGAATCCTGTTACTCTGGAATTAATAAAACTACCATCACTTGCTTTGGGGCCTAAGCAACAGATAGGATCTTCAATATTGTCTTCACCTCCTGGTAATGCTAATAGTTTGATTATAATATTTTTTAATTCAGTTCCTCTACTTATGTTTTGTAAAATTGAAGATCAGTAATGGATTGAGCAGAACATAAGAGAATACTGTAACGATGATAAGGATTTTTTCTGTGATCCTATTTGATGCGGTGGAAAATTATACGCACAAAGTTACTGGGGCCAATTGGTAGAGATTAATCAAAATCTCCCAAACGGCCTTGTTATTCAATTACATGGAAGACTGCCACCATTTTGTGATCACTCAAACGCAAGGAATCGCTGTATTGTGGAATCTTGTGGTGAAATCTTTCTTATTTACTTAATTCGAGGAGGAAGAATGTTCATAGAGGTAACTGGTGTTGAGGTTTTTAAATTAGATTTTTCGACAATGGAATGGATGAAAGTGAAAAGTGCCAAGGATCGATGCTTTTTTGTGAGTTACACCTCTGTTTTTTCTTGCCCTGCTTTGAATCCAGAAACGGAAGGGAATCGAATATATTTCATATTGACTGAAGATAAAAATATGTATTCATTCGACATAGAAGAGAAGACTGTTTCGGTATCTTTTCCTTGTATAGATTTAAAACCATCATGGAGGTCACCTATTTGGGTAATGCCAGACTTGAGGTAAGATCAAGTTCACCTATACTACTGTCAATGGTAATTAACTGGTTGATGTGTGTGTGTATATATCATACTAAGAGGATCTGGATTCTGTTACGACGTGACAAGTACTAAAAACTAATATAGATGCTTTCTTATAAGTAGTATTTCTTAGGGAATTATATATATATGTATATATTCTGAAATATTTCTTTTTTTGTTCACAGTTTCTTTTTTCGTTTCATTCATGTAACTGTGTTGGTTGTAACAGAGACCATAGCTGGGGTATTAGTCTTGCAAGTCATGCTGATTGCTTAGAAGTTGGATAGGAGATTTTTGTAAGGAATGCTTAAAGTTGTTTATTTATCATACTAAAGAAAGTTGCTGTTGGTTCCCATTGTATGCATAAGATCTAATCCTTCGCAGAATTGATCTTTGATTATCAGTATTTTTCTCTCTTGTTTCTAGTTTGTTATAGTTTTCTATACATGCTGTAATCATTTCACATTCTATCATTTCCTATTGTTTATGTGCTATTTGTATGCCTATGGCATGTTAATTATTTCGTAAATGCAACTGTTTAATGTTAACTTTGCTTGGATATGTATAGGCTAGGTCCTCTTCATGGAAAGAAGCAAGAAACAAAGTTTGATCAGATCAAAGACATTGTGCAAAGTCAGGATAAAGAAACAACAGAAAGGGGATATTTATGCGAGCTTGCTTTGGACATGTTATATTCAATCGCTAGCTGCCTTGCATTGCATGATTATATGAATTTTCGACTTGTTAACAAAACTTGTCGATTAGCAGCCCCTCCAATCCGTTGGTCAACTACCTTGAAACAATTGGAGATACATTCTTTACCACCATGGCTTATGGTTAGTCAAATAGGCGAAGATAAATGCAGCTTTATTGATCCATGGCATCGACAAAGATATCTGATGAATAATCCTGACAAATCAGATGAAATCAGACTCTGTTACTCAAAAGAAGGTTGGTGCTTGATGTTGCAAGGGAAAGATACCATTTTCTTTTGGAATCCTTTTACAAAGAAAATCATTCCACTTCCAAAGTTGCCCCAAGAAAATGAATTTAGTATAATGGTGGGTTGTGATTTTTCATCTTCACCAGAATCTTCAAATTGCCTTCTGGTTTTGATCTATGAGGATTTTCCCTACATAAATCTTAATTATATTTTGGTAGGAGAGGGGCATTGGGAAATTCTTGGCGGTTTTTATTGGTTTGATTTCAAACTAAGTAAAAACAATAATCCAGTTTTCTATAATGGAGAGTTGTACTTGCTTGATTCAGAAGGAAACTTGGGAGTGTTTAGAGAGGATTTTATTTGGCAAGCTCTCGACAAGCCTGGAAGTCCTTGCACGTCAATCCATCAAAGTTTTCTTCTGCAAGGAAATGGCAAGCTCCTATCAGTGTTTGTTGGCTTAACTGGAAAATGGCTCAGGGTTTTCGAGTTGAATCTCTCTACAATGACTTGGGTTGAAGTCGAAAATGTGGGAGATAACACGCTCTATGTTAGCCGTATATCATCTTTCTCCACTACACCAACAATAGAAGAAATGAAGAATAAAATTTGTCTCACTAGGTTTTGTGGTGATAATTTGGTATATTATTCTCTTGATTCCAAAAAATATCATCATTTGGGCTCAAATGATGTTTTGGAAGACTTTTACACCACAAAAGAACAATTGTATAGTGGTTGGATTGAGCCAAAGTGGTAGTAAATTAGTTTTTGATTAATTTTGCAAGTTAGTGTTCAGACACCTGCTTTTTTTTTTTTCAAAAATCAGTACTTTTGTAAAAGTTAGCTTTTGGTTCAAACAACTCTCTTAATTGTACAATATTTCATTTTTTTTACTGTCATGATATATCACTTCTTATAACGTCATATATAAAAATAACAGGATGTGATAGTCACGAAACATGTTAATTCACAATCTTGTCCACTAGTTTGAAAGCTTTCACAAATTGTTTACATATCAGTAGTTTTGTCTCACAAACTTACTGATGACCGACAACTAGGCTATGCACAACATACATGTACAGCATATTAGAGTGAAATTCATGTCTCTGACAGCCTGCAACATACCATCTCTTGACTTATCCAATGTAATGGAAACACCAGTATCAGCCAGCAGGTAAATGACTAGGTGCCATAGAATTCCAAAAACAACTTTCAAGCACTAATACCAATTGTACATCAACTAAACCTAACAAGTTTTCCTTTCACTTGGCAGAAAATACATTGTTCTATTACTTCAAGCTTGGCAACATGGCTGTATTAAAGCACTGATAGGATAAAAAGACAGGTGATTTCTACGGGCGTTTGTGATGGATATGGCGGCAGCAAAGTGTTGGCCAGTGTGTGAATAAAGTGATAGTTTTGTAACAAAAAAAATACTTCAATTTTCTAAACAAAAAATTAATTACTTTAATTTTGGTTAGGAGAAAAAGACTTGCTCCTGAACAAATTGAAAAGCTGTGAAAATCTAAAATTTTCTATTTTTTCTATATCTATTAAAGGTGCTAAAATAGAATTATTGAAGTTGATCGAGGGTGAATTGATCATTTGCAAAGGCTGATCAAAATGAGTCAACTTTTAACTAAGTTGACTCAAGAAAAAATAAATAAAAAAAATAAAAATTTGATGAAAAATTCTAATCTGAACAATGAAAATACTGTACAGTAACCTATGATGTAAAAATATGGAGTATAGGAGGGGTAATTAGGTTATTAAGCACCTATTAAATATCATAAATTAAAGATACAAATCCACCAATAGAATTATGACAACACACCAACCTTTTCTATTTTCTCCAGCTTTGCTTCACCGCCTCAACCATTTCTACTGCAGTCCCACGTTTTTCTTCTCCCTCTCCAAACCGTTCCTCACGTCAGCCAAGTAGAATTCATCTTTCCTTCACCGATTCACCTAGGTCCTTTCATAGAAATTTCTTCCCATCCTAAGAGCTCTTTGACCGTCCAAAAACTTCAGCCAAAGGCCACCAAAAATACCTTGCTCTGTTGCTGGCAGTAACGCCTCTGTACAGGTAACACACATAGCTTTAATTTTCTGCATTGAATCTTGTGTATTTACTTGGATTTGATGTGTAGATGATGGATATAATTTTGGATTGAAGTGAAAATATATAAGAACCATATTAGGAAGTCTGATCATAGGATTTGAGGGGCTGAATTTCTACTGTTGTGACGGGAATAACAGAAACTAAGGGCTGTGTGTGTGTGTGGCGTGATAGGGGGTCAACAATGGTGGCTGTTAATGAAATAAAACCAGCCATAAAATTTAATAAATAAAAAGATTAACTTTAGTCAATATTGTACAGCTGCTGGAATTTTGAGGAAAATAGAGGAAATGATAAGGAAGGGGGTTGTAAGTGGCATGAAGAATTGAAAAGGGGGCTGTTTGCTGCGGTTGACGTGAAGGTGAAGGAAGGGGGAACAAAGGGGCTGGCCATGTGATAAAGAAAACCGTAGATTTTAATTAATAAAAACATAATTTTTATGTACTATTATGCAGCCGGCCATGTTAGGAAATACTGAAGATGGTGTGATGATGATATTAAAGGATGTTAAAATGGAAATAGAAAATTTAATGAAAAACAATAGGTGGAGATGAAATTGAAAGAAAAAAATTATAAATTGTCAGAATTATAGGGAAAATTAATATGATTTAATATAGGAATGGCAAATGACAATAATATGTAATGGAATAAGCATGACCATGCACCTAAATTGAATTAAATTCTAGCTTAGCATAACCAGTCATGAGTGGATGATGGTGAATTCATATTGATTTTAATACTTGGATGATAGAAATGTTTACATGAGGTGAAATCACTATAGTTAGATTCATAAAATAAGGAGACAATAGCCTTAAACTTGTAAGGGCCATTCGGCTAAGATGAGAGGATGGTACTGATGGTGTAATGGTGCTAAATGGTAATAAAGGTATAGATGCAAATGATAATTAAAGATTAGGAGTGAAGTTGAAATTGGAAAAAAAATAAATAAATATAGGACCTATAGGAGGTCTCAATTAAAAATAAAAGTCTAACGTAAGTGATTAGATATTAGGACAACATGAGTGTATAATTGATATAAGTAGTAATTGGAAGAAATACATGAAGTCAAATTAGAAAATGACAAGTACGGAACTGTATGGAAATTTTGGCTAAATTGGAATTTATGGAAATTTCATATTATATGTTTTGATGAATGAAAATGACCAAATTTTAATACTATAAGAAAATAAGTTTTGAGAAAAGAATAAATAGAAATTATGCATGAAGTAGGAATGAGTAAAGAACAACCATAATGAATTGGCCATAATTGGCCAAATGGAGATTTATGAGAATTCTATAGTGTTCCCCTAAGTAGAAATAATTATAATACGAGTATAGGCTAAGTAAAGGAAATTTATGAATTGATCAAGGAGTGTTAATTATTTTAATATTAATTGTGCAGCTAGTAATTTGGAGAAACAAGTGGATCGGTGGTGCCATTGGATTTTATTTCGTACTGCGACTTGAGGTAAGGAATGGTATATAGAAGTAGTGTAGGAACTACTATGCTTGCATGTGGGAGAATTGGGTGATTTGAATTACTGAACATGTGACTTTATGAAAAGGGGATAGGATAGAAATTTACTGAAGTGTTATCGAAATTTTTAGAAACATATGTCCTAAATTGCATCCATGCCCAATTTTTCATAAGTTAATATTAAAGAAATTTATTTATGAGTTTAAAATATGTTTTAAGAAATATGGTTTTGCATAAGAATTATTTTAATTAATTCTTAAGATTATTTTACGACATAAGAGATATTTTATAGAGATTTATTTATAGTGAAAGAAATGTTTATTTGTTTATACGATTATGGATTTATTGAAGAAAGCTAATATGAAATTGATTTTACTATTATTTTATTGATATATGAAAAATGATTCTTATGAGATTGATCATTCCTTGATGATCATGCATACGAGCATTATATGACTAGGCCTGGGAGACCTTAATCAAATCTCCAGTACCTTATTGACAATGGCCATTGTTACGAGGTAGGAACGGCTTAGGGATGGATCTCGGCCCCTTGTGGGTACGCTTAATTCCTATACGAGGTCCCTTATGGGATACGAGATTTGTGCATGAATCTCTTGGAGATTTATCTCCTTATTGATATATGATATATAATTGATTGATTTGATCTATACGAAGAGTATATGGTTTGACCGAAAGGTTACGAGAAAAAGTGAATGAGTTTTAAAGCATATGATTTCATGATACGAATACCGTTATTTTATTTTAATAATCTACTTGAATGAAATGAATTACGAAAAGAGTATATGATTTCAAGAAAAAGTAACGAAAGATGAATAAGTTTTATATGCTAATATTTGAATGATTTCACGAGTTTGATTTTATGAAAATAATTTTGATTATTGATTTTTAAACTGCATATAGTGGCATGGTACCACTCTTTTATATGCTCTTCCTTACTGAGCGTAAACTCATCCCTTATATTTCCACTTAGACTATTTGCAGTAGATTTCGCTCATACGAGAGGAGCACGATTTTTGGACCTTACAGTATTTCCTTTGAGGCTGGTTATTTATCCAGTGAAGGTATATTGTATTTTCTATATATTTCATACTTAAATAGTACAGTACTTAATATGTTGTAAAGGCTAAGGGAATGTAAATTTAAAAGAAAGAAATTCTATACGTGTCTAGAGACCTGAACTTTTATATAAGGATATATCAAATGCGTGATTTTTGTGGACTTAATTACATGAAGTTATTTGGTATTTAATTGCATGTGAATCATGCAAAAATTGGGATTTTCAGCTAGTATATAAACTGTGTCTGAAATGTAGGATGTTAAGATATTTGCAGTAGTTATGCTATCGAAATTTCCTCAGAAATCTTCCACAATACCAGAAAATATTCTAACTACAATAAATTGAGTGAAATTGTGAATTTTGGAATTTGTTTCCAACAAATATATCTCATGTGTTTAATAACTTCTGTTTATATAAATATTGATTATAATTATGTGAAAGGTAAGTAAATGAAAATGAATTAAGCCATCGAAAAGAAAGAAAAATGACATCGATAAACCGTCTAATTAATTGTAGAAAAAGGAAAAAATTGATTGGTATTTTAGTAAAAATCGGATGTTACAAAAGCCCATTCTCATGCTTTTTTTATTCTCAACAAATCAAGTAAATTTTATATATAAAGTAGAAAAAGGTAGAATAGGGTAAACAATAACAAATAAATTAAATTCAAAAAAAGCAAAAATATCCTTTTAAAAAAATTTTGGGCGCTGTCATTGAAAATTTTAGTTGGAAATAGAATACTACTAGGACAAGGATACCTTTTCCTCACGCAACTTCAACTCTGTTTATTTTTGCTATATAAGCAAGCGTTTGTCCTCAATAGAAACAGCAGTAATATTTCAATTTTTTATTTTGTTTTCTCTTCAGAGTCTTAGGATTGTTTTTTGCAAGCTTTTTCCCTCTGATCATGGAATAAAAAGTAAAGAGAGGAACACACCTATGTCCTCCAGAACTGAGCCCATATCCTTGGTTGTTTTTCCAGAGCGGACGAAGTTATAGAAACCAATTCTTTTGCAACATAACCAAACCTGGAAAAAGAACTGATGAAAAGTATCCCTGTTTTGCGAAGAAAAACAATTCTCCCATGTTCTCATGGTTGGTTGTTCTTAATGGAAAAGACTAGTGTTCTTTATTGAATCCTGTTACTCTGGAATTTATAAACCTACCATCACTTGCTTTGGGGCCTAAGCAACAGATAGGATCTTCAATATTGTCTTCACCTCCTGGTAATGCTAATAGTTTGATTATAATATTTTTTATTTCAGTTCTGTAAAATTAAGATCAGCAATGGATTGAGCAGAATATAAGAGAATATTGTGATGATGATAAAGATTTTTTCTGCAATCCTATTTGCTGCAATGGAAAATTATACGCACGAAATTTTGGGGGCCAATTGGTACCTAAATCTCTCAAACAGCCTTGTTATTCAATTACATGGAAGAATGCCACTAAATTGTGATCATTCAAACGCAAGCAATGGTTGTATTGTGGAATCTTGTGGTGAAATCTTTCTTATTTACATAATATGAGGAGGAAGAATGTTGATAGAGGCAACAGACACTGAGGTTTTTAAATTAGATTTTTCTGTAATGGAATGGATGAAAGTGAAAAGTGCCAAGGATCGATGCTTTTTTGTGAGTGACACCTCTGTTTTTTCTTGCCCTGCTTTGAATCCCGAAACAGAAGGGAATCGAATAAATTTCATATTGACTGAAGATAAAAATATGTATTCATTCCACATAGAAGAGAAGACTGTTTCGGTATCTTTTCCTTGTATAGATTTAAAACCACCATGGAGGTCACCAATTTGGGTAATGCCAGACTTCAGGTATGATCAAGTTCACCTATGCTACTGTCAATGGTAATTAACTGGTTGATATAGATAACGTACTAAGAGGATCTGGATTCTGTTGCGACATGACATGTACTAAAAACTAGTATAGATGCTTTCTTACAAGTTGTATTTCTTAGGGAATTATATATATTCTGAAATATTTATTGTTTTTTGTTCACAGTTTTTTTTTTCGTTTCATGCATGTAACTCTGTTGGTAGTATTAGACTTGCAAGTCATGCTGATTGCTTATAAGTGGATAGCAGATTTTAGTAAGGAATGCTTGAAGTTGTTTATTTATCATACTAAGAGAAAGTTAAATGTTGTTGGTTCCCATTGTATGCATAAGATTTAATCCTATGTAGTATTGATCTTTGATTATCATTATTTTTCTCTCTTGTTTCTAGTTTATTATACTTTTTGATTCATGTTGTAATCCTTTGACATTCTATTTTTTCCTATCGTTTGTGTGCTATTTGTATGCCATGGCATGTTAATTATTTACTAAATGCAACTGTTTAATGTTAACTTTGCTTGGATATGTATAGGCTAAGTCCTATTCATGGAAAGAAGCAGGAAACAAAGTTTGATCAGATCAAAGACATTGTGCAAAGTCAGGATAAAGAAGCAATAGAAACAAGATATTTATGCAAGCTTCCTCTAGACATGTTATATTCAATCGCTAGCTGCCTTGTATTGCATGATTATATGCATTTTCGACTTGTTAACAGAACTTGTCGATTAGCAGCCCCTCCAATCCGTTGGTCAACTACTTTGAAACAATTGGAGATACATTCGTTACCTCCATGGCTTATGGTTAGGTCAAATAGGCGAAGATAAATGCAGCTTTGTTGATCCATGGCATCGACAAAGATATCTGATGAATAATCCTGACAAATCAGATGAAGTCAGATTCTGTTGCTCAAAAGAAGGTTGGTGCTTGATGTTGCAAGGGAAAGATAGCATTTTCTTTTGGAATCCTCTTACAAAGAAAATCATTCCACTTCCAAAGCTGTCCCAAGAAAATGAATTTAATATAATGGTGGGTTGTGATTTTTCATCTTCTCCAAAATCTTCAAATTGCCTTCTGGTTTTGATATATGACGATTTTCCCTATGTAAAGCTTAATTATATTTTAGTAGGAGAGGGGCATTGGGAAATTCTTGATGGTTTTTATTGGTTTGATTTCAAACTAAGTAAAATTCCAGTTTTCTATAATGGAAAGTTGTACTTGCTTCATTCAGAAGGAAACTTAGGGGTGTTTAGGGAGGATTTTATTTGGCAAGCTCTCGACAAGCCTGATAGTCCTTGCAAGTCAATCCATCAAAGTTTTCTTCTGCAAGGAAATGACAAGCTTCTATCTGTGTTTGTTGGTTTCTTGGGAAAATGGCTCAGGGTTTTTGAGTTGAATCTCTCTACAATGGATTGGGTTGAAGTCCACAGCGTGGGAGATAACACGCTCTATGTTAACAGAAGAAATGAAGAACAAAATTTGTCTCCCCAGGTTTTGTGGTGATAATTTGATATATTATTCTCTTGATTCCAGAAAATATCATCAGGGCTCAAATGATGTTTTGGAAGACTTTTACACCACAAAAGAACGATTATATAGTGGTTGGATTGAACCAAAGTGGTAATAAATTAGTTTTTGATTAATTCTGCAACTTTGGTGTTCAAACACCTGCATTTTTTTCAAAAATCAAAACTTTTGTAAAAAAAAAAAACTTTTGATTCAAACAACAATCTTAACTGCACAAATATATTTTTTTTCCTCTTATAACTTACTGCCATGACATATTAGTTCTTATAACATCATATATAAAAACAGGATATTGACAGTCATGAAACGTATTAATTCACAATTTTGTTCACTACTTTGAAAGCTTTCACAAATTACATATCTATAAACCATTCTGGTACAGTAGTTTTGTCTCACAAACTTGCTGATGACTCACGACTAGGCTATGCACAACTTATATGCACACATGCATATTATCTCTGACAGGCTGCAACATACCATAATGGAACCATTATAGGTACGGAAGACTGGGTGATAACTCCAGTGTCAGCCAGCAGGTATATGACTAGGTGCCATAGAATGCCACAAACAACAATTTCCAAGCACTAGTACCAATTGGACATCAACTAAAACTAACAAGTTCAAACTTGCCGAGTCTCATAAAAATGAAGTTCATTCCAACAATTACCAAAATTTAGTACAAATGCAGAATATCTTAACTTGGAAGCATAAACTGACCATACCTTCAATTTATTTGGAGGAATACAATCCATATTTCCTACTTTAAGTGTGCAGCAATCAACAGTATCAGCTTCGTCATCATCCTGCACATGGCCAACCATAACATGAAGAATACCCAAAAAGAATTGCTTGAAAGCTTCAGCAGAACTATAGGTTATACTTATAGAACTCAACATCTTTCAACACTAAATGGCTATACACATCCTAACTCATTTAGCTCCCAATTATTTTTCAAGAAATTGTTTTAACTGACACAGGCAAATACCAAGGGTGAAAATAGAGGCAAGACTGAAAATCGAAGAAGAACATAATCTACAAAATTTAGAAAACTAAACAATCAATGAATGAAGACCAGTCTTCTTGCAACAACACCAATTTTAAAACATCCTGGAACACATACAACCTGATAAGAGAGTGAAGAAATGATCAAGCCATCCTAAAAGTTGGCTAAATGTTATTGTTATCTAAATATTAATGAAAGAATTTGGTCAAAATATTCACATGCTGAAAAACAGGGCTCATTGCAAATAAGATGGTATCATTACTATCAAATGAAAGGCAATAAAATCCTACTCCTATATCCTAGTCTTTTGAGGTACATTTGTCAAAAATTATTGTTAACATTTGCAGCAGCAGCAACAACAAAGAAAGTGCAAGAATGTAGATCGATACATGGACAAAGCAGACATGTATTCTTATTCAGTTATTCTCCCATAGTCCTTCAAGTTTATTCATAGTATGTTTCTTTTTCTATCATCATATATTTTCTAGCATTGAGATAGCTGTACCAACTCTAGAGGATCAATAAACATTTTATTTGATTAGTAATTTAGGAAGCAAGAGTTGCCAACTTCATTAACATTTGCATTTTATATCAGTTGTATCCTGTTATTAGTAATAGTTTCTAGCATTTTTTTATTAATATTATTTGAACTCTATTCCAAAAACCTATAACTTGGCCCTACACCTTATTGAATTTTTTTCAATAATCCTAAATTAATAATTAGGTTTAGTTCTGCAGTACACCACACTTTGCCTGGCATAAACTTCTTTGGTTTAGTTCTTTGGATGTCTTTCTGGCATTGAAAATTGTTGGTAGTCAAGTTGTTTCTGGCAATGACTGTGACAAGTTGGGGGGTTTTAAGCATTTATCAAGTAGTATTATAATTGCATTCTGCTACTGTGCATCATAGTTTCGAATAAAGAGTTTCCTCTTCGAATGCTTGATCGGGTCACCCGGGAAAAAAATGACAAGATTCCTCCGCCAAGCCCAAGTCTGGCCTTTAGTTCTTGTCTGCTTTTGGTCTTACCAGGCCGGGTTGGCCTCTTTGGTACGATTTGTTACCTAAAAACACTATCATTTATTTATTTTTGGTAACGAAAAACACTATCCTTTCATATTGGCCTTAGAGAAGTCTCATTTTGGAAACTCATTTCGTGACATAGCCTGATCTTTTCTTGTGCTAAGGTTGAACTTCGGGACCAGTGTCTGTCATTGATTTATTCATAATAGAAGGATAGGGTTTGGTATTTATTATATATTTAATAACTTATATTAGAATGATTCTATGAAATAAGCATTTTCGGTACCAATACAACATTTTTTTAAAGACATGTAATAATTATCTTACATTCATTCTCACTAAATCAATATAATTAAATTAATTTATTGAGTCAACTCTCATTAAATATATTTATTTACTTATTTAACTCAAATTAATAAAAAATTGAAATTTCCCTTAATTAACAAAAAGTATTAACATTTAACAAAAAATTAATTTGAAAAGTAACAAAAAAATAATTTATAAAATAAAAAGATAAATCATGTTTGACAGAATGTTTTTGGAAGTAGTTTCAAATATAATAGTATAATTTGGCTGGTCTTAAAAAATGTAAGCTCCTTCCTAATAATCTTTTGGAAGATTGTATTTACAAAAGAAATTAAGTATATATATTTGAAAATATCATCCATGACAAGTCTTGATATCTTTTAATTCATCGAACTATATTAGTGTGCTCATTTTCTTAAACTTCCAATTATCAAATTAATTTTTTGTACTTTTTAATTTTTTTGTTAGATGTTAATAGCTCTTTGTTAATTATATGAATTTTTAATTTTTTCATTAATCTTAGTTAAATAAGTGAGTAATAAAAGTTGACTCTTTAATAAATTAATTTTATAATAATCGATTTGGTGAGGAAGAATGTAAGATAATTACTATGAGCCTTTAAAAAAAATGATGTGTCATTATTTTATTGGTACTTAAAACACTTACTTTTTTAGATTATCCTAATATAAGTTATTCTATAAAAATAAAACGTCTTATATTCTACCAAAGAAAAGCTATTGGTAGCTCCCCTAGCGAGTGAACTAGCAATAGCGATTGAAGCTCCTTACGCCTGGTTCCGCTCAACTCTCCTTTCAGAGTACAATACCCTTATTTCTTTTTCCTTTCCTTTGTCGGACATTCAACCTTTAAGCAAACGGCTTGGGGCTTTTCTTTTTCCTTCTCAAATCAATAGCGTCGGTGAAGTGCTTTCTTTCTTGTTACTGTAGGATGTACAGATTGTGTCTTAGCGGTTGTCTTCCGTTTGTACGCTCCCAGGCGATGAAGCTAGAGTTCTCGCAGTTACCAATTTGTTATAGAACATGACTTCCAAAATGAAAAAAGTCCAAGAGTTAGGAAGCGATGCCATAGGTAAGAAAGTGCCTTTTGTGCCATTCGAATGTCAGATTATCATATTTAAAATATAATACTGAATGTTCTGAACAAAAAAAAATATCAAATTCATGATCAAACTTGAAGCTCCATATCCGACATGATTTAAATCAGTTTGGGTTTAAGCACTCGAATTTAAGATTATTCAAATTTATTCGGACTTAAATCTTCAAATCTGTGATGATCTGAAATAATGATCATGGAAGAAGTTATTTAAACTTATCCTGCATTCAAATACGTATTTTTAATTTTGCCCAGTGGCTACTAAACTTTTTTAATTTTTTAAATAATTAAAAATAAAAAGATAACATATCAGCCCACGGTCATTTTATAGCTCAACATGCCACATAAGGTGCCATTTGTGCAAACAAAAGTCTATCAGTATTACATGATATTAAAAGCTCATGGTTTAATTAAAATAAAAAAAATTATAGACCAATAAAGTGTTTACATTTATTTTACACAAAAATTAAAAGTATATTTAGCTATTAAATCATAGGTGCATAATCCGTATTCTTGTACAAAAAAGACACTAATCCCTCTTAGTTTCAAAACACCAATTTCCTCCTATAATTAGAGTTTAGAGCTTAAAATTTAGGTGCTTTTTGTTTAGAGTTTAGGATTTAAGAGTTAAGATTTATGATTTATAGTTTATGGATTTAAAATCTAAGGTTTAGTGTTTACGATTTTGAATTTAAGGATAGTTAAAGAAAAAATTTTTGTGCTTTGAAACTAAAGAGAATTACTATCTATTTGGTATAAGTATAAAGGTTTATGTATTTCACCCATTAAACCATTATTTTTAGGACTAAAGATTAATAATTAAATTGTTAAAACAGCAAAATCAAGTTTAATTTATAAAATAATAACACATGTTTAAATCACAAAAATAATAACACTTGTTTAAATAAAAAAAGATTTAAAAAATATTAAAATTTTTAAATCACATAACTTTTAAACAATTTATGATAGGAAGACATTTATCTCAATCATACATCTTCTAAAAGTTATAAAATAACTCATTTTTATCTTTTTCAAACTTATTATCATGCAAAATGTAAAGATTTTACGTTCATTTTTATTTAAAAATAAATATATTTTTATTATAAAATAAAAAATTATTTTTATTTCAAATATAAAAAACCTTTAAAATACTAAAACTTTTTATTTTTTAATTATTTAAGTTCATTCAAATATTTGTTTTTTAATACTTGCCATCGTTTTGTTTATTGGTTTTGATTCTTTTAGTAAGAGGTGTTTCATGTGTTGTATTATAGTGTTTCAATTTGGTAGGGACTTTTAGATTTATTTTATTTGGCTGATTAAAAAACAATTGACAGGATTATAATATACAGCATTTTGTGGCCTAGAACATGCATGCTTGTGAAATTAGAATCAAGCACCAAGTAGATGACATACTTACAATGTGTACGGTAAATCAAGACTTGAGCTCTGTGCCATAGAGAGAGAAAAAACGGAATAGTAAGAAGAAACACTACTTTGTTAAACATATCAGTTAATCTCTGTTTTGCCCTTAAAAAACATATGCTTTTGTGTTTTTGGAGATTTACTTTGTCAACTAAAAATAGTTTCTCACTGTACGTACTAGTATCAAAAACAACTCAGTGCCAATTTTTTTATTATTTAAAAGAGTTAATAGCACCTATAATCCCTATAATTTGGGTCGAATAACAAATTAGTCCCTATATTTTAAAACATAACAAATTGGTCCTTAAAATTACAATATTGTAACATATATGTCCTTTTGTCACTCAAACCGTCAATTTAACCGTTAAATGCCAACTGGACTACACGTGGCTTATATGTGTGTCTAATCATCTTTTGCATTTCACTGACATGGAATAATAAGAAATTAAAAAAAATTAAAAATCATTATAATTAAAAAAACCCTAAAAAGCAACAATCCTTCTGGCTCCTTCAATTTCACTTGCAAACCCTTATTACGTGAATGTTCTTTTAGGCAGCCATCAAAACTAAGCTTCGATTCCTTCCTTTTCTCCTTTATTTTTCTTTACTTTAAATTGGAGAACAAAAGCCCAATACCTTCCTGCAACTCTGAGCGCCAGCCAACCACCGAATCGCAACCTTTCCTTTCTCCCCTTTCTCCCCTTCCCTTCTAATTTTCCTAGTTTCTTCGCTGTCTCTCAAACTATCACGCCCAATTTCCAAAGATTCCAAGAACTTGAAAATTTTCCTTTTTTATATCTTCATTGTGATTTCTTCCCTAGATTCTTAAATTTGTGCTTGACTTGTTGATGGTTTCTACTCTTATTTTTATATATATTCCAAGGATATTTCCAATTTATGGATGGCTTGTTTGTTGTTGTGGATCTTGATTTGCCTCTTTTTTTATGTTGGTTGATTCTTGGTTAACTTACATGAAGTGGTTCAAGATTGCCAGGATTTTTGGGTTTTTGATTTCGATTGTGGGAATACATTGGTATTTAACTATTTTGCTTTTGTTGAGAGTAGGGCTGTAAGGGTTGATGAAGACCAGGCTAGGTGTTTTTTTTTTTTTGTGATTTTAGCAAGGGAGGTGTAGTATGTGTCTTTGCAAAATTGTTTGGGTTTAATGGGTCGACCTTCATCTTGATGTTTTTTATGGTGCTCTGTTTCGTTCAAGTTCTAGATTTGAAATAGGATAAATTCTTGTTTTAAACTATGTTGCATATGAGTTGCTCGATGGTATGTTTGAATCAAAGTGCTGACTCTTTAGGTTGATGTTTCCGCGACCCTAAATGGCTTTGTCTAGATGGTCCAATTGGTATGGGATATGTGCGAAGGACATTCTTGCTTGGCTTCTTCCTTTGCTGAGTTTTCCCTCTGCTTTCCCTCTCTTCTTCTTTTTCTTCTTCTACTTGACAAAGCTCAAAAATGATTTTTTTTAATTATATCGAATATATTAAAAATAATTTTAGGATTTTTTTAATTATAATGATTTTTATTTTTTTAACTTTGTAATATTCCATGTTAGCAAAACACAAAAAATGATTAGGCACAAATGCAAACCACATGTTGCCTAGTTGGCATTTAACGACTGAATTGACGGTTTTAGTGACAGAAGGACATATGTGTTACAATATTGTAACTTTAAGGACCAATTTGTTATGCTTTAAAATCTATGGACTAATTTGTTATTCGGCTCAAATTATAGGGACTACAGATGCTATTAACTCTTTAATTTTAAAAAAATAATTATTATTTTATTTTTTTATAAATTAAAATTTATATATATAAATATAATACTAATAATAAAAAAACATATTCATAAATATTATAAAATAAAATTATTACTGCTATAAAATTAAACAGAATACTACAAATATAATACTAATAGAATACTAATATGTTAATTGAAAAATGCTAATGGTAGTTACTTTTACCATCACATTGCAACATTCTCTGTCTTATTGGATCACATCACTTTTAGGTTTACGTGCAAACCAGTTACCTACTATTATATGTTACTTGAAAAGTGTTTTTTAGCATCACATATTTTAGTTTTTCAATTTCTCACGTGGGTAATGGGATTTTTATCATTTTATATTTTAAAGACTGAGCAACAACATCAAATAAAGATTTAAAGTAGGCTAAAATATTAAAAAAACCTTGAAACTTTATCACTATATTTAAACAAGTCTTATACTTTTATTGTATTCAAAAAAACTCTTAAACTTTAATTTGTATTTAAGTAAACCCTTAAATTTTAATTTGAGTATTCAAATAAGCCCTTGATCTTTATTTTGTATTTAAATGAACCTTTAACATAAATCAATTCGCTATAGGAGTGAGCATTTGATTGATTTTTCGAATGGATTTTGAAACTGAACTTCTTATATAAAAAAATCGATTATATTATAATATATTATATAATATTTATATATTTATATTATATATAATATATTTAAAAAATATTGATTAATTCAATTAGTTTGATTTGTAATTTTAGATATCGAGTTAATTGCAGAAACAACCTCAAATACTGACTTGAATTCAAAATTGATTTAACTAAATCAAATTAGTAACGAAAATCGCTTTGATCCTATGTTAGTATAATTGATGGACCAGATTGTTTAGAGATGTTGCCTTGTGATGATAGCAAGTTTAGAGCTCTTAAAGTTATTTTAAAATATACAATTATCAGGTGACATATGTGGCCAAAGTGGGAGATTGTTGGGAAATTCTTTAGTGGGCCTACATATATCAATTAATTGTACATTACAGGTTATCTGTTTAGTCCACTTAAAAGTGATTAAATAAAGTTTAAGTTATTGGACTTTAGGGCATCTCAATTAGTATGGGCTTTGCAATGTGTAGAGACCCAATATTTTATTTTATTTTCATGATGAGCCAAAATAAAATAAAATATACTTCAAGTATAAATAAGTTATGGTCCCCAGTCTAAACATAACTTAATTCTCACAACAAATCCCATCATTGAGTGAGATACATATTCTCTTAAAAGTTTAGACGTGGAATACTCTAACATCAAGAAATCAATTCCAATGAATTCAGGTACGCTTCCATATTACTATATTCTTAATGATTAAACATGAGATCCTGGATATGTTTATTTGTATGAATTTCAACAAGTGAATCTTATTAAACTTTTTTAATATGTATTTTAAAGATTTAATTATTAATTTACTATTTTACTGTCATTATATGTCAAACATATCGAGTCAAGCTTGAGCAGTTCGAGTATTTTAATAAGTCGAGCTCGAGCTTCAAAAACGAAACTTGATTGAGCTCGAGCTGCTTCGAATTTTCAAGTCGAACCAAACTCGAACTTGGTACTACATCATCTCAACTTGACTTAATTACATCTCTACATGTATCAAATATAAAATTCCCTATTCCACGCACCATTTCTTTTCTGTCTTATTTCCATTCTGTCGTGCATTACTTTTCGATTTTGCTTTATTAGCTAAATGCTTAATCTTTGTGGACTGTAACACAATTTCATTTTGTTAAAGGTGCAACGAGAGAGGCCTCCGGTATTAAGAGATGCTGAGCAGATCCCTCTATCGGTGCACCAGGCTGCAACACTCAACAAAGACTTTGTTCGTGGAACTGCTGGTGCTTGAGTTTTCTCGAACATTTTCTTTGTTTAAGGTGTTTGCATGATCATACTTTCTACTTTGGTTGTGTATTGTTCTTTGTTTAAAGTGTTTGCATGATCATAAATTTTATTAATTTTGGTATTATTGGTTGGTAAAAAGATAAATGATACTTTGTCTAATATTTTGTTACATATTTTCATATTTTTATAAATCAAATATATAAATTTGTGGGATTTGCTTTGCTCTTCATTTTGCAGCTTTTTCTATCCTTTCCCTTCGTCCCCCCTTATCCGCTCAGTCCTGACAATAGAGAGTTTTCATGTTTGAAAAACAAAGTCAAGGATTTTGCATCTTACGTTCATTAGGCTTCCCTCCAAAAACATTAAGGCTTTTATTTGGTATTATGAAAAGAAAATTACTTAATCAAATGATTAAGTTACAAAATAAAAAAAATTTTATAAAACATAACTATTTAATTAATTAATTTTCCTTCCTCATCCTTTTCTTTCCATCTTACCCAGCAAAGCCTTAAGTTGGAATTTCAAACAAAGGCAAAGTTGTTCCCCTAAACATTTTGACAAAAAGGTACTCAACTTGTCAATCAACCCACAATATGTTGGGCCATGTTTGGTATATAATAGGATGAAGAAAGTGCTAGAATGGTATAAACTTACAAATAGGATTGAATTAGGTGATATTATTTTATTTTATGTTTGATGTGTATAAGAATCAATTGTAAGATAGAATGATTTTTATATTTTTTTTCATCATATGTAAAATTAAGAGTATGATAAAATTTTTTTTTAATTTATCAAAAGTATTCATTTTTAAATTAAATATAATTTAAATTTAAAATTTTTCGATAAATATAATTCAAAGATTTTTTTAATTTCTATAGTTAAAAGTTATTTTTTAAAAGTGAATTTTCAATAAAATATTTATTTTTTAAAAAAATTAAATGTTTTCAAAAAATCGATTTTGTTAAACATATATTTTTTTATTACAAACATTTCTCTATATTTTTTACTATTTTTCTTTTACTTTCTTTTTTATTTTTTTATTTTGATTTACAATTTAAATTTAAAATAATTTTTATGATTTTAATTTAAACATATTTATCTTAGAAAAATGAATTTTTCAAATAAGTTGATTGTTTTGAAGAAAATACCTTGAATTTTCAATAAAAAATGTACCTTTTTTATTTTATTTTTCCATTTTCTTTTTATTGCCAAAAATAAAGAAAAAGAAAAAAATCTAAAAAGATAAAAAAAGAAAAAAATACTACCTAAATGTAAAAGTTATTATAATCATTCATAATAATTTTTATATTTAAGAATTAAATTAAAAAATTATTTTGAGAATCAATTATTTAAAAAAATCAAAAATTATTTTTTTTATAAATTATTTTTTATCTAAAATATATTTTTCTTTATCCAAAAAAGAAAAAATAAAAAAGAGAAAGAAAGAAATAAGGAAAAAAGAGGTAAAAAAAGAAAAAATAATTTAGAATAACCAATTAATCAATGAGCATTGTCATCTTATTAAAGTTTAAGTTAATTTTTAAATATAAGTTTTAAAAATAAAATATAAGTATCTATCACCTAATCACATGAGATTAGAAAAAAGAAAAAAAAGGAAAGAAATAAATAAAGAAAAAAGAGGTAAAAAAATTAGAATAACCAATTAATCAATGAGCATTGTCATCTTATTAAAGTTTAAGCTAATTTTTAAATATAAGCTTTAAGAATAAAATATAAGTATCTATCACATGAGATTAAAAACAATCTTTACTTTTCGAAGAAGATTAATTCATCTTATACTAAGAGGATGACTCAATCCAATATTTCCTTCATATGATTGAATGATAATTATCCTACTCTGTCTTTCATTCATGCACTAAACATGACATTATTTCTAAATATGATATAACAAAATAAAAATTTTTGAGTATGTATCTTTTTCATTTTCAAAATCATGAAAGCTATAAAATGCTTTTTGTCAAAATCCACTAGTGCATATTCATTGTGTCATATACCTTTTTTATTCAAAACCAATTAAATGAATTTCAAGACTTTAACTCATGCATGTTCAAAACAAAGCATAGTTTTCAAACACTCAAAATATGAAATGCAAGCTTTTAACAGCTATAGGAACGTGATTCCAAAATGAAATGTCAAGGATGTCATATCTCATCATTGTACAAAGCTATCTTATGGACATATCAGGTATTCAGTTACAATCATATCATTCTTTTATTTTCACATGAATCACTTGACTACTATGTCCTCATAATGCTATAAAATGTCTTAGAGGTCGTATAAGCTGTTAATTATATGATTATATTCAATTCATGCAAATATCAATGTTACCAATTTCAAAACAATTTAGAATCAAAACCAAGATCATTTACCACTAGAACATCATCACATATCTAATTCTTCAATCATTTTTTTTTTAAATCTCGATGTTCAACCAGAGAGTTACTAAACTGATTCTAAACTTGTTTATACCATAATTTCGTATGATTTAACCTCAATAGTAATATAATTAAATGACGTACATATCGAATCAATTTGCCACAATTCAATATCACTATCATTCATTACACACCACAATACCGAAACAAAAAACCCCTACCATCAGTGTGGGTCCTTTTATTATCTCATGTATTCTCAATGATATAAAATGATAAAATTATCTAAATGTTAAACCCTTGCCATATCAATAATTTCACCTTCGAACTATTCCACAATCAAGAAATTGAAATTATTAAACACCAAGATCATTACTATCTATTCGGTTTCATTAAAAATTCCACAATTCAACATTTGATCATATAATTGCCAACTCCTCAATTAAATGTTATATCAGATAATCATCCGATTTAACAATTCTATATAACCTATACAATATAAATCTACCACGGACTTATATAAAAGTCATACCATACTTCTATGCTTAGTGCTCTACATTAAGCCGCACCGGACTCATGTTTGTCACCTTAGCATCGCGCCTTGAGCTTTGCACGTGTACACCAAGCTTAGCTAAGTCTGCGTTTGTCACCTTATCATTACGCTACATATTTAATACTACTAAGACAACTTAGTGTCCATTCAATAAAATTATAACTATTTTTTTATAAAAATTAAACGGCATTCGCTTACCGATTCTCTTACCAAATTTCTGTACTAATTCTAGCAAGTATTAAATCTCTCATCCATACTCAGCTTGCTCAACATAGCCATTAACCGGCCAAATCAGCTCTTAAAGCACCTCAAATAAACACTAACACCATGTTTGAATAGACATTAGTAAGGGAAAGGAATGGAAAGGAAAAGAATGTAAATTAAAGGAAAAAAGAGGAAAGGAAAGGTTACATATACCCTTTGTTTAGATAACTAAAATTTATAAAAGAAAGGAAAGGAAAGTAATTTTATCAATCATTGTTTTGTTAAGTAATAAAAAGGAAATGAAATGAAATGAAATGATTCATTATAATGTTTTTTTTTCAATTATAATCTCTTTTGTTTTAAATTTTATAATATAATAAAGTTAAATTTAATATTTTACATGTTAAATTTTTTTTCAAATTTCATTTCCTTCCTGTTTACCTTAAATTGGAGTTTTAAAAAAACTAAGTCAAGGGAAAATGAGGGGTGCTTACTCTTCCTCCCTTTCCTTTTCTTAGCTAAAAAATTTTCTCAAAAAAGGAAAAAGTTTTCAACATTTCCTTGTTTTACTTAATTCTCTTTTCCTTTCTCTTCCTCACCTCCAATCCAAACATAATCCAAACATATGGTAAAAGAATTAGTTTAGAGCCTTTAAACTCAGCCTTGAAGAACTCCCAAAATTTTAGCCTTTAATTAGCCAAAATGCTACTGTGTCCAACCCCTTTTAAAGACCCAAAATAGCTCACAAAGACTTATTATTCTAGCTCAAAGTTTTAGCCTTTAATGGCTCCTATTTCAACCTTTGATCCATCTCTTTTTAGTTATATATTCAACCTAGAATCATGCTCGATTCAACAGCAAATACTTACTGTTTTGGGCCAAAAATCCAGCTTTTCAAACACCACCTTCACACCCTGGCAGCCCCTTTCTTCCACTCCAAATCACCGGTCTTAAAATGCCAACCTCCAAAATCAGCCCTATTCAATAACGTTTAGGACTCCATTTCAACCTTCAAAATCCACCTCAAACCACCGTTTTCCCTTGTTTCTTTAGGGCTGCAACACCGTCCAAAAGTAATCTTAACGGCTCCAAAACGCCAACCGAACAGCTCCTCAACTCAGTACCTAAATAGCCCTATCTTAGCCTCGCAACAACCCCTAACCCAAGCTTAAGAATCCCTGAAATGGCCATGTTTTATTTTAGAAAAACCACTTTTCTGAACTCTAAAAGCAAGCATTGAACACAGCAAAAACTCCTATACTAATGCCACTCGAGAGCCTTGCTTCTTCTTGATTTCCTTTGCCCATTGCAACCTTTCTCCTCTGCTTTCATTTTTCTTTGTCCCTCACATGTCGCTCCCTTCCTTCTAGTTTCCTCTTCGCCTTTCTCTTCCCGTTTCTTTTCTTTGCTTTTTCAATTTAATAGACATGAGGGAGGTCGGGTGAGTGAAGGGAGAAAGATGAGGGAGAAAGATGAGGGAGAGAAAAGGATAGTTGGGTGGAGTTGGTGAGAATAAGGGAAGGAAGAGGCAGAGAGTGTTCTGCCTCCTAGCAAAACCGATCGGGTTGGAGGGGAAAACTTCCCCCCAACTCTATTTTTTTAATATTCATTTTCATTGCATTTTTCTTTTATAAATTATATTATTTATTTTTTATTTTTTCCTTTGGTGATGCAGATAATTTAGTCTGCTAAGTAAACTTACCCAAGTCTGCTGAGCAGACTTGTTAGTGGACAAGCTTCCTTCCAATAAATATATTATTTTATTTTTTTAATTATATATATATATATTAATATTTATATATAAATATGTTTCCATTGGTAATTATATATTTATAATATGTATTTTTATTGTTTTATATTTATAATTTATACTTACTAAATAGCAAATATATATTACTAAATAGGTAATATATATATTTATAATTTATTTTTAATATTTATATTTATAAATACTTTTATAATTTTTATGTTATTTTGGTTTGATAAAAATCATGACACATCATAGGTTAAAATACTGATGGATATAAAAGTTATTCTCTTAATAAGTGAATGGGCACCATATGGCACTTTATTACCCTTTAGAGGCAATTTTTTTATTTTGCAAATTTATAGTTAGTTTAAATTTTTTTATTAAATTGAAAATATTAAAAATAAAATTGGCCATGTGATAGACAAAAAAACAAAAAAATAAACTTATTATAAAGAGAAGAGAGATGTTGAAATATTCAAAAAAATTGAAAAGAATTAAATCAAATATTTATAATTTTTTCTTTTATACATACTATAATTATTTTTCCAATGTTAGAATAAAAAAATGAAGCGAAAGATATGAAAAGTGGAGAGAGGAAAAAAATTAAAATTCAAAGAATTTTTTTAAGAAACTAAAAATATTCATGTAATAAAAAATATATTCAAAATTACGTATTAGTTTTTTTTTTTCAAAATTCAAATTAAATACTCAAAAAATTTGATTTTATAAAAAGTGAAATAAACTACTAAAATTCAAATACCAAAGATTCGAAAAATTTCAAGTCAAATCATAATTCCCATTTTCATTTTTATAATTCTCAAAATTTGAAAATTACAAAACTATAAAATCTAATAAATATTACAAATAATATTAAAATTTTAAAAATAATAAAATTATACTATAAAACAAAAAATTCCAAAAGTCATTTTTTAAAACTTAAACACAAATAAGCACAAAAAATTATAAAAAATAAATCTACAAATAAAAAACTTTCAGAAAAATTCTTTAAATATGAAAATTGAAAGCTATAAAAGAGAAAATAAAATAATAAATAAGTAATTTTAATATTAAATACTTATAGATTAAGAAAAATAAAAAGAAAACGTGGTGGTAGGGAATTAATCTAATCTAAAAAAAGATAAAAATTAAATATAAATAAAATGATTAATCAATACATTAAACATTGTCATTTTTATTTAATAAATTAATATTTTAAAAATAATTATCTTGATTTATTATTATTTTTAATAAATACTATTTACAATATTTTTTACGAAAAAATTCATGTAAAGCAGGGGTTTGATCCTAATTTCAATAAAAAATGCATAACAATATACTTATTTATATTTTTATTTCAATTTTAAATTGTCCAAAAATAATATAATTTATAATTCATTAAATAATTGTATAATTAATAATTCTACTAGTAATTTAAAAGTCTTGATATTTTTATAAGTTTAATTTTATAGTAGTAATATTTTATTCTATAATTTTTATGAATTTATTGTTTTTATTATTGGCATTTTATATACATATATGGGGTAAATTTTGATTTATAAAAGGTTTAATAATCAAATAAGCTCTCAACCTTTAGCCAAAATTCAGCCCTCAACATTTTATTGCATGAAATTCAGTCCATAAACTTTTTATTTCAATGGAAATAAACCCTCAACCTTTTACAATTATGCAATTAAGTCAAAAACTGTTAAATGACACTAACTGCCGTTAGTTTTGCATACGTGGCAGCTGACGTGGATAGCTTAGTTAGTTGCCACGTGGCATGCCACGTATGCAAAACTAACGACAGTTAATTTATTTAACAGATTTGGTCTATTTCTATTAAAATAAAAGTTTATAGATTGAATTTTATGCGATAAAATATTAAGGGTTGAATTTTATTTTGGATTAAAAATTGAAGGCTTATTTAGCTATTAAACTTTTAAAAAAAATAAAATATAATACTAATTGATCATTTAAAATCGATATGAGTACAACTGTACCGTACGTGAGAAACTCATTTTTAGATGGAACTTAAATCTGACATAAACACAAACACATTTGCATTTTAAGGGCAAAATAGATATTTGACTTTGTAAGTATGCCCTATTCTTGAGAATTTCTAAATGAAACTTTTTTTTTTACTCTTTATACCCCTATATTTTTCAATGAATTACTATTTATTACAAATGAATTAGGGTATGAAAAATAAGAAGTAGGGTATATTTAAAAATTCTCATCTGGTCGACAAGTCGTGTGTTTCTTCTTAGTGCTTGGCCGGTCTCTTGTGTTCTTTCTCTCTCCATGGCTTCATCCTCTCTCATCCTTCCTCTTGCATCCCTTCCTACCCAGAGCAGATTTTTGGCCTTAGATTTAAGAGATCTATCTGGGATCTATAATATAGTTAGCTTTTTTTGGTTTGGGTCCTCAACCTTTATCACATCAGGGAAATCGGGAACTGTTATGTTTTGTTGCTCGTACGTCAAAGGATGGTAAGTTTTTGGGCATTGGTTTTGGTTAGCTTCTTGGATGTGTTTTAGATTTATGATGATTCATGTTTTAAGCCTTGATCTTGTTTTCTTGATCTTTGGATAGAAAAGTCTTGATCTTTGGTCCTAGTTTTTGCACAGGAGTGGTTGATTCTATTTTAATTCTTTGGCCTGGATTGTATAATTCATAGTTGGTTTTAACAATGCAGATCTTTGCAGATCTGCTAAGTTGCTTGTCTTTGTGCAAGCTCAAGCCTTAATCTTTTACACGGTACCTGAACAAGACATCTGTTCTTTCTTTTACTTCACCTCTTTCAATTCTCCTAATGAAAACTGAAGCAGAACACGCGTGAAGGAGAACTGCGTTTGGGCTAGTTCTTATTAATCCAGAACTCATCTGTTCGACAAGTCTTCTTCTTGGCCGTTCTCTTCTGTTCTTTCTCTCTCCATGGCTTCATCCTCTCCCATCCTTCCTCTTGCATCCCTTCCTACCCAGAGCAGATTTTTGGCCTTAGATTTAAGAGATCTATCTGGGATCTATAATATAGTTAGCTCTTTTTGGTTTGGGTCCTCAGCCTTTATCACATCAGGGAAATCGGGAACTGTTATGTTTTGTTGCTCGTACGTCAAAGGATGGTAAGTTTTTGGGCATTGGTTTTGGTTAGCTTCTTGGATGTGTTTTAGATTTATGATGATTCATGTTTTAAGCCTTGATCTTGTTTTCTTGATCTTTGGATAGAAAAGTCTTGATCTTTGGTCCTAGTTTTTGCGCAGGAGTGGTTGATTCTATTTTAATTCTTTGGCCTGGATTGTATAATTCATAGTTGGTTTTAACAATGCAGATCTTTGCAGATCTGCTAAGTTGCTTGTCTTTGTGCAAGCTCAAGCCTTAATCTTTTACACGGTAAGTATTCTGAAATTTTAACATTTGTTTGGTTCTTATTCTAATTTTATGATTTAGGCTGAATTTTGTGATTAATTAATAGTTTTTATACTAGGTACCTGAACAAGACATCTGTTCTTTCTTTTACTTCACCTAACCCACCCACTTACCTCTTTCAACTCTCCTAATTTTTGCCCTATCCCACCCACACTTTCTTTCTATTTTTGTCATGCATTAATTTTTTATTTTGCTTCATTCGTTAAATGTTTAATCTTTGTGGACTTTTATGTGATTTTATTCTGTTAAAGGTGCAACAGAGATGCTGAACAGATTCTTCTACTGCTGCACACTGTGTTGGTGGAGCTACTGGTGCCGGAGCTTTCTTGAACATTTGGTCAGTCATGGGTATTAGTTTAAGGTGTTTGCATGATCATACATTCTGCTTTGGCAGTAAGAAAATGAGATTATACTGTTGTTTTTAGAGTTGCTACCTGCTACAGCTGATTGTAGCGTAAGAAAATTGGATTTTTTTCTTATAATTTTATTAATTTTAATATTTTTGGTTGGTTGTGAATATTTGGAAAGAAGATAAATGATGCTTTGTCCAATAGTTTATTACATATTTTCATATTTTTATTAATCAAATATGTAAATTTATGGGGTTTGCTTTGCTCTTCATTTTGCAGCTTTTTCTATCATCTGCCCTTCATCCTTCCTCATTCATACAGTCTCGACAATGGAGAGTTTCTATGGTTGAAAAACAAAGCCATCTTAGGTTCTTTGGGCTTCCTCCAAAAACAGTGGAATTTCCTTGAACGTTTGTCAAAAGGTACTCAACTTTTCAGTCAATTATAAATTGGATTAGATGATATCATTATATGGGGTATGTATAAGGATTAAGAATAGGATAGGATAATTTTTGTACATTTTCATCATATTTGTTATGTATGATAAAATAACTTTTTTTTTAATTTATAAAAAATATTCTTTTTTAAAGTAAATATAATTTAAATTTATAATTTTTTAATAAATATATTTCGAAGATTTTTTAACTAAAAAAATATTATTATAAATTTCTATAATTCAAAGTTATTTTTTAAAAAGGTTAATTTTCAATAAAATATTGAATTTTTAAAAAGATTAAATGCTTGCAAAAAATTGATTTTTTATAAAAATATATATTTCTTTATATTTTTACTTTTTTTCTTTTTTATTTCTTTTTATGATTTAAATTTAAAATATTTTTTTTATTTTAATTCAAATATATTTATTTTAGAAAAATGAAATTTTCAAATAAGATGATTGTTTTAAAAAATACCTTGAATTGTAATAAAAAAATATTTTTATTTTTTCTTTTTCTTTTTTTTATTGTCGACAAGAGAAAAAAAAGAAAAGAATATAAAAAAAATACTAGCTAAATTTAAGTGTTCAAATTTTATAATTTAAAAATTATAATTCATAATAAATTTTATATTTAAGAGTCTTTCCCTCCGGTGATTTTTTATTTGGCAGAGAAAGAATATTATTGTTGATGAAATGAGAATATCTACAATAATATCCGAAGAGATAATATCAGCCTATATTATCCAATTCTAGAACTCACCATGAGATAAACTAGAAATTATCTCCTTAAGCCTAGAACACTGCATGAATTAAATTGCATGTGGAGTTGGCAAGCCGTCTCTGTTGAGATTCGAGGGCGGAGGTAAATTTACCAAACTTGATAGATCCATCCCCTTCCTGGCCATCTTTGCTACCCAATCAGTAGCATCGTTTGCATCTCTCCTAATCCAGTTGCACTTGAATCCAGATAGTCTTATGCTTCTTTTTTGAATCTCTTGAATGATAGGATATATCTTCCAATGTCTGGATTTTCCCGTGTATCACCTCTTTGTATACCAGTTCCAAATCTGTCTCTAACATGATTCTTTCCGGGTTACAACTCTGAGCCAACCTTATTCCCTTCTTGACTGCTTTAAATTCTACTTCCAAAGGATTTTCAACCCCTATGTTAGTTCCCTTTCCAGCTATTAGTTTTCCATTCGAATCTCTGATTACCACTCCAATGCTACATCGTCTTGGTTTTTAAAAGAACCATCTGCATTGATTTTAAACCCTCCTTTTGGTTTAGACCAGCTCTGTTTTGGTCCTGAGCTCTTCTGATAATCTTGACTTTTATTCGTCTGTGTTAACTGTACTAATTTTGCAATCAGACTAGAAGCAGACCTAATACATCTATAAGGACCAGGACTTTGATTCTTGAAAATCTTTGCATACCTACGTTTCCAGATTAGCCAACATATAAGTGCAATTGTCATGCATATTTAGTTGTCTATCATCCCTTGTATAAACAGTATTGTAAAGAAACTCCCTCAGCCAGCTCCAATATGTAGTGATCTACTGTTGATTAACTCTAATGCCCAAATCCACACCAAACCATACAAGTATGCTCCATTCGTAAGTCAGGACAATATGTTCAACAATTTCTACCTCCATATGATGTAATCCGCATATTGGAGGCTCCTTGATCTTTTTTTTGGTAGGAACTATATTACTGCAAGCCCTCCATATAAAACATCTTATTTTCACCTTATTTTTGTAGGAGTTGGTATCCTCCATATCTGGCGCCAAATCTTTTCATCAACTGTTGATGAAGAGGAAGGTCTATTCAACTGATTCATTTCCCTATTCTCAACCAAACTATATCCAAACTTCATGTGTAGATTCCATCTTCAAGGATTGGCCATATTAATTTGTCACTTTCCCCATTTAAACAAAAATTAAATTCCTGAATAGAATTCAGCTGGTCCTCATTGAAAAATTCTGATATAGCCTTCAGACTCCATTGCTTGGTTTCATAATCAATGATACCAAATCTTCCCATTCTAGTCCAATTGTCTTGCCAATATTCACACTATCCCCATTCATCACTTGCCCAGCCACATTATCTTTCGCAAAATTCCTTCCCTTGATTATACTGGCCTATGCCTATGATGCTTTAGCTCCTTTCCTGGCTTCCTAGATGGAACAATCATAAAAATACTTCCCCTTCAGCACCTTAACCCATAGAGAATCAGGATTCAAAGCAATTCTCCAACAACTGTTGAACAAATTTAAGTCTCTAAACCCCATTCCTCCTTTGCTCTTTCCTCTTGTTAAGCTTAACCAACTCATCCAATGAATTTTTATTCTCCTCCTTAGATTGTCCCCGCCAGAACTTGGCTAAAGCAACATTTATCTCATCACAAGTTTTCTTAGGAATTTTGAACACCTGCATAGTATGGATCAGCCTAATAGTAGCTACAACCTTGATGAGTACTTCTCTTCCACCTTAGGTCAGTAACTTCCCTTTCCATCCTTGAATCTTCATCAAAATCTTCTCTTTTATATGATTCAGTGCTGCTCTCTTAGTCATTCTCCAAAAAGAAGGAATCCCCAAATGGGCACCGTGATTTATAGCCTCTTTAACTCCCAAATTGTCTTCAATAGCTCTTTAACACAAATATTAGTTTTAGCAGGAAGAAAAAACAGTGAATCATTTGTAAATAGTAGATGGGAAACCATTGGACAATTCCAACCAAGTTTGACTCCACTAAGCCAATGAGATTCAATTGACTTATTAACTAATCTAGAAAGGACATCTATTATGAACAGAAAAAAGTAAGGGGATAGAGGATCCCCTTGCCTAAGAACTCTAGTAGGAAATCAGTATTAGAATGCTTACCATTGACAACAAAGTTGTAGGAGACAGGAGAGATACATTCGATTATCTGTCCTGTCCTATCCAATGAGTCTGAAATCCAAGTTTATTCATAACCCTAGCCTAAAAATCCCACTCCATTGGGTCATAGGCCTCTCGTGATTGAATGTTCAATTATCTAAAGTGAATTGATTTCTTTATTTAAAGGTGCATTTAGTGGCCTGTAATTGTAGGGACACCAAAGCTTACTTCTGGTTATGTCGATTAAACCACTCGAATTTGGCATATTGAGATTTGTGGTTATGTAACGGCCTTTCCTTTTTCTACTTTTCTAGATGAAACCCTTCTTTACTTGGTCTTTTTTTTTTTTAAATTTTGCATATATTATTTCATCATATCTTAGGCACATTTGATTTTGCAAATTTATCTGAATTCAATTTGGATTGTTTACCTTAATTTGGAATGTTTTTAAGTGTTGTCTAGAGTAAAATTTATGTTGTTTACAAACTAAACAATGCAGTTAAGATTTTGGATGTTAAAATCTAATAATATTCCATTGCTAATAGAGGGATATTTTGTGATCGCAGTGTAGGGTAGAGCTGGCAATCTTATACACGACATAATTATACGATACAAAAACGATACGAATATAAGACATGAGGTGACACGAATTAAAATTAACTAAATTATATATCAATATTGTAAAAGCTAAAAATAAGTTAAAGAATAAGATTTTATGTTTTTCGTGTTAACACGAATTTTAACACGAATTTATCGTGATTTACATGACACGAAAACGAATTAGGAACACAAATTGTCAGGTAGTGCCAAATTGAGGGTCACACTAATGTTGAGACCCTAAACATGTTGATATCATAACAATTGCATTAGGTGATAAGACTTTGTTTGTGGGATGCTTAATGCGATTTTGCATTATTGTTTATAAAAGATTGAAGAGTGAAGGGGCAGAAAACTATAGTCGAGCTGCAATTTTTATGTTGAATATTAGGAACGCTTAAAATTTAAAGAAGATCAGTAAGAAATTTATGTACTTTGCATTCATTTAAAAGCAAGCAATTTGTTTGTCTTGATACAGTTAAAGTCTCAACATAGTTAAAAGAAAACAATTTGTCTGTGAATAATCTTTTCACAAGGAAAGAGATTCACAAGAACCTTCAAAAGTGAAGGCTTACTTATGCCAGAGTTGTCTGTTGCCTAAGCTGAGTCGGTGTAATTGAAGTTCATTCTTTTTTTCTAGCATTCCCAGCAGCTGAAGATACTCCTCTGTGCTTTCGGGCTTTTCCTTTTCCAGTTGAAGGTACAATAACAGCCATGTTCCTTGTAATAGATTTCAGTGGGTGGTAAGTTTTTGGTTTATTTTTGTCAGGTTTGACAAAAGTATTCTTTTCCTTTTTGTGCTTTTCAACTTCGATGGTTCCTCCAATCTGAACTGGTGGATTGCATAAGGTGCAGGTTAGATTGAGTCTGTTTGCAATAAATCAAGTTGAAACATAAATACAAAGAAACTGGAGTCTTGCAAGAAGTCTAGTTGATAAATAAAGACATAAAGAACAAATGTAGATGACATAAGTGGATTAAGGAACTAAATTGTGATTGAGAAAAAGTATTTAATAATTTAGGGGAGAGTATCAGAAACTCTAACAGTAAAAGTAGAAAAGGTAAGTCGGCCCTAACTTCAACAGGTCATCAGTTCATATTTTAGGAATAAAGAATTGCATGAAGATGAAAAGAGGACTCTAAGTTGTATAGCCTCAATAAGTCAGATATTTCTGAATAGAATAGAATTTTAACAGTTCATATTAACAACGTTGGTAATTTAAAGAACTACAAGGAGATGAGAAGAAAGTTACAAGTTGTATTGTTGTATTCATACATTAGTATATTTGAGAGTATGATAGAGCTTAATAATCAGTAACAGTGAGTAATTAAATGGATGTATGATTGTGTGGTTACGAGCAAAAAAAACTAAGGTGGAGTTGTGTGATATTTTTAAAATTCGAGAGCATTAGAATATAAGTCTACATGTATTGGGAGAATCTAAACGTCTATTCAGAAGATTCCAATCCATTAAGAAAATTTAAACAAATTTAGACAAATAACCCTATATTTAAACACGTCTATTAGGTATATATATAAATGAGGTTTATAGAACGTTGTTTTTACGTCGCTTGACGTAGTCATCGCGCTCAGCCCTAGAAAGATGATTGCTTCTCTCACCTGTAGGCGAACTCTCTTATTTTTTACCGATGTCGAGTAAGCTTTTACTACATTTCAGATCTTTTATTAATCCAGATCTGTGTATTAGACGTTTAAATTTTCTTAATAGATTGGAATCTTCTGAATGGACGTTTAGATTCTCCCAATTGATGTTTAGATTTTCTGAATAGATCGAAATCTTTTGAATTGATGTTTAGATTTTGAGTGAATTGATGTAATCAGTCTCTTGATTTAACTTAATCCAATCCACTCACAAAATCTACATGTCCATTCAGAAGATTTTGATCCATACAGAAAATCTAAACATCAATTGGGAGAATCTAAACGTCCATTCAGAAGATTCCAGTTCATTAAGAAAATCTAAACATCTAATACGCAGATCTAGATTAATAAAAGATATAAAATGTAGTAAAAGCTTACTCGGCATTGGTAAAAAATGATAGAGTTCGCCTACAGGTGATAAAAGTAATCGTCTTTTTAGGACTAGGCGCAATGAGTAGGTCAAGCGGTGTAAAGACGACGTTATATAAACCTCATTTATATATATACACGTAATAGACGTGTTTAAAGATAGAGTTATTTGTCTGAGTTTGTTTAGATTTTCTTAATGGATTGGAATTTTCTGAATGGACGTTTAGATTCTCTCATAGATGTAGACTTACATTCTTATGCTCTCGAATTTCAAAATTATCACACAACTCCACCTTAGTTTTTTTTGCTCGCAATCACACAATTATACAGCCATTTAATTGCTCATTGTTATTAATTACTAAGTTCTATCATACTCTCAAATATACTAATGTATGAATGCGGCAATATAACTTGTAATTTTCTTCTCATCTCCTTGTAGTTCTTCAAATTCCAACATTGATAATATGAACTGTTAAAACTCTATTATATTCAGCAATATCTGACTTATTGAGGCTACACAACTTGGAGTTCTCTTTTCATCTTCATGCAATTCTTCATTCCTAAAATATGAACTGATGACTTGTTGAAGATAGGGCTGGCTTACCTTTTCTGCTCTTACTGTTAAAGAGTTTTTGATGCTATCTCTCCTAAATCATTAAATACTTTTTTCCAATCACAATTTAGTTTCTTCTTTAATCCACTTATGTTATCCACATTTGTTTTTTATGTTTTTATTTATCAACTAGACTTCTTGCAAGACTCCAGTTTTTTTGTATTTATGTTTCAACTTGATTTATTGTAGACAGACTTGATCTAACCTGCGCTTTATGCAATCCGCTAGTTCAGATTGGAGAAGGAACCATCGAAGCTGAAAAGCACAAAAAGGGAAAGAATACTTTTGTCAAACCTGACAAAAATAGACCAAAAAATTACTACCCATTGAAATCTATTATAAGGAACATGGCTGTTATTGTACCTTCAACTTGGAAAGGAAAGGCTCGAATGCACAAAGGAGTATCTTTAACTGCTGGGAATGCTATAGAAAAAAAGAATGAACTTCAACTGCACCGGCTCAGCTTAGGCAACAGACAACTTTGATAAAATTAAGCCTTTACTTGTGAAGGTTCTTGTGAATCTCTTTCTTTGTGAAAAGATTGTTCACAGACAAATTACTTTCTTTTAACTATGTTGAGACTTTAACTGTATCAAGACAAACAAGTTGCTTGCTTTTAAATGAATGCAAAGTACATAATTTTCTTATTGATTTTCTTTAAATTTTAAGCGTTCTTAATATGCAACATAAAAACTGCAGCTCGACTATAGTTGTCTGCTCCTTCACTCTTCAATCTTTTATAAACAATGCAAAATCGCATTAAGCATCCCACAAACAAAGTCTTATCACCTGATGCAATTGCTATGATATCAACATGTTTAGTGTCTTAACATTAGTGTGACCCTTAATTTCGCACTACCTGACAATTTGTGTTTCTAAGTCGTTTTTGTGTCATGTATAATCGTTTTTGTGTCATGTAAAACACGAAAAATTCGTGTTGACACGAAAAATATAAAATCTTATTTTTAGCTTTTACAATATTGATATATAATTTTTAGTTAATTTTAATTCGTGTCATCTCATGTTTATATTCGTATCGTTTTTGTGTCGTATAATCATGTGGTGTCTAAGATTGCCAGCTCTACCCTACACTGAGATCACAAAATATTCCTCTATTAACAATGGAATATTATTGGAATTTAATATCCAAAATCTTAACTGCATTGTTTAATTTGTAACCAACATAAATTTTACACTAGACAATACTTAAAAACATTTCAAATTAAGGTAAACAATCTAAATTGAATTCAGATAAATTTGAAAAATCAAATGTGCCTAAGATATGATGAAATAATAGATGCAAAATTAAAAAAAAAAAGACCAAGTAAAGAGGGGTTTCATCTAGAAAAGTAGAAAAAGGAAAAGGCTTTACATGACCATGAAGCTCAATATGCCAAATTCGAGTCGTTTAAACAACATAACCAGAAGTAAGCTTTGGTGTCCTTGCAATTCCAGGCCACTGAATGCACCTTTAAATAAAGAAATTAATTCACTTTAGATAATCGAACATTCAATTACGAGGGGCTTATGACCCGATGGAGTGGGATTTTTAGGCTGGGGTTATGAATAAACTTGGATTTCAGACTCATTGGATAGGACAGATAATGGAATGTATCTCTTCTATCTCCTACAACTTTGTTGTCAATGGTAAGCATTCTAATACTGATTTCCTACTAGAGTTCTTATGCAAAGGGATCCTCTATCCCCTTACCTTTTTCTGTTCATAGTAGATGTCTTTTCTAGATTAGTTAATAATTCAATTAAATCTCATTGGCTTAGTGGAGTCAAACTTGGTAGGAATTGTTCAATGGTTTCACATCTACTATTTACAAATGATCCGCTGTTTTTTCTTCCTGCTAAAAATTAATAATATTTAGGTTGGTTTGGAAGAGTTTGGGCTTGTGCATTATATGTAAAAATGGGTTGGACAAACAATTGAGCTCAAAAAATGGGTTGAGTCGAGCTTGGGTTCACGTTCACTTGTTTAATACATTACTTAAGCCCAACTCGAATTCAGCCCAACTTGGCCAATGAACATGTCTTATACCTAATATTTCCTATATACTAGAACGTACCTTCATTTGAAATTTTTTTCAAATATTTATAAATAGAATAATTTTTAATTAAAATAACAAAATAAGAATAAAATCCAGAAATTTCTAAGTGTCTTCAAGCTTAGGCCAACCACCACCATAGTAACGAGTTTTCTCCAAGTTTTTCTCTCACACACCTTGTAAAACCCCATTATTCCTTCACCAAATCACCAAGCTTTATCCACAAAATTGTTCCCCATCACTAGAGCTACCTAAACACATAATTTGCTAAGCCAAAATTCAGCAATTGGAGGGTGTTTCGCTGTTGGCAGATTCGGTCCTTGGGTAAGCCATGGATGTTGATGTTTTTCTTTAAATTCCAATCATGCTTTTAGGATGTTTAATGTATAGGAAACATGTTTAGGACCTTAGTTTGAATAAAAAACTACATGTATCAATTAGTGAGGGTTTCGGCCATGATGGGTTATTCAAACTAAGGATTGTGATTTATAGGTTGATTAATTAGGATTTACCAGACTATATTTGAAAATAATTAGAAAATGAAAGCTGCTGTTGAGCAACGGATTGGAGGGGCTGCTAATCGACAATTTCTGTTAACAAGTCGAAGATTCATATAATCATGCGATACAAGTGACCTGGCGATTGACGATGTGTTGTAGAGAAATCTACCTTCCACTTCAATTATACAGATGGATAGATTTGGGCCCCCAAAATAGAATATAACTAGGAATAGGGTTACACAGTCCTCACAACTTAAACTCCTTTCTTTTTCTATATAAGCGTTTATCCGTAAAGCGTTTACCCTCAAAGCAAGCGATTACAAACTCGTTTCAATTTTTTAATTGGTTCTCTCTCATAGTCTCTACTCTGGTCAGATATGGAACGGAGAGAAACACGTTTATGGAATGGAGAGAAACACATTTATGTCCTCCTGAACCAAGTCCCTATCCTTGGTTGTTTTTCAGCAGCGACATAGCTAAATCTGGAAAGAAAGTGCGGATGAAAAATATCTTAGTATTGCGTAGGAAAACCATTCTTCCTTGTTCTCATGGCTGGTTGTTCTCACTTGAAAACAATCAGTGTTTTTTATGGGATCCCGTTACTCTAAAATTAATAGAGTTACCCTCACTTGCTTTGGAGCCTATGCAAGAGATAGGATCATCAATATTGTCATCACCTCCGGATGATCCTGACAGTTTAATAATAATATTTTTACATCCAGTTCCTTTGTTAATGTTTTGTAAAATTGGAGATAACGGTGGACTGAGCAGAACATAAGAGAATATTGTGATAATGATACAGATTTTTTCTGTAATCCTGTTTGTTGCAATGGGAAATTATACGCACGAAGTTTTGCACGCCACTTGTTGGTGGAGATTAATCAAAATCTTCCAGATGACCTTTTCATCTATTTACATGGAAGGATTTCACTTCATCGTGATCATTCCAACACTACCAATGATTACATGGTAGAATCCTGTGGTGAAATCTTTCTTATTTATTTAATACGAGGCGGTAAATCTCTCTTAGAGGTAACTGGTGTTGAGGTTTTTAAATTGGATTTTTCAACAATGGAATGGATGAAAGTCAAAAGCGCCAAGGATCGATGCTTTTTTCTGAGTTACCCGCAGCTTTTTCTTGCCCTGTTTTGAACCCAGGAACTGAAGGAAATCGAATATATTTCACATTGACAGAAGACAAAAACATGTATTCATTCCATATAGAAGAGAAGACTGTTTCGGTATCTTTTCCTTGTATGGATTTAAAACCACCATGGAGCTCACCTATTTGGGTAATGCCAGACTTCAGGTAAGATCAAGTTCAAACTAGTATAAATGTTTTTTATAAGTTGTTTTTTTAGGGCATTATATGTATTCTGAATCCTTATCTTTATCTTCATAGAAAATTTTCTTTTCTTTTTCGTTTCATTCGTGTAGCTGTGCTGGCAGTAATACAGACCTTAGCTGGGAATTAGACCCTATGAATTGCAAGTTATGCTAATTGCTTGGAAGTTGGATAGGAGATCTTAGTAAAAAGAATGCTTAAGGTTGTTTATTTATCTGTTGGTTACCATTGTATGCATAGGATCTAGTTCTCTGTAGAATTGATATTTAATTATCAGCTATTTTCTCTTTTGTTTCTAGTTTATTATACTTTTGTCTACATGTTGTAATTGTTCACGTTCTATTCTTTCCTTGTCCTTTTAAAAACATTTGTTTGCTATTTATATGCCTATGGCATGTTAATTATTTCCTAAACGTAATGCTAACTTTGCTTGGATATGTATAGGCTAGGTCCTCTTCATGCAAAGAAGCAAGAAACAAAGTTTGATCAGATTAAAGACATTGTTCAAACTCAGGATAAAGAAGCACCAGAAAGAGGAAATCTTCCTCTGGACATGTTATATTCAATAGCTAGCTGCCTTGTGTTGCATGATTATATGAATTTTCGACTTGTTAACAGAACTTGCTAAATAAATGCAGCTTTATTGATCCATGGCATCGACAAAGATATTTGGTGAATCATCCTGATAAATCAGATGAAGTCAAACTCTGTTACTAAAAAGAAGGATGGTGCGTGATGTTGCAAGGGAAAGATACCATTTTCTTTTGGAATCCTCTTACAAAGAAAATCATTCTACTTCCAGAGTTGCCCCAGGAAAATAAATTTAAGATAATGGTAGGCTGTGATTTTTCATCTTCACCAGATTCTTCAGGTTGCCTTCTGGTTTTGATCTATCAGTTTTTCTCCGATATAGATCTTAATTATATTTTGGTAGGAGATGGGCATTGGGAAAGTCTTTACGCTTTGAATTGGTTCGATTTCAAACTAAGTGGAAACTATAATCCAGTTTTCTATAATGGGGAGTTGTATTTGCTTGATTCAGAAGGACACTTAGGAGTTTTTAGGGAGGATTTTATTTGGCAAGCTCTCGACAAGCCTGGAAGTCCTTGCAAGTCAATACATCAAAGTTTTCTTCTGCAAGGAAATGGCAAGCTTCTATCTGTGTTTGTTGGTTTCTTGGGAAAATGGCTCAGGGTTTTTGAGTTGAATCTCTCTACAATGGCTTGGGTTGAAGTCCATAGTGTGGGAGATAACACGCTCTATGTTAGCTGCATATCATCTTTCTCCACTGCAGCAACAACAGAAGAAATGAAGAACAAAATTTGTCTCCCCAGGTTTTGTGGTGATAATTTGGTATATTATTCTCTTGATCCCAGAAAATATCATCATTTGGGCTCAAATGATGTTTTGGAAGACTTTTACACCACAAAAGAACAATTATATAGTGGTTGGATTGAGGCCAAAGTGGTAGTAAATTAGTGTTTGATTAATTCTGCAAGTTGTTCAAACACCTGCATTTTTTTCCAAAAATCGAAAATTTTGTGAAAAAATAGCTTTTGATTCAAACAACTATCTTAATTGCACAAATATATATTTTTTTCTTCATACAACTTACTGTCATGACATATCACTTCTTATAACATCATATATAAAAACAGTATGTCTGACAGTCATGAAACGTATTAATTCACAATTTTGTTCTCTACTTTGAAAGCTTTCACAAATTGTTTACATATCTATAAACCATTCTGGTACACTAGTTTTGTCTCACAAACTTGCTGATGACACACGAATAGGCTATGCACAACTTATATGTACGCATGCATATTTTCTCTGACAGGCTGCAACATACCATCTCATTCAATGTAATGGAAGCATTATAGGTTCGGAAGACTAGGTGATAACACCAGTGTCAGCCAGCAGTTAAATGAGTAGGTGCCATGGAATTCCACAAACAACAATTGCCAAGCACTAATGCCAATTGGACATCAACTAAAACTAACAAGTTTATTCTGACAATAGTCTTATCAAAATGAAGTTCATTCCAACAATTACCAAATTTAGTACAAAAGCAGAATATCTTATCTTGGAAGCATAAACTGAGCATACCTTCAATTTATTTGGAGGAATACAGTCCACATTTCCAACTTTAAGTGTGCGTCAACCAACAGTATCAACTTCATCATCATCCTGCACATGGCCAACCATAACATGAAGAATACCCAAAAAGAACTACAGGAGTCAACATCTTTCAACTCCAACAATAGATAACACCAATTGGCTACACACATCCTATTTCATTTAGGTCCCAATAATTTTTTAAGAAATTGTTTTAACTGACACAGAGAAGAACAACCTAAGGTTACTAACAAGCAGAAAACTAGATTAGATGCGACATAAACCAAATTCAAGGATTTGCGCCATTATCTGATTTGAAGTTGAAGGAGGTAAAGATTTTAGAAAAGACCAATAAACTGAAAAGAAAAAATTAGAAGAGTAACGGTTGCAAATGATTTAGTGTATGATGCGACCAATTTTTGCTCTTTTGCTATTACTAGAACCAGCCACTAACATTTTCATAGAAATCAACAGAATGCATATAGGGCCACCGAATATAATATCTGACCAACACAAAATGCGTAATAAACTACATCAGCTCCACCATTTCCTCCATCCAATTAATCCTAACGAACAGGTAAAGTGCTTACATACAGTAAAAAAAACGCAAATGAAATGGCTCAGCATAAACTTTTGATACTCTTCTCATTCCCCGCCCTAAGAGCTAATTTATCAGTAAGATAGGCAGCAACTGCTATGTGCCGTTTCCTACATCTTTAGATGTAAAATCCTTAGTATAAGCTCCTCTGATGTTCTTTGATAGAACCCTGCATTTAAAACACAGATACCTATTACACATAGTTCTTTAAATAAAAACTAAACACACCATCAATGGCTTATTACCTTCAGCATCCTGCTTTCACATATTTCTCCTTGTTACTTTGCCCGTTCAAGGAACTGCTACCAGTCAAAAATACGTATTTGAATTCTTTTAGATTGCAATATAAGTAAAACAAAACGTGTCCCTTAACTGACCTGCGGAATGAAAGTTACATTCCGGAAATTATCCAGCTCTGCAATGGGAGATTGTAACTTCAATCATTGTTGGTAGAACCATTGCAAATTCATCAGTCTCCAATACTTATATTGTCATCTATCACAAATTTTCTCCATCCACCGAACTCTTCTTTGTATGAACATACTTGACTGGCCATGTTAGAGGTCAAATCCTCACTTCCTACAAAGAAAGAGAGCAGAAGGGAACAAAATAGAGAGATTCCTAAACCTCAAAAAAGCACACAGCAGAGAATCGTCCATGTCGTTAAACATATCATAAGGTGCTCTTAGTGCCAACTCTCCATATGCAATTTGCTCATCCGTTTCGTGAGATAAAACATGATCAATTCTAGCACTGATATTGGCATAACCTAGCATATGCTTCTTTGTCTGAAAGGGGCCTTGCTTCCCATGGTCAATCATGAGCTTCCCTATTTTCAAAGTGTTTTGAGATTCAAGCTACTGCCCTTCATTGGGACTGGGCAGGCAATGCAGTTGAATGATCTGCAACTGGTCGGAAAAGTTTATATCATCTTAACAAAGCAATAGGAAACAAAAATGTGTAGGATTTGAATTCCGATGCACAATTAAAATAGGAACTTGTATTAGAAGATAATAAGTAAATATGTTGGGCTTATATCTATGATGCTCGAGCAATCAAAGTTGACAATGTGCAGGTTTTGAATGACAATATGCACAATTAAAAACAAACTCCAGATGTCGTTAAAGCTAAAATCTGAAAGGAAACTATGAACACCAAACTTCCAGTTTTGAATTTGTTCTTTTCATTATAATCCTCCTTTATTGCCACCTTGATGATGCTCTCTACCAGAGGAAAACAATCAGTGTCAATGCTAATTAATACCTAATTCAATGTTAAAATATCTCTTAACCTGATTCAGTGTAACAATTTCCATTATCAACATTCCATTGAATGAGCTATTAATTAGCAGCTACTTTGCTCACAAAACACTGTTAGTAACTCTTTAGCTAAGCCTAGCCCAGAGGAACAGAATTTTTGGTATTTTAATTGGCAATCTTTTGTTTTTAATCTTACTGATGAATATCAAAGAAAAAAGAGGTAGTAAATATTTACTTTTTCATCAACCAATTCATTGTCTTCCATTTATTTCATGTCCAAGATACATGTAAACACACATACAATTGAAACAGAAGTCATTAGTACAAAAATCTCTTAGAGGTAGAAGAAGAGTTGTAACTAAAGGAAGAGGGCTATAATGTAATGGTACCTGAGCAGTGAAAGCCCCATCAAAAGCCTTGGGCTCGAGTATCATGTGATTAGAATATGATGCCTCATAAATCTCATACATAAGCTTGAGATCATAATCATAGGGAAGAAGCTTAAGCCCTGTTTTGAAACCCAACAGAAGATCTTCTTTTCCTGTTCCGACCCCCATAAGACTGTATTGCAAACAATCTAACCATTGGTCTTCTTTCTTTCTGTTTTCTTGTTTCTTTCCCCTACCATCGTGCTTTTCTTTATTTTTGTTGTTCTTGTCTGATTTGATTCTTAGAGTATAATTACCATAAGGCTAGGAAAATTTCCTTACTATTTCTTAGTTGTACCTTACAATGGATTTATCTGTCTTCCTTTTTTAAGTTGCAAGTATAACTGATCTCATAAGTTTTGTACAAGCAAATAAAGCACTTGTAATAAACCAATAGAGAAAATGATAGCCTGGTCATGATGTAAAACCAGTGCTACACCTATATTCTATTGGATGAGAATGACAATGAAGGATTTAGGGTGTCTTGCTTCTTTCTTAATAGTGCTCCAAAGGTGTTTGGACAGTGTTGAAATATATCCTAAACTCAAAACGTTGAAATGCTTTCACCCTCAACAATTACATAGATTTTAAACCAGGCCCTCAAGAACTTGTGACATAGACTTTAACCATTTTTAAAAATAGGGATGATAACTCCGCGCCTGCTACAAAAATGTCATGCTTCATAACACCTTGCTCATTTTGGCAAATAATATTAGCAAGAAAAAATCGACTTGCACTCATTGTATTATTCTCACATGCCATCATAGCATTTAATATCCATCCATCAAATATCTGTGAATATCCCACCCTAAAGTCTTCTAAACTCAATTTGTTTTATCTATACATGTGTGCAAGTGCAAAATAAATATTGAAAATCATTTACCACTTTCTGATTTTTTATTCTTTCTAGAGTCTTCATCGTTGTTTCTGAAAAAGCTTGTGCTTCCTCGGCATGAGCTTCTGCAACCTCTGCCTCTCTAGCTACTTCTTCAGCTCCTGGGATTGGAGCTTCTGCTTCTGCAACCTCTTGTGGAGTCATAATCCTTATCTCGGCTACCTCTAAATCGATCTGATATTTTGTGAGGATTTCGAAATCATCCCTATTAAATCAAGGAGAAAACCTTTGCCTTCTCTCAAAAAATAGCATAGAATGATTCTTCCTTTCTGAAAATGATAGAGCTGGTGCAATTCTATACCTGCATATCACCAGCAAGTAAAAGCATAGGATGAAAATGAACCCTACGTCAATTTCAATGAAACATGGGATTTTTATGTTAGCAACTAAACTTAACAAGTTTTGCCAGGTCTTATAAAAATGAAATTCATTCCAACAATTACCAAATTTAGTACTAATTAAATGCAGAATATCTAAACTTGGAAGCATAAACTGAGTATACCTTTAAATTATTTGGAGGAATACACTCCACATTTCCTACTTTAAGTGTGCAGCAACCAATGGTATCTGCTTCATCATCATCCTGCACGTGGCCAACCATAACATGAAGAATACCCAAAAAGAATTGCTTGAAAGCTTCACCAGATCTATAGGTTATAGGACCCAACATCTTTCAAGACCAAAAATAGATAACACCAATTGGCTATACACATCCTAACTCATTTAGGTCCCAATTATTTTTCAAGAAGTTGTAAACTTTTTATATACTTCTCATTCCCAGCCCTAAGAGCTAATTTATCAATAAGATAGGTAGCAACTGCTATTTGCAACTTCCTAACATCTTTAAATGTAAAATTTCATGGTATAAGCTCCTCTGATGTTCGAGATATAATCCTGCATTTAAAGCACAGACACCTATAACACATAGTTCATTAAATAAAAACTAAAAGCACCATCAATGGCTTATTTACCTTCAGCATCCTGCTTTCTCATATTTCTCCTTGTCACTTTGCCCCTTCAAAGAACTGCTATCAGCCACAAATATGTCTTTGAATTCTTTTGGATTAATGGGATCGTTCCAGAAAGCTAGCCATGTGACAGCATTATCATGTTTTATGTCTTTCTATCAGCTAATCAAACAAAATACCAAATTGAAAATAATCACCACGTCTTTCATATATTCTAGAAAATGAATGCTCTCCCTCTCTCTCTCTTAACCTTTCACCAGCGATTTGACATTCCGGAATTGGGGCATCCATCCTTGCTGATATTAATGGTAACTAGGAAATACCTGCACATTGATGCAGGAGTGCTCATCCATCTGAAGATGAAAGTTTAGGCAATCAGAATTATCCAAACATAAAAAGGATGATTAAAAACAAAACAAAAAAAAAATAAGAAGTATGATATTCCATTACATGTCTATGGGATCCGCCTAGGCTGCAAGTACATTGCAATATAAGTAAAACAAAATATGCTCCTTAACTGACCTGCAGAATAACAGTTACATTCCAGAAATAATCCAGCTCTGTAATGGGAGATTGTAACTTCATTCATTGTTGGTTGAATCATTGCAAATTCACATCACTCTCCAATTCTTTTATTGTCATCTGTCACAAATTTTCTCCATGCACCAGAGAATAACTTGTTTTTCTTTGTATGAACATACTTGACTTGCCATGTTAGAGATCAAATCCCCACTTTCCTACAAAGAGAGAAAGCAAAAAGGAACAAAATATAGAGATTCCTAAATCTCAAAAAAGCACACAACAGAGAATTGTCAGTGTTGTTAAACATATCATAAGTTGTTCTGGATCCAACTCTCCATATGCAATTTGCTCATCCCTTTCAAGAGATAAAACATGATTAATTCTGGCACAGATATTGGCACAACCTAGCGTATGCTTCTATGTCTAAAAGGGGCCTTGCTTCTCTTGGTCTATGATGAGCTTCCCTATTTTCAAGGTGTTTAAGGACTCAAGCCACTGCCCTTGATGGGGAGTGGGCAGGCAATGCAGTTGAATGAACTGCAACTGGTCGGAAAAGTTTATATCATCTTAACAAAGCAACAGGAAATGAAAATGTGTAGGATTTGAATTCCGGTGCACAATTAAAATAGGAACTTGTATATAGAAGATAACAAGTAAATATGTTGGGCTTAACTCTATGATGCTTGAGCAATCAAAGTTGAAAATGTGCAGGATTTGAATGACAATATGCACAATTAAAAACAAATTCCAGATGTCGTTATTGCTAAAATCTGAAAGGAAACTCTGAACACCAAACTTCCAGTTTTGAATTTGTTCTTTTCATTATAATTCTCCTTTATTGCCACCTTGAAGATTCTCTTTACCGGAGGAAAACAATCAGTGTCAGTGCTAATTAATACCTAACTCAATGCTGAAATATATCTTAACCTGATTCAGTGTCACAATTTCCATTATTAACATTCCCTTGAATGAGGTATTAATTAGCAGCTACTTTGCTCAAAGAACACTGTTAATAACTCTTTGGCTGATTCTAGCCTAGAGGAACACAATTTTTGGTATTTTAATTGGCAATCTTTTGTTTTTCATCTTACTGATGAATATCAAAGAAAAAAAGAGGTAGTAAATATTTACATTTTCATCAACCAATTCATTGTCTTCCATTTATTTCATGTCCAAGATATATGTAAACACACACATACTCTTGAAACGGAAGTCATTGGTACAAAAATCTCTTAAAGGAAGAAGAAGAGTTGCAACTAAAGGAAGATGGATATAATGTAATGGTACCTGAGCAGTGAAAGCCCCACAAAAGCCTCGGGATCGAGTTTCATGCGATTAGAATAGGATGCCTTATATACAAGCTTGAGATCATAATCATAGGGAAAAAGCTTAAGCCCTGTTTTGATACCCAACAGAAGATCTTTTTTACCTGTTCGTACCCCATAAGAGTGTACTGCAAACAATCTAACCATCAGTCTTCTTTCTTTCTGTTTCTTGTTTCTTTCTCCTACCATTGCGCTTTTCTTTATTCTTATTATTCTTGTCTGATTTGGTTCTTAGAGTATAATTACCAGAAGGCTAGGAAAATTTCCTTACTATTTCTTAGTTATACCTTACAATGGATTGATCTGTCTTTTTTTTTTTAAGTAGCAAGTATAATTGATCTCATAAGTCTCGTAAAAGTAAATAAAGCATTTGCAATAATAAACCAATAAGGAAAATGACAGCCTGGTCATGATGTAAAACTAGTGCTACACCTATATTCTATTGGATGAGAATGACAATTAAGGATTTAGGGTGTCTTGCTTCTTTCTTAATAGTGTTCCAAAAGTGTTTGGACTGTGTTGAAATATATCCTAAACTCAAGGTGTTGAAATGCTTTCACCCTCAACAATTTCATAGGTTTTAAACCAGGCCCTCTAGAACTTGTGACATAGGCTTTAAACATTTTTACGAATAGATCATAACTCCGTGCCTGCTACAAAAATGTCATGCTTCATAACACCTTGCTTATTTTGGCAAATAATATTATCAACTTGTACTCATTGTATTATTCTCACATGCCATCATAACATTTAATATCCATCCATCAAATATCTGTGAATATCCCACCCTTAAGTCTTTTAAATAAATATTGAAAACCATTTACCACTTTCTGATTGTTTATTCTTTCTGAAAAAGCTTGTGCTGCCTCTGCACGAGCTTCTGCAACCTCTGCCTCTCTAGCTACTTCTTCAGCTCCTGCGATTGTAGCTTCTGCTTCCACAGCTGCTCAAGCAGCCCCTGCAGCAACCTCTTGTGGAGTCATGGTCCTTTTCTTGGCTAACTCTAAATCGATCTGATATTTTGTGAAGATTTCGAAACCATCCCTATTAAATCGAGGAGAAACCTTTGCCTTACCTCTAAAAGTAGCAAAGAATGATTCTTCCTTTCTGAAATGACAGAGCAGGTGCAGTTCTATACCTGCATATCACCAGCAAGTAAAAGCATAGGATGAAAATGAACCCTATGTCAATTTCAATGAAACATGGGATTTTTATGTTAGCAACAAAAGTTCAGGATCATGGAATTGTGGATCTTGTAGCAGTTAAATAACAAATAGCTATAACAACGATTTAACACCATTAAAATTATATGAAATACATGTAGGGATCCAGCAAAACACGATGAAGCAATCCACATCTTATTTTAGTACTTGTTTTGCCAAAATATAATTCAGAGCCAAACATTCTAATATATAAATAAATAATAAACAATTATATATATGTATATGTATATGTAGGCAAAGTAACATTGGAGTTGGGCCTACAGACCAAGGATAAGCGAATCCCTTGATTTTACCACCAAGTCCCACAAGACATCAATTATTTCCTAAAACACCTCACTACACTTGCTCAGTTGCATTTGCATGCACAAATAAATTACGTAAACACAGGCACAAACATAAAGATGGGATCATTCCAGAAAGCTGGCCATGTGACAGTATTATCATGTTTTATATCTTTCCATCAGATAGTCAAACAGAATATCTCAAAAGTTAAGATAAACCAAATTGATAATAACCACCAATTCTTTCATATATTCTAGAAAATGAATGCTCTCCCTCTCTCTCTTAACCTTTCACCAGCGATTGGATATTTCGGAATTATCCAATTGCTGATATTAATGGTAACCAGGGAATACCCACTTGCTCATGCAGGAGTGATCATCCATTAGAAGATGAAAGTTTAAGCGATCAGAATTATCCAACCATAAAAAGGATGATTAAAAACAAAAAACATTAGAAGTATGATATTCCATTACATGTCTAGGGGATCTGCCTAGGTTGCAAGTAGATTGCAATATATGTAAAACAAAACGTGTCCCTTAACTGACCTGCAGAATGAAAGTTACATTACTGAAATTATCCAGCTCTGCAATGGGAGATTGTAACTTCAATCATTGTTGGTTGAATCATTGCAAATTCATATCAGTCTCCAATACTTATATTGTCATCTATCACAAATTTTCTCCATCCACCGGAGAATAACTTGCTCTTCTTTGTATGAACATACTTGTCTTGCCATGTTAGAGGTCAAATCCTCACTTCCTACAAAGAAAGAGAGCAGAAGGGAACAAAATAGAGAGATTCCTAAACCTCAAAAAAGCACACAGCAGAGAATCGTCCATGTCGTTAAACATATCATAAGGTGCTCTTAGTGCCAACTCTCCATATGCAATTTGCTCATCCATTTCGTGAGATAAAACATGATCAATTCTAGCACTGATATTGGCATAACCTAGCATATGCTTCTTTGTCTGAAAGGGGCCTTGCTTCCCATGGTCAATCATGAGCTTCCCTATTTTCAAAGTGTTTTGAGATTCAAGCTACTGCCCTTCATTGGGACTGGGCAGGCAATGCAGTTGAATGATCTGCAACTGGTCGGAAAAGTTTATATCATCTTAACAAAGCAATAGGAAACAAAAATGTGTAGGATTTGAATTCCGATGCACAATTAAAATAGGAACTTGTATTAGAAGATAATAAGTAAATATGTTGGGCTTATATCTATGATGCTCGAGCAATCAAAGTTGACAATGTGCAGGTTTTGAATGACAATATGCACAATTAAAAACAAACTCCAGATGTCGTTAAAGCTAAAATCTGAAAGGAAACTATGAACACCAAACTTCCAGTTTTGAATTTGTTCTTTTCATTATAATCCTCCTTTATTGCCACCTTGATGATGCTCTCTACCAGAGGAAAACAATCAGTGTCAATGCTAATTCATACCTAATTCAATGTTAAAATATCTCTTAACCTGATTCAGTGTTACAATTTCCATTATTAACATTCCATTGAATGAGCTATTAATTAGCAGCTACTTTGCTCAAAAAACACTGTTAGTAACTCTTTAGCTAAGCCTAGCCTAGAGGAACAGAATTTTTGGTATTTTAATTGGCAATCTTTTGTTTTTAATCTTACTGATGAATATCAAAGAAAAAAGAGGTAGTAAATATTTACTTTTTCATCAACCAATTCATTGTCTTCCATTTATTTCATGTCCAAGATACATGTAAACACACGTACAATTGAAACAGAAGTCATTGGTACAAAAATCTCTTAGAGGTAGAAGAAGAGTTGTAACTAAAGGAAGAGGGCTATAATGTAATGGTACCTGAGCAGTGAAAGCCCCATCAAAAGCCTTGGGCTCGAGTTTCATGCGATTAGAATACGATGCTTCATAAATCCCATACATAAGCTTGAGATCATAATCATAGGGAAGAAGCTTAAGCTCTGTTTTGAAACCCAACAGAAAGATCTTCTTTTCCTGTTCGGACCCCCAGAAGACCGTACTGCAAACAATCTAACCATCAGTCTTCTTTCTTTCTGTTTTCTTGTTTCTTTTCCCTACCATTGTGCCTTTCTTTATTCTTCTTGCTCTTGTCTGATTTTTTATTTATTTTTTCCTCGACAAATCAAGTAAATTTTCTATATAAGGTAGAAAAAGATAGAATAAGATAAACACTAATAAATTAAATTAAATTCAGAAAAAGCAAAAATATCTTTTTAAAAAGATTTTGGACGCCGTCATTGAATATTTTAATTGAAAATAGAATATTACTAGGACAAGGGTACCCTTTTCTCACGCAACTTCAACTCTGTTTCTTTTTGCTATATAAGCAAGCGTTTGTCCTCAATATAAACAACAGTAATATTTCAATTTTTTATTTTGTTTTCTCTTGAGATTCCCTCCTAAAAGTTTTAGGATTGTTTTTTGCAAGTTCTTTCCCTCTGATCATGGAACAGAAAGTAAAGAGAGGAACACGCCTATGTCCTCCAGAACTGAGCCCATATCCTTGGTTGTTTTTCCAGAGCGGACGAAGTTATAGAAACCAATTCTTTTGCGACATAACCAAACTTGGAAAAAAAGAACTGATGAAAAATATCCCTATTTTGCGAAGAAAAACAATTCTCCCATGTTCTCATGGTTGGTTGTTCTTAATGGAAAAGACTGAGTGTTCTTTATGGAATCCTGTTACTCTGGAATTAATAAAACTACCATCACTTGCTTTGGGGCCTAAGCAACGGATAGGATCTTCCATATTGTCTTCACCTCCTGGTAATGCTAATAGTTTGATTATAATATTTTTTAAATCAGTTCCTCTACTTATGTTTTGTAAAATTGAAGATCAGCAATGGATTGAGCAGAATATAAGAGAATACTGTGACGATGATAAAGGTTTTTTCCGCAGTCCTATTTGCTGCAATGGAAAATTATACGCACGAAGTCATTGGGGCCAATTGGTAGAGATTAATCAAAATCTCCCAAACGGCCTTGTTATTCAATTACATGGAAGAGTGCCGCTACCTTGTGATCATTCAAATGCAAAATATATCTATATGGTGGAATCTTGTGATGAAATCTTTCTTATTTACTTAATACGAGGAGGAAGAATGTTCAGGGAGGTAACTGGTGTTGAGGTTTTTAAATTAGATTTTTCGGTAATGGAATGGATGAAAGTGAAAAGTGCCAAGGATCGATGCTTTTTTGTGAGTTACACCTCTGTTTTTTCTTGCCCTGCCTTGAATCCAGAAACGGAAGGGAATCGAATATATTTCATATTGACTGAAGATAAAAATATGTATTCATTCGAAATGGAAGAGAAGACTGTTTCGATATCTTTTCCTTGTATAGATTTAAAACCACCATGGAGGTCACCTGTTTGGGTAATGCCAGACTTGAGGTAAGATCAAGTTCATCTATACTACTGTCAATGGTAGTTAACTGGTTGATATGTGTGTGTGTGTGTGTGTGTGTCTCTCTCTCTCTCTCTCTCTATATATATATATATATATCATACTAAGAGGATCTGGATTCTGTTGCGACATGACAAGTACTAAAAACTAATATAGATTCTGAAATATTTCTCAGGGAATTATATATATATATATATATTCTGAAATATTTCTTTTTTTGTTCACAGTTTCTTTTTTCGTTTCGTTCATGTAACTGTGTTGGTAGTGACAGAGACCATAGCTGGGGTATTAGACTTGCAAGTCATGCTGATTGCTTAGAAGTTGGATAGGAGATTTTTGTAAGGAATGCTTAAAGTTGTTTATTTATCATACTAAAAGAAAGTTGCTGTTGGTTCCCATTGTATGCATAAGATCTAATCCTTTGTAGAATTGATCTTTGATTATCAGTATTTTCTCTCTTGTTTCTAGTTTATTATACTTTTGTATACATGCTGTAATCATTTCACATTCTATTATTTCCTATTGTTTATGTGCTATTTGTATGCCTATGGCATGTTAATTATTTCCTAAATGCAACTGTTTAATGTTAACTTTGCTTGGATATGTATAGGCTAGGTCCTCTTCATGGAAAGAAGCAAGAAACAAAGTTTGATCAGATCAAAGACATTGTGCAAAGTCAGGATAAAGAAACAACAGAAACGGGATATTTATGCGAGCTTGCTTTGGACATGTTATATTCAATCGCTAGCTGCCTTGTATTGCATGATTATATGAATTTTCGACTTGTTAACAGAACTTGTCGATTAGCAGCCCCTCCAATCCATTGGTCAACTAGCTTGAAACAATTGGAGATACATTCTTTACCACCATGGCTTATGGTTAGTCAAATAGGCGAAGATAAATGCAGCTTTATTGATCCATGGCATCGACAAAGATATCTGATGAATAATCCAGACAAATCAGATGAAATCAGACTCTGTTACTCAAAAGAAGGTTGGTGCTTGATGTTGCAAGGGAACGATACCATTTTCTTTTGGAATCCTCTTACAAAGAAAATCATTCCACTTCCAAAGTTGCCCCAAGAAAATGAATTTAGTGTAATGGTGGGTTGTGATTTTTCATCTCCACCAGAATCTTCAAATTGCCTTCTGGTTTTGATCTATGAGGATTTTCCCTACATAAATCTCAATTATATTTTGGTAGGAGAGGGGCATTGGGAAATTCTTGGCGGTTTTTATTGGTTTGATTTCAAACTAAGTTTAAACAATAATCCAGTTTTCTATAATGGAGAGTTGTACTTGCTTGATTCAGAAGGAAACTTGGGAGTGTTTAGAGAGGATTTTATTTGGCAAGCTCTCGACAAGCCTCGAAGTCCTTGCACGTCAATCCATCAAAGTTTTCTTCTGCAAGGAAATGACAAGCTCCTCTCAGTGTTTGTTGGCTTAACTGGAAAATGGCTCAGGGTTTTTGAGTTGAATCTCTCTACAATGGCTTGGGTTGAAGTCGAAAATGTGGGAGATAACACGCTCTATGTTAGCCGTATATCATCTTTCTCCACTACAGCAACAACAGAAGAAATGAAGAATAAAATTTGTCTCCCTAGGTTTTGTGGTGATAATTTGGTATATTATTCTCTTCATTCCAAAAAATATCATCATTTGGGCTCAAATGATGTTTTGGAAGACTTTTACACCACAAAAGAACAATTATATAGTGGTTGGATTGAACCAAAGTGGTAGAAAATTAGTTTTTGATTAATTTTGCAAGTTGGTATTCAAACAGCTGCTTTTTTATTTTTTTTTTCAAAAATCAGAACTTTTGTAAAAGTTAGCTTTTGATTCAAACAACTCTCTTAATGGTACAAATATTTCATTTTTCTTTTTATAACTTACTGTCATGATATATCACTTCTTATAACGTCATATATAAAAACAACAGGATGTCAATAGTCATGAAACATATTAATTCATAATCTCGTTCGCTAGGTTGAAAGCTTTCACAAATTGTTTACATATCTATAAACCATTCTGGTACAGTAGTTTTGTCTCACAAACTTACTGATGACCGACAACTAGGCTATGCACAACATACATGTACAGCATATTAGAGTGAAATTCATGTCTCTGACAGCCTGCAACATACCATCTCATGACTTATCCAATGTAATGGAAACACCAGTATCAGCCAGCAGGTAAATGACTAGGCGCCATAGAATTCCACAAACAACAACTTCCAAGCACTAATACCAATTGGACATCAACTAAACCTAACAAGTTTTGCCAAGTCTTACAAAAATGAAGTTCATTCCAACAATTACCAAATTTAGTACTAATTAAATGCAGAATATCTAATCTTGGAAGCATAAACTGAGCACACCTTTAAATTATTTGGAGGAATACACTCCACATTTCCTACTTTAAGTGTGCAGCAACCAATGGTATCAGCTTCATCATCATCCTGCACGTGGCCAACCATACCATGAAGAATACCCAAAAAGAATTGCTTGAAAGCTTCGCCAGATCTATAGGTTATAGGACCCAACATCTTTCAAGACCAAAAATAGACAACACCAATTGGCTATACACATCCTAACTCATTTAGGTCCCAATTATTTTTCAAGAAGTTGTAAACTTTTTATATACTTCTCATTCCCAGCCCTAAGAGCTAATTTATCAATAAGATAGGTAGCAACTGCTATTTGCAGCTTTTTTTAAATGTAAAATTTCATAGTATAAGCTCCTCTGATGTTCGAGATATAATCCTCCATTTAAAGCACAGACACCTATAACACATAGTTCATTAAATAAAAACTAAAAGCACCATCAATGGCTTATTTACCTTCAGCATCCTGCTTTCTCATATTTCTCCTTGTCACTTTGCCCCTTCAAAGAACTGCTATCAGCCACAAATATATCTTTGAATTCTTTTGGATTAATGGGATCATTCCAGAAAGCTAGCCATGTGACAGCATTATCATGTTTTATATCTTTCTATCAGCTAATCAAACAAAATACCAAATTGAAAATAATCACCACGTCTTTCATATATTCTAGAAAATGAATGCTCTCCCTCTCTCTCTCTCTTAACCTTTCACCAGCGATTTGACATTCCGGAATTGGGGCATCCATCCTTGCTGATATTAATGGTAACTAGGAAATACCTGCACACTGATGCAGGAGTGCTCATCCATCAGAAGATGAAACTTTAGGCAATCAGAATTATCCAAACATAAAAATGATGATTAAAAACAAAAAAAAAACATAAGAAGTATGATATTCCATTACATGTCTATGGGATCCGCCTAGGCTGCAAGTACATTGCAATATAAGTAAAACAAAATATGTTCCTTAACTGACCTACAGAATGAAAGTTACATTCCAGAAATAATCCAGCTCTGCAATGGGAGATTGTAACTTCATTCATTCTTGGTTGAATCATTGCAAATTCACATCACTCTCCAATTCTTTTATTGTCATCTGTCACAAATTTTCTCCATGCACCAGAGAATAACTTGTTTTTCTTTGTGTGAACATACTTGACTTGCCATGTTAGAGGTCAAATCCCCACTTTCCTACAAAAAGAGAAAGCAAAAAGGAACAAAATATAGAGATTCCTAAATCTCAAAAAAGCACACAACAGAGAATTGTCAGTGTTGTTAAACATATCATAAGGTGTTCTGGATCCAACTCTCCATATGCAATTTGCTCATCCCTTTCAAGAGATAAAACATGATTAATTCTGGCACAGATATTGGCATAACCTAGCGTATGCTTCTATGTCTAAAAGGGATCTTGCTTCTCTTGGTCTATACAGAGATAAAACATGATTAATTCTGCCCTTGATGGGGAGTGGGCAGGCAATGCAGTTGAATGAACTGCAACTGGTTGGAAAAATTTACATCATCTTAACAAAGCAACAGGAAACGAAAATGTGTAGGATTTGAATTCCGATACACAATTAAAATGGGAACTTGTATATAGAAGATAACAAGTAAATATGTTGGGCTTATATCTATGATGCTCGAGCAATCAAAGTTGAAAATGTGCAGGATTTGAATGACAATATGCATAATTAAAAACAAATTCCAGATTTCGTTAATGCTAAAATCTGAAAGGAAACTATGAACACCAAGCTTCCAGTTTTGAATTTGTTCTTTTCATTATAATTCTTCTTTATTGCCACCTTGAAGATGCTCTCTACCGGAGGAAAACAATCAGTGTCAATGCTAATTAATACCTAATTCAATGCTGAAATATATCTTAACCTGATTCAGTGTTACAATTTCCATTATTAACATTCCATTGAATGAGGTATTAATTAGCAGCTACTTTGCTCAAAGAACACTGTTAATAACTCTTTGGCTAATCCTAGCCTAGAGGAACAGAACTTTTGGTATTTTAAGTGGCAATCTTTTGCTTTTCATCTTACTGATTAATATCAAAGAAAAAAAGAGGTAATAAATATTTAATAAATATTTACATTTTCATCAACCAATTCATTGTCTTTGACAGTCTTCCATTTACATGTCCAAGATATATGTAAACACACACATACTCTTGAAACGGAAGTCATTGGTACAAAAATCTCTTAGAGGAAGAACAAGAGTCGCAACTAAAGGAAGATGGCTATAATATAATGGTACCTGAGCAGTGAAAGCCCCCCCAAAAGCCTTGGGATCGAGTTTCATGCGATTAGAATAGGATGCCTCATAAATCCCATATACAAGCTTGAGATCATAAACATAGGGAAGAAGCTTAAGCCCTGTTTTGATACCCAACAGAAGATCTTTTTTACCTATTCATACCCCATAAGACTGTACTGCAAACAATCTAACCATCAGTCCTGCAAACAATCTTCATGGTGGCGGCACTGAGCGCTTGCGGCTATGACTTGAGGGAGAGCTTCAGGCTTTTTAATTTTTCTCTTTTTCTTCCAACTTTGAAAAACCCCAACAATTTGAAGAAAAATAGACTGGATCAAAGATTTTGACATTAAGCTTTGTAAAAAGGAGGTTTTTTGCATCCACTGAAGAAAAAATTCTTGAGAGACCTAGCTCTTCACCATAACCAATCCCCTTTTATTCTTCAGTTCCTTTTCTTTCCGAGGAGCAATGGATGGGTTCGGATGGGCATGCTGAAGAGTGTCGGTGGATAGAGAACAAGATGGTGTTGGTGGATGGGTACGGTAGGTAAAGAAAGCTCGACTTTCAGGCAAAAAAATAAATTATTAGAACCGAATTCTCCAAATAAGGCATGGGCAAAAGACAAAAGGCAGAGCAAGCAATGGAAAGAAATGGAAAGAGGGAAAAAACAAGAACATCTAATCATACCCCTATTTTTGCTCTTCACACTCCATTTTGTGTGAGTAATGAATAGTGAGTTGCGGAAGAAAATAGGGTAGAAGAGTAAAATATGGGTATATTTAGAATTTCTTAAAAAAATGCAGGAGACGACGTGTTGTAGAGAAATCTACCTTCCACTTCAATTATACAGATGGATGGATTTGGGCCCCATTTGAAAATTTTAATTGAAAATAAAATATAACTAGGAATACGGTTACACAGTCCTCACACAACTTAAACTCTTTCTTTTTCTATATAAGCGTTTACCCGCAAAGCGTTTACGGGGTTTTCTAATCACACCTTATCATTGACTAAGCACACCCTACTTTCTACTCCTACCCTAACCCCACACACATTTTACTACCCACACCCACCGGTCACCCTATTCTACCCCTCCAAACCCACACACACCCAACCCTTCCCAAACCCTCGACACACCAAGTTCTTTCCAAATCATATTCCAAACTCTCTCATTTCCTCAAATCCTTCTCAAATCGTTGAGTTTTTGAAGCAAATAAGGTACGTATGGCCTCTATTTTCAATGACAAATGTTATATGCTTTATATTTTTTCATTTAAACGAAATACATGTGGAAATTTCAAAAAAAATCAATAATGGTACGGGTTCGCAGCTCGCGGCAATGAACTGCCGCGGTCTTGTAGGTGGCGCGGGATGAAGGTACCGAGATCCTTGCAATATCGCGGAACCAGGGTGGCATGGGATTTGTAATCTCGCGACACCATGTGCCTTGAGAGCACAAGACTCGCGGAACCAAGGTACCGCGAGATTTGTGGTCTCGCGGACCCATGGTGCCGCGATTCTTGTGCTCTCACAGCACGTGGTGTCGCTAGATTGCAAGGCTCGCGGCACCAGGGTGCCCTGAGATTGCAAGTCTTGCGGTACCAGGGTACCGCGAGACTGAAAATGAAATAAATTTTTTTCAAAATTTTTTTATTTAGATTAAATTTCAGTTATTTTTTATTTTTAGTTTAGATTATATATCAAATGGATTAAATTTAACTTATTTTCTAGTTTATAATAAATTGATTAATCGAAATTAAAATAGTTTTCTTCTGTGTTTATACATATGCTACCACGTACACGAGGAGCAGGGTCATCTAGATGTAAGAGGAGGAGACGTTCTGAAGCATTAGTAGATCCGAGATGGGTTCCTACCGCGTTTGAGAGGAGGAGACGAGGTCTTGAGACAACAGATGTTGAGGAGAGACAGGAGTTGAGTATATCTGGTGATGCACTAGATGTGGCGCAGAGGCAGCCGCAGAGTACCTCTAGCGAGGCAGCAGCGGAGTATCTTTGGCGAGGCAGTAGTTGGGGCTCCGAGGCAGCAGCGGACTACCTTTGGTGAGGCAGCAGATGCGGCTTTGAGGCAGCAGCAGATATCTGGCGAGGCACTAGCTGCCGCACAGAGGCAGCAGCAGAGTACAGCGAGCGATGCACCAGCTACGGCGCAGAGGGAGCAGCTGAGTACTTCTGGCGTGACACCAGCTGCGGCACAGAGGCAGCAACGGAGAACATCTAGCGATGCACCAGTTGCGGCGCAGAGGGAGTAGCCGAGTACTTCTGGATCTTATCCTGGTGGTCCAGTTGATCCATCTCTGTTAGTTAGTTATGGATCACATGTTGCTGCAGCTATTTGGCAGCAAAAGGTATAAGTGAAATTTATTATATATTTATTGTAATGTAAATTAGAATTTTTGGAGAGATAACCATTATTTTATTTGATATTGTTTCAAGAGCGAGGGGAACTAAAAGTTATTAATCATGGTTCTAAAATTGGTACATGGCTATTGGATTAGAGTCGGTCACGCATCCAGTCCACGATCGCACGATCAGGGTTGGAGCCATTGTTACAGTGTAGATATGTTACGTGCAACAAGACCATTATTACTGCATTTACCGAGAGGTGGCATCCAGAGACGAACACATTTCACATGCCTTTCGGAGAGATGACTATCACTCTAGATGACGTCTCTTCATTGCTTGGCATCCCGGTGGTCGGGAGGACTATATATTTCAATTCCGTCTCTATTGACGATGTAAATAGAATGTTAGTGCGATTGCTAGGAGTGAGTGAAGAAAAGGCAAAGGAAGAGACGACTGCCACTAAAGGACCACAGGTTAGGATGCAGTGGCTGAGGGATACATTTGGGATGATTTCCGACTCTGATAGCGATGAGCAGATAGAGTACGTGACTCGCGCATTGTTATTATTTTTACTTGGCTGCACTCTATTTGCTGATAAGAGTGCAACACGAGTACTAGTCGCGTACTTATCTTTTTTGGAGGATCTTACTACCGTAGGTGAGATTGCATGGGGTGCAGCTTGCCTGGCTTATATGTATCGACAATTGGGCGAGGCCAGTAGAGCGGAGTGCCATTCGATAGCTGGTTATATGACATTGCTTTAGGTATGTAATGTTTATTTAATAATAATATTGATTTGCTTGATATTTATTAGGTTATGATTTGATTATGAAAATCTATTTTGTTTTATGTAGGTGTGGATTTACGAGCATTTTCTATCGATAAATCCAGTACGAGAGACGGCATATAGAGAGTGGCAGCCGCGTGCTCAACGATGGAGGCCACTTAGCTGCCACGTTTCTCTAAAGATACTAAGGGAGCAGCTTGATGACCTTCAGTATCATCAGGTCTGCTGGGAGCCATATGCAGACAGTAGAGAGAGCCATCCATTGCCGGAGATTTCATTTTTTTGCGGATGCATCAAGTTCAATGACATCGTTGAGCCATACCATCCGGATAGAGTTCTCCGACAATGGGGCTATGTGCAAAGCATTCCACGTCCACCTCTGACTCCATTTCACGCGAGATGAGGACCGAAGCCAGCTACTTATGTCGTGAAATATAGCTTTCGGCCTGGGTACTGGGATAGCAGGATTATCATGTGATTAATGAGGATAGGAGAGGTGCGCGATGCAGGAGTCCTGGAGAGTCTACAGCGGATTACATGATTTGGTATGCGACGATTTCACATCATTTTCTCTAGGATCCTTCACTTAGATCGATGGCCCAGCACCACGTGATTGATTGGGCGGTTAGTCATTTTTTATTTAATGTTATGAAAACTTACATATCTTAAAATTGATATATTTATTTTTTCATGATTTTGTAGCGCGTCGTGGGACACATATTTGACAGACTTTACGCAGTGGAGGCATGTGGAGATGATCAAGACTTGGATGTTTGGCGGCAGGCTGTGCATGATATTTATGCCATGGTAGCGAGATTGCCCAGGCGTATTGTAGTGCCCCGACATCCTCCACAGACAGCATCTTCATCACGACCTTCACGTCCCCCTCCATCCTCAGCTACTCCACCTTCCTCAACACGATGACTGTGTTTACCACCAGCACCAGCAGCTAGACCAGCACCAGTACCAGTAGCTTCAGCACCAGTAGCAGCAGCAGCTTCAGCACCAGCACCAGCACCACCAGCTTCAGCACCAACACCACTAGCACTTGCACCACCAGCTTCAACAGCAGCTGCACCACCTGCATCTTCCCTACCACCTCATACATCTCCTTCCGTATATGTTAGGCAAAAGAGGAGGAGATAGTAGATTTTGTATTTTATAGTTAACTTAAACTTTTGTCAAAAATTGTAAAAATATTCATGTATATATTTAGATTTCATTTGTCTCATTACTTCGATATGTGCCATCTTTTATTTATCAAACCATTTGAGGCAATCATTTTTTTAACTTATAATAATAATAATAATAATAATAATAATAATAATAATAATAATATGACAATTATCATAAAATGAATAAAATAGACTTAATTCAAGAAAACATGATTATGTTGAGTTACATAGCATATTAAACAAATGCTTACATTACAACAATGTATTATACTTAGTTAATACATCATAGCTCATCTAGATTGATTGTCTCTTAGGTTGCAACATCTGTGTTTGATGAGAATAATAATTTGAAGTCTTCGATCCGAGAGACGTATGGAAGCTCCCACTCTTGAGCGCATTCATATCGATACCTATGCCAGTTGCATGCGATCGGAGGTATCGGTGCTCTTGGATCCAATAATACCTGCAACAATGCATTATATTTAATTAAATCAAAGTGAAAACAAAAAACAATAACAAACTTTCACCGTGATCTATACCTGAACAAAATGACAGTTGCTGACAAATCCAATAGTTATTAACTTATGTTGCAGTGGGGGAGGTGCAATAGATCTGAGCGGAAGATATGTCAAGCATTGTCTTGAAGATAAATGGACAAGCACAACATCATACCGTAAGGATATCAAATGACCCATGTCTGGTAAGGTCATCCAATTATCCTTATATGCCACCGTGTTGAAACACACCAACGATTGCATCAATTCATCAACACGCTCTTGAGATCCATAGAGATATATATATTCATCTTTGTGTCTATTTAACTCATCCATCAAATCTTGTCGCACTTGTGGCCATGCATCTGCAGTCACACCCAACAACCCTGCTATAGCTCTAAATCCGCAATGTCCATCAGACTCAAAATCCACAACATCGTAAATGAATGGACAAATCTCGATGGGAAAAGAATCCATATATTGAATCTTGACACCTTTATGATATATAGGTAATTTCTGCCTCTTCTTCGGCAATTTCACTGAACTTGCCGTTATGGGTGAAATGGTATTGTCATGACCAGACTTGACAATCTCAAAATAAGAAGGTTCCCGTCGAGTTGATGTGTCCATCTTCGATGCTCGAGCACGACCCTTTGTCTGAGCTTTTTCAACTGGAGGAACAAGGAATGTTGTTTCCGGATCACCTAGTTCTCTCAACTTTTTTTTCAAGACTAGTTTTCCATCAATATTACATGCATCGAACCGTTTCACAATTATCTCCCACTCAGCATCCAATGTCAACTGTTGCATGTCATCATATGTGGACTTTGTCAAATCTAATTTCGACCAATGTGGATGAACAGCAGATAAGGGTACTGGTCGTCCAAACTGTATATACTCAGCAATTTCATGCGTAATGGCAACCCATGTGTCAATCTCATTACACAGCCACAAGTGTTAATATCAATATATCCATTCTTTACTCTCTCAACCTCCATCAATATCATATGCAAAGCCGACCTTGACACCAACCCCCGTAACTCCTTGAATAAAGATAGCCTGAAGTTATGTTCAACAACAGTAAGGCTTGCCTCAAATGAAGCCTTTATGTCTGTATGTTGCAGCTCAATCAAGGAGTTTATCACGTTCCAAAATGATTCAAAATCACCTTGCGACGATCCGAGATGTCGTTTCAACCTTGCATGCGCACTCTCCGCTCTACAATAGAAATTAGGACATATATTACTTATCAATTCAAAAATTACTGAGGAAAATGAACGTAAACTTAAAACCTGACAATAAACGTACCTATTTTTGTTACATTGCCAAAATGCATTACTTTATCTGTCCAAGCCGCAACAAATCGCTCCTTATAATTATCCAACCAAGTCTCCTTCACATATTGCAGTGCTTTTGGATAACTATAGTAATCCAAGTGCATTGAGCTTAAATGCCTTTCGTACTCTTCTTCTGTCATTGAGAATGTAAAAAGACTCCATGATGCCATGAATGCATCCCACCTCTCCTTGCGCTCAAATAACTTTTTGCAGTTCGCAAGCATATTCTTCGATATGTGCCATCTACATAACAAGTTGGTTGTAGAGGGAAATACTGCTTGAACTGCATTCATCAATGCCAATTCTTGATCTGTGACAATAATAGATGGTGATGCAACACCTACCATTAAACTTTTTAACATTTACAATGCCCACGTGTAATTTTCTTGACGCTCCACCTCCATGTACACAAATGCAACCGAAAAAGTCAAATTCGTTGATGTGACACCAACGATCTAGAGGAGTGGCATTCGATATCTATTTGTTTTATATGTACAATCCATAATCAACACATGTGGGAAAGCATGCAACAAGTCTACCGAGGTAGGATGTGCCCAAAACAATTCTTTCACAACATTCGTTGACTCTTCACTCCGATGCCATTCAATGTAGCTACACTCGTTCAACATTTTCATTAGTTGTTGCATTTGTGATCTACCAGCTTTCTCAATCAATTTGTAAGCATGTCGTGCATTGTAAATGGTCTTCATAACACTTACATTCTTCTCATTCTTGTTTTTCAACGTCATGAGAATATTTCGTGGATTGACCATGTTCTTGGTCATATCAGCTACAACTTCCTTCTCCTCAACTGACAATCTTGCAGCAAATGGATGACCCTCAAAATGTCTCGCAGGAGCATGATTATGCATCCCATTTACTACCTGAACTTGCCACTCATCATCCTTTTCTAATTTCACACCTAGTAGCTCGAATGGGCAGCCACATTTTTTTATTCCAACTCCCTTACGAGTTGGTTTATCAGTGCATTGAGCTTTGTTCTTTTTTGACTCTCTAAATCTTCCACTTCGTTCACAACAGAGCCGTAATCTAGGCTTTCTTGAAAAAATTACTGGTTCAGATCCTTTGATCACAACTACAAATCCTACATTTCTGCCTATCTCCCTTGCCCATGTTATTAACTCTTCTCGAATAGAAAAAACCTTGTCCGTAGTAAATGACTCAGTGCAATCAAATTGAGAAGACTCCACTGAATGCTGATAAACTATTAATCTTCTGTTATCCTACAAATATTCAACAAATTATTAGTTTTTTTTACATATCAGTTAACAAACTATTATTAAATAAAAAACTTTTAAACATGGTCTCAAGAGTATATATATGGTTAATCTCGGCAACCAAGAGACCATGGTCTCGGCAGGATGCTACCGAGATCACTAATGCGGTCTCGGTAGACCATATTAGTGATCTCGGCAAGGTGTTGCCGAGACCACTTATGTGATCTCGGCAACACCCTACCGAGACCACTTATGTGGTCTCGACAACACCCTGTCGAGACCACTTATGTGGTCTCGGAAAAACCTACCGAGACCACATATGTGATCTCGGCAACATCCTGCCGAGACCACTTATGTGGTTTCGGAAGCACCTACCGAGACCACATAAGTGGTCTCAGCTGGGTCTGCCGAGACCACACACTCGTCTCGGTAGCATCCTACCGCGAATATGTAAGTTGCTCAGCAATTTACTGCAAAGAGTGTCGAATTTCAGTATTTTTTTGTAGAAAAATGAAAAAATTCCAACGTTTTCAAGTATAATAACATACCTCTTCAGCATTATGATACATTTCTACTAAATCTTCATCCATGAATGATTCCTTGCTTGTATTATCATCAAAATACTCCATGAAACCAATTTTTAGTTGGTTTTGTTTGATTTGAGAATGTTTAACGGGAGAGAATATGGTTTTTGGGTAGGGTTTACTGATTTAGGGTATGAGATAGGTTAGGGTAGAATTGTAATATTATAAGGGGTTAATTTTAGAAAAAAAATTTAAATTTAGGGTGTGTCTAGCCCGAGATAGGGTGTGGTTAGACACACCCAGCGTTTACCCTCAAAGAAAACTCGTTTCATTCCACGCTAACCCAAACCAACGCGTTTTGGTGTTAGTGGTGTGTTACTTCTCTGAACAAAGAAAACTCGTTTCAATTTTTTAATTGGTTCTATCTACTCTGGTCAGATATGGAACAGAAGGTAAGTAGAGAAACACGTTTATGTCCTCCTGAACCAAGTCCGTATCCTTGGTTGTTTTTCAGCAGCGGAAAAAGTTATAGAAACCAGTTCTTTTGCGACATAGCTAAACCTGGGAAGAAAGTGCTGATGAAAAACATCTTAGTATTGCATAGGAAAACCATTCTTCCTTGTTCTCATGGCTGGTTGTTCTTACTTGAAAACAGTCAGTGTTTTTTATGGAATCCTGTTACTCTAAAGTTAATAGAGTTACCCTCACTTGCTTTGGAGCCTAAGCAAGAGATAGGATCATCAATATTGTCATCACCTCCAGATGATCCTGACAGTTTAATAATAATATTTTTACATTCAGTTCCTTTGTTAATGTTTTGTAAAATTGGAGATCAACGGTGGATTAAGCAGAACATAAGAGAATATTGTGATCATGATAAAGATTTTTTCTTTAATCCTGTTTGTTGCAATGGAAAATTATACGCACGAAGTTTAACACGTCGATTGTTGGTGGAGATTAATCAAAATCTTCCAGATGAGCTTGTGATCGATTTACATGGAAGGTTTCCGCTTCATCGTGATCATTCCAACACTACCAATAATTACATGGTAGAATCCTGTGGTGAAATCTTTCTAATTTATTTAATACGAGGCGGTAAATCTTTCTCAGAGGTAACTGGTGTCTAGGTTTTTAAATTGGATTTTTCAATAATGGAATGGATGAAAGTCGAAAGCGCCAAGGATCGATGCTTTTTTCTGAGTTACCCCGCCGCTTTTTCTTGCCCCGCTTTGAACCCAGAAACTGAAGGAAATCGAATATATTTCACATTTACAGAAGACAAAAACATGTATTCATTCCATATAGAAGAGAAAACTGTTTCGGTATCTTTTCCTTGTATGGATTTAAAACCACCATGGAGCTTACCTATTTGGGTAATGCCAGACTTCAGGTGAGATCAAGTTCAAACTAGTATAGATGTTTTTTATTAATTGTTTTCTTAGGGCATAATATGTATTCTGAATGCTTATCTTTATCTTCATAGAAAATTTTCTTTTCTTTTTCGTTTCATTCATGCAGCTGTGCTGGTAGCAATAAAGACCTTAGCTGGGAATTAGACCCTATGAATTGCAAGTCATGCTAATTGCTTAGAAGTTGGATAAGAGATCTTAGTAAAAAGAATACTTTCTCAGCATCTGTGCACCCCAAATAGTTAAAAGCTATCTCTAACTCTAATAATCACTCCTCAACTTTTACTGGATCCTTAATCCCCTTAAATTCTGGGAGATTCATCTTAAGAAAGTCCCGTAATCTACCTGTATCTCTATCATCTCTAGGCGGTGGGACTGAAGGTTGAGGAGCAGAGGGTGCCGGAGGAGCCTGTGGAGGAGGAGGAGGTGGTGAAGTAGGTGTGGGCACTGTGGCACCTATAGCTGAGGTGTTTGCCCCAAAATGTTGAGCAAACATAGCAGCAATGCTGTCAAACCCCTCTTTCATACTGTGTTCTAGCCTGTTTATTCTAGCATCTGGGCTCTCTGGATGGGGAGTAGGTGGTAGAGGTGGCTGAGCCTGCCTCCGGGAGCGACCTCATCTCCCACTCATAATGCGTGATCAAATACCTGCGCATAAACCCTGTGTTTTAATCAAACCTTAAGAGGTATACTCAATTTTATAACCAAACAAGCACATATACTTGGGATGTAATTTTATCCTAACTACCGACACTGACAGTACTAAACAACCCTTGCTCTGATACCAAGAAAGACTGTCACACCCCTGAAACGTGGAAGTTTTGGGCTAAAATTTTTTTTTATATATACATTTAATCTTAGTTTCTTACTTGGGTTACATTCCTGCTAGTATCTCATCACACTTTTTCAACCACAGAAACATCATAATATTTTCATAAAATATTTCATTCATATTATATGGACCTATTCCTCAGAATAACGTTTACATTCATACGATATCGACTACATCCCAAAAGTATTATTTATATAAAAATATCTATGCCATACAGGATGTCTGGTATTAAAATATGAGTATACCTTACGTAAGTACAAAAAGTAGCCGGAGGAGAGACGTGTCCCTCAGTCTACATCATATGCGCAACAGGCAAAGAGATGATCACTGCAAATAATCTGATAGAGTAGGGAGGTGAGCTTTTTGGAAAGCTCCGTAAGAAATGCATTTAAAATAGTCATAGCATCTATATATGCAGAAAACAAATGCCATAATAATGCATTTCATACTTTAAAACATTGTATGAATTCTTTAATACATATTTCAAAAATTCATACTTGTTTAAACATGCATCATACTTTAGATATTTAATATCAAAATTAAATAAGCTTATCATACAGTTCTTGGAGACTAGGCAGAGTCATATAGCCAGTATGCGAGTCATGACACTTACTTCTTCCTCTGAAGAGGGAACGGAATACCTATGGCCATGGTATGGGCTGTAAACCTGATCAGAGTCGTACAACGAATATGCACCACGAAGGACCAACATACCCATAAAGGATGGAAACATGCACAATGTGGGCAAGAACATGCACAACGTGGGCTAAACATATGCCACAAGGGATGAAAACATGCACAATGTGGCAAGCATGATAGGCAATAACATAAACTATAGAAAGGCCTTGTCTCAAATCTTACTTACTATTGTAACTTCTTAAATTATACATTTGGTATAAAATCGTAAGGACCGGGCGTGCCAAGATCTAAGTTAGCCTGGGGTTTGCCACTCCGATACCTTTTTCGGAAAACATATTTATTTGCTGTCATACTTAAAACATTATGGAAAAATATGCATAGAAGTTTATAAGGTTCGTTTAGCTAATTAACAAAAGATAATGGAAATTAACTTCGGAATAAAATTTATGTTTCAAACATTTCTTTATAATTTACGATGAAAGTAAGGGACACCATCACAACTTTAAATTACATCCCTTACCTCAGTACACTGTAGAGTAACGTCTTATGTTGCACCTTTATGCTTCTTATCTCTCCGAATTATAAACTGCCAAGTCAAAATTTGATATAATTAATTTTCGGTATTAAATTTCCTCCTTGTCTAATTCTTAGTTAAATTCTCATTACTTAGAATATTATAATTTCTTAAAATTTCACATTGTGGCCGAATGGTTTTGAATACCTTAGGTGACTTATTCCTCCATAAAATATATATATTCAACTATGATGCCACTTAAATTTTTTTCCAATCCAATTAGGTCAACTTAAGTATTTCTTTCTTTTATTTTCCTACTATTTGTTGACCCCCAAACCGTGAACTCTCTTTCCCTTTAATTCAGTTCACGTTGGCTGTATGTAGGTTAGGAAATTTTATTCCTTTATGATGCATATATAGTTTAACTTCATAAGTACTTCATCATGTCATTTAGTCAACCTAAAGCTAGCTCTCTCTTTCATTTTTTTTCTTTCTTTCTTGTTGTTTACTGACCAAACGTGAGCCTTCTTCCTTTTCTGTTTTCAATTTACGTTGGCTCCTATTTGGTTCCTACATCATGGTCATATCTAGTATGTCTTAGATTGCCAAAAAGTCTAGTATACACACACAAAGTCAACCAAGGCTAGCCTTTTCTTCTCTCTTTTATTTTTCATCTCTTTCAGCTGTACCATTATCCATATTCTTCATCTCTATTTTCGGTTGTACAAGCCTAATCTTATGTTCTTTCTTCCAGCCCTTTTTGTTGACTAAGATCACCTCTTTTCTTCTCTTTTCTTCTCTTTTATTCTCCCCCTTAGCTCACGTAACTTCATTCAAAGTTAAACTCCCTCAAAACTTCTTCAACCAGCATTTATTTATTTTCTGCTTCATTGCTGTCCAAACCGACAACTTCTTCCTTTTTCTTCATGGTTCACGTGGTCCTCATTTCATACCAACTTATCCTTTCTTACATGATTATCTTACATTCCCATCTTCACGTAAATCATCATCAACATCATCTTATTTTTATTCTAAACCCTCCTAACTGAACTAGAGTTTTCATTCTATATATATTTACTTCAAACAAGGGCTATAACCAACATATTCTTGATCATTATATCCATAATCAATGAACAAGAAACTTAAAAACTGAGTTGAACATTACCTGTACAAAGAAGCAGATTTGTCTACGTGAATTAGCTCCTGTTTTGAGGGTTTTTGTGCTAGCTTCTTTGAGGTTTTGGAAGCTTAATATCCAAGGTTTATTTTCCTTCCAAAAGCTTGGTTTATTTGCTAAAGGTTAAGCATGGTTCTGCTATGGAGGAGAACTTACACGGTTTGTAAGAAACAGAATACTTTCGGTGATGATGTTGGCTGGAGAGGAGTTCACGATGGAAGAATATAAAGCACAAAAAAAAATATTATTTGGATTTTTACCAGCTTCATTAAAAGCCCTACTTTATTTCCTATTTCTTCTCTTTTGTTTTATACTTCTTATCCTCCAAGCCGAGACCACACCTTTTGTTTCTGTTACAATTTTTCTTCATGCAGCCCACGTTTCTGACTTTCCATGCCAACGTTTTGCAGCTAATAATTTTCTATCTTTTCCTTGCTTTTACTTTTCTTGCCTTGTTATGGTTTGGTCTTCGATGCAGCAAAAATTTAACAAAATCTGTTATAGTTTCTGTCAACCTATGAAACACGTGAGGGAGACTTTCCTTTTTGTCTTCCTTTATTAGTTATCTTATCTTTTATTCTCTTGTTTTTTTTTCTACTAGCTACTTGTTCACACCGAAACTTCATTTAGATAGCCAATGAATTCTTCTTTTATATCTTCATGTTGTCCAAACATTTTTCTGTTTTATCCAAATCAGAATTTCCAATATCCATTTAATTATTTATACCATCTTGCATGTAGTATTTTTCACATCTATATTTTTCATCTAGGATTAAAATTTCTATGTAAAAGACACTATTCTTTTATATTTAATTCCTCAAAATATTATCAATAACTTATTTATTGATAATTAATTCATATAGATGTACAACTATAGTATAAGATAACGAGTTCTCACACCAACAGCAACGCGCGGGTCTCATGCTAGTAAGTAGTTAAAATTCAAAGTCCCTTGGGCATTAGCTTAATTTTATATACGACACTCACTTAAGTCCGAATAATATAAGATGTAATAAGTCCGAAAAATTTAAGATGTAATAAATAGTTGAAATGCACTGATGTTGAACATTAAGGCTATGCTTGGTACAACTGAAAATTGGAAAGAAAGAAACTAGTGGAAGGAAAATTGGAAAGAAAATAAGAAGGATAGAAAAGAGGAAGGAAATATATTTTTTGTTCTTCTCATTAATTTTTTTCCGTCCAATTTGGGCAGATGAGGAGAAAGAAAGTGGGGTCAGGAGGGGTAATTATTTAAAATTACAAGATTATCCTACTTTAAAAAAGTTATATTAAAGTCAACTTTTGCCGGATCAATTATGATGCAGCAGCAAGATTCTTTTTTTTTTTAATAAAAAATTTTTCCCTTGTAAGAAAAGAGAACTTGATCTCTTATTTATTAAAATGAAAAAAAAAGGAAAAGAAAATAAGACTCCAACGTTTTGTAGAATGAAGGCATAGGTGGAGAGTAGTGAAGATATGGACGTTTATGAATGAAATTGATAAATATTGAAGATAAATTAGATAACGCTTTAGCTAATCAACTTTTTTTTTCATAAAATGTAAAAATAAAAAAAATCTAATTTTAAATCTAACTTTTTTTAAAAAATAATAACCATTGAATTAAATTTTGATTGTCATTGATGCTTTAGCTCTAACCCAACAGTCTTTTTAGTCTGTGTCAATTATAGTAACAATTATTAGTCATTACATAATTAATTAATAATTAATAAATTAATTATATAAGTAATTAATTATTATTGAATTATTTTGACTAGATTTTTTTTTAAAAAAAATCTCATTAAAAATGAAAACTTAATAAATGCCAAAAAAATATTATCCAAAAACAATTATAGTTAATAAATATTTGTATAAGGGTAGGATAGTAAAATCATTTTATTTTTAATTTTCTTTCCTCTCACTTTTTCACTCTACCAAACAATAGAAGGAAAGAAATATATTTTTCATCAATTTTTTCATCTTTCATACCAAACACACCTAAAGAAAAAAATTAAAATTTTCCATCTTTCCAATTTTTCCACCCTTCAAATTTCTTTCTTTCCATTTTTCTTTCCACTTTACCAAACAAAGCCTAAGTAAAATAATCATGTCTTCATTTTAAAGTGTAAAAATTTTGCAAATCTGTATCACCCGAATTGGAATAATATAGGATGTAATAAGTAGTTAAGTAGTCGTGCCTTCATTTTAAAGTATGAATCTTTAGCAAATACTAAATTTGAATCTTAACTGTAACCTTGAATATATGCATTTTATTCTTCTCTCCAGAAACTTTCATCGTACCCAAAAATTGTTGAAATGCACCGATAAGACATAAATTCCTTGTAAATTTACAAAGTTGTTCGAACAGCTCAGCATCCTCACACAAAGCACGAAAAGATGCAAGGAAAAGAAGGGAGAAATCCAAATAGGAAGGTTCCAACATGGAAGTAATAAATAAAACCAATTCCACACACGACACACACAAACAACAAGGGCGAGCTTGTTGTGTTTTCTGTTGTTGGTAATACAAGTATTTGACAATAGGTATATGGCGACAACCAGAATCACAATTCCAATAACAGCTAAAAGCATGCACATACAGGAGCAACCGCCTTTCGTTCGCTTGTTCAAAATTGCCAGGTTTTTCTGCACTCTCTGTTACAAGAAGCATGGCACAAGAAAACATAATTCTTAGAATCCACCATGATAGTTGAATTCCATTTTGGTACTGACATCCAGTGTTAAATAGTTCTAAATTTAACTGGACACTGTAAGAAAACAATTGCATCCCTTTGAACATGTTCTATTTCAATTAATCAATGAGTGACAAACAATTTGCAGTAAAAGAAAATGCAACATTATCAGCAGGTACCATATTGCTTTATTTTGCTTCATTTCCTAGCAACCAAATAATACTCATAACCATCTTGGTTCCAAAATAATACTCTTATTTTATGCGAGGAGATCTTTATCTATTCTCGATACCGCTTGAATGACCATGTTTCATAGTCTTATAACCTTCCTTCCTGATGCGATTCATCTCCAAAGAATTGCAGCATATAACATAATCTATTGATTCTAAGGCTGAAATTCATCACCATTTTACAGGAATCCTATTTGCTAGTATTAGAGTGGACTAAGTAATTATAATAAACAGCAGTCATTGGATTTTGTTTGATTCAAAAGTAAAAGGAGGATACTGTACTATGCATATAAAATGTAAATTAATACTCATAGTAAGTGCTTTACCCGTAGGCGAGAATCAGTAACTTCCACGTGTTGGTCCAGGTCATCCTGCAAAGAGGGAACAGAACATAATGTAAAATTTACAAAGCATGAATCAATCCTCACTAAGCATTTATTTTAATGAAATAAGAGACAAAAGACTATAGAAGAAATAAACAGAAAACACACAATTAGTCTGGTATGCAGATCAAGTTCTTCGTTGACTGCCAATGCAATATGCTTTGTACTTACTACTGTCTCTTCCAACTTCTCAAGACCCTCATCTTGCTCTGCTCGAAAAACACACCTCATAAGTTGAGGAAACTCAAGACATTTACAAGCTAACAGGATGCCATTTGAAAATAAAATAACTTGCCTTTCATTATTTGTTGTTGAAGACCAACAAGGCCAGAGTTATCCAAACCAACTGTTCTACTCATGGCATCGGGCTTGATTTCTGGCCCCAGCAAGCTATCTCTGTTAGCAAAGTTTGACATGTTGAATGCAGAAGCCATCTGATTCGCTTTTGATCTCAAATTTGCAACCATGTCCTTGCGACGATTCACCTCCTTCTCTGTTCTGTAACCAGAAGTAAAGCCATCAAAAAATAGTCAAATTCAGTTTCTTATTCATGATAAAACATATTCCAGTATGCAAGTGAACGTCAAAGTATCATATATACAGGGGCGGAGCTCCATGGGGGCGAGTGGGGGCTCAAGCCCCCACTGACCCCTAACATATATATTATTAAATTTTATTCAAAATTCTTTTTTTAGTGAAACGTTTAGTAAATAAAATTTAAGTTTATTTATACTAGCATTGAGTTTTTAAAGTTGAAAAGAATTACCAATTTTATAGTAAAAATGGTGAAGATTGAAAAGGAGAAATTCATTCGTTAGTTTATTTGTTGTAAACGTTAACATTGATTTTATTAGTTATTATAACAACATATAATATATTTTTAACAACATGTTGAAAACTTGTTTGTGTAACGAAATGAGAGATTAATAATTTAATGGTAAATTAGTTGTGTATCTTAAAAAATATATGTTCCAAAGTATTGGTGACGAAATTTTTGTACAAAATTATTGTACATAATTTTGAAAATATAAAAATCAAACAAAAAAATGATTATTTTTTTTACAATTATGACTAGATACAAAAATTTTAATTTTTTAATTAATACTATTATCAATATTGTTGTTATTAATTTTTTATAATTTAATATATTTGAGTGAAGCCCCCAATAAATAAATTTTCTGGCTCCGCCACTGCATATATATATATATTTATATATATATCTATATAAAGATATATATATATATCCCAGAAGAAATATGATCAAAATTATTAATCCAACCTCAATTCATTCCTATATGCACCTCAATTAAGATGACTTACAAGGGTTTCCCAGTAGGTCTAGACAAAAGGGACTGCAATCCATCTAGTCTAGTCCCTAAAATCGTTATCTTCCTTCTTATTGCTGATGCATGGCGCTGAGTTTCTGGTCCCGATGCAGGGAAGGAACTCCTCTCAGATATCATGCCATTGACATCATCTGCAATTTTCACTGCCTCATTATATTCTTTTACCCATGGGTCCGAAGAAGATGCCATTGACCTTAAACAAATAACAACCAAGTGAGCTAATTTATACGACCGAAAAAGGACTTAATATCTAACTATTTATGCATGCTCAAGGGCCAGACTCCCCGCTCAAGTCCGAAGATCTGTTCGAAATTTAGTCGATTTTGAACAAAAATATTAGACATATTTATTGGGTCTGGATAAAATTTTCAGGCCCGATCAAAAATGGGCCCGGACTTGACTGTCCAAAGCTCAGGCCCAGCTCGGCCAGAACATATTGTTAATTAAGTTTTTTTTTAAAATATATCTATTAAGTATAATATAATTATATGTATGTAAAATATTATTGATTAATAAACATGATTATATATATTTAATATGAAAATTAACATGCAAAATTTAATAAATCAAATTAAATTTTAAAAGGAATAAAGGAACAAAAAATAAATAAACAAAAAATAAAATACAAAAAATAAATAAATAATAAAATACGAACGGATCCGGCCGGACTCATATAGTAAAATTAAAAATGTGCCTGGATTTATGGGTTGGGACGGGTTTGAGCTTAACCGAAATATATTATTATGTATCTTTGGCCTGGCCCGCCCAATTACCAAGTCTACTAACCAAACGGCATAAAATTTGCATGCTTAACACCATTCAGACAATGAAAGAACTGATGAGAGCTAATTGAATGAGCTGCAAAATTAACCGAGATTAATTCTGAGAAAACCCTTTCCTTTTTTGATGGCTTCTTCTAAAGAATGAGAGATTACTCACAAGAAAAAAAAATTTTCTTTTTTACAACTGGATAAGAGCTTAAAATGAAAACAGGACAATATCAAGAAAATCCCCAAAATTAAGCCATCAAATTATACCCAATTGCGCATCTTGTAAAAGAAAGATTATTTAGAACCATCGAGTTGAATTCTAAGAAAAACTTTTTAATTAAACTTAAACAGGTACGAGCTCAATTACTCATCGCTAGATGAATACTAAAAAAAAACAAAATTTAGAAATCAAATTAACCCAATTTGTAGAAACAAAAAGAATGAAGGAAAATTAATTGAAAACCCATAAATAAATTCCCACTCTTTCATATTCTAAATTTGATGAAACTAAGGGGTCGTTTGGTATCGTTTTCTGTTTTCTGTTTTTGAAAATTTTGTTTTTATTTTATTTTGTTTTATTTTCAATTTTTGAAAACAGAAAACATGTTTGTTTAATACTGTTACGTTTTAAAAACAAATATTTAAACTGATTCAGATATAATAATTTAATTCACAAAACAGAATTTTAAAAATTAAATAAAAAATAATATATTAATAAATAATAATATGTAGATAATATTAAATAATATTATTTTATATTATTTAATGCTAATATTAATTATTTTTATTTAATCATATAAAAATTTAATATAATTTAAATAATGTTATAATTAAATAAAATATTAAATAAAATAATATTATTGAATTTAATTGTAATAATCATAAATTATATTTAATAATAATTTTTATTTAATTGTAATAATAATAATATTATATTATTAAATAAAATATTTAACTAATTAATTTATAATAAATTATATAGTTATTAAAATATATTATATTTAATATAAATAATATTATTTAATGTTAAGTATTTACTTATTTAATAATATTAACTTATTTAATAGTAGTAGTGATATATTTTAAATTTAAAATAGAATATAATATTAAATAATAATATTGTTTAGTAAAATAAAAATTAATTATATTAGATAATAATATTAATTATTAACATATCAAAATTATAATAAATGATATTATTTAAAATATTTAATATATTCAATAAATTATTATAAAAATTTAAATTAAATAATATTATAATATTATAGTTCAATGTAATATTTATTTAATTGCTTTTTATGTTTTTAACTTTTCTATATTAAAATAAATATATTAATTTTAAAATATTAAATAACATTTTATATTAAAATTTAATATTATTTTATTTAAAAATTAATTTTATTTATATTTTTATTATAAAATATTAATATTATATTAATATATAAACTCTGTTCACTTACTTATGAACAGTAATAGAAATGAAAACATGTTTCCGAAAATAATAAAAATAAGAAATTCTTGTTTCTAACAATTTTCGAAATTCTTATTTTTGTTTTCGTTTTTTGAAAACGGAAACATGTTGCCAAACGTGTTTTCTGTTTTTGTTTTCAAAAAAATTAAAAATAAAAACAGAAAACAGTAAACAAAAACAAAAATAAACGATCCCTAAACAAATACCCATATCATAAAATGCAAAATTCATTTAAAAAACGAAAATTAATGGCAACTTACAATGGGGGAAAGTAAGATTAGATGAGCTGTTGATCAAACCCAAAGAAAACGAAAATCCAGAAAGAGGGAAGTTTTAAAGATCGGTAGACAGAGATCGGATTGATTGAAATTATTTAAAAGGAATTGAAATTACCAGACTTTGATTGAAATTTGGACTGTTGAATCGTGGAACTCGGAATGAAACGGCAGCGTAGAAGCCAAGCGACGGCAGGCAATAGCACAACGCCACCGTAGCGTTTGAAGGGCCACATTGTAAGGTAAATTAAAAATATATATAAAATTATGAATTTATTAAAAAAATTTTGAATTTAAGAGTTTTAAACGTGATATATGTATTGTTTAATAAAACAAACTGTTTTATATACTAATTAATAAGTCAAAAAATAATTTATATTTTTTGTTAATGAAATTATTCATTATTTAAAGTTCCATTATAAATTTTTGTTAGTAAATTATATTAAAAATTATTTTAGTAAATTGTGCTGCTTAAAATTTTAGTTAGTTTAATAAAAAATATTTATTTTCGAATGATTGGACATACTGATTTTAATATTCAATTATGGATTTATTTATTATTTTTGTTTTTATTATTTAGAGAATAAAATGTTAATTTTTATTTTTTGAATATGCTTTCCATATCTTTTTTTATTTTTGATAAATTTAAAAAGATTTTTTCACTTAAAAATTTACTGAATATTATTCATTCATAGCCGTATCAAATATTCCATCATCGAACAAAGAATTACTTATCTTCAAAAATTATTTTAAATATTTATTGTTTTAAAATTTCTTGTTTACCATTATTATTATTATCCCAGTTTTAAAAAAATCATCATTTATTATTTCTCTGTTTTTTTTGTTAACATTATTTTTATTTTTTTCGTATACAACCCCTGTGCCATACACTATTTACTTCATTTATCACTAGTATTTATCATTACTTTTTATTGTTTGCTTTTTTTTTTTTATTTCATTTCTTCTCACAATCATCATTCTTGTCATCAATGCATTTGTTACTGTTATCTTATTCTTTCAACTTTCCCGATTTCCAACTTCCAGATATACTTTATTGTTATTTTATATTATTTAAGTTTAATATCCAAATATATCATCAACATTTGTTACAAAATAGAATTAAGCTTTTAACGTTTAATTACATAAAAATCAGTTCTAAACATTTCAAAATAACAGAATTAAGGACATTTCTGTTAATTTCCTCTAACACCGTTAAGTTTTATCACTGTGCAAAAGTAACGAAAATTAAAGAATTTAACAGAAATGTCCTTAATTATGTTATTTTGAAACGTTTAGGACTAATTTTTATGCAACTAAACGTTAAAGACTTAATTCTATTTTGTGACAAACGTAAAGAATAGATTTGAGTATTAAGCTTATTATTTATCATTCCGACTATTCTATACCAAGTATATATGTTAGTCAATCATATATACTTGGTACATATCCGTTAATTTCCTCTAATACCGTTAAGTTTTATCACTGTGCAAAAGTAACGAAAATTAAAGGATTTAACAGAAATGTCCTTAATTATGTTATTTTGAAACGTTTAGGACTAATTTTTATGCAATTAAACGTTAAAGACTTAATTCTATTTTGTGATAAACGTAAAGAACATATTTGAGTATTAAGTTTATTATTTATCATTCCGACTATTCTGTACCAAGTATATATGTTAGTCAATCATCTACAAGAATCAATTCATGACAAAACGAAAATAACGAGCTAGATGTAGAGGTACCGTCTTAGAGATTGTTTCATGTGTAAGTCAATGTAAGCGAGTAACTTTTGTAAATATTTTTTCATTACTTTTGTAAATTATTCGAATTTAATTAGCTAATTATTTGAATTTAATTAATTTATTTTTAAGTCGAGTTCAAATTCGAATTAATTGAGTAACGAGTTGAGTCGAATTCGAACTTTTTAATATTCGATTCAAAAGGCTTGTATTGTTGGGAAATTCTTTAGTGGGCCTACATATATTAATTAATTGTATATTACATGCTATCTATTTAGTCCACTTAAAAGTGATTAAATAAAGTTTAAGTTATTGGATTTTAGGACATCTCAATTAGTATGGGCTTTGCAATGTGTAGAGACCCAATATTTTATTTTATTTTCATGATAGGCCAAAATAAAATAAAATTTACTTCAAGTATAAATAGGTTATGGTCCTCAGTCTAAACATAACTTAATTCTCACAACAAATCCCATCATTGAGTGAGATACAGATTCTCTCGAAAGTTTAGATGTGGAAGACTCTAACCTCAAGAAATTAATTACAATGGATTCAGGTACGCTTTCGTATTACTATATTCTTAATGATTAAACATGAGATCCTGGATATGTTTATTTGTATGAATTTCGACAAGTGGTATCAAGAGCCTGTCATGTTTGATCATTGAGAATTAAAAATTATTGTGTAAAATCTTAGGGCTTTTATTCCTTATGGAATAAGGATTAAAATCATGTGAACAATATTCTGAAATTTTTTTCATGTTTGATGAATTTTATTTTTAAATTTTTTAAATCCCGAAATTAAAATTTAACCAAAACAATAATATTTAATGTGTTTTAATTGAAATTGATGAATGATAATTGTTTCTTGTGACTTATTTGGTTGAATCAAGGTCACAAATTTGGTATATTTTTTGTTTTGGTTTAAAGAAATCAAGAAAAAAAGATTGGGGTTTTCATGGAGTTCTCTTGCATATTGCTTGATCCGATTCATCACCATTCTTTGATGTTTTTTTATTTGTTTTTGCATGGGTTTGTAAAACAAGATGTTAATTTCATGAATATAAGTTGAATTTTGGTGAAAATCTATCAAAAAGAGGCATAAAAATTGAAAAAACCAGAACAGACCCGAATGGGTTAGTTCAAGAAGAATGTTGGGTCGGGTTGACCCGGGTAGGCAGAGAAGATGAGAAACAGTCCCGTATGGGACCATCCCCACGTGCGGTAGTGGCGAGTGGGTCCCACGCGCCTACCTTCCGTGGTCGTTCAGCCACCAATTTTTCCAGTCCAGCCTAGTTTTTAATTTCCTATTTTTTGGTGATTTTTATGAATTTTTTGACACCGTTTAATATTTATTATTGAATATTCATAATAATTTCATTGTTTTGATATATTATGCGCATTTTTTTCTGAAATTTTATTTCATGATAAAATATTTCATGATATTTTGAGATGATTGACAATACTCACTCTCCCTATTAATGTGAATAAATTTGTGTACTCTCTATATCTTTTGTATGTGCATAATATGTTAAAAATAAAGTTTAAAATAAATTAAATTAATATAAAATGCCACCAAAGTGACCTTTTTTATGTTAATTTATTTATTTTGAAAATTAAAGTTGTCATTTAAGAATTTAAATGACTGTTTTTTTAATCCCTATTGAAAATAATCGAACCAAAGGAAGATTATTTTTTGGCCGGATTACAAACACAATAAGGTAGTAAATATGTGATAAAATTATTTTTACCATGCATGCAATATGTCGGCCCAACGGAAGGCATGTTGTTGGCAAGGATTTGATTATCAATATTTACTAATAAAGTTTAAGAGTACCCCTTACAAATTAAAATTTCTGTCCAAAGACTAAATTTTAATGTTGTGCTTGGTATCTTATATGACCCAAAATTATTATTTGTCAATTGTGAGCTTATTATTGTTGTTTTTCTGTTTACAATAAATGTTTCTTCTATATCTGTCAATCTAAATAATATCCTAATGCTTAACAACATTAATTTCGAGAAATGGAAGGAGCATATTACTATCATGCTTGGGTGTATGGATCTAAACTATGCGATCAGGTCTGACAAACCTCTCGCCCCTGCTGATAATAGTACAGCTACGGAAAGGGCACTTTATGAAAAATGGGAGTGTTCAAACCGCATGAGTCTGATGATCATGAAGCACTCAATTCCGAATACCATCAGAGGCGCAATGCCTAACGAGGAAAATGCTAAGAGTTTCCTACAACGAATTGTAGACAGATTCACTGCAAATGAAAAAGTCGAAACAAGCACCATCTTGTCTAAGCTTGTTTCAATGTGGTATAGCGGTAAAGGAAACATAAGGGAATATATTATGGAAATGTCTAATCGTGTTACAAGACTAAAGGCACTAAAGTTAGAGTTGTCTGAGGACATTCTTGTGCACTTGGTCTTAATATCTCTTCCTGCACAATTCAGTCCTTTTAAAATAAGTTATAACACTCAAAAGGAGAAATGAACTCTTAATGAGCTCATTGCTCAGTGTGTGCAAGAGGAGGAGAGGTTGAAACAAGAGAAGATAGAAAGTACTCACTTAGCATCTTCTTCTAATGACAATGCTACCAACAAAAGAGAAAAAGGAACACAGGAAAAGGCACTGCAAATACTGGAACTTCTCAACTTTGTTTGTTCCAAGAATGCCAAATGGCTTGCCAAAAAGGGTAAACTTCTCAACTTTGTTTGTTCTAAAGTTAATTTGGCTTTAGTACCCAATCATACTTGGTAGATAGATACGGGTGCAACAACTCACATAAGTGTGACTATGCAGGGTTGTCTAAGGAGCAGAAAGCAAATTGATGCTGAAAGATTCATCTACGTAGGAAATGGCGAAAGAGCTCCTGTTGAGGCTGTTTGTTTATTTAGATTAAAGTTAGAATCTGGTTGCTATTTAGATTTGCAAGAGACTTTTTATGTACCGTCATTTAGACGAAATTTGATTTCTGTTTCTTACTTGGACAAATCAGGATATTCTTGTTCATTTGGAAATGAAAAATTTAGTCTTTTTCAATATTCAAATCTTATTGGCACAGGTTCTTTGGTTGATAATCTATATAAATTAGATCTTCATGCCTCACACATTAATGAATCCTTGCATATAAATAATTATGGTACAAAGTGCAAATTAATTAATGAGAATTCTTATATGTTATGGCACAAGCGTTTAGCACATATTTCTGAACAAAGAATAAAGAGGCTTGTGTCAGAAGGAATTCTCGATTCCTTTTATTTTTCAGATTTCAAAATCTGTGTTGAGTGTATTAAGGGAAAACAAACAAATATCAAGAAAACTGGTGCTAATAGCTAGGAGTTTAAATATCTTGGATTTAATTCATACTGATATTGTGGTCTATTCCTTATAGCTTCTTGGAATGGTCAATAGTACTTTATTACTTTCATATACGATTATTCTCGTTATGGGTACCTATTCTTGATTCATGAGAAGTCTCAAGCATTGGACGTTTTCAAAACCTATAAAGCTGAAGTTGAAAATCAACTTGGTATGAAAATTAAAGCCGTTAAATCTGACCGTGGCAGTGAATATTACGGTAGATATGACGGATTAGGTGAACAACGTCTAGGCCCTTTTGCAAAGTATTTAGCAGAATGTGGCATCGTTCCTTAATACACCATGCTAGGGACTCCAAGTCAAAATGGTGTAGCTGAGAGACGAAATCGGACCCTAAAGGATATGGTTAGAAGTATGATTAGTCATTCTTCTTTGCCAGAGTCACTTTGGGGAGAAGCCTTAAAGATTGCAGTGTACATTCTTAATCAAGTTCCGAGCAAAGTAGTAGCTAAAACCCCATATGAATTATGGATAGGAAAGAAGCCTAGTATTAGGCATTTACATATTTGGGGTTGTCCAGCTGAGGCTAGGCCATACAAGCCTAATGAAAGGAAATTGGACTCAAGAACAATAAGCTATTACTTTGTTGGATACTCAGAAAGATCCAGGGGTTTCAAGTTTTATGATCCCTAAAATAGATCCTTTTTCGAAACAGGGAATGCTAAGTTTATTGAGGATGTTGAATATGATGAGGGTGCCAAACTCAGGAACTTTGTCTTTGAGGAAGAACATGTTATTGTTCCTACAGTTGCAATTGAGAATGATCAGACAATTATGTCTGACATTGTTCAAGATGCAAATTCAGACTATCAAGACACTTCTGGGTTACCTCTTACTCATATTGAAGAGCAACAACAACCTCAATTGGAAGTGCCATTAAGGAAATCCTCAAGAGAGAGGAGATCGGCGATTCCAGATGATTATATCGTTTATATCTAAGAATACGAGTTTGATATAGGACTAGAAGATTATCTAAAATCTTTTAGTGAAGCCAAACAAAGCGTTCACTCTCATGAATGGATTGAGGCCATGAAAGATGAGATGAAATCAATTAAGGACAATGACGTTTTGGATCTTGTCGAACTGCGTAAAGGAGCGAAACCGATTGGTTGTAAATGGATTTTCAAAACCAAAAGGGATTCAAAAGGCAATATCGAAAGATATAAAGCACATCTAGTTGCCAAAGGTTTCACTCAAAAGGAAGGCATTGATTATAAAGAGACTTTCTCTCCGGTTTCATCGAAAGACTCTTTTAGGATCATTATGGCACTTGTAGCTCATTATTATTTGGAGCTACATCAGATGGATGCAAAGACAGCGTTTTTCAATGGTGACATTGAAGAAACAATTTATATGGAGCAACCAGAAAATTTCGTGTCGGATGAATCGAAACATCTGGTGTGCAAATTAAAGAAATCCATCTATGGTTTAAAACAAGCATCACGTCAATGGCATTGGAAATTTTATCAAGTGATCATTTTTTTGGTTTTAAGGAGAACACTGTTGATCAATGTATTTATCACAAGATCAGTGGGAGCAAGTTTATTCTTCTGGTGTTATATGTCGATGACATCCTGCTAGCAAGTAGCGATATAGGCTTATTACATGAAACCAAGAGATTTCTTTCAAAAAAATTTGGGATGAAAGATCTTGGGAATGCATCTTTTATGTTAGGCATATAGATCCATCGAGATTGTTCTCGAGGAATACTTGGCTTATCACAAAAGGCTTATATCGATAAGGTGCTTAGCAGATTTGACATGAAAAATTGTGCATTAGGAGACACACCAATTGCTAAGGGTGATAAATTCAGTATGCTTCAATGCCCAAGAAATAATATTGAAAAGGAAGAGATGTAGAAGATTCCTTATGCTTCAGCAATAGGGAGTCTCATGTATGCTCAAGTTTGTACGCGTCTGAACATTACGTACATAGTTGGTATGCTTGGCAGATATTTAAGTAACCTTGGAATGGATCATTAGAAAGTAGTAAAGAGGGTTATAAGGTATTTACAAAGAACTAAAGATTACATGCTCACATATCGAAGGTTAGATCATTTAGAGATTGTTAGGTATTCAGACTCTGATTTTGCTGGTTGCCTTGATAGCAGAAGATCCACTTCTGGTTATGTTTTCATGTTAGCTGGAGGAGCTGTGTCTTGGAAGAGTGTAAAACAATCACTCATAGCTTCTTCCACCATGGAAGCAGAGTTTATTACTTGCTATGAGGCATCAAACCATTCAATATGGTTGCGGAATTTTATCACTGGGCTATGCGTTGTTGATGGTATTGAGAGGCCATTGAAGATTTATTGTGGTAATAAAACCGCAGAATTATACTCTAAGAACAACAGAAGCTCGTCGAAGTCAAAGCATATTGACATCAAGTTTCTTGTTGTTAAGGAGAGAGTTTAGAATCTTCAGATATTTATTGAATATATCAATATGAACTCTATGATTGCGAATCCGCTTACTAAGGGTGTACCACCTAAGGTGTTTCAGGAGCATGTAGCTCGTATGAGTGTGGTTCACTTTGATGATATGCTTGTATAGTGGGAGTTTGTTTCATTTATATTCATTGGTTATTAAGACATTTTTCTACTCAGAATAAAGTATTGTTGTTATTACTGAAACTCTGAAATAAAGTATTATTCTTTCAAATTGCAGTTGAGCATAAAGTTTTTGAAAGTAGGACCAGTTGGAAATAGGCATGTTGAAGGGATCATGTTACATGTAATTTCCATGCTACACATCCATACTTGATCCATGTCGTTGATTATATTAATATACGTGACCATTGATGGGTCTAGTTACGGAATATATGTAACGAAAATCGCTTTGATCCTATGTTAGTATAATTGATGGACCAGATTGTTTAGAGATGTTGCCTTGTGATGATAGCAAGTTTAGAGCTCTTAAAGTTATTTTAAAATGTACAATTATCGGGTGACATATGTGGCCCAAGTGGGAGATTGTTGGGAAATTCTTTAGTGGGCCTACATATATCAATTAATTGTACATTACAGGTTATCTATTTAGTCCACTTAAAAGTGATTAAATAAAGTTTAAGTTATTGGACTTTAGGACATCTCAATTAGTATGAGCTTTGCAATGTGTAGAGACTCAATATTTTATTTTATTTTCATGATGAGCCAAAATAAAATAAAATATACTTCAAGTATAAATAGGTTATGGTCCCCAGTCTAAACATAACTTAATTCTCACAACAAATCCCGTCATTGAGTGAGATACAGATTCTGTCAAAAGTTTAGACGTGGAAGACTCTAACCTCAAGAAATCAATTCCAATGAATTCAGGTACGCTTCCATATTACTATATTCTTAATGATTAAACATGAGATCCTGGATATGTTTATTTGTATGAATTTCAACAAGTGAATCTTATTAAACTTTTTTAATATATATTTTAAATATTTAATTATTAATTTACTATTTTACTCTCATTATATGTCAAACTTATCAAGTCAAGCTTGAGCAGTTCGAGTATTTTAATAAGTTGAGCTCGAGCTTCAAAAACCAAACTTGATTGAGCTCGAGCTGCTTCGAACTTCGAATTTTCGAGTCGAATCGAACTTGAACTTGGTACTAAATCATCTCAACTTGACTTAATTACATCTCTACATGTATCGAATATAAAATTCCCTATCCCACGCACCATTTCTTTTCTGACTTATTTCCATTCTGTCGTGCATTACTTTTCGATTTTGCTTTATTAGCTAAATGCTTAATCTTTGTGGACTGTAAGACGATTTCATTCTGTTAAAGGTGCAACGAGAGAGGCCTCCGGTATTAAGAGATGCTGAGCAAATCCCTCTATCGGTGCACCAGGCTGCAACACTCAACAAAGACTTTGTTGGTGGAACTGCTGGTGCCGGAGTTTTCTCGAACATTTTCTTTATTTAAGGTGTTTGCATGATCATACTTTCTACTTTGGTTGTGTATTGTACTTTGTTTAAAGTGTTTGCATGGTCATAAATTTTATTAATTTTGGTCTTTTTGGTTGGTAAAAAGATAAATGATACTTTGTCTAATATTTTGTTACATATTTTCATATTTTTATATATCAAATATATAAATTTGTGGGATTTGCTTTGCTATTCATTTTGCAGCTTTTTCTATCCTTTCCCTTCGTCCTCCCTTATCCTCTCAGTCCTGACAATGGAGAGTTTTCATGTTTGAAAAACAAAGTCAAGGATTTTGCATCTTACGTTCGTTGGGCTTCCCTCCAAAAACATTAAGGCTTTATTTGGTATTGTGAAAAGAAAATTACTTAATCAAATGATTAAGTTACAAAATAAATTTTTTTTTATAAAACATAACCATTAATTAACTAATTTTCCTTCCTCACCCTTTTCTTTCCATCCTACCGAGCAAAGTCTTAAGTTGGTATTTCAAACAAAGGCAAAGTTGTTCCCCTGAACATTTTGACAAAAGGTACTCAACTTGTCAACCAACCCACAATATGTTCGGCCATGTTTGGTATATAATAGGATGAAGAAAGTGCTAGAATGGTATAAACTTACAAATAGGATTGAATTACGTGATATTATTTTATTTTATGTTTGATGTGTATAAGAATCAATTGTAAGATAGGATGATTTTTATATTTTTTTTCATCATATGTAAAATTAAGAGTATGATAAAATAATTTTTTTAATTTATCAAAAGTATTCATTTTTAAATTAAATATAATTTAAATTTATAATTTTTCGATAAATACAATTCAAAGATTTTTTTTAATTTCCATAGTTAAAAGTTATCTTTTAAAAGTGAATTTTCAATAAAATATTGATTTTTTTAAAAAATTAAATGTTTTCAAAAAATCGATTTTGTTAAACATATATTTTTTTATTACAAATATTTCTCTATATTTTTTACTATTTTTTCTTTTACTTTCTTTTTATTTTTTATTTCGATTTACAATTTAAATTTAAAATAATTTTTATGATTTTAATTCAAATATATTTATCTTAGAAAAATGAAATTTTCAAATAAGTTGATTGTTTTGAAGAAAATACCTTGAATTTTCAATAAAAAATGTACCTTTTTTATTTTATTTTTCCATTTTCTTTTTATTGCCAAAAATAAAGAAAAAAATCTAAAAAGATAAAAAAAAGAAAAAAATACTACCTAAATGTAAAAGTTATTATAATCATTCATAATAATTTTTATATTTAAGAATTAAATTAAAAAATTATTTTGAGAATCAATTATTTAAAAAAATGAAAAATTATTTTTTTATAAATTATTTTTTATCTAAAATATATTTTTCTTTATCCAAAAAAGAAAAAATAAAAAAAGAGAAAGAAAGAAATAAGGAAAAAGAGGTAAAAAAAGAAAAAATAATTTAGAATAACCAATTAATCAATGAGCATTGTCATCTTATTAAAATTTAAGTTAATTTTTAAATATAAGTTTTAAGAATAAAATATAAGTATCTATCACCTAATCACATGAGATTAGAAAAAAGAAAAAAATAAAAAAGAAAGAAATAAATAAAGAAAAAAGAGGTAAAAAAAGAAAAAAAAATTTAGAATAACCAATTAATCAATGAGCATTGTCATCTTATTAAAGTTTAAGCTAATTTTTAAATATAAGCTTTAAGAATAAAATATAAGTATCTATCACATGAGATTAAAAACAATCTTTACTTTTTGAAGAAGATTAATTCATCTTATACTAAGAGCATGACTCAATCCAATCTTTCCTTCGTATGATTGAATGATAATTATCCTACTTTGTCTTTCATTCATGCGCTAAACATGACATCATTTCTAAATATGATATAACAAAATCAAAATTTTTGAGTATGTATCTTTTTCATTTTCAAAATCATGAAAGCTATAAAATGTTTTTTGTCAAAATTCACTAGTGCATATTCATTGTGTGATATGCCTTTTTTATTCAAAACCAATTAAATGAATTTCAAGACTTTAACTCATGCATGTCCAAAACAAAGCATAGTTTTCAAACACACAAAATATGAAATGCAAGCTTTTAACAGCTATAGGAACGTGATTCCAAAATGAAATGTCAAGGATGTCATATCTCATCATTGTACAAAGCTATCTTATGGACATATCAGGTATTCAGTTACAATCATATCATTCTTTTATTTTCACATGAATCACTTGACTACTAGGTCCTCATAATGCTATAAAATGTCCTAGAGGTCGTATAGGCTGTTAACTATATGATTATATTCAATTCATGCAAATATCAATGTTACCCATTTCAAAACAATCTAAAATCAAAACCAAGATCATTTACCACTAGAACATCATCACAAATCTAATTCTTCAATCGTTTTTTTTAAATCTCGATGTTCAACCAGAGAGTTACTAAACCGATTCTAAACTTGTTTATACCATAATTTCGTATGATTTAACCTCAATAACAATATAATTAAATGACGTACAAATCGAATCAATTTGCCACAATTCAGTATCACTATCATTCATTACACACCATAATACCGAAACAAAAAACCCTTGCCATCAATGTGGGTCCTTTTAGTATCTCATGTATTCTCAATGATATAAAATGATAAAATTATCTAAATGTTAAACCCTTGCCATATCAATAATTTCACCTTCGAACTATTCCACAATCAAGAAATTGAAATTATTAAACACCAAGATCATTACTATCTATTCGGTTTCATTAAAAATTCCACAATTCAACATTTGATCATATAATTGCCAACTCCTCAATTAAATGTTATATCATATAATCATCCGATTTAACAATTCTATATAACCTATACAATATAAATCTACCGCGGACTTATATAAAAGTCATACCATACTCTTATGCTTAGTTGTGATAACCATAAAATTTCACTGTTTAATATTGGAAATTAATATTAAAGAAAATGGATGAATTGAAATAAATGAATATAATTACAAGATCAGAATATCAGTAAAAATTCCGAGAATTGAGGAAGTGATGAAGAAGGAAATTCAAAGTGGAAATAAGAATATTGGAAAATCGGAAAAATAATGAAGAAAGGAAATTTAATTTGGATAAATGGAAATCTAAATTAAATAAGAAAGTGAGAAGTGAAAATGAAATATATTTATATAATTATATATTATATAAATATATTTTTGTACAAATACATATGTATATATACTATTTTATACATTTAAATAGTACATATGTATATTTTATGTATATAAATAAATATATACATATATGAGAAATGTAAATATTAATTTACATTAAAGTTTGAATATATATATATATATATATATATTGTAAATACAATATGTATTGTAGTATTACATTTATATAAATAAATATATATATATATGTTATGTAATTTTAAAGTATATAAATATATGTATATATATATACTAGATATATATTTTAACATACAATATACATATATCTTTATATAATATATATAGTACAATACCATATATATAATAATATTATATGTATAATATATATATATATATTATAAGTTTAATATATATAAGTATAATAGAAATAAAATAAATAAATAAATAAAAAGAAAAATGGAATAAAGAATCGGGAAGAATCCCGATTCTTCCCCTATTGACACCGACCACGTCGGCCGGCCAAGAGGAAGGCAAAGGCGAGGAGAGAGACGTCGCCGGTGAACTGAGGGGAGGAAAACGAGGCGATCGGCGATGGAAATGGGAGGAAACAGAATCGGGAACAGAGGCGAAAACTAGAGGAGCCGAGAAAGAAAAAGAAAAGAGAAGGTGGCGGTGTCGGTCGAGCCGGCCACCGCCACTGCCACCAAAGCTTTGCCAGAGGAAGAGGAAGACGTAGGAGGCCACCGGAGAGGCTGTCAACGGCGGAGGAGGGAGAACGAAGAGGCGGAAGAAACCAAAGCTAAACCGAGTAGATCCGTCGTCTTGCCGCCGATCCAGGCCCAACGGAGACCACCAGCAGGTTTGCCATGCCATCGGCCAGCTGAGGAGCCGCCGAACCATCGGAGAACCGATCGCAAGAGAAGAACCGGCGGTGAACCAATCTGACCGGTCTGACGGGTCCGGCCAGGAAAGGAAAAAGGGAAAGGAAAAAGAAAAGGAAAAAGAAAAAGAAAAGAAAAGAAAGAAAAAGGAAATTTTCGGAATTTGGAAATTTCAAAAATTACAAGAAATCCCGGGAAATTCGAAAACTCGAAAATTACGAAAATTCGGTAAGAATTTCGAAAAATGGATTTCAAGTAAATTTAATAAATTATTTGGAAAAATTCTAATTTTAGAATTTTAATTTTAGAAAAACCATCCTCGATAACCAAGACAATGGAATCGGGAGAGGTGAACACGGGCGTGACGTAATGAGAGGCAGTTGCCTACCCAGGACAGGTAAGGGAGGCATGTGTAGCCTGTAAGGATATTCAGTATGCATGTTTTAAATATACATTTAATTTTATAAATGCTGTTGATAATGATTGGTTGGAAAGTTGTGATGATTTACTGCTTGAAAATATAAACTGTATTTTCCGTGCAGGAGGCTAGCCAATCGGCAGCCGTTATACTGCCGAAAAATCTTAGAAAATTACTGAAAATCATAATAAATGATTTTATATCACGAGAAACGATTTCCAACCACGAAAATCGAGAAATCGATTAGTAATATTCATGTTTTTGAGAATGGTGAAAAAGGAAATCATCGAAATTTATCCCGAGAGGTGATATTTCACATGAAACGAGGTGAAAAATGAAAAGGACCAAAGTGAATATTTTAATAATATTTCTCCAAATATTCACTTGATTTTATAAATAACTTTTATGGGTTCAATTGTGAAAATAAGTGTTTATAGAAAATTCCATAAAGGTAATTAAAGGTGAAAAATAGTATTTTGAGACTAGAAGGTCTCCGCATGTGTTTACAGAGAAAACATGGGACGGGAGTGTTGATTTGGAAAATAAATATTTAATTTTCCATAAATCACAAAATAATTGATTTGAATCCCGATAACTTTGAAAACCCTGTTTTGGATAGAAAGCACGGAAAAGCGTGCGTACATGTTTTACGATGAAAAAGAAATAGTCATGAGATTTATTTTACAGTGTGATTATTTTATAAACTGTTTTCACCGTATGGAAAATGTGATTTATACTGTTCTATAATATTCAGAACATTTTCAGGAGTGATTTACCCCAGTATGAATATTTTATAAATTGTTATTCATAAGATGAAAATATTTTCCTTATGAATTTTTATGGATTGATTGAATTTATATTCCATGAAATTGATTTCATAAATGGGGTTTATATCACGTGTTTACTGTTTTGAGACTGTTAGGCCCCATATCATGCTCACGTGTCACGTGTTAGTGCTAATAGATACTGATCCTATTATCAGCGTCCCAATGGACACCTGATCAGTGCACACTGTGGACCCCATAGACTATGGCCATAGATCTCATGTGTTTCCCCTATTTGAGATGATATTATAGCATGATATATTTAGGGTGTTGCTTAGTCTCTATAATACTGTACTGATGATTGTACTTTTCACTGAACTTTTTGCTGGTACTAAATTATTTACAGCTACTGAGCTTTTGATATATTACATGTTGAACTAAATATTATATGGTGTTTTACAAGTGTGGAAATGAGTATTTGTGAAAGGAATATTAATTCCTTATTTATTTACTTAAGTGTTTTATCACGTGAATATTTAATGTTTTACTGGGATTTGAATATTAAAAGAAAACAATTATTACTCTCTATAGTTGCTTCTAGGTTCCGGGACAAGACAGGTATTTCAAAATACCTGCCTTACTCCATCCGGATCCCTAGCCGACTGTAGTATCCCTCCTACATGTGAGCCTAGAGCCCATCTAGGAAAATTTAAAGAAACTGAAAAAGTATTTTCAGCATATAGGTAGCCAAATATCAAGTGTTGCATATAACTCTCTTACTGAGCCGTGGTTTGCTCACTCCCCAATTTTAACATTTCAGATTTTGGATGATTGTGGGATCTGACATCTGAGGATTTTGGCTGCGCATTTGGAGACATTGCGACAGCTTGATTTATAATATGAGGTCTAATCATTTATTTTCTGTATTTAGACTTACTTTCAGTACTACTTTCTTGAGAATTAAGATAGGGGATGTAATTGATATTACTAATTTTATAGTTAATAGTTAAATAAATATGAAAAGTAAAGTATCACAGACAGCCCAAACGGATAAGTTGTGAGAAAAATGTATAGAAAAATGTGATCATTGGATGTGACAGATTTAATGGTATCAGAGTAACGTTGGCCTGATGTCTGTTGACACTTTTGGAGAGAAATGTGTCGGAAATGTTAACATCCCATGTAGTACTGTGTAGTCTAAATACATAGAGAAAATAAATGATTGCAAATTGAGTAAAATAATTTGAAGGGAGTGAGAATTTATGAATTTATGATGGTAAAGAGAAATAATAGGCTCAGAATTTACTAGAAAATGGTGATATTATGATCTAAATGAAGGCCTGTTCAGTAAGGAACTGAAAGGACTCGGTGAAGGCCCAACCAGTACTTTCTGTCTGGATCGAACTAAGACCAGAAAGTGATGATATAAACGAGGGGAATGAAATATCATCATTAAATAGATCTTAAGATCACTGATTGAAGGTATTTTGAAGAGAGAGAAATTTTTGGCCAAAAATGACCAAATTACCCTTACCTCCAAAATTTTACCTGGAGTCATAATAGACCATCGTGAGTTAGAATTGACTGATTTGGTAGAGAAATTGATGATGTAAAGCTGCATTTCTTGCAAAATAATCCAATTATGAATCATAGTGGACTTCTTTGTCGAAATCAAATAAGATATTAAATTGCTGATATTAGTATGAGAAAGGATACTATCAGCACATAGATGATAAGATACTTGGTTAAATGTATACTGAGGAGAAAGAAATAAATGTCGAAATGATGAAAACGCCCCTATGTTGGGTTATGTTTTGAATAGTAATGAAACCAAGTTGATCTTGAATCCATTGATGGTAATGGAGTTATTCATGGCATAGAGGATGTGATATAAATATAGCGATCCTTATTACTGATTTCATTGACACTTAGTGTACGGATGCAAATTGTGAGTGACCTAGTGAAAGGGCTGGGCATTCTCAAAGAGGACAGTACACATGTGTAAAGGCGGACGGTGGACGGGCTGGGGCCTTATATGATGCAATCCAATAAGAGTGTAGTGGAATGTTGTAAAATGATTGGCCCGGTTATTGATTCTAAGCGGCTGAATTAAGAGGGTATTGAATTGGATGTTTATTAAGGGATCGTTAGATATTATGAAAAGTGAGATGACTATAGAAAATACAAATAATGAAATCCATATTAGTATGGTTAATTAAATGGTTACACTTGTTACAGCATTACTAATCACTTTGAGTAATATGCGGTGAAACATGAGTAAATAATGAAATCAAGGTGGAGAATATTTCAAAATGATTTGAATATTAACTGTCTCTGCCTTGAGGATACATAGTGGAAATGATAGGACATGAGGATGAAATGTCCAAGATGATAAGAGGTGAGTGATTAAAGAAAGTATCGGATGTAATGCCCGATAAATTTTTCAAAGTTGTATGGTTGGAGAAATCGTACTAACATTGATTCGATTGGTTATATGGAAACCTAATTTTAAACTTAGATTGGAGAATATAGAAAGAATTCGAAAAGCTTAAGAAAATAACTCTGGAAAATGTGTGAATAATGAAATTCACGTGTAAATGTGTGATTGATGAAAATACAGATAATGTAATTTGAGGTTAATAAATTTATCTCTATACGTGTAAATAAGAAAAACACAGATGATATTGAGACATAGATGAATTAAAAGGATGTATTAAATTCCTATTATTAATAAAGTTCTTGTGAAGAACAAGTATTCATCTACATGCAAAAATGACGCTTTATTGATCTAATCAAAAATATATGAGGAGTTCATAAGACTAGCCTCAGTATAAAGCCTCAGTATAAAGCGTCATTTGAGAAAAGTTAAAGACTAAGGTCCATGAAATAATGTTTAGAACTCGATGAAATTTTACGAGTTCCTATTGAGGTTTCAAGGTTAATGAATTACCTTGTGAGGTATATAAACCTAAGGAGTGAGATATCGAAATAGTTAAAGATACACATGGAACAGGAGCAGCATTATGATATATAATCCATTAAACTCTCAGAGACTACGGACTTATGTTAAGATTGGCGAATAAGAGACTTGGCTAGACAGTATCTCTTTTTGAGATATATGATCTCGAGATGACAGAATGATAGTGAATCTGTCTATGATAGTGAGATAATGATTGAGATACGGAATTACTGAGTCTAGCTAGATATTGTTACCAATCTATAGAAGAGTGATGGGATTAGCTGCTCTACTAATGAGACATAATTAGAGAAATTAAAGTCGGTAAATGGATAAGTGGAAAGAAAAGATGGTAAGCAAGATGTTAAATGATTTTAACAATAAAGTACCATACCACTTGAGAAAACCGACTGAAAGAATGAGAGTGAAAATATGAAAATGAAATAAGAAAGTAAGTAACATGATGAGTAGGGAACCCAAAGTAGTTCCTGAAATTAAGACTAAAGGTGATTTAATTTGGTTATCACATGATTATAGTTAGATGAAAGATCGAGCCAAACTGACAGGTGAAAATAAATGATACTCAAAGGAGTAAATACATGATTTACCATGTTACTACCAGTTATACAAATGGAACAAAAAAAATGATATCCACACTTTGAAACGGTGAAATTGCATAAATAATGTGGTGATTAAAGAGATAATTTGAGGATTTAATCATTTAATGACCATACTACATGAAAAGCAATATTGAGAGGAATAATTGTCTCATAAATTATTAATATAAGAGATGATTGCCAGTAAAGTCTACAAGTGAGATGCAACCTTGATGGAATGAATGTGAAAATGAATGTTGTGAACAATAAAGAGTTCAAAAGAAATGTGATGATATGGAAGTGATTAAAGACTGAAGATCTAAATAGAATCATTTTCCATTATCAGACTCACAGATTCTCTAGTGCCGTAGTCGAAGTATGAGTGTGAAACAATGGAAAGGTATATGTATAGTTCCAGTGAGCATTACATGTGATGGGAATCTCTGAGCAGCTATATGTTATAGGAATTAACAAAAGGCTTGAGATCTCAAGTTTACTGATAGCACCGCTCCTTACTGATGTAAATACTTGAGCGTAATATGTGGACGCTTGAGGATATATTGAGAGAGCTTGTGCACGATATGTGAAAGCTACTGAGACAATTACATACAACTGATTGACTGGTGTAACTAGTAGTTTTTAAACTATATCGACTTGGCACTAATTGAGAAAAATGGATGATGAACAGTATAAATCAGCTATTGTGTGAAAAGAGAAATGAAATTGATAACTCCCAATTGGTAAGGAAACCTTACGGGAGTATAGAAATATGATGAAAGACAGCATGTAGTGGTCTAAAAGTAATCTTGATATTTAAAGTATACTGGCAGTATTACTTGAAAGATGATGTAGAGGTCAGAAACAATAAGTAGACGAAATGTACCACCTTTGGACTTAAGTTAAATTCGGAGGACCGAATTTCTTAAGGTGAAGAGAATGTGATAACCGTAAAATTTCACTGTTTAATATTAGAAATTAATATTAAAGAAAATGGATGAATTGAAATAAATGAATATAATTACGAGATCGGAATATCAGTAAAAATTTTGAGAATTGAGGAAGTGATGAAGAAGGAAATTCAAAGTGGAAATAAGAATATTGGAAATTCGGAAAAATAATAAAGAAAGGAAATTTAATTTGGATAAATGGAAATCCAAATTAAATATGAAAGTGAGAAGTGAAAATGAAATATATTTATATATTATATAAATATATTTTTGTACAAATACATATGTATATATACTATTTTATACATTTAAATAGTACATATGTATATTTTATGTATATATATAAATATATACATATATGAGAAATGTAAATATTAATTTACATTAAAGTTTGAATATATATATATATATATATTGTAAATACAATATGTATTGTAGTATTACATTTATAAAAATATATATAAATGTTATGTAATTTTAAAGTATATAAATATATGTGTGTGTGTATATATATATATATATACTAGATATATATTTTAACATACAATATACATATATCTTTATATAATATATATAGTACAATACTATATATATAATAATAATATTATATGTATAATATATATATATATAATAAGTAAGAAAGAATCGGGAAGAATCCCGATTCTTCCCTTATTGACGCCGACCACGTCGGCCGGCCAAGAGGAAGGCGGAGGCGAGGAGAGTGACGTCGCCGGTGAACTGAGGGGAGGAAAACGAGGCGACCGACGATGGAAACGAGAGGAAACAAAATCGGGAACAAAGGCGAAAACTGGAGGAGCCGAGAAAGAAAAAGAAAAGAAAAGGTGGCGGTGTCGGCCGAGCCGGCCACCGCCACTGCCACCAAAGCTTTGCCAGAGGAAGAGGAAGACGTGGGAGGCCACCGAAGAGGCGGTGAACGGCGGAGGAGGGAGAACGAAGAGGCGGAAGAAACTGAAGCTAAACCGAGTAGATCCATCGCCTTGCCGCTGATCCAGGCCGAACGGAGACCACCAGCAGGTTCGCCATGCCGTCGGCCAGTTGAGGAGCCACCGAACCATCGAAGAATCGGTTGTCGGAGAAGAACCGATGGTGAACCAGTCTGACCGGTCTGACGGGTCCGACCAGGAAAGGAAAAAGGGAAAGGAAAAAGAAAAGGAGAAAGAAAAAGAAAAGAAAAGAAAGAAAGAAAAAGAAAAGAAGGAAAGGAAAGAAAGAAAAAAGAGAAGGAAAAAGGAAATTTTCGAAATTTGAAAATTTCAAAAATTAAAAGAAATCCCAGGAAATTAGAAAACTCGAAAATTATGGAAATTTGGTAAGAATTCCGAAAAATGGATTTCGAGTAAATTTAATAAAATATTTGGAAAAATTCTAAATTTAGAATTTTAATTTTAGAAAAACCATCCTCGATGACCGAAACGATGGAATCGAGAGAGGTGAACACGGGCGCGACGTAATGAGAGGCAGTCGCTGACCCGGGACAGGTAAGGCAGGCATGTGTAACCTGTAAGGATATTCAGTATGCATGTTTTAAATATGCATTTAATTTTATAAATGCTGTTGATAATGATTGGTTGGAAAGTTGTGGTGATTTACTGCTTGAAAATATAAACTGTATTTTTCGTGCAAGAGGCTAACCAATCGGCAACCGTTATACTGCTAAAAAATCTTAGAAAATTACTGAAAATCATAATAAATGATTTTATATCACGAGGAATGATTTCCAACCACGAAAATCGAGAAATCGATTAGTTTTCATAAAACATGAATATACTGATGTTTAATTTTAAAATATTCATGTTTTTGAGAATGGTGAAAAAGGAAATCACCGAAATTTATCCCGACAGGTAATATTTCACGTGAAACGAGGTGAAAAATGAAAATGACTAAAGCGAATATTTAATAATATTTCTCCAAATATTCACTTGATTTTATAAATAACCTTTATAGGTTCAATTGTGAAAATAAGTGTTTATAGAAAATTCCATAAAGGTAATTAAAGGTGAAAAACAATATTTTAAGACTAAAAGGTATCCGCATGTGTTTACATAGAAAACATGGGACGGGAGTGTTGATTTGGAAAATAAATATTTTAATTTTTCATAAATCATAAAATAATTTATTTGAATCCCGATAACTTTGAAAACCCTATTTTGGATAGAAAGCACGGAAATGCGTGCGTACATGTTTTACGGTGAAAAAGAAACAGTCATGAGATTTATTTTACAGTGTGATTATTTTATAAATTGTTTTCACCATATGGAAAATGTGATTTATACTATTCTATAATATTCAAAACATTTTCAGGAGTGATTACCCCAGTATGAATATTTTATAAATTGTTATTCATAAGATGAAAATATTTTCCTTATGAATATTTATGGATTGATTGAATTTATATTCAATGAAATTGATTTCATAAATGGGGTTTATATCACGTGTTTACTGATTTGAGACTGTTAGGTCCCATATCATGCTCACGTGTCACGTGTTAGTGCTGATAGATATTGATCCTATTATCAGCGTCCCAGTGGGCACCTGATCAGTGCATACTGTGGACCCCATAGACTATGGTCATAGATCTCATGTGTTTCCCTTATTTGGGATGATATTATAGCATGATATATTTAGGGTGTTGCCTAATCTCCATAATACTGTACTGATGATTGTACTTTTCACTGAACTTTTTACTGGTACTAAATTATTTACAGCTACTGAGCTTTTGATATATTACATGTTGAACTAAATATTATACGATGTTTTACAAGTGTGGAAATGAGTATTTGTGAAAGGAATATTTATTCCTTATTTATTTACTTAAGTGTTTTGTCACGTGAATATTTAATGTTTTACTGGGATTTGAATATTAAAAGAAAACGATTATTACTCTCTACAATTGCTTCTAGGTTCCGGGACAAGACAGGTATTTTAAAATACTTGCCTTACTCCATCCGGATCCCTAGCCGACTGTAGTATCTTTCCTACATGTGAGCCTAGAGCCCATCTAGGAAAATTTAAAGAAACTGAAAAAGTATTTTTAGCATATAGGTAGCTGAATATCAAGTGTTGCATATAACTCTCTTACTGAGCCGTGGTTTGTTCACTCCCCAATTTTAACATTTCAGATTTTGGATGATTGTGGGATCTGACATCCGAGGATTTTGGCTGTGCATTTGAAGATATTGTGACAGCTTGATTTATAGTATGAGGTATGATCATTTATTTTCTGTATTTAGACTTACTTTCAGTACTATTTTCTTGAGAATTAAGATAGGGGATGTAATTGATATTACTAATTTTATAGTTAATAGTTAAATGAATATGAAAAGTAAAGTATCACAGACAACCCAATCGGATAAGTTGTGAGAAAAATGTATAGAAAAATGTGGTCACGGGATGTGACATTAGTGCTCTACATTGAGCCTCACCGGACTCATGTTTGTCACCTTAGCATCGCGCCTTGAGCTTAGCACGTGTACACCAAGCTTAGGTAAGTCTGTGGTTGTCACCTTATCATTGCGCTACATATTTAATACTACTAAGACAACTTAGTGTCCATTCAATAAAATTATAACTATTTTTTTATAAAAATTAAACGGCATTCGCTTACCGATTCTCTTACCAAATTTCTGTACTAATTCTAGCAAGTATTAAATCTCTCATCCATACTCAGCTTGCTCAACATAGCCATTAACCTGCCAAATCAGCTCTTAAAGCACCTTAAATAAACCCTAACACTATGTTTGAATAGACATTAGTAAGGGAAAGGAATGGAAAGGAAAAGAATGTAAATTAAAGGAAAAAAGAGGAGAGGAAAACTTACATGTACCCCTTGTTTAGATAACTAAAATTTATAAAAGAAAGGAAAGGAAAGTAATTCTATCAATCATTGTTTAGTTAAGTAATAAAAAGGAAATGAAATGATTCATTATAATGTCTTTTTTTTTCAATTATAACCTCTTTTGTTTTAAATTTTATAACATAATAAAGTTAAATTTGATATTTTACATGTTAAATTTTTTTCAAATTTCCTTTCCTTCCTGTTTACCTTAAATTGGAGTTTTAAAAAAACTAAGTCAAGGGAAAGTGAGGGGTGCTCACTCTTCCTCCCTTTCATTTTCTTAGCTAAAAAATTTTCCCAAAAAAGGGAAAGGTTTTCAACCTTTACTTGTTTTACTTAACTCTCTTTTCCTTTCCCTTCCTCACCTCCAATCCAAACATAGGGTAAAAGAATTAGTTTAGAGCCTTTAAACTCAACCTTGAAGAACTTCCAAAATTTTAGCCTTTAATTAGCTGCTACTGTGTCCAACCCCTTTTAAAGACCCAAAATAGCTCACAAAGACTCATTATTCTAGCTCAAAGTTTTAGCCTTTAATGGCTCTTATTTCAACCTTTGATCCATCTCTTTTTAGTTATATATTCAGCCTAGAATCATGCTCGATTCAACAGCAAATACTTACTGTTTTGGGCCAAAAATCCATCTTTTCAAACACCACCTTCACACCCTGGCAGCCCCTTTCATTCACTCTAAATCACCGTTTTTAAAATGCCAGCCTCCAAAATCTCAGCCTATTCAGTAACGTTTAAGACTCCATTTCAACCTTCAAAATCCACCTCAAACCATCGTTTTCCCTTGTTACCACCGTTTTCCTTTGTTTCTTTAGGGCTGCAACACCATCCAAAAGTAATCTTAACGGCTCCAAAACGCCAACCGAACAGCTCCTTAACTCAATACCTAAATAACCCTATCTTAGCCTCGCTAACAGCCCCTAACCCAAGCTTAAGAATCCCTGAAATGGCCATGTTTTATTTTAGAAAAACCACTTTTCTGAACTCTAAAAGCAAGCATTGAACACAGCAAAAACCCCTACACTAATGCCACTCGAAAGCCTTACTTCTTCTTGATTTCTTCTGCCCATTGCAACCTTTCTCCTCTGCTTTCATTTTTCGTTATCCCTCACATGTCGCTCCCATCCTTCTAGTTTCCTCTTCCCCTTTCTCTTCCCGTTTCTTTTCTTTGCCTTTTCAATTTAATAGACATGAGGGAGGTCAGGTGAGTGAAGGGAGAAAGATGAGGGAGAGAAAAGGATAGGTGGGTGGAGTTGGTGAGAATAAGGGAAGGAAGAGGTAGAGAGTGTTCTGCCACCTAGCAAAATCGATCGGGTTGGTGGGAAAACTTCCCCCCAACTCTATTTTTTTAATATTCATTTTCATTGCATTTTTCTTTTATAAATTATATTTTTTATTTTTTATTTTTTTCTTTGGTGATGCAGATAATTTAGTCTGCTAAGTAAACTTACCCAAGTCTGCTGAGCAGACTTGTTAGTGGACAAGCTTCCTTCCAATAAATATATTATTTTATTTTTTTAATTATATATATATTTATATACATAAATATTTATATATAAATATGTTTCCATTGGTAATTATATATTTATAATATGTATTTTTATTGTTTTATATTTATAATTTATACTTACTAAATAGCAAATATATATTACTAAATAGGTAATATATATTTGTAATATATTTTTAATATTTATATTTATAAATACTTTTATAATTTTTATGTTATTTTGGTTTGATAAAAATCATGACACATCATAGGTTAAAATACTGATGGATATAAAAGTTATTCTCTTAATAAGTGAATGGACACCATATGGCACTTTATTACTTTTTAGAGGCAATTTTTTTATTTTGCAAATTTATAGTTAGTTTAAATTTTTTTTATTAAATTTAAAATATTAAAAATAAAATTAGCCGTGTGATAGACAAAAAAACGAAAAAAATAAACTTATTATAAAGAGAAGAGAGATGATGAAATATTCAAAAAAATTGAAAAGAATTAAATCAAATATTTATAATTTTTTCTTTTATACATATCTATACAATAAATTTTGGATCCAAGCTTGGATCTTGATTGGGCCACGTTATTTGCCTCTTCAACAAACGCGTTCATCTCTTCTTTTGCTGCCACGTGTGTTTCTTTTATCTGTTGATGCAAGTTTTCGCTTTGCTTTTTACATTCTGATGCTAATCTCCGCTTTTTTCTTCGCCACATGGCTATTTTCCTGTTCCTGCCTATTTTCATTTTGAGATCTTTTGCTTTATTCCTCTCGCTATTTCTTCCTTCCACTATGTCTTTATTTCTTTCTTTTTACTGCCGTTTCAGCAACATTTATTTTTACTCATCAACATTTATTTTTTTGTGGACCCCTCATGTTTGTGATTTAATGTTCTTTTTACCCTTTATTTCTTTGGCCTTTGCTCTTGGTTTGCTTTGTAAATCAAACTAGTTTTGATTACCAAGGCTGTCATTTTGCGATTTCTATCCGGGCTTTTTTTCTCATTTTTTTGGTTGTGGGCCTCTCAATTTAGGGAAGCTTCTATTTGTTTCTGACTTGAGTGCTGAGTTGGTGTACTTTTCATCCTTGCTTCATTTCTCTTGCATCGATGTATTTCTTGCCGCCATTTTTTCTCGCCTTTTCCCGCATGATGACTGAAATTTACTCGATTGTTTTTCTGTTGCCACACTCTCTTGCGCTGGTCTGTTCCTTGCTCTTTGTCTGCCTATTCTTTGGGTTTTTGACTGTTTTCCATCTGTTTTCTTCTGTTTCTTTCTGTCTCGCGTTTCTTTTTTTCACTCCTTAGCAATTTCTGTTAGTACTGGTAAGGGCTGACTTTGTCCGCTAGCTTTGCTGGCTTGCTCGCGCTGCCTGTCGTCTCCAGCGTATGCAAGGTGCGTTTCTTCCCTTATAGAATAGTTTTGTTGATGTTGAAAAAATTTAATCTTTGCTTATTCATATGAATTATTTTTGTTTATAAATATTGTTAAAATAAAACAATAAATATCTTTCAAATAGGCCTCAATTATCTTATACACCATGAGTAAGGTTTTTTTTCCCCCAAATGATCAGGTATGGTTATGAAAATCAACAAATTGTTTAAGAATTGCAATGGTTGTGAATATTGTTGATTTTTTTTGCATTTTCTCGGTGGTTATTATTATTTAGTTATTTAAAACTTTGACAGAGAACTTGTGTGTGTTCGTCTTTCATTGGTTGTGGGTATTGTTGGTGGCTTTGGCTATTGTTGATATTTTTTTGGTATTTTTTTCTATGACCTTTGAGAAGTCAAAACTTAAGCTCAAACTTGTCTTCTCTCTTCCTCATTTCCATTATCTCAAATTATAGGACGTTCGAGATAAGGGAAAAAGGATGAGAAAAAAAAATTTTCTACTAGGCTCACAAATTTTCTTTTTTTTTTCTTTCTGAAAGGTTGGACAAGAAAATGGTCAGCAAAGTGCACATTTGTATTTTCTTAGGCCAATGCTCGATACAAAAAGGTTGAAGTTGCATACACTTGCTAGATATGTGAATTTTATTAAATTATTTTTCTTTTAATTTCTCATTATGATTGTTAAAAAGTATGATTTCTTTTTCTTTTTTATTCTTTGGTTTTCCCTTTTTTTTAATATAACTTCTACAATAATACAGAAATATGAGGTTGTATATTAAAATTTTGTATATTTCATAAGGTAAAAAATGACAATGAATGACTATCAATTTTAAATTATTATATTTTCTTTTTTCCTATAACATATTTTTTGGTTTTTCTATATCATACATATTTCTTGATTGCTCAAGTTAATTATCATATTAATATTGATTTATTTGAGTTTTGTTTGAATTTATAGTCGGTGTATATTGAAATGTTATATACCTCATTTTACTTTTTATTTTTGTATGTACATGTTCCTGTCTATGTTATTACTTGCATATTTTATAAGATTTCGCTCACTAATTTTGCTTAAACTTTCTAAATATAAATATTTATTAGAATTATTATACTAGACATAAAATAATATTTTATTGAATAATAAATCATTTTTGAAAGTCTAAAACCCGAAACTAAAATATTTTTTTTAGTTGTCTAAATAAATATACAATAAATTAATAATATAAAAATAAAAACATCACTTGAGCATCCATAGGATTAAAATTAATTTGAGTATATTTTCTTCTTTCTTGAACCCTAAAAAAAACCATTTTTCCTTTTAAAAAAAGAACCTTTTTTTACATTGTAAAATTCAATTAGTGTAAATCAAAATTTTTTTAAGTAGACTGAGATTCATTGTCCTGTGTGACTAATGTTTTTTCTTTTTTTTTTTGCTACGTGAAATGTGATTTTGGGTCTATGTTTTTTACATTGTTTGGTTCAAGTTTATCATATTAATATAGACTTTGGTTATTTGCTAAATGTTTGTTACTGATTCAAGGGTTTGCAATCTGTCTTGCATATAATGGATTATCTTATGTGCGTTCTTTTTCTTTTTGATTGCTCTCTCTTTGAATTTCTTCTTCCATTTCCCCTCCTCCTAGCCCCCCCCCCCCCCCCAACCCACACCACGCTATCCACTGGTTGCTTTATGTATACTACTCTTATATTTGTTTTACTTGGTTTTTATTTTGACTTTTTTTGCTGCTACATTGTTTTGCCATTGCTTCTCAGTAAATAAATCATTGTTTTCTTGACTGTTCCTTTTTTTTTACATGCTCCAACAAAAAAAATCTGTTGTTTATAGTAAGCTATCATTCACTTAGCATTTTATTGCATTTTTTTTCATTATCTTAGCTTTGTTGATGATTGTGTGATTCCTTTTGTGTTTCGGGATTAAGTTAACTTTTGGCATTCGCATGCTATGTGGATAATGAGTTTTGATGATTCTTACTAAAATTAATTACTATTTTCTCTGCCTGTTGCCTATTGTTCATGTTATTTTGTTCCTTTCTCGCTTTTCTCTGTGATGGGTTTTGGCATTCCTTTTGCTACATTCTTTTGTTTTGCTTGTGATTGTTCTTTATTGGTTTTTTGGGTTACAATTTGCTCTTTTTTTTGTTTGTTTTTAGAATGCCAAATATTAAGCTTTTTTCTACCTTTTAAGTAAACATAATTCCCAATTGTCATTCATTTTTTGCTTCATGTTCTTATTCCTATTGTGTTTGTTTGCTCTTCTTTGGTAGCCATTTCCTTTGTTATTCATAAGAAAATCAAATTTGTGTTGCTGCTTTAATCTTCTGCTTGCATTTGATATTTATTCCTGTTTTTTTTCCCTTCATATTTGAGTTTTTCTAATATTTTGTATCCTATTCTCTGGCCTTTGCCAAAGCTGCTCTTTTTTCTGATGTGATCTTTTGTTCTTCCATCAACCTTTACTTCCTTCACTTTTTATGTGCAATGATCTTTAGTTCTCTTACCCCATGTGTTGCTTAATTATAATCAGATGGTTGACCAGGAGAGAAGTAGAAGCAATAGGTTAAAACAAAGCCAACAACTTAGATGCCAAAGGGCTAGACATAGGGACCATAAAGATATTGTCGATTTGAATGGTTGTTCTGTAAATGATGTTGGCTCAACTTCCCAAAGAATGCAATGTCATTTTCATGGAGCAAATGGTGATTCAGCAGTTGTTCTAGCCAGCACTGTAGTTGGTAATTAGTTTTCTCTTTTTTCATTCTGTAATTTTCCCTCAGATTTTTTGTTCTTATGTATTTATGTTTTCTTTTCCTGTTTCTTCCTTTTCAAATCTCTTTGTTATTGCATTTTATTTGATGCATTTTTTTTCTCAACTATAGCTTCTTTACCATCAATTGAACCTGTCATTCAACCTATCAATTGTAAGATTAACATTATCTGCATTGCTTTTTTGGTTTTGTTCCTCTTGGTTATTATAGTCTACATTTTCTGTCTTTTGATTCCCTATGAAAATATTTGTTGTTGTTGGCTCTTTCATTTACAGATGATCCTTCTAAGCCTATTGATTTGAATATATTAAATGAAGGGTTGACTAGATCAAATAGATCAAATCGAAGTCAATATCTTTTATTTCAAAGAACTAGACGTAGGGAATCTCAGTGTTCTATGGATGTTAGAACAACATTGAGCCAAAATTTTGACCATCATCGTCAACAACCAGAACCTGCACAGCCAAAACGTTGCAAGCTTATTCGATCAATTAATTTGTGTTCAACTGTGAATGTGGATGGCAATCTAGAAACAATTTCATCCTCAACTGATATCTATGCTGTTAGGACAAATGATTCATCTTCTTCATTTCCAAATGGAAACTCTTCTATGCGTTATACTAGAGCTGGTAGTTCAAACACACAATTTCATAGTAATAGATCGACTAAAGAACTTGACATATCTGCCTTATCTATGCATCAAATGGAGACACTTCCTCCTGTTGCATCGATAAATACTGATACTGGTAATTCTTTTCTTTTTTTCCCTATTCATTTTTACAGTCCATTCTTTCTTGTGCTCTTATTTTGTCCCATTCTTTTTGCTCACTTTGTGCCATTCTTATCACATATTCCTTCTTGCTGATTCAGATGTATTGCTGCTTAGAAGACAAACTGTTTGTCCTCGCAATCGTAAGATGCTTTATTCACTAACTCAATTTTGCTTCCCAAGTTTTTTCTTTTTATGTTTTGCAATTTGATATTCTTAGACATTTCTAATTCATTTATTGTTTTGAAAAAAAGATTGTCGCATTCATGTTTCTCTTTGCAGGAAAGTATTTCAAACCTCTTGATTTGGGTGGATTGGATTATGAATGCCGTCATTGTGGTGCCAAAATGTGGCATGAGGAAAGAATCAATAAGTCAAGTGGTCGAAATCCTCCTATCTTTGGATTATGTTGTAAAGAAGGCACCATTGCATTACCTTCCACTAGGATCACACCACCTTTTCTTGATTGCCTATTAGATTACAAGGGAGGAGAAAGAGCAAAAACGTTTAGGGACAATATCAGAGCATACAATTCAATGTTCCAGTTTACATCCATTGGTGGCAAGGTTGATAATCATGTGAATACAGGCTCTGGTCCTTATGTGTTTAAGATTGGAGGTCAAGTACACCATCGAATGGGCTCTTTGTTGCCACCTATTCGTCAAGAACCCAAGTTTGCACAATTGTACATTTGTGATACCCAAAATGAAGTGGCAAATCGAATTAGACCTTTTCAAGCCTTTAATTCTACTGATGTGATTGATTCTCACATTGTTGAAGGTTTGATGCATATGTTTGACCAAGTTAATGCAATCGTCAAGCTTTTTAGAATGGCCAGAGATCGTTTTGCTCATGATAATTATGCTTCAATACGACTTCGGTTGATTGGAGGTAGAGATCATAATGACCAGCAATATGATTTACCATCAAGTATGGAAGTAGCTGGTTTGGTTGTGGGTGAAGATGAAGGACCCCAAGATGATCGTGATATAGTTGTGGAACATAGGTCTGATGGCTTAAAGCGTATTAGCGAGCTCTATCCTGCTTTTATGTCCATGCAGTACCCAATTCTATTCCCTTTTGGTGAAAATGGTTTTCAATTGGGTATCAAATATAGAGATACACATTCTAGCAGCAATAAAGAACGAAAAGCTCTTACAATGATGGAGTACTACTGTTATTTCATTCAACAAAGACCTTCCACTGGCCATACACTTCTCAGGGGAGGGAGACTATTTCAGCAATTTGTCGTTGATGCATTCCTTTGTATTGAGCGAATGAGATTACAATGGATTCGAGATAATCAATCACAATTGAGATCTGAAATTTACCAAGGTGTTAGAGATGCTGTCACTAGAGGTGATGTTGATAGCCATGCTATAGGCAAGCGTATAATCTTGCCATCAAGCTTTGTATCTAGCCCTCGGTTCCACTTCCAAAATTATCAGGATGCTATGGCTATATGCAGGCAATTTGGCCAACCAGATCTCTTTATTACTTTTACCTGTAACCCAAAGTGAATAGAAATCAATCAAGCCCTATCTATGATTCCTGGTCAGAAGATTGAAGATAGACCAGATATTCTAGCAAGACTATTCAAACTTAGACTCAAATGTCTCATGGATGACTTGATAAAGAACAAACATTTTGGACAAACAGTGGCAGGTCATTATTATGCTTATCTCCTTTGTTCTTATAATGGCTTTTATTATTATTATTATTATTATTATTATTATTATTATTATTATTATTATTATTATTATTATTATTATTATTTTGCAATTTGTCTTTTAATTTTCCTGTCCCATTCTTCTTTAATTTTTTGTAGTTGTTTATACCGTTAAATTTCAAAAGCGTGGCCTACCACACACTCATATCCTCTTGTGGCTTCATCCCCATAATAAGCATACAACACCTGAAGAGATAGATAGAATTATTTCTGCGGAGATCCCTGATAAAGATCATGACCCTGTTGCATATGAAGCTATATCAAATTTCATGATCCATGGTCCATGCGGTATTCTCAATAATCGATCGCCATGCATGAAAGATGGCAAATGCTCAAAGTTTTTTTCCAAAGCCATATGAGTCTGAAATTGCTGTTGGAGAGAATGGAATTGTTACATATAGAAGAAGAATTCCAACAAGTGATAGAATGATTGTTACCAAAAATGGAATCACTCTTGATACAACATTTGTTGTTCCATACAATGTTGATTTACTTGTGAGGCACCAAGCTCATATCAACGTTGAAGTAGTGCAAAAGCCAAATCAATTAAATATTTATTCAAGTATGTGAACAAAGGGCCTGATAGAGCAAGGGCTGTCATCAAAGAAACACCTACTGCTGATTTAACTGATGAGCAAAGAAACTCTTATAAAATTGATGAGATCAAAACATTTCTTGATTGTCGATATATATCATCTCATGAAGCTTGCTGGAGAATTTTTGGCTTTGATGTTCACCACAGGGACCCTGCTGTGATACGTCTACCTGTACATCTTCCCAATCAACACTGCATCACTTTCCTTGAAGATTCAAATTTGTCAAATATTTTGCAGCTACCTTTGCACCTTTGCTTGACAAAACGATGTTCACAGAGTGGATGGAAGCAAATAAGCTATATCTGCATGCTCGCCATTTAACATACACTGATTTTCCAACACAGTGGGTTTGGTTACAAAAACAAAAGGCTTGGAAGCAAAGAGAAAAAAGGAAGAGCCATAGGTCGAATCAATTTTGTGCATCCTGCTACAGGTGAATTATACTTTTTAAGGATGCTGTTAAATGTTATCAAAGGTGCAACAAGTTTTGAAGATCTTAGAACAATTGATGGTGTTATTCATTCTTCATTTCAATCTGCATGTCGTGCTTTTGGTTTGCTTGGAGATGACAAGGAATGGGATTATGCTTTGGAACAAACATCTTTGTGTGCTACTGGTATTGAATTAAGACAATTGTTTGTAACTCTTATTCTTTTTTGTGAGGTAAAGGACCCTATGGCTTTATAGGAAAAACATTGGATGCTTTTCGGAGAAGACATTGAATATAACATGAACCGTGCTTACGGCGGATATCATTTCCATATATCAGAGCAGGGATTGAAAAATGAGATTTTGCTTTCTCTTGAAGAGTTATTTAACAAAAATGGATCATCTTTGTCAAATTATGCTCTTCCTTTTCCAACAGTCAGAACAATTCATGCAGTTCAAGATAGATTGGTTAGAGAAGAAATGGATTATGACATCAATGAACTAGAAAATGAACATGCATCTTCTCTTTTGATGTTGAATGATGATCAAAAATTAATCTATGATGCTGTTTTGAGGTCTGTTTCTAATGATGAAGGCAAAATGTTCTTTGTGTATGGACATGGTGGAACAGGCAAGACATTCTTATGGAAGACAATAATTTCAGCCATTCGATCCATAAGAAAAATTGTCCTAGCAGTTGCGTCTTCTGGAATTGCATCTTTGTTGTTACCTGGTGGCCGAACAGCGCATTCAAGATTCAAGATTCCATTAAATATAGATGAAATATCAACTTGCCAAATAAAGCGTGGAACAGAACTTGGACGACTCATCAACATTGCAAGCTTGATTGTTTGGGATGAAGCTCCTATGGTATACAGACATTGTTTTGAGGCTTTTGAAAGAACCCTTCGTGATATCATGCTATCCGGTCTCAATGGTGCACCTGATCGACCATTCGGTGGAAAGACTGTATTGCTCGGTGGTGATTTTAGACAAATATTACCTGTTATTACAGGTGGTACAAGAAGTCAAATTATTAATGCATCCATTAGCAAATCTCCATTGTGGAAACATTGTCATGTTTTTACTCTTAGCATTAACATGAGATTGAGATTTGGGTTCTTTGATCTTGATTCAAGAAGGCAATCAGAGGAATTTGCAAAATGGATCTTAGATGTCGGTGATGGTAAGGTTGGCATTGAATCTCCTGATATTAATGAAGATGGAATGTGGATTCAAATCCCATTTGATTTGCTTCTTCCTCCTACAACCACTCCTATCTTGACAATCATAGATGCTGTTTATGGAGATCTAAAGAATAGATTTGTTGATTCTCAATATCTTAAGGAGCGTGCTATTGTTACACCTTTTAATGACACTGTTGATTTAATCAATAGTGAGATGCTTTCCTTGATACCAGGCCAGCAAAAAGTTTATCTCAGCTTTGACTCAATCTCAAATATTGATGGTGAACTTACAGATCAGGAAATCTTATACCCACCTGAATTCTTGAATTCCTTGAATTTTGTCAATGCACCTAATCATCACCTTTGTTTGAAAACAGGTTGTGTTGTCATGTTACTCAGAAATATCAATCAAACATCAGGCTTATGTAATGGTACTCGACTCATTATCACACAATTGGCTCCAAATGTTATTGAAGCAAAAATCATAACTGGAAGCCATATTGGTGACAGAGTTTTTATTCATAGGATTTGTTTTATCGTCAAAGATCTAAAATTGCCTTTTGTCTTCAAGAGAAAACAATTTCCACTTCGATTATCATATGCCATGACTATTAATAAAAGTCAAGGCCAAACCCTTGAATGTGTCGACCTATATTTGCCAAAACCTATTTTCACTCATGGTCAATTATATGTTGCAATCTCCAGGGTTACCAAACGAACTGGTTTGAAAATCTTAATTGACAATTCAAATTCTAAACCACATTGTTTGACAAAAAATATTGTCTATACTGAAATATTTGATGATCTACCAAAAGGTTCTCTGTTTCGATTCCTGCACATATTTCTTTTGTCATATTTACATTTATTTTGCATTGCTAAAGTGATTCTTTATCATCTATGCCTTTCATTACACATGATTGACTATACTTTATTCATTTTGGTGCTCACTCTTGCTTTTATTATTGTTTCCTACTTCTACCATGCAGTAGTCATATCTTGATATACACAAACTTCTTATCTTCCTTTCTTTATTCAACCTTTAAGGTATTAAACTGTTTTTCCTTTCTCCACTATGTTCCAGTCAATCATCTTCATTTGTTTGCAATGTTTGTGGGGCTCAGTTATTGTCTTTTGTATCCCCATAGTTTAATTTATTTAGGGATATCTTTTTGTCTCCTTACCACTTATTTTTTTGTTTTTTTGTATTGCTCATTTAACTTTTCTTATTCTTTTTTTCCCTGTACCATTAAATATTCTCTATTCGAACATTTTTTTCTTACTCATGTTTCATGCAGTTTATGCTTCCACATATTTTCTCTTTTATAGTTCACTTTTTATTTTTTTGTTCTTTTTCACTTTTTTAAATTCAACTTATCCTTGCTATGTCTTTTGTCTTGACATTTCATAAATAAAATGATGATTTCCTTTTTTAAGCAAACTTGTGCTTTTTCTATTTGGTTTGCAATTGTGCATACCAATTTGTTTTGCCATCTATTGAAGCTCAAACATATAGTGCTAACTTATTAATCCTTTTGTGATGCTTGCTTATTCCTTTTTCTTTCCTTGACATTGTATTTTTACAGCCATACCATCTGCTTCCCTTGAGGGGTTACATTTCCCTTACTGCAACTTATTGCTTTTCCATATACGATTCACTTATTATCTTTGAATTTTATGGGGCTTTATAAATAAATTTGTTTTATTTACCTCCCATTTTTACAACTGTTCATGTTCATTTCCTCTCTAACCTGCTAGGACTGACTATGAGTTATCAGCTGTTAACCAAACTAGAGCCATCCAACAAAATAAGACTTCTTGCTGTCAAGATTTGGGATACAATCCTATCAACATCTGATAAAAAAATTTTATCTGTTGATCTATTGATTGTTCATGACAAGGTAAGCTAATAGTCCTCGATGCATTATTTTAAAATGCTCTATTTAATCATTTTATATTATATTTTTGCACTGATCATTTTTCATGTTTTTTAGGAAAATGCTCTACAGGCAGCAACTAAAAAAAAGACAAATCAATCTTTAGGCAATTTGTCAAAGAAGGATCTGTATGTGACATTACTAACTTTTTTCTAGGAAAACCAAATTTTGTTATATCTATGATTAATTTTCCACACCATACAAAAATAATAGAGGTCAAAAAATCAACTAATACACATCTTCTGTTTTATTTTGAATTTCAATGCTTTGACTCACTTAACAAGTGAGTTGATAATAATTATATCCTTACAAGTCCTCAATCCCATGTTATTTCTGCCATTAATCTCTTTGTTATATTATTTGCATCATAAATAGCTATTCTACATTTATCTTTATCCTTACCATTGTCAACTTCTTTATTATTTTTACATGTGATTGGAATGCTGATTGGTCTTGGACCTCTAACAGAAGGAATTACAAAAATCAGTCCAGATCCTGTCAATAAACAAAATCTCAAAATACAAGATGATGTGTGAGTGCACAATTTTTCAATTTACATGTTACCTACTTTCTAACTGTTTATATTCCAATTTTTATAAATTATTGTTGTTCCTTCAATTACAGGTATGCACACCAACCATTGGTACTTGATCACATAAATGATCAACAACAATTAAGATAACTAGCAGCAGATGATATTAATGAAAATAGAATGACCATTGCTCAACTCTTAAAGATAGAGGTTTCACTATCAAAGGTTGAACAACATTTTTATTTTGAAAGTTTGTACCCATTTTTCTTCACTCATCCAATCTCATTTATGTTATAATAAGATTTCAAATTTTTAATCAGTTGATTCGTGGCATTTTTTCCACATCCACAACAACAATCACACCCATTGATCTATCTGAAAGCTGCTTTCACAATTATTGCAGCATATGCAGCAAAGGTTTTAAATTAACAGACAACAAATATACCAGGCCTAACACTGACCATGCTAATCAAGAACCCAAACAATTGTAAGATGCAAATACCTTATATTTCTATCTACTTACAGTTAGTTTCTCTTTGGAACAATCTATTTATTTTCTTCTGTTATTGACTCTAATTTCTTCTTCTTCCTTTTTTTTTATGATACCAACTGTAAAATTTCAATCAATGTCCCTAACCACACTACTGAAACATATCTTATGCTCTTTGGAAAAGTAGCAGAAGAACTCAAGCAAAGAACTATTACTAAGATGGCCAAGGAATAAGATCTGCATCAGCAAGTCTTGCCTAACTGTGTTAAAGAATTAATTGGTCAAAAAGAGTTCTTCAAGCTTAATCTTGCAAGACAATCCTTTGAATCAGGTGGACTGATCCTAGATAAATGATTATTATAGGTTACAAGAATGCTGATAAATGACAAAAGATATACCGTGAGAACGCTTAGTGTGACAATCGCAATTTTTAATATCGATTAGTAAATCGATTTCCTTAGACTTATATAAGTTAATATGTAATATTCAAGAGTGAAGGAAATTCATTTAATTAAAAGATATTTAAATTTTTAAGAATTTAATTGAATGGATAACTTAAGAAATATATATATATATATATGAATAAAGAAAAAAATATATTTTAAGATGTAAAAATATAAAATAGACAAATATATATATAAATAACCTTTAAAAAAATATATATATATATATAAAAGAAACTAAATATATATATATATTTATATTATTATTATATATATACAATCCACTAAAGCTAGTGGAGTTTGATGGGATATTATCCCACCAAACTTCACGTGATGGTATGCAAAGTGCAGACCATCACCCTATTATCTAGTGGCTTTAACAAAAGCCAATAGGAAAAGAAACAAACCGGCGACGAGAGAGAGAGAGAGAGAGAGAGAGAGAATTAAAAAGGAGAGAAAAGAATTGAAATGAGTGTAAGCTGAGGAAGCCAAGAATGTGAGAGTGAACCCGAGAAAAAAAAAATGAAAACTGAAGCAGAACACGCGTGAAGGAGAACTGCATTTGGGCTAGTTCTTATTAATCCAGAACTCATCTGTTCAACAAGTCTTGTGTTTCTTCTTGGCCGTTCTCTTCTGTTCTTTCTCTCTCCATGGCTTCATCCTCTCCCATCCTTCCTCTTGCATCCCTTCCTACCCAGAGCAGATTTTTGGCCTTAGATTTAAGAGATCTATCTGGGATCTATAATGTAGTTAGCTTTTTTTGGTTTGGGTCCTCAACCTTCATCACATCAGGGAAATCGGGAACTGTTATGTTTTGTTGCTCGTACGTCAAAGGATGGTAAGTTTTTGGGCATTGGTTTTGATTAGCTTCTTGGATGTGTTTTAGATTTATGATGATTCATGTTTTAAGCCTTGATCTTGTTTTCTTGATCTTTGGATAGAAAAGTCTTGATCTTTGGTCCTAGTTTTTGCACAGGAGTGGTTGATTCTATTTTAATTCTTTGGCCTGGATTGTATAATTCATAGTTGGTTTTAACAATGCAGATCTTTGCAGATCTGCTAAGTTGCTTGTCTTTGTGCAAGCTCAAGCCTTAATCTTTTACACGGTACCTGAACAAGACATCTGTTCTTTCTTTTACTTCACCTCTTTCAATTCTCCCAATTTTTGCCCTATCCCACCCACACTTTCTTTCTATTTTGTCATGCATTAATTTTTTATTTTGCTTTATTCATTAAATGTTTAATCTTTGTGGACTTTAATGTGATTTTATTCTGTTAAAGGTGCAACAGAGATGCTGAACAGATTCTTCTACTGCTGCACACTGTGTTGGTGGTGCTACTGGTGCCGGAGCTTTCTCGAACGTTTGGTCAGTCATGGGTATTAGTTTAAGGTGTTTGCACGATCATACATTCTGCTTTGGCCGTGTATTTTGTTGTTTTTAGAGTTGCTACCTGCTACAGCTGATTGTAGCGTAAGAAAATTGGATTTTTTTCTTATAATTTTATTAATTTTAATATTTTTGGTTGGTTGTGAATATTTGGTAAGAAGATAAATGATGCTTTGTCCAATATTTTATTACATATTTTCATGTTTTTATTAATCAAATATGTAAATTTATGGGATTTGCTTTGCTTTTCATTGCAGCTTTTTCTATCATCTGCCCTTCATCCTTCCTCATTCATACAGTCCCGACAATGGAGAGTTTCTATGGTTGAAAAACAAAGCCAGCTTAGGTTCTTTGGGCTTCCTCCAAAAACAGTGGAATTTCCTTGAACGTTTGTCAAAAGGTACTCAACTTTTCAGTCAATTATAAATTGGATTAGATGATATCATTATATGGGGTATGTATAAAGATTAAGAATAAGATAGGATAATTTTTTACATTTTTCATCATATTTGTTATGTATTATAAAATAACTTTTTTTTAATTTATAAAAAAATTCTTTTTTAAAGTAAATATAATTTAAATTTATAATTTTTTAATAAATATAATTCAAAGATTTTTTAACTAAAAAATATATATTATTATAAATTTCTATAATTCAAAGTTATTTTTTTTAAAAAGTTAATTTTCAATAAAATATTGAATTTTTAAAAAGATTAAAATGTTTGCAAAAAATCGATTTTGTTATAAAAATATATATTTCTTTATATTTTTACTTTTTTTCTTTTTATGATTTAAATTTAAAATATTTTTTCTGATTTTAATTCAAATATATTTATTTTAGAAAAATGAATTTTTCAAATAAGATGATTGTTTTAAAATATACCTTGAATTTTAATAAAAAATTATTTTTATTTTTTCCTTTTCCTTTTTTTTTAATTGTCGACAAGAGAAAAAAAAGAAAAGAAAAGAATATGAAAAAAACACTAGCTAAATTTAAATGTTGAAGTTTTATAATTTAAAAATTTTATATTTAAGAGTCTTTCCCTCCCGTGATTTTTTATTTGGCAAAAAAAGAATATTATTGCTGATCAAATGAGAATATCTACAATAATATCTGGAGAGATAATATCAGCCTATGTTATCCAATTCTAGAACTCACCATGAGATAAACTAGAAATTATCTCCTTAAGCCTAGAACATTACATGAATTAAATTGCATGAGGAGCTGGCAGGCCGTCTCTTTTGAGATTCGAGGGTGGAGGTAAATTTACCAAACTTGATAGATCCATCCCCTTCCTGGCCATCTCTGCTACCCAATCAGTAGCATCGTTTGCATCTCTCCTAATCCAGTTGCACTTGAATCCAGATAGTCTTATGCTTCTTTTCTGAATCTCTTGTATGATAGGATATATCTTCCAATGTCGGTTTTTCCCATGTATCACCTCTTTATATACCAGTTCTGAATCTGTCTCTAATATGATTCTTTTTGGGTTACAACTTTGAGCCAACCTTATTCCTTCCTTGACTGCTTTAACTTCTACTTCCAAGGGATTTTCAGCCCCTATGTTAGTCCCCTTTCCAACTATTAGTTTTGCATTTGAATCTCTGATTACCACTCCAATGCCTACATTGTCTTGGTTTTTAAAAGTACCATCTGCATTGATTTTAAGCCATCCTTCTTTTGGTTTAGACCAGCTCTGTTTTGGCCCTGAGCTCTTATGATAATCCTGACTTTTATTCGTCTGTGTTAACTGTACTAATTCTGCAATCAGACTAGAAGCAGACCCAATACATCTATAAGGATCAAGACTTTGATTCTTGAAAATCTTTGCATACCTACATTTCCAGATTGACCAACATATAATTGCAATTGTCATGCATATTTAGTTTTCTATCATCCCTTGTATAAACAGTATTGTAAAGAAACTCCCCAAGCCAGCTCCAATATGTAGTGATCTACTGTTGATCAACTCTAATGCCCAAATCCACACCAGTATGCTCCATTTGTAAGTCAGGAGAATATGTTGACCATACAAGCATGCCATTTGTAAGTCAGGACAATATGTTCAACAATTTCTACCTCCATATGATGTAATCCACATATTGGAGGCTCCTTGATCTTCTTTTTGCTAGGAACTATATCACTGCAAGCTCTCCATATAAAACATCTTATTTTCACCTTCTTTTCGTAGGAGCTGGTATCCTCCATATCTGGCGCCAAATCTTTTCATCAACTGTTGATGAAGAGAAAGGTCTATTCAACCGATTCATTCCCCTATTTTCAACCAAAACGCTATATCCAAACTTCACCGTGTATATTCCATCTTCAAGGACTGGCCATATTAATCTGTTACTTTCCCCATTTAAATAAAAATTAAATTCCTGAATAGAATTCAGCTGGTCCTCATTGAGAAATTCTGATATAGCCTTCAGATTCCATTGCTTAGTTTCATAATCAATGATACCCAATCTTCCCATTCTAGTCCAATTGTCTTGCCAATATTCACACTATCCCCATTCATCACTTGCCTAGCCACATTATCTTTCGCGAAATTCCTTCCCTTGCTTATATTGGCCCATGCCTAGGATGCTTTAGCTCCTTTCTTGGCTTCCCAGATGGAACAATCATAAAAATACTTCCCCTTCAGCACCTTAACCCGTAGAGAATCAGGATTCAAAGCAATTCTCCAACAACTGTTGAACAAATTTAAGTCTCTAAACCCTATTCCACCTTTGCTCTTTCCTCTTGTTAAGCTTAACCAGCTCATCCAATGAATTTTATTCTCCTCCTTAGATTGTCCCCACCAGAACTTGGCTAAAGCAGCATTTATCTCATCACAAGTTTTCTTAGGAATTTTGAACACCTGCATAGTATGGATTAGCCTAACAGTAACTACAACCTTGATGAGTACTTCTCTTCCACCTTAGGTCAGTAACTTCCTTTTCCATCCTTGAATCTTCATCAAAATCTTTTCTTTTATATGATTCAGTGCTGCTCTCTTAGTCATTCCCTAAAAAGAAGGAATCCCCAAATGGGCACCGCGATTTATAGCCTCTTTAACTCCCAAACTGTCTTCAATAGCTCTTTAACACAAATATCAGTTTTAGCAAAAAGAAAAAACAGTGAATCATTTGTAAATAGTAGATGGGAAACCATTGGACAATTCCTACCAAGTTTGACTCCACTAAGCCAATGAGATTCAATTGACTTATTAACTAATCTAGAAAGGACATCTACTATGAACAGAAAAAGGTAAGGGGATAGAGGATCCCCTTGCCTATGACCTCTAGTAGGAAATCAGTATTAGAATGCTTACCATTTTCAACAAAGTTGTAGGAGATAGGAGAGATACATTCCATTATCTGTCCTATCCAAGGAGTCTGAAATCCAAGATTATTCATAACCCTAGCCTAAAAATCCCACTCCATCGGGTCATAGGCCCCTCGTGATTGAATGTTCGATTATCTAAAGTGAATTGATTTCTTTATTTAAAGGTGCATTCAGTGGCTTGGAATTGCAGGGACACCAAAGCTTACTTCTGGTTATGTCGATTAAACCACTCGAATTTGGCATATTGAGCTTCATGGTCATGTAAAGCCCTTTCCTTTTTCCACTTTTCTAGATGAAACCCTTCTTTGTTTTTTTTTTTTTTGCATATATTATTTCATCGTATCTTAGGCACGTTTGATTTTGCAAATTTATTTGAATTCAATTTGGATTGTTTACCTTAATTTGGAATGTTTTTAATTGTTGTCTAGAGTAAAATTTATGTTGTTTACAAACTAAACAATGCAGTTAAGATTTTGGGTGTTATAATTTAATAATATGCCATTACTAACAGAGGGATATTTTGTGATCTCAGTGTATGGTAGAGCTGGTAATCTTACATACGACATGAATACACGGCACAAAAATGATACGAATACAAGACACGAGGTGACACGAATTAAAATTAAATAAAAATTGTATATCAATATTGTAAAAGTTAAAAATAAGCTAAAAATAAGATTTTATATTTTGTGTCAACATGAATTTTAACACGAAATTTTCGTGTTTTACACAACACGAATACGATTTTACATGACATGAAAACGAATTAGAAACACAAATTGCTAGGTAATACCAAATTGAGGGTCACACTAATGTTGGGACCCTAAACATGTTGATATCATAGCAATTGCATCAGGTGATAAGACTTTGTGGGATGCTTAATGCGATTTTGCATTATTGTTTATAAGACTGAAGAGTGAAGGGGCAGACAACTATAGCTGAGTTGCAATTTTTATGTTGAATATTAGGAACGCTTAAAATTTAAAGAAAATCAATAAGAAAATTATGTACTTTGCATTCATTTAAAAGCAAACAACTTATTTGTCTTGGTACAGTTAAAGTCTTAACATAGTTAAAAGAAAGCAATTTGTCTGTGAACAATCTTTTCACAAAAAAAGAGATTCACAAGAACCTTCACAAGGTAAAGGTGGCTTAATGCTACCAGAGTTGTCTGCTGCCTAAGCTGAGCCGGTGCAGTTAAAGTTCATCTTTTTTTTCCAGCATTTCCAATAGCTGAAGATGCTCTTTTGTGCTTTCGGGCCTTTCCTTTTCCAGTTGAAGGTACAGTAACAACTATGTTCCTTGTAATAGATTTCAGTGGGTGGTAATTTTTTGGTCTATTTTTGTTAGGTTTGACAAAAGTATTCTTTTTCTTTTGTTCTTTTCAACTTCGATGGTTCCTCCTTCAATCTGAATTGGTGGATTGCATAAGGTGCAAGTTAGATTGAGTCTGTTTACAATAAATCAAGTTATCAAATCAAGTTGAAACATAAATACAAAGAAACTGGAGTCCTGCAAGAAGTCTAGTTGATAAGTAAAGACATAAAGAACATATGTGATGACATAAGTGGATTAAGGAAAGAACAAAATTGTGATTGGAAAAAAGTATTTAATGATTTAGGAGAGATACCATCAGAAACTCTTAACAATAAGAGTAGAAAAGGTAAGTAAGCCCTAACTTCAATATGTCATTAGTTCATATTTTAGGAATGAAGAATTGCATGAAGATGGAAAGAGAACTCAAAGTTGTATGCCTTAATAAGTTAGATATTGCTAAATATAATAGAGTTTTAACAGTTCATATAATAAACGTTGGAAATTTGAAGAACTACAAAAAGATGAGAAGAATAACAAGTTGTATTGCTGTATTCATACATTAGTATATTTGAGAGTATGATAGAGCTTAGTAATCAGTAATAGTGAGCAATTAAATGGCTGTATGTGTGGTTACGAGCATAGAAAACTAAGGTTTTGTGTGATATTTTTGAAATTCGGGAGCATTGGAATGTAAGTTTGTATTAGTGCAATTTCAGAAAAGATAAAAAAAAATAATAACTAAAATCTTTGTTATTTTTTAGATTCAGTACTAAAAAAAATATTATTAATGGTAAAGATCTCTAAAATCCTGAACTACATTCTTTGTAATCAATCTGTAGATTTAACTTAATCCAATCCACTCAAAATCTAAACATCTATCAGAAGATTTTGATCTATTTAAAAAATCTAAACATCTATTGGAAGAATCTAAACGTTCATTTAGAAGATTTCAATTTATTTAGAAAATCTAAACAAACTTAAGACAAATAACCCTATCTTTAAACTCGTCTATTACGTATGTATAAATGGGATTTGTAGAACGTCGTCTTTACGTCACTCGACTTAGTCATCCCACCTAGCCCTAGAAAGACAATTGCTTCTCTCATCCGTAGGCGAACTCTCTCATTTTTTACCAATGTCGAGTAAGTTTTTATTACATTTCAGATCTTTTATTAATCCAGATCTGCATATTAGATGTTTAGATTTTCTTCATGGATTGGAATCTTCTGAATGTACGTTTAGATTCTCTCAATAGATGTTTAGATTTTCTGAATAGATTAAAATCTTCTAAATGAATGCTTAGATTTTGTGAGTGGATTGGTGTAATTAATCTGCAGATTTAACTTAATCCAATATACTTACAAAATCTAAACATACATTCGGAAAATTTCGATCTATTCAGAAAATCTAAACATTCATTGGGAGAATCTAAACGTACATTCAGAAAATTTTAATCTATTAAGAAAATCTAAACATCTAATACGCAGATCTGGACTAATAAAAGATCTGAAATGTAGTAAAAGCTTACTCGGCATTGGTAAACATTGAGAGAGTTTGCCTACGGATGAGAGAAGCAGTCGTCTGCATAAAGACGACGTTTTATAAATCCCATTTATACATACGTAATAGATGTGTTTAAAGATAGGGTTATTTGTCTTAAGTTTGTTTAGATTTTCTTCATGGATTGAAATCTTCTGAACGAACGTTTAGATTCTCCCAATGGATGTTTAGATTTTCTAAATAGATCGAAATCTTCTGATAGATGTTTAGATTTTGTGAGTGGATTGGATTAAGTTAAATTTACAAATTGATTACAAGGAATATACTTCAGCATTTTAGGGATCTTTACCATTAATAATTTTTTTGGGGTACCAAATCTAGAAAATAACAAAGATTTTAGTTATTGTTTTTTTTGAAATTGCACTAATATAGACTTACATTCTAATGCTTTCGAATATAAAAAATATCACACAACACCTTAGTTTTCTATGCTCGTAACTAGGGGTGTAATCGAGCCGAGCCAAGTCGATACATTGAGGTGCTCGAGCTCGGCTTAAAAACTCAGTGCTCGATACTCGGCTTGAGCTCGGTCGAGTCTTATTTATTGAGCTCGAGCTCAACTCAAGATAAAAAATGAGCTACTCGAGCTCGCTCGATTAGGATCGATTGTTTGAACTCGATTTTTATGCTCGACTTAGAGCTCGAGCTCGAATTTATTTGGTATACATAAAAATATTATCAATTAAAAATAATAAAATATAATGATTTTTAATAACAATATCAACATTAATTAAAATCTTAAATTAAAAAAAAGAAAGTAACTTAAGACCACACAACTCACATCATTAATCGTTTGAAAAATTATAGTCTTACATAATTTTGAAATTATGAAATAAACAATAAAAAATAGTAACATCACATCTTTTACTAGCTCCAACACTTGATCCATTATCAAATCCAACAACTAATCCATTATCAAATCCATGACCAGCTTCAAGCCTCCAACAGCAAATATTTTGCTTTTTTATTACATCTGTTACCTACAAATGCTTCATTCTAATAGAGGATACACTTATTCTTCTATCATATTTGATCATTCAAATAAGCCTACATAACAAAACAGAATAAAAAAGATGCCAAACTACAGCAACACTCAACACATTCTCGTTTAAAAAGGAATTATCATCGACATAAACACAAGTAAGAATCTAAGTAACCATAAATGTGTCTTTTGTCATACTGCACTATAAGGAACCTTTCATTCATGCAGTTAATAAAATCCAAAGAAGATTTGATATAGAAATTACATTTTTTTTCAACTGCGGCAAGACATGTGACATAGTTAGAGTGTTGACAGAGAGTTTTGGTACAACTTCCATCAGACAAGCAATTCCATGTCTGGTATATCCCAAAGAAATAGTATGTCAAAACTTAATGAAATTAGTCAAAAGAGAACAGCCAAAGACATTGTATTAATTAACAACAAACCTTCAATGTGGTGTCTGACGAGCAAGAAACAAGTGTATTATAACCAGCACTTACAGTATCATTTACCTGCACAATATTTCTTAATCAAAACTTAAACAGTTACAGAGATATATTATATCCTTATATTTGAGATAATTGGATGGTGAATTCCACAAACTGAAGAAAAAGAAGACAAAAGATCTCTCAACATTTAAATTGACTATTGAGTATTGATATAATTGAAGTGCATAGTGAAATACTTTCTCTAAACTTTCCTTTTAGCGAGCTGGTTGGTTATTAAGCAACCACTAATATTTGATCATACATCAAGACACAACACTGCAATAGACCAAAAATAGAAAGTAAACTAATTTTCAAACCCTCCCAACCACAAATTAGCAATAAAAAAAATTATCGGCTAAAGTGTGACGGTCATTCTCAAAGCCAAAAGTAAACTGTCATCAGTGAAAAAGAAGGTTTCCAATCAACATGTGATTCAAATGTAGCAGAGCAAGTGGTGGCATCTTCCCCCAGTGCCCATCTCTTGAGCGTGCCATCATGACTTCCAGTGAAGAGATAGTTGCACCCATCAAAGACTGACGACTTTAGGATAGCCAAACAATTTATGCCATCACAATGCTGCAAAACAATATATGCCAAACAATCAATATTGCCATAACTGATTGAAGGAGAGGCGTGCAGCGTGTGAGGGTAGAGGGTAGTGATTATGTGAGGCCAATCGAGAGGGTTTGCTAGGGCAGAGGAGAAGCCAGATCTGAGGGCTGTGGCCTCGTCGACGTCAGATCTGAGGGCTATGGGTCTCGTTGGCGTCAGATCTGAGGCTGTGGCCTCGTCAATGCCAGATCTGAGAGCTATAAGTCTCGTCGGTGCTAGATCTTAGGGCTACAGGTCTCGTCGGCATCAGATCTGAGGGCTACAGGTCTCATTGGCATCAGATTTAAGGGCTGCGGGTCTCGTCGGTGCCGAATCTGAGGAAGATGCTCCTCGACACTGGTTCATGGGGACCGGATCTGGTGTGGATGGAACTCGTCCGGTGAGGGGAGGCCACATCTGAAGGCGAAAAGGTTGTCGGAGCTGAGGGAGGGGCTATCGCCAGTCACCGATGTGAAGGGGCTATCGCCAGTGACCGATGTGAAGGGAGAATGGGTTAAGGGGTGCAGCTGTGCTATGTGTGCTTCAGGAAGTTTAAACTTTAAAGTGAAACTGAAAGCTGAAACGAAAAAGGAAAGAAAAGGTTTTAGGCTAGGGTTTTTTTTAGGTTATATACGTAGTTTTATAATATTATAATAAAATATATATTAAAATATTAAATACTTGATTAGGCTCGTGAGCTACTCGAGCCGGGTATCATATTACTCGAACTCGGCTCGCTCGATAGCTCGAGTAGCTTGAGCTCGGCTCGACAAGAATCGAGTCGAGTTTGAGTTTTTTTAGAGTCGGGCCTGAGTAGCTTGCGAGCACCAGTATATCGTTTACACCCCTACTCGTAACCACACATGCAGTCATTTAATTGCTCACTATTATTGATTACTAAGCTCTGTCATACTCTCAAATATACTAATTATGAATACGGCAATACAACTTGTAATTTTCTTCTCACCTCCTTGTTGTTCTTCAAATTCCCAACGTTGATTATATGAACTGTTAAAACTCTATTATATTCTGCAATATCTGACTTATTGAGGCTATACAACTTGGAGTTCTCTTTTCATCTTCATGCAATTCTTCATTCTTAAAATATAAATTGATGACCTATTGAAGTTAGGGCTTGCTTACCTTTTCTACTCTTACTGTTAAGAGTTTCTGATGCTGTCTTTCCTAAATTATTAAATACTTTTTCCCAATCACAATTTTGTTCCTTCCTTAATCCACTTATGTCATCCACATTTGTTATTTATGTCTTTATTTATCAACTAGATTTCTTGCAAGACTCCAGTTTGTATTTATGTTTCAACTTGATTTGTTAACTTGATTTATTGCAAACGAACTCGATCTAATCTGCACCTTATGCAATCCACCAGTTCAGATTGAAGAAGGAACCATCGAAGCTAAAAAGAACAAAAGGAAAAGAATACTTGTGTCAAACCTGACAAAAATAGACCAAAAAATTACCACTTATTGAAATCTATTACAAGGAACATGGTTGTTATTGTACCTTCAACTGGGAAAGGAAAAGCTTGAAGGCACAGAGGGGCATTTTCAGCTATTGGGAATGCTGGAAAAAAAGAATGAACTTCAACTGCACCGGCTCAGCTTAGGCAGCAGACAACTCCTGCAGCATTAAGCCACCTTTACCTTGTGAAGGTTCTTGTGAATCTCTTTCCTTGTGAAAAGACTGTTCACAGACAAATTGCTTTCTTTTAACTATGTTGAGATTTTAACTGTATCAAGACAAACAAGTTGCTTGATTTTAAATGAATGCAAAGTACATAATTTTCTTATTGATTTTCTTTAAATTTTAAGCGTTCCTAATATTCAACATAAAAATTGCAACTCGGCTATAGTTGTCTGCCCCTTCACTCTTCAGTCTTATAAATAATAATGCAAAATCGCATTAAGCATCCCACAAACAAAGTCTTATCACCTGATGCAATTGCTATGATATCAACATGTTTAGGGTCCCAACATTAGTGTGACCCTCAATTTGGCATTACCTGACAATTCGTGTTTCTAATTCGTTTTCATGTCATGTAAAATCGTATTCGTGTTGTGTAAAACACGAAAATTTTGTGTTGACACGAAAAACATAAAATCTTATTTTTAGCTTTTATAATATTGATATACAATTTTTACTTAATTTTAATTTGTGTTATCTCGTGTCTTATATTCGTATTGTTTTTGTGTCGTGTAATCATGTCGTGTCTAAGATTGCCAGCTCTACCCTACACTGAGATCACAAAATTCCAAGCTTCAAGTAATAGAACAATGTATTTTCGGCCAGCTGAAATGCAAGGTACTATTAGTAATATCAGGATACAAGTGATACAAAATGCAAATATTAATAAAGAGTAAGGGTGTAAAGTATAAAAGAATTAATCTATTCATGAATTATTATTTAAATTTTGCATGTTTATTTTTTTTTCAAACTAAAATTATAGTTATCAGAATAACAAATTAAGTCAAATTCAAATCTCTTAATATTTACATCAAAGTTAATTTTTTTAATATGTACTTTTAATAGTTAATTAGTAATTTATTATTTTGCATTTTTATTGAAGTCAAACTAAATCCAAACTTATCAAGTTAAGGTTTGAACAATTCAAGTATTATGTGAAATTGAGTTAGAACTTCAAAATCTAAATTCGATTAAATCTCAAATTTCAACTTTTTAATTCAACCGAGTTTAAATTTAATACTAAATTGTCTTAACTTGACTAAGGATGAAGCATTATGAAAGAGCCTTGGCTCCCAAAAATTTTCAAAGCCATTATATATATATATATATATATATATATATATATATATATATATATTGGTTATTCTAAATTCAAATTGTTAACTTTATTTATTTATATTTGACTCATAATTTAAATTTCTGCATTATAATTTAAGAGTGGTTGAAGTTATATTGCTATTTATCGATTTATTATACTCATCAATCTCTAACTATTAACAAATCCTTAAAAATGATAAATTTATCACAATATTTAAATGACAATCATATGTACATAAAAAAATCGAATAAACTGTTTAAAAAGATTTTCGAATTCCTAGCTAAAGCAAGTATCAAATCTGTGTACATGATACTTTTTTCTCGAAATTCAACCCCAGAAATCACACCTGAACATGAATATTTTAGGCAACCTTCATCGTCCGATAATTATTGTTCTTCGATGGAGGTAATACTGACAGCAATACTTTTCAGTTTTTCGTAGCTAGAGGAGAATGCAAACAATAATTGATCAATCATAATAACAATATGCAAATCTGAGTGTATCATAACTATTTTTATTTGTTTAAGCTATTATCTTGAAACCTATTTAACTTGGATTTGTAGAAGGATGGAAAATCAAATCTGGATACTCTTTTCTTGTGTGGTGGGAGCTGAACAGAAATATCATCTTTTTTAACAAATTGATCAAGAGATGCAAACTTTTTTTTCTATTTATCTGTAAGCAAGAATATTATATATATATATATATATATATATATATATATATATATATATATATATATATATATATGGCTTCTAGCTACCTGATTTTAAAATTTTAAATAAGACAGTGTTTGTTGATATAATCAAAACAGGGAAAGAAAAAACATTATTGGAAGAAGATAAAAAAACTTGTTATCCTGTGGAAATATATTTGATGAAACATTTATAGCAGTTTTGGACATTGGTTGACTATCATCAGAAATCATACAGATTCAACTGATTATGTATTGAGTACTGCACGAACAGAGTCGGAATCAATTAGACGCAGATGCCTGTTTTTGAAGAAATAAGGTTTTAGGTTGGTGCTTAATTTTACAAGGAGACGATACCAATTTCTTTTGAAATTCTCTTGCAGAAAAAATCATTTTACTTGCAAGGTTGCCTTGTGCAAATGAATTGAAGATAATAGTAGGCTGTGATTTTTCATCTTCTCCAGATTTTTCAGGTTGCCTTCTAGTTTTGATCTATGAGGATTTCGGCTGTATAGAGAGAGGGACTTGGGAAAGACTTTATGCTTTTAACTGGAAGGATTTCAAACTAAGTAAAAACTATAGTCCAGTTTTTATAATGGAGAGTTGTACTTACTTGAATTAGAAGGAAACTAAGTTTAAATATCCCATTAGCAGTGTATTAGATAATAATTTTTATATATATTTTAAATATATAAATTAAATAATATTATTTTAAATGTTTACAAATATAAATAACTAAAATTAGTTCGTACATCACATGAGTAAAAGTAAGTTTATCAATAAGATAGGTAGCAACTGCTATTTGTCACTTTGTAACATCTTTAGATGTAAAATCCGTAGTATAAGCTCTTCTGATGTTCTTATATAACCCTACAATTCAAGCACAGACACCTATTACACATAGTTCCTTAAATAAAAACTAAAGAAAGGTTCTATTCATATTTTATTAGATGCTAGGCACACCTTATATTAATGAAAATTTTTTATTACAAAAATACATTTATACAAAATACTTATTTTATCTTAAAAATTCTGTTTTAAAACTCCCGATAGTGAATTGAATTATCGAGAGCCCTTTGTTGCTCCCTGCAATTCACCGTCAAGAGCTTTTAAAATGTCTCGACAATTTACTGTCAGGACCCTTTAAACCTAAAATAATTAGGAAAATGCTGCCAAGCAATGTCATGCTTCATCTTGCTGCCAGGCAGTGTTTTTTGCATGCTGCCTGGCAGCATTCATGGGTTGCCCAGGCAGCCTGGGCAGCACTTGTTCATTGTCCAGGCAATATTTGCTTGCTGCCGGGCAGCATTTCCAGTGAGCAACAACTCACTGGAAAAAATTCCAAATTTTTTGTTTTGGATCAAGGATAAATTTGAAAAAATAATAATAATTTAGGGTGTGAAACGTGATTTTAGAAAGAAGATTTTAGGACTTAGGATTTTTAGGGAGAATTCTATAGTAAGGTCATAAATTTTAACCTTATTATAAGGTCAAGGTAAAAAATATATGATTAAGCGTAAATTTAAAGTCATTAAGCATAAAAAATGTTAGACGTATCGTAAATACTTGATAATTAACTTAAAATTAATGTAAACAACATATGATTTAGCATAAATCTAATGTTATTAGGTGTAAAATATGTTAGAAGTATGTAAATACATGATAATTAACATAAACATGCATTATAGCAAAATTATCATGTGTTTAAATCTGTTAACACTAATGTTTATATGGATAATCACATTTTTACGATATGTCTAGTATTTTTTATGTCTAATGACTTTAAATTTATGTGTAATCATATATTTTTTACGTTGACCTTATAATAAGATTAAAATTTATGACCTTATTATAGAACTCCCCATCTTGTAGTCTCTACTCTGGTCAGATATGGAACGGAAAGTAAGGAGAGAAACAAGTTTATGTAACCAAGTCCGTATCCTTGGTTGATTTTCAGCAGCGGAAAAAGTTATAGAAACCAGTTCTTTTGCGACATAGCTAAACCTGGAAAGAACGTGCTGATGAAAAACATCTTAGTATTGCGTAGGAAAACCATTCTTCCTTGTTCTCATGGCTGGTTGTCCTTACTTGAAAACAATCAGTGTCTTTTATGGAATCCCGTTACTCTAAAATTAATTAAGTTACTCACTTGCTTTGGAGCCTAAGCAAGATATAGGATCATCAATATTGTCATCAACTCCGGATGATCCTGACAGTTTAATAATAATATTTTTACATCCAGTTCCTTTGTTAATGTTTTGTAAAATTGGAGATCAACGGTGGATTGAGCAGAACATAGGAGAATATTGTGCTAATGATACAGATTTTTTCTGTAATCCTGTTTGTTGCAATGGGAAATTATACGCACGAAGTTTTGCACACCACTTGTTGGTGGAGATTAATCAAAATCTTCCAGATGACCTTGTCATCTATTTACATGGAAGGATTTCGCTTTATCGTGATCATTCCAACGCTAGCAATGATTACATGGTAGAATCCTGTGGTGAAATCTTTCTTATTTATTTAATACGAGGCGGTAAATCTCTCTTAGAGGTAACTGGTGTTGAGGTTTTTAAATTGGATTTTTCAATAATGGAATGGATGAAAGTCAAAAGCGCCAAGGATGATGCTTTTTTCTGAGTTATCCTGCCGCTTTTTCTTGCCCTGCTTTGAACGCAGAAACTGAAGGAAATCGAATATATTTCACATTGACAGAAGACAAAAACATGTATTCATTCCATATGGAAGAGAAGACTGTTTTGGTATCTTTTCCTTGTATAGATTTAAAACCACCATGGAGCTCACCTATTTGGGTAATGCCAGACTTCAGGTAAGATCAAGTTCAAACTGGTATAGATGTTTTTTATAAGTTGTTTCTTTAGGGCATTATATGTATTCTGAATGCTTATCTTTATCTTCATAGAAAATTTTCTTTTCTTTTTCGTTTCAATCGTGTAGCTGTGTGGTAGTAATACAGACCTTACGTGGGAATTGGACCCTATGAATTGCAAGTTATGCTAATTGCTTGGAAGTTGGATAGGAGATCTTAGTAAAAGGAATGCTTAAGGTTGTTTATTTATCTGGTGGTTACCATTGTATGCATAAGATCAAGTTCTCTTTAGAATTGATATTTAATTATCAGCATTTTTCTCTCTTGTTTCTAGTTTATTATACTTTTGTCTACATGTTGTAATTGTTCACATTCTATTCTTTCCTTTTCCTTGTAAGAATATTTGTTTGCTATTTATATGCCTATGGCATGTTAATTATTTCCTAAATGTAATGCTAACTTTGCTTGGATATGTATAGGCTAGGTCCTCTTCATGGAAAGAAGCAAGAAACAAAGTTTGATAAGATTAAAGACATTGTTCAATTCAGGATAAAGAAGCACCAGAAACAGGAAATTTATGCAAGCTTCCTCCGGACATGTTATATTCAATCGCTAACTGCCTTGTGTTGCATGATTATATGAATTTTCGACTTGTTAACAGAACTTGCCGGTTAGCAGCCCCTCCAATCTGTTGGACAACTGCCTTGAAACAATTGGAGACACATTCTTTACCTCCATGGTTTATGGTTAGTCAAATAGGAGAATATAAATGCAGCTTTATTGATCCATGGCATCGACATAGATATTTGGTGAATCATCCTGATAAATCAGATGAAGTCAGACTCTGTTACTTAAAAGAAGGATGCTGCGTGATGTTGCAAAGGAAAGATACCATTTTCTTTTGGAATCCTCTTACAAAGACAATCATTCTGCAAGTCAATCCATCAAAGTTTTCTTCTGCAAGGAAATGGCAAGCTTTTATCTATGTTTTTTGGTTTCTTGGGAAAATGGCTCAGGGTTTTTGAGTTGAATCTCTCTACAATGGCTTGGGTTGAAGTCCATAGTGTGGGAGATAACACGCTCTATGTTAGCTGCATATCATCTTTCTCCACTGCAGCAACAACAAAAGAAATGAAGAACAAAATTTATCTCCCCAGGTTTTGTGGTGATAATTTGGTATATTATTCTCTTGATTCCAGAAAATATCATCATTTGGGCTCATATGTTTTGGAAGACTTTTACACCACAAAAGAACAATTATATAGTGGTTGGATTGAGCCAAAGTGGTAGTAAATTAGTGTTTGATTAATTCTGCAAGTTGGTGTTCAAACACCTGCATTTTTTTCCAAAAATCAGAACTTTTGTAAAAAAAAATAGCGTTTGATTCAAACAACTATCTTAATTGCACAAATATATATATTTTCTTCTTACAACTTATTGCCGTGACATATCACTTCTTATAACATTATATATATAAACAGGATGTCTACAGTCATTAAACGTATTAATTCACAATTTTTGTTCACTACTTTGAAAGCTTTCACAAATTGTTTACATATCTATAAACCATTCTGGTACGGTAGTTTTGTCTCACAAACTTGCTGATGACTCACGACTAGGCTATGTACAACTTATATGTACACATGCATATTATCTCTGACAGGCTGCATTATATCATCTCATTCATTATAATGGAAGCACTGTAGGTATGGAAGACCAGGTGATAACACCGGTGTCAGCCAGCAGGTATATGACTAGGTGCCATAGAATTCCACAAACAACAATTTCCAAGCACTAATACCAATTGGACATCAACTAAAACTAACAAGTTTAAACTTGTCAAGTCTTATAAAAATGAAGTTCATTCCAACAACTACCAAATTTAGTACAAAAGCAGAATATCTTATCTTGGAAGCATAGACTGAGCATACCTTCAATTTATTTGGAGGAATACAGTCCACATTTCCTACTTTAAGTGTGCGGCAACCAACAGTATCAACTTCATCATCATCCTGCACATGGCCAACCATAACATGAAGAATAACCAAAAAGAATTGCTTGAAAGCTTCAGCAGAACTATACACATCCTACTTACAGAAGTCAACATCTTTCAACTCCAACAATAGATAACACCAATTGGCTACACACATCCTATTTCATTTAGGTCCCAATAATTTTTTAAGAAATTGTTTTAACTGACACAGAGAAGACCAACCTAAGGTTACTAACAAGCAGAAAACTAGATTAGATGCGACAGAAACCAAATTCAAGGATTTGCGCCATTATCTGATTTGAAGTTGAAGGAGGTAAAAATTTTAGAAAAGACCAAAAAACTGAAAAAAAAAGAATTAGAACAGCAACGGTTGCAAATGATTTAGTGTATAATGCGACCAATTTTTGCTCTTTTGCTATTACTAGAACCAGCCACTAACATTTTCATAGAAATCAACAGAATGCATATAGGGCCACCGAATATAATATCTGACCAACACAAAATGCCTAACAAACTACATCAGCTCCCCATTTCCTCCATCCAATTAATCCTAACCAACAGGTAACGTGCTTACATACAGTAAAAAAAACGCAAATGAAATGGCTCAGCATAAACTTTTGATACGCTTCTCATTCCCCGCCCTAAGAGCTAATTTATCAGTAAGCAACTGCTATTTGCCGCTTCCTACATCTTTAGATGTAAAATCCTTAGTATAAGCTCCTCTGATGTTCTTTGATAGAACCCTGCATTTAAAACACACACCTATTACACATAGTTCTTTAAATAAAAACTAAACACACCATCAATGGCTTATTACCTTCAGCATCCTGCTTTCTCATATTTCTCCCTGTTACTTTGCCCGTTCAAAGAACTGCTACCAGCCAAAAATACGTATTTGAATTCTTTTAGATTGCAATATAAGTAAAACAAAACGTGTCCCTTAACTGACCTGCGGAATGAAAGTTACATTCCAGAAATTATCCAGCTCTGCAATGGGAGATTGTAACTTCAATCATTATTGGTAGAGCCATTGCAAATTCATCAGTCTCCAATACTTATATTGTCATCTATCACAAATTTTCTCCATCCACCGAAGAATAACTTGCTCTTCTTTGTATGAACATACTTGACTTGCCATGTTAGAGGTCAAATCCCCACTTCCTACAAAGAAAGAGAGCAAAAGGGAACAAAATAGAGAGATTCCTAAACCTCAAAAAAGCACACAGCAGAGAATCGTCCATGTCGTTAAACATATCAAAAGGTGCTTTTAGTGCCAACTCTCCATATGCAATTTGCTCATCCGTTTTGTGAGATAAAACATGATCAATTCTAGCAGTGATATTGGCATAACCTAGCATATGCTTCTTTGTTTGAAAGGGGCCTCGCTTCCCTTGGTCTATCATGAGCTTCCCTTTTTTCAAAGTGTTTTAGGATTCAAGCCACTGCCCTTCATTGGGACTGGGCAGGCAATGCAGTAGAATGAACTGCAACTGGTCGGAAAAGTTTATATCATCTTAACAAAGCAAAAGGAAACAAAAATGTGTAGGATTTGAATTCCGATGCACAATTAAAATAGGAACTTGTATATAGAAGATAATAAGTAAATATGTTGGGCTTATATCTATGATGCACGAGCAATCAAAGTTGACAATGTGCAGGTTTTGAATGACAATATGAACAATTAAAACCAAACCCAGATGTCGTTAAAGCTAAAATCAGAAAGGAAACTATGAACACCAAACTTCCAGTTTTGAATTTGTTCTTTTCATTATAATCCTCATTTATTGCCACCTTGATGATGCTCTCTACTAGAGGAAAACAATCAGTGTCAATGCTAATTAATACCTAATTCAATGTTAAAATATCTCTTAACCTGATTCAGTGTTACAATTTCCATTATTAACATTCCATTGAATGAGCTATTAATTAGCAGCTACTTTGCTCAAAAAACACTGTTAGTAACTCTTTAGACATACGATATATGCATATGTAGGCAAAGCAACATTGAAGTTGGCCTACAGACCAAGGATAAGCGAATCCCTTGTTTTTGCCACCAAATCCCACATGACATCAATTACTTCCTAAAACACCTCACTACACTTGGTCACTTGCATTTGCATGCACAAATAAATTAAGTAAACACAGGCACAAACATAAAGATGATGAGGATGATGATATGAATAACGTAAATGTTCAAAAAGCATAGTCAGTAAAAAAATTAACGAAAGGAATGCTAAAGAGCATCTCATTTTCTTATTCCACTGGACAACACTCATCAGCAGCAACTTCTTATTCCAAAAGACTACTGCTTCTTTGCCAGCTTTATTAAAGCAAAAGTATACTGTCTACATCACAGACAGGCTTATAGCTTTGTCCAATGTCTATTTTTATTAAGATGGAAGCTAGCACCCAAGAATTCATATTGTGGGAGTGAATTAAATACATCATCTAATCAAGGCATCGATATCAATCTCATATGATTCAATAGGCAAGACAGAAAAAAAAAATCCTCAGCAAGCATAAATTCTTTTTCTGTGCTTCAAAAAATCCACCTGTATCACACCATGTTAACAGATGTTAATAATTTCAAACATCATAACCCAAGTGTACCAACTCGAAACAAAATAATTAGTACTTCAAATATAATGACATCCCTAAAGTCATAAAGCCAAAAATCAGATGGGGCATTGATTAGCCACACATCTTCTTATCCGGTTTTTTAATCAAGACTTCTATATGAAAACAGAAATTGTTTGGAGAGTTACTCCCGCTAAATATGAATTATTCAATGAAAATTGGCAGAAATAAATTTCTCAGGTATCAAGCTTGTCATCACCATCTAAACCTAAATGAAGCAAAATGGAAGATATACCCAAGAAAAAGCACAGCAGATCCGTACTTCTTTCCGAACAAAATGAGCTGTAACTTGCCATATTCAGCAAGCACACCAGCCACCCTTAAATACAGACTTGGCACCCTCATTTTTCAAGATCTGGTAAAATGTATCAAGTGAAGTATTGTATTTGAATGCTTCAGCAGAGGGCATCATCATTCTTCTACGAACAATGTCAGTTTGGTAGAATGCAAGACCAACTGAGCCAACTGCAAAGCTAGCAAAGAAACCATCCAACACTTACCAAAGCGAAATAGAAAAACACTAAAGAGGAATTTGAAATGAAACAGAGATGTAGAGACGTTTCATTTCATTAGAAGCTGAAAAGCAGCATATATCTTGCCCACCTTCTGACTACCATATAGAGAATCAGCAGGTAAATATTGTTCCCCAGAAATAAGGCCATTCAACTTATAGACATTATTGAAGGCAACACCAAGGTTTATTGAATCATCAGTACAGTAAACATAAAGCTTCCCGCTCAACGCACAAGTCTTTGAATGATCTAAGAGAGCTTCCCACATCTTATCTGACTTGCCACTTCCAAGAATCTACAAACACATATAGAAATATCAGAAGGCAACTACAAAGGAAATAGCCTATTGATTTTAGAACCAAAATCCAAACTCACATTTTGTAACTTTTGTTGATCCCTGACCACAAGCCACAGAAAGTCTTCAACTGTAAATATTCCTGCAGAGTTAAGCCTCATGTGGAATCACCCATCTTTCCCAATCTTTTCCAATCTCTACACCATCATTCAATGCAGTGGGTAGTGCTTCTTATACAATGTCAAGCAACTCAATTAAAAAATACTCCAGGAAATCCACAAGTGAAACATAGCAGAAAGTATGAACTCACATTCCCCTCTGTGATCCTCGGCAGTAAAAGCCTGTCTTTGCTTCACGTACACATATATCCTCACAGTATCCAGAAGCAACCTTCAAGCCAAGCCTGAATTTCCTGCTTCTTATCCAACTTGAATAGTCAGTAAAAGTGAGGTCTCTTAGTGTCCCAACCCCCTCTTTGAAAGTCACTGGCAAGTCACTCGTTAGCAATGGTCTTTTCCCTTCACGCTCTTATACCACATGGCTCTCAAACTTTTCCTGGGTCCAATCTTCATCATCCTCATTGTTGATGAACAGCATTTCAAATCTTTGAAAGAAAAAGATTGCTAATGGTTAAGTTGATGGTTAGGCACATATTTAGATGTGTGTGTGTGTGTGTGTGTGTGTGTGTGTGTATTCATTATCTCTATCAAGCTCACACTAGGTTCTTTTTTATATTTCTATCTCTCAATGTTTGGATCTTCACTACTCAAGAACAGAGGATACAGAGCAGTTCTATATTCCTTTTTCATTTTCATATGTTAGTTACTTGTACAGCTGGCAGTTTGTTTAGGCTGTTAGTTTTCGTTCTTAACGGACATCTACTAGAAGCTTCCCTTGATGCATATATATATATATATATATACACCTTCAGCATATTGAAATCAATGAATAAAACTCTCCATTCTAACATGGTGTCAGAGCGGCAAAAATTTTCCTTTCTCGCCTCTTGATTTTTCAATTTTCCCGCTTCGACTTTCTTTCTTTCTCGGCTGAAAAGTTTCTTTGTCTTCCAAACAGCTATTGAGAAGAAATATGAGTACTGAGAAGCCAACAAATCCATCATCCAGCACAGTCACCGTCACAGCTGGACTTGAGGATTCATCCTTCAATCCTTTTTTTATTCATTCCAATGAGAATCCCTCTTTGATTCTTGTTTCATCAGTTCTTACTAGTTCAAACTATCATTCCTGGAGTCGTGCCATGAAAATGGCTTTATTATCCAAGAACAAATTTGATTCTAGGTCCATCAAGTGTATATTCATTGGTTTTCCTACTGGTGTCAAGGGTTATAAACTCTATTCTTTACAAACTAAGTCAGTCTTTATCTCTAGAGATGTAATTTTCTATGAAAACATTTTTCCTTTGTCATTTGGCAATACTGATCAATACTTTCCAAGAGATTGTGTTCTTCCAACATGTACAGATACACTTGTTGAGTCCTCCTTCTCCTCACCAAACTCAGATTCTTCAACTGATCCTCTTACTATTTCTCCTCATTCTTCAAGTTCTTCCCTTCCAAGTCAGAGTCATATTTCTACTTCATATTCTGATGAGACCTTACCAATTTCTCCCCCATCTGATTCATCACATGTAAAGCATCAGTTTTTAAGAAGATCGTCTAGACATAGAGTTCCTCTCAGATATCTTCAGGATTACCATTGTAGCTTAGTTAAGTCTGATTCATTCCCAGTTCTGTATTCTGAAAACTCAAGATCAGGTACATCTCACTCTTTATCTTTTGTTCTTGCTTACCATCGATGTTCCCCTCTACACAAAGCCTTTTCTATTGGGATTACCACCATTCTTGAGCCACAAACATACAATGAAGTTATTCAGCATGAGCATTGGAGACAGGCAATGCAAACTGAGTTAGAAGCATTGCAAGCAAACAATACTTGGGTGGTCACTGATCTGCTTGTTACCAAACAACCAATAGGCTGTAAATGGGTTTACAAGGTCAAATATAAGGTTGATGGTCAGGTGGAAAGGTTTAAGGCCAGGTTGGTTGCCAAGGGATATACTCAACAAGCTGGAGTGGATTTTACAGATACTTTGTCTCTTGTAGCTAAGATGAGCACTATTAGAACTCTCTTAGCTATTTCAGCAGCAAAAGGATGGCATTTACACCAGCTGGACATAAACAATGCTTTTTTGCATGGTGATCTCCATTAGGAAGTTTATATGACTTTACCACCTGGTTATCCTAATGCCAAACCAGGTCAAGTGTGCAAGTAATTGAAGTCTCTGTATGGATTAAAGCAAGTTAGATGCCAGTGGTATTCTAAACTCAGCACAGCCCTGCTTGATCGAGGTTTTCAGCACGCTTCCTCAGATCACTCTCTTTTCCTTAAAGGCAGTGGCAATTCTTTTCTTGCTTTGCTAGTATATGTTGATGATGTTATACTAGCTAGCAATAATATTCAGCTCATTGAGGAGATGAAGTTTTTTCTTGATTCCACCTTCAAGATAAAGGATCTTGGTAAACTGAAATTTTTTCTTGGTCTTGAGGTTGCAAGAACTCAATAAGGCATCAGTGTTTGTCAAAGGAAATATGCCTTAGAACTTTTACAAGATTATGGTTTTCTGGGATGTAAACCAGTTTCTACTCCTATGGTTTCTTCTCAGAAACTTTCTAAAACTACTGGTGTTAAGCTTGAAGATCCTTTACCTTATCGACAACTTGTTGGCAAACTCTTGTATCTGACTGCCACTAGGCCTGATCTGTCCTTTGCTGTCCAACAACTGTATCAATTTCTTGATCAGACTACTACAGTTCACTTGACAGCAGCACATCGCATTCTTAGATATATTAAAGGTAGCCCTGGCCAAGGTATGTTTTTTCCTGCCCAAATAGATCTTCAGCTCAAAGCTTTTAGTGATTCGGATTGGGCTGCATGTACTGACACCAGGAGGTCCATCACTGGTTTTTGTGTTTTCTTGGGTGATGCTCTTATTTCATAGAAATCTAAGAAGCAGCACACTGTGAAGAGATCCTCTTCTGGAGCAGAGTACAGGGCTATTGCTTCTCTTACTTGTGAGCTACAATGGTTAATGTATTTACTTCAAGATCTCCAGATTTTCCATCCATCACCGGCTTTGCTTTTCTGTAAAAAAAAAGCGGCCATTGCTATTGCTGAGAACCTCCAAGTTGGTGTCATTCGGTTGCTTCATGTCTCTTCCTCCTCTCAGTTGGCTAATCTCTTCACTAAGCCACTTTCCTCTTCTCTTTTTCATTCCCTTCTTAACAGGCTAAGAACACATAACCTCTTTCTTCTAGCTTGAGGGGGGCTAACAGAGGATACAGAGCAGTTCAGTACTCCTTTTTCATTTTCATATGTTAGTTACTTGTACAGCTGGCAGTTTATTTAGGCTGTTAGTTTTCGTTCTTAACGGACATCTACCAGAAGCTTCCCTTGATGCATATATATATATATGTACCTTCAGCATATTGAAATCAATGAATAAAACTCTCGATTCTAGCACTCACACTACTCCATCCTTTATTTCACTCAGTGCCTATAAACAATCAGACCAAATCTAAAAACAAAAAATGAACAGAATTTCAAAACTTTGAAAGAAAAGAAACTTTGTAGCTGAAAAGAATTTTGGTAATCATATGATTAAAACATTATGGTGTTAAATGAAGTGAGTATATAAAACACAGCAGCATATGTTTTCGTGCATTTTAAAATTTCACAAAGTTGTAAATCACACAATGGCTCCTACATAGCACCAACACATAAACAAAGATCAACAACCAAAAATTAAACTCACTTAAGTTAAAAATATAGTTCTATAAAACGCAAAACACTCACGCATACACAGTCTCATCAAATCACAAAACTTTTAAAGAGTATTTTTCCAACTTATTTCTTTAGCTTAAGTACATGAATAGCTTTTTAGGCATTAAATGAAAGTTATAGCAAAGCTAAGTTTGAAGATCAACGTACTCACACATGCTTTAAAAGTTATAGGAACTACTTAGAAAAGTCAAAGAATCTTACCATAAGCCTAAAGAACTTGTTTTGCTAAGAGTCAATGGAATGAACAACATCATTTAACTACAATTGATTAAACCATATGCATGCAAAAAGCTCAAAAACAGAGAAAGAATGGAAGCTTGGACTATACAAAATTTGCGAGATAAACTGTTTTTGAGTCATAATCGCTCTCCTTAAATTCCTGCATATAAAACAGCCTCTTTTTTTTCCCACAGGCCACAGTAACTTGTCTCTTATCCACTCTATAGCATTTATAGATTTGTTTCCAGACGAATAGGCAAAAATCTGTAAAAGAATGAACACAGGCAAATACCAAAAGTGAAAATAGAGGCAAGAATGAAAACCAAAGAGGAACAAAATCTAGAAAATTTAGAAAAATAAACAATCGATGAAGGAAGACCAGTCTTTTTGCAACAACACCAATTTTAAAACAACCTGGGACACATACATCCTGATAATAGAGTGAAGAAATGATCAAGCCATCCTAAAAGTTGGCTAAATGTTATCTAAATATTAATGAAAGAATTTGGTCAAAATATTCACATGCTGAAAAACAGGGCTCGTTGCAAATAAAATGGTATCTAGAGGAACCATGAGTCATAGAAGAGAAAGATTTTGATATCATTACTACCAAATGAAAGGCAATGAAATCCTACTCCTATATTGAGGTACATTTGTCAAAAATAATTGTTAACATTTGCAGCAACAACAGTAAAGAAAGTGCAAGAATGTAGATTGATACATGAACAAAGCATACATGCTATTCTTATTCAGTTATTCTCCCATACCCATAGTCCTTCAAGTTTATTCAGAGGATATTTCTTTTTTCTATCATCATATATTTTCTAGCATTGAGATAGTTGTACCAACTTCAGAGGATCAATAAACATTTCATTTGATTGAGTAATTCAGGAAGCAAGATTTGCCAACTTCATTAATATTTGCATTTTACATCACTTGTTTCCCGTTATTAGTAACAGTACCTAACATTTTTTGTTAATATTATTTTGACTTTTTTCCAAATCCTATAACTTGGCCCTACACCTTATTGATTTTTTTTTTTCAGTAATCCTAGATTAATAATTAAGTTGAGTTCTGCAGCTCACAGTACACCACACATTGCCTGGCATAAGCTTCTTAAATTTGATTAACAACAAATACCTTTTCTTTTTACTTGGCAGAAATTACATTGTTCTATTACTTCAAGCTTGGCAACATGGCTGTATTAAAGCATTGATAGGATAAAAAGACAGGGCGTTTGTGATGGATATGGCGGCAGCAGAGTGTTGGCCAGTGTGTGAATAAAGTGATACTTTTGTAACAAAAAAAAATACTTCAATTTTCTGAAAAAAAATTAATTACTTTGATTTTGGTTAGAGAAAAAGATTCGCTCTTGAACAAATTGGAAAGCCCTTTCTCATTTTTTTTTCCTCAACAAATCAAGTAAATTTTCTATATAAAGTAGAAAAAGGTAGAATAGGGTAAACAGTAACAAATTAAATTAAATTCAAAAAAAGCAAAAATATCCTTTTAAAAAGATTTTGGACGCTGTCATTGAATATTTTAATTGGAAATAGAATATTACTACGACAAGGTTACCCTTTTCTCACGCAACTTCAACTCTGTTTCTTTTTGCTATATAAGCAAGCGTTTGTTGTCAAGAGTCCTTGCTTTTTGGGAGTTTTTTTGTCTCTGATCATGGAACAGAAAGTAAAGAGAGGAACATGCCTATGTCCTCCAGAGCCGAGCCCATATCCTTGGTTGTTTTTCCAGAGCGGACGAAGTTATAGAAACCAATTCTTTTGCGACATAACCAAACCTGGAAAAAAAGAACTGATGAAAAATATCCCTGTTTTGCGAAGAAAAACAATTCTCCCATGTTCTCATGGTTGGTTGTTCTTAATGGAAAAGACTGAGTGTTCTTTATGGAATCCTGTTACTCTGGAATTAATAAAACTACCATCACTTGCTTTGGGGCCTAAGCAACAGATAGGATCTTCAATATTGTCTTCACCTCCTGGTAATGCTAATAGTTTGATTATAATATTTTTTAATTCAGTTCCTCTACTTATGTTTTGTAAAATTGAAGATCAGCAATGGATTGAGCAGAACATAAGAGAATACTGTAACGATGATAAGGATTTTTTCTGTGATCCTATTTGCTGCGGTGGAAAATTATACGCACAAAGTTACTGGGGCCAATTGGTAGAGATTAATCAAAATCTCCCAAACGGCCTTGTTATTCAATTACATGGAAGACTGCCACCATTTTGTGATCACTCAAACGCAAGGAATCGCTGTATTGTGGAATCTTGTGGTGAAATCTTTCTTATTTACTTAATTCGAGGAGGAAGAATGTTCATAGAGGTAACTGGTGTTGAGGTTTTTAAATTAGATTTTTCGACAATGGAATGGATGAAAGTGAAAAGTGCCAAGGATCGATGCTTTTTTGTGAGTTACACCTCTGTTTTTTCTTGCCCTGCTTTGAATCCAGAAACGGAAGGGAATCGAATATATTTCATATTGACTGAAGATAAAAATATGTATTCATTCGACATAGAAGAGAAGACTGTTTCGGTATCTTTTCCTTGTATAGATTTAAAACCACCATGGAGGTCACCTATTTGGGTAATGCCAGACTTGAGGTAAGATCAAGTTCACCTATACTACTGTCAATGGTAATTAACTGGTTGATGTGTGTGTGTATATATCATACTAAGAGGATCTGGATTCTGTTGCGACGTGACAAGTACTAAAAACTAATATAGATGCTTTCTTATAAGTAGTATTTCTTAGGGAATTATATATATATATATATATATATTCTGAAATATTTCTTTTTTTGTTCACAGTTTCTTTTTTCGTTTCATTCATGTAACTGTGTTGGTTGTAACAGAGACCATAGCTGGGGTATTAGTCTTGCAAGTCATGCTGATTGCTTAGAAGTTGGATAGGAGATTTTTGTAAGGAATGCTTAAAGTTGTTTATTTATCATACTAAAGAAAGTTGCTGTTGGTTCCCATTGTATGCATAAGATCTAATCCTTCGCAGAATTGATCTTTGATTATCAGTATTTTTCTCTCTTGTTTCTAGTTTGTTATAGTTTTCTATACATGCTGTAATCATTTCACATTCTATCATTTCCTATTGTTTATGTGCTATTTGTATGCCTATGGCATGTTAATTATTTCGTAAATGCAACTGTTTAATGTTAACTTTGCTTGGATATGTATAGGCTAGGTCCTCTTCATGGAAAGAAGCAAGAAACAAAGTTTGATCAGATCAAAGACATTGTGCAAAGTCAGGATAAAGAAACAACAGAAAGGGGATATTTATGCGAGCTTGCTTTGGACATGTTATATTCAATCGCTAGCTGCCTTGCATTGCATGATTATATGAATTTTCGACTTGTTAACAAAACTTGTCGATTAGCAGCCCCTCCAATCCGTTGGTCAACTACCTTGAAACAATTGGAGATACATTCTTTACCACCATGGCTTATGGTTAGTCAAATAGGCGAAGATAAATGCAGCTTTATTGATCCATGGCATCGACAAAGATATCTGATGAATAATCCTGACAAATCAGATGAAATCAGACTCTGTTACTCAAAAGAAGGTTGGTGCTTGATGTTGCAAGGGAAAGATACCATTTTCTTTTGGAATCCTTTTACAAAGAAAATCATTCCACTTCCAAAGTTGCCCCAAGAAAATGAATTTAGTATAATGGTGGGTTGTGATTTTTCATCTTCACCAGAATCTTCAAATTGCCTTCTGGTTTTGATCTATGAGGATTTTCCCTACATAAATCTTAATTATATTTTGGTAGGAGAGGGGCATTGGGAAATTCTTGGCGGTTTTTATTGGTTTGATTTCAAACTAAGTAAAAACAATAATCCAGTTTTCTATAATGGAGAGTTGTACTTGCTTGATTCAGAAGGAAACTTGGGAGTGTTTAGAGAGGATTTTATTTGGCAAGCTCTCGACAAGCCTGGAAGTCCTTGCACGTCAATCCATCAAAGTTTTCTTCTGCAAGGAAATGGCAAGCTCCTATCAGTGTTTGTTGGCTTAACTGGAAAATGGCTCAGGGTTTTCGAGTTGAATCTCTCTACAATGACTTGGGTTGAAGTCGAAAATGTGGGAGATAACACGCTCTATGTTAGCCGTATATCATCTTTCTCCACTACACCAACAACAGAAGAAATGAAGAATAAAATTTGTCTCACTAGGTTTTGTGGTGATAATTTGGTATATTATTCTCTTGATTCCAAAAAATATCATCATTTGGGCTCAAATGATGTTTTGGAAGACTTTTACACCACAAAAGAACAATTGTATAGTGGTTGGATTGAGCCAAAGTGGTAGTAAATTAGTTTTTGATTAATTTTGCAAGTTAGTGTTCAGACACCTGCTTTTTTTTTTTTTTCAAAAATCAGTACTTTTGTAAAAGTTAGCTTTTGGTTCAAACAACTCTCTTAATTGTACAATATTTCATTTTTTTTTACTGTCATGATATATCACTTCTTATAACGTCATATATAAAAATAACAGGATGTGATAGTCACGAAACATGTTAATTCACAATCTTGTCCACTAGTTTGAAAGCTTTCACAAATTGTTTACATATCAGTAGTTTTGTCTCACAAACTTACTGATGACCGACAACTAGGCTATGCACAACATACATGTACAGCATATTAGAGTGAAATTCATGTCTCTGACAGCCTGCAACATACCATCTCTTGACTTATCCAATGTAATGGAAACACCAGTATCAGCCAGCAGGTAAATGACTAGGTGCCATAAAATTCCAAAAACAACTTTCAAGCACTAATACCAATTGTACATCAACTAAACCTAACAAGTTTTCCTTTCACTTGGCAGAAAATACATTGTTCTATTACTTCAAGCTTGGCAACATGGCTGTATTAAAGCACTGATAGGATAAAAAGACAGGTGATTTCTACGGGCGTTTGTGATGGATATGGCGGCAGCAAAGTGTTGGCCAGTGTGTGAATAAAGTGATAGTTTTGTAACAAAAAAAATACTTCAATTTTCTAAACAAAAAATTAATTACTTTAATTTTGGTTAGGAGAAAAAGACTTGCTCCTGAACAAATTGAAAAGCTGTGAAAATCTAAAATTTTCTATTTTTTCTATATCTATTAAAGGTGCTAAAATAGAATTATTGAAGTTGATCGAGGGTGAATTGATCATTTGCAAAGGCTGATCAAAATGAGTCAACTTTTAACTAAGTTGACTCAAGAAAAAATAAATAAAAAAAATAAAAATTTGATGAAAAATTCTAATCTGAACAATGAAAATACTGTACAGTAACCTATGATGTAAAAATATGGAGTATAGGAGGGGTAATTAGGTTATTAAGCACCTATTAAATATCATAAATTAAAGATACAAATCCACCAATAGAATTATGACAACACACCAACCTTTTCTATTTTCTCCAGCTTTGCTTCACCGCCTCAACCATTTCTACTGCAGTCCCACGTTTTTCTTCTCCCTCTCCAAACCGTTCCTCACGTCAGCCAAGTAGAATTCATCTTTCCTTCACCGATTCACCTAGGTCCTTTCATAGAAATTTCTTCCCATCCTAAGAGCTCTTTGACCGTCCAAAAACTTCAGCCAAAGGCCACCAAAAATACCTTGCTCTGTTGCTGGCAGTAACGCCTCTGTACAGGTAACACACATAGCTTTAATTTTCTGCATTGAATCTTGTGTATTTACTTGGATTTGATGTGTAGATGATGGATATAATTTTGGATTGAAGTGAAAATATATAAGAACCATATTAGGAAGTCTGATCATAGGATTTGAGGGGCTGAATTTCTACTGTTGTGACGGGAATAACAGAAACTAAGGGCTGTGTGTGTGTGTGGCGTGATAGGGGGTCAACAATGGTGGCTGTTAATGAAATAAAACCAGCCATAAAATTTAATAAATAAAAAGATTAACTTTAGTCAATATTGTACAGCTGCTGGAATTTTGAGGAAAATAGAGGAAATGATAAGGAAGGGGGTTGTAAGTGGCATGAAGAATTGAAAAGGGGGCTGTTTGCTGCGGTTGACGTGAAGGTGAAGGAAGGGGGAACAAAGGGGCTGGCCATGTGATAAAGAAAACCGTAGATTTTAATTAATAAAAACATAATTTTTATGTACTATTATGCAGCCGGCCATGTTAGGAAATACTGAAGATGGTGTGATGATGATATTAAAGGATGTTAAAATGGAAATAAAAAATTTAATGAAAAACAATAGGTGGAGATGAAATTGAAAGAAAAAAATTATAAATTGTCAGAATTATAGGGAAAATTAATATGATTTAATATAGGAATGGCAAATGACAATAATATGTAATGGAATAAGCATGACCATGCACCTAAATTGAATTAAATTCTAGCTTAGCATAACCAGTCATGAGTGGATGATGGTGAATTCATATTGATTTTAATACTTGGATGATAGAAATGTTTACATGAGGTGAAATCACTATAGTTAGATTCATAAAATAAGGAGACAATAGCCTTAAACTTGTAAGGGCCATTCGGCTAAGATGAGAGGATGGTACTGATGGTGTAATGGTGCTAAATGGTAATAAAGGTATAGATGCAAATGATAATTAAAGATTAGGAGTGAAGTTGAAATTGGAAAAAAAATAAATAAATATAGGACCTATAGGAGGTCTCAATTAAAAATAAAAGTCTAACGTAAGTGATTAGATATTAGGACAACATGAGTGTATAATTGATATAAGTAGTAATTGGAAGAAATACATGAAGTCAAATTAGAAAATGACAAGTACGGAACTGTATGGAAATTTTGGCTAAATTGGAATTTATGGAAATTTCATATTATATGTTTTGATGAATGAAAATGACCAAATTTTAATACTATAAGAAAATAAGTTTTGAGAAAAGAATAAATAGAAATTATGCATGAAGTAGGAATGAGTAAAGAACAACCATAATGAATTGGCCATAATTGGCCAAATGGAGATTTATGAGAATTCTATAGTGTTCCCTTAAGTAGAAATAATTATAATACGAGTATAGGCTAAGTAAAGGAAATTTATGAATTGATCAAGGAGTGTTAATTATTTTAATATTAATTGTGCAGCTAGTAATTTGGAGAAACAAGTGGATCGGTGGTGCCATTGGATTTTATTTCGTACTGCGACTTGAGGTAAGGAATGGTATATAGAAGTAGTGTAGGAACTACTATGCTTGCATGTGGGAGAATTGGGTGATTTGAATTACTGAACATGTGACTTTATGAAAAGGGGATAGGATAGAAATTTACTGAAGTGTTATCGAAATTTTTAGAAACATATGTCCTAAATTGCATCCATGCCCAATTTTTCATAAGTTAATATTAAAGAAATTTATTTATGAGTTTAAAATATGTTTTAAGAAATATGGTTTTGCATAAGAATTATTTTAATTAATTCTTAAGATTATTTTACGACATAAGAGATATTTTATAGAGATTTATTTATAGTGAAAGAAATGTTTATTTGTTTATACGATTATGGATTTATTGAAGAAAGCTAATATGAAATTGATTTTACTATTATTTTATTGATATATGAAAAATGATTCTTATGAGATTGATCATTCCTTGATGATCATGCATACGAGCATTATATGACTAGGCCTGGGAGACCTTAATCAAATCTCCAGTACCTTATTGACAATGGCCATTGTTACGAGGTAGGAACGGCTTAGGGATGGATCTCGGCCCCTTGTGGGTACGCTTAATTCCTATACGAGGTCCCTTATGGGATACGAGATTTGTGCATGAATCTCTTGGAGATTTATCTCCTTATTGATATATGATATATAATTGATTGATTTGATCTATACGAAGAGTATATGGTTTGACCGAAAGGTTACGAGAAAAAGTGAATGAGTTTTAAAGCATATGATTTCATGATACGAATACCGTTATTTTATTTTAATAATCTACTTGAATGAAATGAATTACGAAAAGAGTATATGATTTCAAGAAAAAGTAACGAAAGATGAATAAGTTTTATATGCTAATATTTGAATGATTTCACGAGTTTGATTTTATGAAAATAATTTTGATTATTGATTTTTAAACTGCATATAGTGGCATGGTACCACTCTTTTATATGCTCTTCCTTACTGAGCGTAAACTCATCCTTTATATTTCCACTTAGACTATTTGCAGTAGATTTCGCTCATACGAGAGGAGCACGATTTTTGGACCTTACAGTATTTCCTTTGAGGCTGGTTATTTATCCAGTGAAGGTATATTGTATTTTCTATATATTTCATACTTAAATAGTACAGTACTTAATATGTTGTAAAGGCTAAGGGAATGTAAATTTAAAAGAAAGAAATTCTATACGTGTCTAGAGACCTGAACTTTTATATAAGGATATATCAAATGCGTGATTTTTGTGGACTTAATTACATGAAGTTATTTGGTATTTAATTGCATGTGAATCATGCAAAAATTGGGATTTTCAGCTAGTATATAAACTGTGTCTGAAATGTAGGATGTTAAGATATTTGCAGTAGTTATGCTATCGAAATTTCCTCAGAAATCTTCCACAATACCAGAAAATATTCTAACTACAATAAATTGAGTGAAATTGTGAATTTTGGAATTTGTTTCCAACAAATATATCTCATGTGTTTAATAACTTCTGTTTATATAAATATTGATTATAATTATGTGAAAGGTAAGTAAATGAAAATGAATTAAGCCATCGAAAAGAAAGAAAAATGACATCGATAAACCGTCTAATTAATTGTAGAAAAAGGAAAAAATTGATTGGTATTTTAGTAAAAATCGGATGTTACAAAAGCCCATTCTCATGCTTTTTTTATTCTCAACAAATCAAGTAAATTTTATATATAAAGTAGAAAAAGGTAGAATAGGGTAAACAATAACAAATAAATTAAATTCAAAAAAAGCAAAAATATCCTTTTAAAAAAATTTTGGGCGCTGTCATTGAAAATTTTAGTTGGAAATAGAATACTACTAGGACAAGGATACCTTTTCCTCACGCAACTTCAACTCTGTTTATTTTTGCTATATAAGCAAGCGTTTGTCCTCAATAGAAACAGCAGTAATATTTCAATTTTTTATTTTGTTTTCTCTTCAGAGTCTTAGGATTGTTTTTTGCAAGCTTTTTCCCTCTGATCATGGAATAAAAAGTAAAGAGAGGAACACACCTATGTCCTCCAGAACTGAGCCCATATCCTTGGTTGTTTTTCCAGAGCGGACGAAGTTATAGAAACCAATTCTTTTGCAACATAACCAAACCTGGAAAAAGAACTGATGAAAAGTATCCCTGTTTTGCGAAGAAAAACAATTCTCCCATGTTCTCATGGTTGGTTGTTCTTAATGGAAAAGACTAGTGTTCTTTATTGAATCCTGTTACTCTGGAATTTATAAACCTACCATCACTTGCTTTGGGGCCTAAGCAACAGATAGGATCTTCAATATTGTCTTCACCTCCTGGTAATGCTAATAGTTTGATTATAATATTTTTTATTTCAGTTCTGTAAAATTAAGATCAGCAATGGATTGAGCAGAATATAAGAGAATATTGTGATGATGATAAAGATTTTTTCTGCAATCCTATTTGCTGCAATGGAAAATTATACGCACGAAATTTTGGGGGCCAATTGGTACCTAAATCTCTCAAACAACCTTGTTATTCAATTACATGGAAGAATGCCACTAAATTGTGATCATTCAAACGCAAGCAATGGTTGTATTGTGGAATCTTGTGGTGAAATCTTTCTTATTTACATAATATGAGGAGGAAGAATGTTGATAGAGGCAACAGACACTGAGGTTTTTAAATTAGATTTTTCTGTAATGGAATGGATGAAAGTGAAAAGTGCCAAGGATCGATGCTTTTTTGTGAGTGACACCTCTGTTTTTTCTTGCCCTGCTTTGAATCCCGAAACAGAAGGGAATCGAATAAATTTCATATTGACTGAAGATAAAAATATGTATTCATTCCACATAGAAGAGAAGACTGTTTCGGTATCTTTTCCTTGTATAGATTTAAAACCACCATGGAGGTCACCAATTTGGGTAATGCCAGACTTCAGGTATGATCAAGTTCACCTATGCTACTGTCAATGGTAATTAACTGGTTGATATAGATAACGTACTAAGAGGATCTGGATTCTGTTGCGACATGACATGTACTAAAAACTAGTATAGATGCTTTCTTACAAGTTGTATTTCTTAGGGAATTATATATATTCTGAAATATTTATTGTTTTTTGTTCACAGTTTTTTTTTTCGTTTCATGCATGTAACTCTGTTGGTAGTATTAGACTTGCAAGTCATGCTGATTGCTTATAAGTGGATAGCAGATTTTAGTAAGGAATGCTTGAAGTTGTTTATTTATCATACTAAGAGAAAGTTAAATGTTGTTGGTTCCCATTGTATGCATAAGATTTAATCCTATGTAGTATTGATCTTTGATTATCATTATTTTTCTCTCTTGTTTCTAGTTTATTATACTTTTTGATTCATGTTGTAATCCTTTGACATTCTATTTTTTCCTATCGTTTGTGTGCTATTTGTATGCCATGGCATGTTAATTATTTACTAAATGCAACTGTTTAATGTTAACTTTGCTTGGATATGTATAGGCTAAGTCCTATTCATGGAAAGAAGCAGGAAACAAAGTTTGATCAGATCAAAGACATTGTGCAAAGTCAGGATAAAGAAGCAATAGAAACAAGATATTTATGCAAGCTTCCTCTAGACATGTTATATTCAATCGCTAGCTGCCTTGTATTGCATGATTATATGCATTTTCGACTTGTTAACAGAACTTGTCGATTAGCAGCCCCTCCAATCCGTTGGTCAACTACTTTGAAACAATTGGAGATACATTCGTTACCTCCATGGCTTATGGTTAGTCAAATAGGCGAAGATAAATGCAGCTTTGTTGATCCATGGCATCGACAAAGATATCTGATGAATAATCCTGACAAATCAGATGAAGTCAGATTCTGTTGCTCAAAAGAAGGTTGGTGCTTGATGTTGCAAGGGAAAGATAGCATTTTCTTTTGGAATCCTCTTACAAAGAAAATCATTCCACTTCCAAAGCTGTCCCAAGAAAATGAATTTAATATAATGGTGGGTTGTGATTTTTCATCTTCTCCAAAATCTTCAAATTGCCTTCTGGTTTTGATATATGACGATTTTCCCTATGTAAAGCTTAATTATATTTTAGTAGGAGAGGGGCATTGGGAAATTCTTGATGGTTTTTATTGGTTTGATTTCAAACTAAGTAAAATTCCAGTTTTCTATAATGGAGAGTTGTACTTGCTTCATTCAGAAGGAAACTTAGGGGTGTTTAGGGAGGATTTTATTTGGCAAGCTCTCGACAAGCCTGATAGTCCTTGCAAGTCAATCCATCAAAGTTTTCTTCTGCAAGGAAATGACAAGCTTCTATCTGTGTTTGTTGGTTTCTTGGGAAAATGGCTCAGGGTTTTTGAGTTGAATCTCTCTACAATGGATTGGGTTGAAGTCCACAGCGTGGGAGATAACACGCTCTATGTTAACAGAAGAAATGAAGAACAAAATTTGTCTCCCCAGGTTTTGTGGTGATAATTTGATATATTATTCTCTTGATTCCAGAAAATATCATCAGGGCTCAAATGATGTTTTGGAAGACTTTTACACCACAAAAGAACGATTATATAGTGGTTGGATTGAACCAAAGTGGTAATAAATTAGTTTTTGATTAATTCTGCAACTTTGGTGTTCAAACACCTGCATTTTTTTCAAAAATCAAAACTTTTGTAAAAAAAAAAACTTTTGATTCAAACAACAATCTTAACTGCACAAATATATTTTTTTTCCTCTTATAACTTACTGCCATGACATATTACTTCTTATAACATCATATATAAAAACAGGATATTGACAGTCATGAAACGTATTAATTCACAATTTTGTTCACTACTTTGAAAGCTTTCACAAATTACATATCTATAAACCATTCTGGTACAGTAGTTTTGTCTCACAAACTTGCTGATGACTCACGACTAGGCTATGCACAACTTATATGCACACATGCATATTATCTCTGACAGGCTGCAACATACCATAATGGAACCATTATAGGTACGGAAGACTGGGTGATAACTCCAGTGTCAGCCAGCAGGTATATGACTAGGTGCCATAGAATGCCACAAACAACAATTTCCAAGCACTAGTACCAATTGGACATCAACTAAAACTAACAAGTTCAAACTTGCCGAGTCTCATAAAAATGAAGTTCATTCCAACAATTACCAAAATTTAGTACAAATGCAGAATATCTTATCTTGGAAGCATAAACTGACCATACCTTCAATTTATTTGGAGGAATACAATCCATATTTCCTACTTTAAGTGTGCAGCAATCAACAGTATCAGCTTCGTCATCATCCTGCACATGGCCAACCATAACATGAAGAATACCCAAAAAGAATTGCTTGAAAGCTTCAGCAGAACTATAGGTTATACTTATAGAACTCAACATCTTTCAACACTAAATGGCTATACACATCCTAACTCATTTAGCTCCCAATTATTTTTCAAGAAATTGTTTTAACTGACACAGGAAAATACCAAGGGTGAAAATAGAGGCAAGACTGAAAACCGAAGAAGAACATAATCTACAAAATTTAGAAAAATAAACAATCAATGAATGAAGACCAGTCTTCTTGCAACAACACCAATTTTAAAACATCCTGGAACACATACAACCTGATAAGAGAGTGAAGAAGTGATCAAGCCATCCTAAAAGTTGGCTAAATGTTATTGTTATCTAAATATTAATGAAAGAATTTGGTCAAAATATTCACATGCTGAAAAACAGGGCTCATTGCAAATAAGATGGTATCATTACTATCAAATGAAAGGCAATAAAATCCTACTCCTATATCCTAGTCTTTTGAGGTACATTTGTCAAAAATTATTGTTAACATTTGCAGCAGCAGCAACAACAAAGAAAGTGCAAGAATGTAGATCGATACATGGACAAAGCAGACATGTATTCTTATTCAGTTATTCTCCCATAGTCCTTCAAGTTTATTCATAGTATGTTTCTTTTTCTATCATCATATATTTTCTAGCATTGAGATAGCTGTACCAACTCTAGAGGATCAATAAACATTTTATTTGATTAGTAATTTAGGAAGCAAGAGTTGCCAACTTCATTAACATTTGCATTTTATATCAGTTGTATTCTGTTATTAGTAATAGTTTCTAGCATTTTTTTATTAATATTATTTGAACTCTATTCCAAAAACCTATAACTTGGCCCTACACCTTATTGAATTTTTTTCAATAATCCTAAATTAATAATTAGGTTTAGTTCTGCAGTACACCACACTTTGCCTGGCATAAACTTCTTTGGTTTAGTTCTTTGGATGTCTTTCTGGCATTGAAAATTGTTGGTAATCAAGTTGTTTCTGGCAATGACTGTGACAAGTTGGGGGGTTTTAAGCATTTATCAAGTAGTATTATAATTGCATTCTGCTACTGTGCATCATAGTTTCGAATAAAGAGTTTCCTCTTCGAATGCTTGATCGGGTCACCCGGGAAAAAAATGACAAGATTCCTCCGCCAAGCCCAAGTCTGGCCTTTAGTTCTTGTCTGCTTTTGGTCTTACCAGGCCGGGTTGGCCTCTTTGGTACGATTTGTTACCTAAAAACACTATCATTTATTTATTTTTGGTAACGAAAAACACTATCCTTTCATATTGGCCTTAGAGAAGTCTCATTTTGGAAACTCATTTCGTGACATAGCCTGATCTTTTCTTGTGCTAAGGTTGAACTTCGGGACCAGTGTCTGTCATTGATTTATTCATAATAGAAGGATAGGGTTTGGTATTTATTATATATTTAATAACTTATATTAGAATGATTCTATGAAATAAGCATTTTCGGTACCAATACAACATTTTTTTAAAGACATGTAATAATTATCTTACATTCATTCTCACTAAATCAATATAATTAAATTAATTTATTGAGTCAACTCTCATTAAATATATTTATTTACTTATTTAACTCAAATTAATAAAAAATTGAAATTTCCCTTAATTAACAAAAAGTATTAACATTTAACAAAAAATTAATTTGAAAAGTAACAAAAAAATAATTTATAAAATAAAAAGATAAATCATGTTTGACAGAATGTTTTTGGAAGTAGTTTCAAATATAATAGTATAATTTGGCTGGTCTTAAAAAATGTAAGCTCCTTCCTAATAATCTTTTGGAAGATTGTATTTACAAAAGAAATTAAGTATATATATTTGAAAATATCATCCATGACAAGTCTTGATATCTTTTAATTCATCGAACTATATTAGTGTGCTCATTTTCTTAAACTTCCAATTATCAAATTAATTTTTTGTACTTTTTAATTTTTTTGTTAGATGTTAATAGTTCTTTGTTAATTATATGAATTTTTAATTTTTTCATTAATCTTAGTTAAATAAGTGAGTAATAAAAGTTGACTCTTTAATAAATTAATTTTATAATAATTGATTTGGTGAGGAAGAATGTAAGATAATTACTATGAGCCTTTAAAAAAAATGATGTGTCATTATTTTATTGGTACTTAAAACACTTACTTTTTTAGATTATCCTAATATAAGTTATTCTATAAAAATAAAACGTCTTATATTCTACCAAAGAAAAGCTATTGGTAGCTCCCCTAGCGAGTGAACTAGCAATAGCGATTGAAGCTCCTTACGCCTGGTTCCGCTCAACTCTCCTTTCAGAGTACAATACCCTTATTTCTTTTTCCTTTCCTTTGTCGGACATTCAACCTTTAAGCAAACGGCTTGGGGCTTTTCTTTTTCCTTCTCAAATCAATAGCGTCGGTGAAGTGCTTTCTTTCTTGTTACTGTAGGATGTACAGATTGTGTCTTAGCGGTTGTCTTCCGTTTGTACGCTCCCAGGCGATGAAGCTAGAGTTCTCGCAGTTACCAATTTGTTATAGAACATGACTTCCAAAATGAAAAAAGTCCAAGAGTTAGGAAGCGATGCCATAGGTAAGAAAGTGCCTTTTGTGCCATTCGAATGTCAGATTATCATATTTAAAATATAATACTGAATGTTCTGAACAAAAAAAAATATCAAATTCATGATCAAACTTGAAGCTCCATATCCGACATGATTTAAATCAGTTTGGGTTTAAGCACTCGAATTTAAGATTATTCAAATTTATTCGGACTTAAATCTTCAAATCTGTGATGATCTGAAATAATGATCATGGAAGAAGTTATTTAAACTTATCCTGCATTCAAATACATATTTTTAATTTTGCCCAGTGGCTACTAAACTTTTTTAATTTTTTAAATAATTAAAAATAAAAAGATAACATATCAGCCCACGGTCATTTTATAGCTCAACATGCCACATAAGGTGCCATTTGTGCAAACAAAAGTCTATCAGTATTACATGATATTAAAAGCTCATGGTTTAATTAAAATAAAAAAAATTATAGACCAATAAAGTGTTTACATTTATTTTACACAAAAATTAAAAGTATATTTAGCTATTAAATCATAGGTGCATAATCCGTATTCTTGTACAAAAAAGACACTAATCCCTCTTAGTTTCAAAACACCAATTTCCTCCTATAATTAGAGTTTAGAGCTTAAAATTTAGGTGCTTTTTGTTTAGAGTTTAGGATTTAAGAGTTAAGATTTATGATTTATAGTTTATGGATTTAAAATCTAAGGTTTAGTGTTTACGATTTTGAATTTAAGGATAGTTAAAGAAAAAATTTTTGTGCTTTGAAACTAAAGAGAATTACTATCTATTTGGTATAAGTATAAAGGTTTATGTATTTCACCCATTAAACCATTATTTTTAGGACTAAAGATTAATAATTAAATTGTTAAAACAGCAAAATCAAGTTTAATTTATAAAATAATAACACATGTTTAAATCACAAAAATAATAACACTTGTTTAAATAAAAAAAGATTTAAAAAATATTAAAATTTTTAAATCACATAACTTTTAAACAATTTATGATAGGAAGACATTTATCTCAATCATACATCTTCTAAAAGTTATAAAATAACTCATTTTTATCTTTTTCAAACTTATTATCATGCAAAATGTAAAGATTTTACGTTCATTTTTATTTAAAAATAAATATATTTTTATTATAAAATAAAAAATTATTTTTATTTCAAATATAAAAAACCTTTAAAATACTAAAACTTTTTATTTTTTAATTATTTAAGTTCATTCAAATATTTGTTTTTTAATACTTGCCATCGTTTTGTTTATTGGTTTTGATTCTTTTAGTAAGAGGTGTTTCATGTGTTGTATTATAGTGTTTCAATTTGGTAGGGACTTTTAGATTTATTTTATTTGGCTGATTAAAAAACAATTGACAGGATTATAATATACAGCATTTTGTGGCCTAGAACATGCATGCTTGTGAAATTAGAATCAAGCACCAAGTAGATGACATACTTACAATGTGTACGGTAAATCAAGACTTGAGCTCTGTGCCATAGAGAGAGAAAAAACGGAATAGTAAGAAGAAACACTACTTTGTTAAACATATCAGTTAATCTCTGTTTTGCCCTTGAAAAACATATGCTTTTGTGTTTTTGGAGATTTACTTTGTCAACTAAAAATAGTTTCTCACTGTACGTACTAGTATCAAAAACAACTCAGTGCCAATTTTTTTATTATTTAAAAGAGTTAATAGCACCTATAATCCCTATAATTTGGGTCGAATAACAAATTAGTCCCTATATTTTAAAACATAACAAATTGGTCCTTAAAATTACAATATTGTAACATATATGTCCTTTTGTCACTCAAACCGTCAATTTAACCGTTAAATGCCAACTGGACTACACGTGGCTTATATGTGTGTCTAATCATCTTTTGCATTTCACTGACATGGAATAATAAGAAATTAAAAAAAATTAAAAATCATTATAATTAAAAAAACCCTAAAAAGCAACAATCCTTCTGGCTCCTTCAATTTCACTTGCAAACCCTTATTACGTGAATGTTCTTTTAGGCAGCCATCAAAACTAAGCTTCGATTCCTTCCTTTTCTCCTTTATTTTTCTTTACTTTAAATTGGAGAACAAAAGCCCAATACCTTCCTGCAACTCTGAGCGCCAGCCAACCACCGAATCGCAACCTTTCCTTTCTCCCCTTTCTCCCCTTCCCTTCTAATTTTCCTAGTTTCTTCGCTGTCTCTCAAACTATCACGCCCAATTTCCAAAGATTCCAAGAACTTGAAAATTTTCCTTTTTTATATCTTCATTGTGATTTCTTCCCTAGATTCTTAAATTTGTGCTTGACTTGTTGATGGTTTCTACTCTTATTTTTATATATATTCCAAGGATATTTCCAATTTATGGATGGCTTGTTTGTTGTTGTGGATCTTGATTTGCCTCTTTTTTTATGTTGGTTGATTCTTGGTTAACTTACATGAAGTGGTTCAAGATTGCCAGGATTTTTGGGTTTTTGATTTCGATTGTGGGAATACATTGGTATTTAACTATTTTGCTTTTGTTGAGAGTAGGGCTGTAAGGGTTGATGAAGACCAGGCTAGGTGTTTTTTTTTTTTGTGATTTTAGCAAGGGAGGTGTAGTATGTGTCTTTGCAAAATTGTTTGGGTTTAATGGGTCGACCTTCATCTTGATGTTTTTTATGGTGCTCTGTTTCGTTCAAGTTCTAGATTTGAAATAGGATAAATTCTTGTTTTAAACTATGTTGCATATGAGTTGCTCGATGGTATGTTTGAATCAAAGTGCTGACTCTTTAGGTTGATGTTTCCGCGACCCTAAATGGCTTTGTCTAGATGGTCCAATTGGTATGGGATATGTGCGAAGGACATTCTTGCTTGGCTTCTTCCTTTGCTGAGTTTTCCCTCTGCTTTCCCTCTCTTCTTCTTTTTCTTCTTCTACTTGACAAAGCTCAAAAATGATTTTTTTTAATTATATCGAATATATTAAAAATAATTTTAGGATTTTTTTAATTATAATGATTTTTATTTTTTTAACTTTGTAATATTCCATGTTAGCAAAACACAAAAAATGATTAGGCACAAATGCAAGCCACATGTTGCCTAGTTGGCATTTAACGACTGAATTGACGGTTTTAGTGACAGAAGGACATATGTGTTACAATATTGTAACTTTAAGGACCAATTTGTTATGCTTTAAAATCTAGGGACTAATTTGTTATTCGGCTCAAATTATAGGGACTACAGATGCTATTAACTCTTTAATTTTAAAAAAATAATTATTATTTTATTTTATTTTTTTATAAATTAAAATTTATATATATAAATATAATACTAATAATAAAAAAACATATTCATAAATATTATAAAATAAAATTATTACTGCTATAAAATTAAACAGAATACTACAAATATAATACTAATAGAATACTAATATGTTAATTGAAAAATGCTAATGGTAGTTACTTTTACCATCACATTGCAACATTCTCTGTCTTATTGGATCACATCACTTTTAGGTTTACGTGCAAACCAGTTACCTACTATTATATGTTACTTGAAAAGTGTTTTTTAGCATCACATATTTTAGTTTTTCAATTTCTCACATGGGTAATGGGATTTTTATCATTTTATATTTTAAAGACTGAGCAACAACATCAAATAAAGATTTAAAGTAGGCTAAAATATTAAAAAAACCTTGAAACTTTATCACTATATTTAAACAAGTCTTATACTTTTATTGTATTCAAAAAAACTCTTAAACTTTAATTTGTATTTAAGTAAACCCTTAAATTTTAATTTGAGTATTCAAATAAGCCCTTGATCTTTATTTTGTATTTAAATGAACCTTTAACATAAATCAATTCGCTATAGGAGTGAGCATTTGATTGATTTTTCGAATGGATTTTGAAACTGAACTTCTTATATAAAAAAATCGATTATATTATAATATATTATATAATATTTATATATTTATATTATATATAATATATTTAAAAAATATTGATTAATTCAATTAGTTTGATTTGTAATTTTAGATATCGAGTTAATTGCAGAAACAACCTCAAATACTGACTTGAATTCAAAATTGATTTAACTAAATCAAATTAGTAACGAAAATCGCTTTGATCCTATGTTAGTATAATTGATGGACCAGATTGTTTAGAGATGTTGCCTTGTGATGATAGCAAGTTTAGAGCTCTTAAAGTTATTTTAAAATATACAATTATCAGGTGACATATGTGGCCAAAGTGGGAGATTGTTGGGAAATTCTTTAGTGGGCCTACATATATCAATTAATTGTACATTACAGGTTATCTGTTTAGTCCACTTAAAAGTGATTAAATAAAGTTTAAGTTATTGGACTTTAGGGCATCTCAATTAGTATGGGCTTTGCAATGTGTAGAGACCCAATATTTTATTTTATTTTCATGATGAGCCAAAATAAAATAAAATATACTTCAAGTATAAATAAGTTATGGTCCCCAGTCTAAACATAACTTAATTCTCACAACAAATCCCATCATTGAGTGAGATACATATTCTCTTAAAAGTTTAGACGTGGAATACTCTAACATCAAGAAATCAATTCCAATGAATTCAGGTACGCTTCCATATTACTATATTCTTAATGATTAAACATGAGATCCTGGATATGTTTATTTGTATGAATTTCAACAAGTGAATCTTATTAAACTTTTTTAATATGTATTTTAAAGATTTAATTATTAATTTACTATTTTACTGTCATTATATGTCAAACATATCGAGTCAAGCTTGAGCAGTTCGAGTATTTTAATAAGTCGAGCTCGAGCTTCAAAAACGAAACTTGATTGAGCTCGAGCTGCTTCGAATTTTCAAGTCGAACCAAACTCGAACTTGGTACTACATCATCTCAACTTGACTTAATTACATCTCTACATGTATCAAATATAAAATTCCCTATTCCACGCACCATTTCTTTTCTGTCTTATTTCCATTCTGTCGTGCATTACTTTTCGATTTTGCTTTATTAGCTAAATGCTTAATCTTTGTGGACTGTAACACAATTTCATTTTGTTAAAGGTGCAACGAGAGAGGCCTCCGGTATTAAGAGATGCTGAGCAGATCCCTCTATCGGTGCACCAGGCTGCAACACTCAACAAAGACTTTGTTCGTGGAACTGCTGGTGCTTGAGTTTTCTCGAACATTTTCTTTGTTTAAGGTGTTTGCATGATCATACTTTCTACTTTGGTTGTGTATTGTTCTTTGTTTAAAGTGTTTGCATGATCATAAATTTTATTAATTTTGCTATTATTGGTTGGTAAAAAGATAAATGATACTTTGTCTAATATTTTGTTACATATTTTCATATTTTTATAAATCAAATATATAAATTTGTGGGATTTGCTTTGCTCTTCATTTTGCAGCTTTTTCTATCCTTTCCCTTCGTCCCCCCTTATCCGCTCAGTCCTGACAATAGAGAGTTTTCATGTTTGAAAAACAAAGTCAAGGATTTTGCATCTTACGTTCATTAGGCTTCCCTCCAAAAACATTAAGGCTTTTATTTGGTATTATGAAAAGAAAATTACTTAATCAAATGATTAAGTTACAAAATAAAAAAAATTTTATAAAACATAACTATTTAATTAATTAATTTTCCTTCCTCATCCTTTTCTTTCCATCTTACCCAGCAAAGCCTTAAGTTGGAATTTCAAACAAAGGCAAAGTTGTTCCCCTAAACATTTTGACAAAAAGGTACTCAACTTGTCAATCAACCCACAATATGTTGGGCCATGTTTGGTATATAATAGGATGAAGAAAGTGCTAGAATGGTATAAACTTACAAATAGGATTGAATTAGGTGATATTATTTTATTTTATGTTTGATGTGTATAAGAATCAATTGTAAGATAGAATGATTTTTATATTTTTTTTCATCATATGTAAAATTAAGAGTATGATAAAATTTTTTTTTAATTTATCAAAAGTATTCATTTTTAAATTAAATATAATTTAAATTTAAAATTTTTCGATAAATATAATTCAAAGATTTTTTTAATTTCTATAGTTAAAAGTTATTTTTTAAAAGTGAATTTTCAATAAAATATTTATTTTTTAAAAAAATTAAATGTTTTCAAAAAATCGATTTTGTTAAACATATATTTTTTTATTACAAACATTTCTCTATATTTTTTACTATTTTTCTTTTACTTTCTTTTTTATTTTTTTATTTTGATTTACAATTTAAATTTAAAATAATTTTTATGATTTTAATTTAAACATATTTATCTTAGAAAAATGAATTTTTCAAATAAGTTGATTGTTTTGAAGAAAATACCTTGAATTTTCAATAAAAAATGTACCTTTTTTATTTTATTTTTCCATTTTCTTTTTATTGCCAAAAATAAAGAAAAAGAAAAAAATCTAAAAAGATAAAAAAAGAAAAAAATACTACCTAAATGTAAAAGTTATTATAATCATTCATAATAATTTTTATATTTAAGAATTAAATTAAAAAATTATTTTGAGAATCAATTATTTAAAAAAATCAAAAATTATTTTTTTTATAAATTATTTTTTATCTAAAATATATTTTTCTTTATCCAAAAAAGAAAAAATAAAAAAGAGAAAGAAAGAAATAAGGAAAAAAGAGGTAAAAAAAGAAAAAATAATTTAGAATAACCAATTAATCAATGAGCATTGTCATCTTATTAAAGTTTAAGTTAATTTTTAAATATAAGTTTTAAAAATAAAATATAAGTATCTATCACCTAATCACATGAGATTAGAAAAAAGAAAAAAAAAGGAAAGAAATAAATAAAGAAAAAAGAGGTAAAAAAAATTAGAATAACCAATTAATCAATGAGCATTGTCATCTTATTAAAGTTTAAGCTAATTTTTAAATATAAGCTTTAAGAATAAAATATAAGTATCTATCACATGAGATTAAAAACAATCTTTACTTTTCGAAGAAGATTAATTCATCTTATACTAAGAGGATGACTCAATCCAATATTTCCTTCATATGATTGAATGATAATTATCCTACTCTGTCTTTCATTCATGCACTAAACATGACATTATTTCTAAATATGATATAACAAAATAAAAATTTTTGAGTATGTATCTTTTTCATTTTCAAAATCATGAAAGCTATAAAATGCTTTTTGTCAAAATCCACTAGTGCATATTCATTGTGTCATATACCTTTTTTATTCAAAACCAATTAAATGAATTTCAAGACTTTAACTCATGCATGTTCAAAACAAAGCATAGTTTTCAAACACTCAAAATATGAAATGCAAGCTTTTAACAGCTATAGGAACGTGATTCCAAAATGAAATGTCAAGGATGTCATATCTCATCATTGTACAAAGCTATCTTATGGACATATCAGGTATTCAGTTACAATCATATCATTCTTTTATTTTCACATGAATCACTTGACTACTATGTCCTCATAATGCTATAAAATGTCTTAGAGGTCGTATAAGCTGTTAATTATATGATTATATTCAATTCATGCAAATATCAATGTTACCAATTTCAAAACAATTTAGAATCAAAACCAAGATCATTTACCACTAGAACATCATCACATATCTAATTCTTCAATCATTTTTTTTTAAATCTCGATGTTCAACCAGAGAGTTACTAAACTGATTCTAAACTTGTTTATACCATAATTTCGTATGATTTAACCTCAATAGTAATATAATTAAATGACGTACATATCGAATCAATTTGCCACAATTCAATATCACTATCATTCATAACACACCACAATACCGAAACAAAAAACCCCTACCATCAGTGTGGGTCCTTTTATTATCTCATGTATTCTCAATGATATAAAATGATAAAATTATCTAAATGTTAAACCCTTGCCATATCAATAATTTCACCTTCGAACTATTCCACAATCAAGAAATTGAAATTATTAAACACCAAGATCATTACTATCTATTCGGTTTCATTAAAAATTCCACAATTCAACATTTGATCATATAATTGCCAACTCCTCAATTAAATGTTATATCAGATAATCATCCGATTTAACAATTCTATATAACCTATACAATATAAATCTACCACGGACTTATATAAAAGTCATACCATACTTCTATGCTTAGTGCTCTACATTAAGCCGCACCGGACTCATGTTTGTCACCTTAGCATCGCGCCTTGAGCTTTGCACGTGTACACCAAGCTTAGCTAAGTCTGCGTTTGTCACCTTATCATTACGCTACATATTTAATACTACTAAGACAACTTAGTGTCCATTCAATAAAATTATAACTATTTTTTTATAAAAATTAAACGGCATTCGCTTACCGATTCTCTTACCAAATTTCTGTACTAATTCTAGCAAGTATTAAATCTCTCATCCATACTCAGCTTGCTCAACATAGCCATTAACCGGCCAAATCAGCTCTTAAAGCACCTCAAATAAACACTAACACCATGTTTGAATAGACATTAGTAAGGGAAAGGAATGGAAAGGAAAAGAATGTAAATTAAAGGAAAAAAGAGGAAAGGAAAGGTTACATATACCCTTTGTTTAGATAACTAAAATTTATAAAAGAAAGGAAAGGAAAGTAATTTTATCAATCATTGTTTTGTTAAGTAATAAAAAGGAAATGAAATGAAATGAAATGATTCATTATAATGTTTTTTTTTCAATTATAATCTCTTTTGTTTTAAATTTTATAATATAATAAAGTTAAATTTAATATTTTACATGTTAAATTTTTTTTCAAATTTCATTTCCTTCCTGTTTACCTTAAATTGGAGTTTTAAAAAAACTAAGTCAAGGGAAAATGAGGGGTGCTTACTCTTCCTCCCTTTCCTTTTCTTAGCTAAAAAATTTTCTCAAAAAAGGAAAAAGTTTTCAACATTTCCTTGTTTTACTTAATTCTCTTTTCCTTTCTCTTCCTCACCTCCAATCCAAACATAATCCAAACATATGGTAAAAGAATTAGTTTAGAGCCTTTAAACTCAGCCTTGAAGAACTCCCAAAATTTTAGCCTTTAATTAGCCAAAATGCTACTGTGTCCAACCCCTTTTAAAGACCCAAAATAGCTCACAAAGACTTATTATTCTAGCTCAAAGTTTTAGCCTTTAATGGCTCCTATTTCAACCTTTGATCCATCTCTTTTTAGTTATATATTCAGCCTAGAATCATGCTCGATTCAACAGCAAATACTTACTGTTTTGGGCCAAAAATCCAGCTTTTCAAACACCACCTTCACACCCTGGCAGCCCCTTTCTTCCACTCCAAATCACCGGTCTTAAAATGCCAACCTCCAAAATCAGCCCTATTCAATAACGTTTAGGACTCCATTTCAACCTTCAAAATCCACCTCAAACCACCGTTTTCCCTTGTTTCTTTAGGGCTGCAACACCGTCCAAAAGTAATCTTAACGGCTCCAAAACGCCAACCGAACAGCTCCTCAACTCAGTACCTAAATAGCCCTATCTTAGCCTCGCAACAACCCCTAACCCAAGCTTAAGAATCCCTGAAATGGCCATGTTTTATTTTAGAAAAACCACTTTTCTGAACTCTAAAAGCAAGCATTGAACACAGCAAAAACTCCTATACTAATGCCACTCGAGAGCCTTGCTTCTTCTTGATTTCCTTTGCCCATTGCAACCTTTCTCCTCTGCTTTCATTTTTCTTTGTCCCTCACATGTCGCTCCCTTCCTTCTAGTTTCCTCTTCGCCTTTCTCTTCCCGTTTCTTTTCTTTGCTTTTTCAATTTAATAGACATGAGGGAGGTCGGGTGAGTGAAGGGAGAAAGATGAGGGAGAAAGATGAGGGAGAGAAAAGGATAGTTGGGTGGAGTTGGTGAGAATAAGGGAAGGAAGAGGCAGAGAGTGTTCTGCCTCCTAGCAAAACCGATCGGGTTGGAGGGGAAAACTTCCCCCCAACTCTATTTTTTTAATATTCATTTTCATTGCATTTTTCTTTTATAAATTATATTATTTATTTTTTATTTTTTCCTTTGGTGATGCAGATAATTTAGTCTGCTAAGTAAACTTACCCAAGTCTGCTGAGCAGACTTGTTAGTGGACAAGCTTCCTTCCAATAAATATATTATTTTATTTTTTTAATTATATATATATTAATATTTATATATAAATATGTTTCCATTGGTAATTATATATTTATAATATGTATTTTTATTGTTTTATATTTATAATTTATACTTACTAAATAGCAAATATATATTACTAAATAGGTAATATATATATTTATAATTTATTTTTAATATTTATATTTATAAATACTTTTATAATTTTTATGTTATTTTGGTTTGATAAAAATCATGACACATCATAGGTTAAAATACTGATGGATATAAAAGTTATTCTCTTAATAAGTGAATGGGCACCATATGGCACTTTATTACCCTTTAGAGGCAATTTTTTTATTTTGCAAATTTATAGTTAGTTTAAATTTTTTTATTAAATTGAAAATATTAAAAATAAAATTGGCCATGTGATAGACAAAAAAACAAAAAAATAAACTTATTATAAAGAGAAGAGAGATGTTGAAATATTCAAAAAAATTGAAAAGAATTAAATCAAATATTTATAATTTTTTCTTTTATACATACTATAATTATTTTTCCAATGTTAGAATAAAAAAATGAAGCGAAAGATATGAAAAGTGGAGAGAGGAAAAAAATTAAAATTCAAAGAATTTTTTTAAGAAACTAAAAATATTCATGTAATAAAAAATATATTCAAAATTACGTATTAGTTTTTTTTTTCAAAATTCAAATTAAATACTCAAAAAATTTGATTTTATAAAAAGTGAAATAAACTACTAAAATTCAAATACCAAAGATTCGAAAAATTTCAAGTCAAATCATAATTCCCATTTTCATTTTTATAATTCTCAAAATTTGAAAATTACAAAACTATAAAATCTAATAAATATTACAAATAATATTAAAATTTTAAAAATAATAAAATTATACTATAAAACAAAAAATTCCAAAAGTCATTTTTTAAAACTTAAACACAAATAAGCACAAAAAATTATAAAAAATAAATCTACAAATAAAAAACTTTCAGAAAAATTCTTTAAATATGAAAATTGAAAGCTATAAAAGAGAAAATAAAATAATAAATAAGTAATTTTAATATTAAATACTTATAGATTAAGAAAAATAAAAAGAAAACGTGGTGGTAGGGAATTAATCTAATCTAAAAAAAGATAAAAATTAAATATAAATAAAATGATTAATCAATACATTAAACATTGTCATTTTTATTTAATAAATTAATATTTTAAAAATAATTATCTTGATTTATTATTATTTTTAATAAATACTATTTACAATATTTTTTACGAAAAAATTCATGTAAAGCAGGGGTTTCATCCTAATTTCAATAAAAAATGCATAACAATATACTTATTTATATTTTTATTTCAATTTTAAATTGTCCAAAAATAATATAATTTATAATTCATTAAATAATTGTATAATTAATAATTCTACTAGTAATTTAAAAGTCTTGATATTTTTATAAGTTTAATTTTATAGTAGTAATATTTTATTCTATAATTTTTATGAATTTATTGTTTTTATTATTGGCATTTTATATACATATATGGGGTAAATTTTGATTTATAAAAGGTTTAATAGTCAAATAAGCTCTCAACCTTTAGCCAAAAATGAAATTCAGCCCTCAACATTTTATTGCATGAAATTCAGTCCATAAACTTTTTATTTCAATGGAAATAAACCCTCAACCTTTTACAATTATGCAATTAAGTCAAAAACTGTTAAATGACACTAACTGCCGTTAGTTTTGCATACGTGGCAGCTGACGTGGATAGCTTAGTTAGTTGCCACGTGGCATGCCACGTATGCAAAACTAACGACAGTTAATTTATTTAACAGATTTGGTCTATTTCTATTAAAATAAAAGTTTATAGATTGAATTTTATGCGATAAAATATTAAGGGTTGAATTTTATTTTGGATTAAAAATTGAAGGCTTATTTAGCTATTAAACTTTTAAAAAAAATAAAATATAATACTAATTGATCATTTAAAATCGATATGAGTACAACTGTACCATACGTGAGAAACTCATTTTTAGATGGAACTTAAATCTGACATAAACACAAACACATTTGCATTTTATGGGCAAAATAGATATTTGACTTTGTAAGTATGCCCTATTCTTGAGAATTTCTAAATGAAACTTTTTTTTTTACTCTTTATACCCCTATATTTTTCAATGAATTACTATTTATTACAAATGAATTAGGGTATGAAAAATAAGAAGTAGGGTATATTTAAAAATTCTCATCTGGTCGACAAGTCGTGTGTTTCTTCTTAGTGCTTGGCCGGTCTCTTTTGTTCTTTCTCTCTCCATGCCTTCATCCTCTCTCATCCTTCCTCTTGCATCCCTTCCTACCCAGAGCAGATTTTTGGCCTTAGATTTAAGAGATCTATCTGGGATCTATAATATAGTTAGCTTTTTTTGGTTTGGGTCCTCAACCTTTATCACATCAGGGAAATCGGGAACTGTTATGTTTTGTTGCTCGTACGTCAAAGGATGGTAAGTTTTTGGGCATTGGTTTTGGTTAGCTTCTTGGATGTGTTTTAGATTTATGATGATTCATGTTTTAAGCCTTGATCTTGTTTTCTTGATCTTTGGATAGAAAAGTCTTGATCTTTGGTCCTAGTTTTTGCACAGGAGTGGTTGATTCTATTTTAATTCTTTGGCCTGGATTGTATAATTCATAGTTGGTTTTAACAATGCAGATCTTTGCAGATCTGCTAAGTTGCTTGTCTTTGTGCAAGCTCAAGCCTTAATCTTTTACACGGTACCTGAACAAGACATCTGTTCTTTCTTTTACTTCACCTCTTTCAATTCTCCTAATGAAAACTGAAGCAGAACACGCGTGAAGGAGAACTGCGTTTGGGCTAGTTCTTATTAATCCAGAACTCATCTGTTCGACAAGTCTTCTTCTTGGCCGTTCTCTTCTGTTCTTTCTCTCTCCATGGCTTCATCCTCTCCCATCCTTCCTCTTGCATCCCTTCCTACCCAGAGCAGATTTTTGGCCTTAGATTTAAGAGATCTATCTGGGATCTATAATATAGTTAGCTCTTTTTGGTTTGGGTCCTCAGCCTTTATCACATCAGGGAAATCGGGAACTGTTATGTTTTGTTGCTCGTACGTCAAAGGATGGTAAGTTTTTGGGCATTGGTTTTGGTTAGCTTCTTGGATGTGTTTTAGATTTATGATGATTCATGTTTTAAGCCTTGATCTTGTTTTCTTGATCTTTGGATAGAAAAGTCTTGATCTTTGGTCCTAGTTTTTGCACAGGAGTGGTTGATTCTATTTTAATTCTTTGGCCTGGATTGTATAATTCATAGTTGGTTTTAACAATGCAGATCTTTGCAGATCTGCTAAGTTGCTTGTCTTTGTGCAAGCTCAAGCCTTAATCTTTTACACGGTAAGTATTCTGAAATTTTAACATTTGTTTGGTTCTTATTCTAATTTTATGATTTAGGCTGAATTTTGTGATTAATTAATAGTTTTTATACTAGGTACCTGAACAAGACATCTGTTCTTTCTTTTACTTCACCTAACCCACCCACTTACCTCTTTCAACTCTCCTAATTTTTGCCCTATCCCACCCACACTTTCTTTCTATTTTTGTCATGCATTAATTTTTTATTTTGCTTCATTCGTTAAATGTTTAATCTTTGTGGACTTTTATGTGATTTTATTCTGTTAAAGGTGCAACAGAGATGCTGAACAGATTCTTCTACTGCTGCACACTGTGTTGGTGGAGCTACTGGTGCCGGAGCTTTCTTGAACATTTGGTCAGTCATGGGTATTAGTTTAAGGTGTTTGCATGATCATACATTCTGCTTTTGCAGTAAGAAAATGAGATTATACTGTTGTTTTTAGAGTTGCTACCTGCTACAGCTGATTGTAGCATAAGAAAATTGGATTTTTTTTCTTATAATTTTATTAATTTTAATATTTTTGGTTGGTTGTGAATATTTGGAAAGAAGATAAATGATGCTTTGTCCAATAGTTTATTACATATTTTCATATTTTTATTAATCAAATATGTAAATTTATGGGGTTTGCTTTGCTCTTCATTTTGCAGCTTTTTCTATCATCTGCCCTTCATCCTTCCTCATTCATACAGTCTCGACAATGGAGAGTTTCTATGGTTGAAAAACAAAGCCATCTTAGGTTCTTTGGGCTTCCTCCAAAAACAGTGGAATTTCCTTGAACGTTTGTCAAAAGGTACTCAACTTTTCAGTCAATTATAAATTGGATTAGATGATATCATTATATGGGGTATGTATAAGGATTAAGAATAGGATAGGATAATTTTTGTACATTTTCATCATATTTGTTATGTATGATAAAATAACTTTTTTTTTAATTTATAAAAAATATTCTTTTTTAAAGTAAATATAATTTAAATTTATAATTTTTTAATAAATATATTTCGAAGATTTTTTAACTAAAAAAATATTATTATAAATTTCTATAATTCAAAGTTATTTTTTAAAAAGGTTAATTTTCAATAAAATATTGAATTTTTAAAAAGATTAAATGCTTGCAAAAAATTGATTTTTTATAAAAATATATATTTCTTTATATTTTTACTTTTTTTCTTTTTTATTTCTTTTTATGATTTAAATTTAAAATATTTTTTTTATTTTAATTCAAATATATTTATTTTAGAAAAATGAAATTTTCAAATAAGATGATTGTTTTAAAAAATACCTTGAATTGTAATAAAAAAATATTTTTATTTTTTCTTTTTCTTTTTTTTATTGTCGACAAGAGAAAAAAAAGAAAAGAATATAAAAAAAATACTAGCTAAATTTAAGTGTTCAAATTTTATAATTTAAAAATTATAATTCATAATAAATTTTATATTTAAGAGTCTTTCCCTCCGGTGATTTTTTATTTGGCAGAGAAAGAATATTATTGTTGATGAAATGAGAATATCTACAATAATATCCGAAGAGATAATATCAGCCTATATTATCCAATTCTAGAACTCACCATGAGATAAACTAGAAATTATCTCCTTAAGCCTAGAACATTGCATGAATTAAATTGCATGTGGAGTTGGCAAGCCGTCTCTGTTGAGATTCGAGGGCGGAGGTAAATTTACCAAACTTGATAGATCCATCCCCTTCCTGGCCATCTCTGCTACCCAATCAGTAGCATCGTTTGCATCTCTCCTAATCCAGTTGCACTTGAATCCAGATAGTCTTATGCTTCTTTTTTGAATCTCTTGAATGATAGGGTATATCTTCCAATGTCTGGATTTTCCCGTGTATCACCTCTTTGTATACCAGTTCCAAATCTGTCTCTAACATGATTCTTTCCGGGTTACAACTCTGAGCCAACCTTATTCCCTTCTTGACTGCTTTAAATTCTACTTCCAAAGGATTTTCAACCCCTATGTTAGTTCCCTTTCCAGCTATTAGTTTTCCATTCGAATCTCTGATTACCACTCCAATGCTACATCGTCTTGGTTTTTAAAAGAACCATCTGCATTGATTTTAAACCCTCCTTTTGGTTTAGACCAGCTCTGTTTTGGTCCTGAGCTCTTCTGATAATCTTGACTTTTATTCGTCTGTGTTAACTGTACTAATTTTGCAATCAGACTAGAAGCGGACCTAATACATCTATAAGGATCAGGACTTTGATTCTTGAAAATCTTTGCATACCTACGTTTCCAGATTAACCAACATATAAGTGCAATTGTCATGCATATTTAGTTGTCTATCATCCCTTGTATAAACAGTATTGTAAAGAAACTCCCTCAGCCAGCTCCAATATGTAGTGATCTACTGTTGATTAACTCTAATGCCCAAATCCACACCAAACCATACAAGTATGCCCCATTCGTAAGTCAGGACAATATGTTCAACAATTTCTACCTCCATATGATGTAATCTGCATATTGGAGGCTCCTTGATCTTTTTTTTTGGTAGGAACTATATTACTGCAAGCCCTCCATATAAAACATCTTATTTTCACCTTATTTTTGTAGGAGTTGGTATCCTCCATATCTGGCGCCAAATCTTTTCATCAACTGTTGATGAAGAGGAAGGTCTATTCAACTGATTCATTTCCCTATTCTCAACCAAAACGCTATATCCAAACTTCATTGTGTAGATTCCATCTTCAAGGATTGGCCATATTAATTTGTCACTTTCCCCATTTAAACAAAAATTAAATTCCTGAATAGAATTCAGCTGGTCCTCATTGAGAAATTCTGATATAGCCTTCAGACTCCATTGCTTGGTTTCATAATCAATGATACCAAATCTTCCCATTCTAGTCCAATTGTCTTGCCAATATTCACATTATCCCCATTCATCACTTGCCCAGCCACATTATCTTTTGCAAAATTCCTTCCCTTGATTATATTGGCCTATGCCTATGATGCTTTAGCTCCTTTCCTGGCTTCCTAGATGGAACAATCATAAAAATACTTCCCCTTCAGCACCTTAACCCATAGAGAATCAGGATTCAAAGCAATTCTCCAACAACTGTTGAACAAATTTAAGTCTCTAAACCCCATTCCTCCTTTGCTCTTTCCTCTTGTTAAGCTTAACCAACTCATCCAATGAATTTTTATTCTCCTCCTTAGATTGTCCTCGCCAGAACTTGGCTAAAGCAACATTTATCTCATCACAAGTTTTCTTAGGAATTTTGAACACCTGCATAGTATGGATCAGCCTAATAGTAGCTACAACCTTGATGAGTACTTCTCTTCCACCTTAGGTCAGTAACTTCCCTTTCCATCCTTGAATCTTCATCAAAATCTTCTCTTTTATTTGATTCAGTGCTGCTCTCTTAGTCATGCTCCAAAAAGAAGGAATCCCCAAATGGGCACCGTGATTTATAGTCTCTTTAACTCCCAAATTGTCTTCAATAGCTCTTTAACACAAATATTAGTTTTAGCAGGAAGAAAAAACAGTGAATCATTTGTAAATAGTAGATGGGAAACCATTGGACAATTCCAACCAAGTTTGACTCCACTAAGCCAATGAGATTCAATTGACTTATTAACTAATCTAGAAAGAACATCTACTATGAACAGAAAAAAGTAAGGGGATAGAGGATCCCCTTGCCTAAGAACTCTAGTAGGAAATCAGTATTAGAATGCTTACCATTGACAACAAAGTTGTAGGAGAATGGAGAGATACATTCGATTATCTGTCCTGTCCTATCCAATGAGTCTGAAATCCAAGTTTATTCATAACCCTAGCCTAAAAATCCCACTCCATTGGGTCATAGGCCTCTCGTGATTGAATGTTCAATTATCTAAAGTGAATTGATTTCTTTATTTAAAGGTGCATTTAGTGGCCTGTAATTGTAGGGACACCAAAGCTTACTTCTGGTTATGTTGATTAAACCACTCGAATTTGGCATATTGAGCTTTGTGGTTATGTAACGGCCTTTCCTTTTTCTATTTTTCTAGATGAAACCCTTCTTTACTTGGTTTTTTTTTTTAAATTTTGCATATATTATTTCATCATATCTTAGGCACATTTGATTTTGCAAATTTATCTGAATTCAATTTGGATTGTTTACCCTAATTTGGAATGTTTTTAAGTGTTGTCTAGAGTAAAATTTATGTTGTTTACAAACTAAACAATGCCGTTAAGATTTTGGATGTTAAAATCTAATAATATTCCATTGCTAATAGAGGGATATTTTGTGATCTCAGTGTAGGGTAGAGCTGGCAATCTTATACACGACATGATTATACGATACAAAAAAGATACGAATATAAGACATGAGGTGACACGAATTAAAATTAACTAAATTATATATTAATATTGTAAAAGCTAAAAATAATTTAAAAAATAAGATTTTATGTTTTTCGTGTTAACATGAATTTTAACACGAATTTTTCGTGATTTACATGACACGAAAACGAATTAGGAACACAAATTGTCAGGTAGTGCCAAATTGAGGGTCACACTAATGTTGAGACCCTAAACTTGTTGATATCATAACAATTGCATTAGGTGATAAGACTTTGTTTGTGGGATGCTTAATGCGATTTTGCATTATTGTTTATAAAAGATTGAAGAGTGAAGGGGCAGACAACTATAGTCGAGCTGAAATTTTTATGTTGAATATTAGGAACGCTTAAAATTTAAAGAAGATCAGTAAGAAATTTATGTACTTTGCATTCATTTAAAAGCAAGCAACTTGTTTGTCTTGATACAGTTAAAGTCTCAACATAATTAAAAGAAAACAATTTGTCTGTGAATATTCTTTTCACAAGGAAAGAGATTCACAAGAACCTTCACAAGTGAAGGCTTACTTATGCCAGAGTTGTCTGTTGCCTAAGCTGAGTCGGTGTAATTGAAGTTTATCCTTTTTTTCCAGCATTCCCAGCAGCTGAAGATACTCCTCTGTGCTTTCGGGCCTTTCCTTTTCCAGTTGAGGGTACAATAACAGCCATGTTCCTTGTAATAGATTTCAGTGGGTGGTAAGTTTTTGGTTTATTTTTGTCAGGTTTGACAAAAGTATTCTTTCCCTTTTTGTGCTTTTCAACTTCGATATTTCCTCCAATCTGAACTGGTGGATTGCATAAGGTGCAGGTTAGATTGAGTCTGTCTGCAATAAATCAAGTTGAAACATAAATACAAAGAAACTGGAGTCTTGCAAGAAGTCTAGTTGATAAATAAAGGCATAAAGAACAAATGTAGATGACATAAGTGGATTAAGGAACTAAATTGTGATTGAGAAAAAGTATTTAATAATTTAGGAGAGAGTATCAGAAACTCTTTAACAGTAAAAGTAGAAAAGGTAAGTCGGCCCTAACTTCAACAGGTCATCAGTTCATATTTTAGGAATGAAGAATTGCATGAAGATGAAAAGAGAACTCTAAGTTGTATAGCCTCAATAAGTCAGATATTGCTGAATAGAATAGAATTTTAACAGTTCATATTAACAACGTTGGTAATTTAAAGAACTACAAGGAGATGAGAAGAAAGTTACAAGTTGTATTGTCGTATTCATACATTAGTATATTTGAGAGTATGATAGAGCTTAATAATCAGTAACAGTGAGTAATTAAATGGATGTATGATTGTGTGGTTACGAGCAAAAAAAACTAAGGTGGAGTTGTGTGATATTTTTAAAATTCGAGAGCATTAGAATGTAAGTCTAAATGTATTGGGAGAATCTAAACGTCTATTCAGAAGATTCCAATCCATTAAGAAAATCTAAACATCTAATACGCAGATCTAGATTAATAAAAGATATAAAATGTAGTAAAAGCTTACTCGGCATTAGTAAAAAATGATAGAGTTCACCTACAGGTGAGAAAAACAATCGTCTTTTTAGGGCTAGGCGCAATGAGTAGGTCAAGCGGTGTAAAGACGACGTTCTATAAACCTCATTTATATATATACACGTAATAGACGTGTTTAAAGATAGAGTTATTTGTCTGAGTTTGTTTAGATATTCTTAATGGATTGGAATTTTCTGAATGGACGTTTAGATTCTCTCAATAGATGTAGACTTTTATTCTTATGCTCTCGAATTTCAAAATTATCACACAACTCCATCTTAGTTTTTTTTGCTCGCAACCACACAATTATACAGCCATTTAATTGCTCACTGTTATTAATTACTAAGTTTTATCATACTCTCAAATATACTAATGTATGAATGCGGCAATATAACTTGTAATTTTCTTTTCATCTACTTGTAGTTCTTCAAATTTCCAACGTTGATAATATGAACTGTTAAAACTCTATTATATTCAACAATATCTGACTTATTAAGGCTACACAAGTTGGAGTTCTCTTTTCATCTTCATGCAATTCTTCATTCCTAAAATATGAACTGATGACTTGTTGAAGATAGGGCTGGCTTACCTTTTCTGCTCTTACTGTTAAAGAGTTTTTGATGCTATCTCTCCTAAATCATTAAATACTTTTTCCCAATCACAATTTAGTTTCTTCTTTAATCCACTTATGTTATCCACATTTGTTTTTTATGTTTTTATTTATCAACTAGACTTTTTGCAAGACTCCAGTTTTTTTGTATTTATGTTTCAACTTGATTTATTGTAGACAGACTTGATCTAACCTGCGCTTTATGCAATCCACTAGTTCAGATTGGAGAAGGAACCATCGAAGCTGAAAAGCACAAAAAGGGAAAGAATACTTTTGTCAAACCTGACAAAAATAGACCAAAAAATTACTACTTATTGAAATCTATTATAAGGAACATGGCTGTTATTGTACCTTCAACTTGGAAAGGAAAGGCTCGAATGCATAGAGGAGTATCTTTAACTGTTGGGAATGCTTGAAAAAAAGAATGAACTTCAACTGCACCGGCTCAGCTTAGGCAACAGACAACTTTGACAAAATTAAGCCTTTACTTGTGAAGGTTCTTGTGAATCTCTTTCTTTGTGAAAAGATTGTTCACAGACAAATTGCTTTCTTTTAACTATGTCGAGACTTTAACTGTATCAAGACAAACAAGTTGCTTGCTTTTAAATGAATGCAAAGTACATAATTTATTTATTGATTTTTTTTAAATTTTAAGCGTTCTTAATATGCAACATAAAAATTGCAGCTCGACTATAGTTGTCTGCTCCTTCACTCTTCAGTCTTTTATAAACAACAATGCAAAATCGCATTAAGCATCCCACAAACAAAGTCTTATCACCTGATGCAATTGCTATGATATCAACATATTTAGGGTCTTAACATTAGTGTGACCCTCAATTTGGCACTACCTGACAATTTGTGTTTCTAATTCGTTTTTGTGTCATGTATAATCGTTTTCGTGTCATGTAAAACACGAAAAATTCGTGTTGACACGAAAAATATAAAATCTTATTTTTAGCTTTTACAATATTGATATATAATTTTTAGTTAATTTTAATTCGTGTCATCTCATGTTTATATTCGTATCGTTTTTGTGTCGTATAATCATGTGGTGTCTAAGATTGCTAGCTCTACCCTACACTGAGATCACAAAATATTCCTCTATTAGCAATGTAATATTATTGAAATTTAATATCCAAAATCTTAACTGCATTGTTTAATTTGTAAACAACATAAATTTTACACTAGACAATACTTAAAAACATTCCAAATTAAGGTAAACAATATAAATTGAATTCAGATAAATTTGAAAAATCAAATGTGCCTAAGATATGATGAAATAATAGATGCAAAATTAAAAAAAAAAGACAAAGTAAAGAGGGGTTTCATCTAGAAAAAGGAAAAGGCTTTACATGACCATGAAGCTCAATATGCCAAATTCGAGTCGTTTAAACGACATAACCAGAAGTAAGCTTTGGTGTTCTTGCAATTCCAGGCCACTGAATGCATCTTTAAATAAAGAAATTAATTCACTTTAGATAATCGAACATTCAATTACGAGGGGCTTATGACCCGATGGAGTGGGATTTTTAGGCTGGGGTTATGAATAAACTTGGATTTCAGACTCATTATAGGACAGATAATGGAATGTATCTCTTCTATCTCCTACAACTTTGTTGTCAATGGTAAGCATTCTAATACTGATTTCCTACTAGAGTTCTTATGCAAAGGGATCCTCTATCCCCTTACCTTTTTCTGTTCATAGTAGATGTCCTTTCTAGATTAGTTAATAATTCAATTAAATCTCATTGGCTTAGTGGAGTCAAACTTGGTAGGAATTGTCCAATGGTTTCACATCTACTATTTACAAATGATCCGCTGTTTTTTCTTCCTGCTAAAAATTAATAATATTTAGGTTGGTTTGGAAGAGTTTGGGCTTGTGCATTATATGTAAAAACAGGTTGGACAAACAATTAAGCTCAAAAAATGGGTTGAGTCGAGCTTGGGTTCACGTTCACTTGTTTAATACATTACTTAAGCCCAACTCGAATTCAGCCCAACTTGGCCAATGAACATGTCTTATACCTAATATTTCCTATATACTAGAACGTACCTTCATTTGAAATTTTTTTCAAATATTTATAAATAGAATAATTTTTAATTAAAATAACAAAATAAGAATAAAATCCAGAAATTTCTAAGTGTCTTCAAGCTTAGGCCAACCACCACCATAGTAACGAGTTTTCTCCAAGTTTTTCTCTCACACACCTTGTAAAACCCCATTATTCCTTCACCAAATCACCAAGCTTTATCCACAAAATTGTTCCCCATCACTAGAGCTACCTAAACACATAATTTGCTAAGCCAAAATTCAGCAATTGGAGGGTGTTTCGCTGTTGGCAGATTCGGTCCTTGGGTAAGCGATGGGTGTTGATGTTTTTCTTTAAATTCCAATCATGCTTTTAGGATGTTTAATGTATAGGAAACATGTTTAGGACCTTAGTTTGAATAAAAAACTACATGTATCAATTAGTGAGGGTTTCGGCCATGATGGGTTATTCAAACTGAGGATTGTGATTTATAGGTTGATTAATTAGGATTTACCAGACTATATTTGAAAATAATTAGAAAATGAAAGCTGCTGTTGAGCAACGGATTGGAGGGGCTGCTAATCGACAATTTCTGTTAACAAGTCGAAGATTCATATAATCATGCAATACAAGTGACCTGGCGATTGACGATGTGTTGTAGAGAAATCTACCTTCCACTTCAATTATACAGATGGATAGATTTGGGCCCCCAAAATAGAATATAACTAGGAATAGGGTTACACAGTCCTCACAACTTAAACTCCTTTCTTTTTCTATATAAGCGTTTATCCGTAAAGCGTTTACCCTCAAAGCAAGCGATTATAAACTCGTTTCAATTTTTTAATTGGTTCTCTCTCATAGTCTACTCTGGTCAGATATGGAACGGAGAGAAACACGTTTATGGAATGGAGAGAAACACATTTATGTCCTCTTGAACCAAGTCCCTATCCTTGGTTGTTTTTCAGCAGCGACATAGCTAAATCTGGAAAGAAAGTGCGGATGAAAAATATCTTAGTATTGCGTAGGGAAACCATTCTTCCTTGTTCTCATGGCTGGTTGTTCTCACTTGAAAACAATCAGTGTTTTTTATGGGATCCCGTTACTCTAAAATTAATAGAGTTACCCTCACTTGCTTTGGAGCCTATGCAAGAGATAGGATCATCAATATTGTCATCACCTCCGGATGATCCTGACAGTTTAATAATAATATTTTTACATCCAGTTCCTTTGTTAATGTTTTGTAAAATTGGAGATAACGGTGGACTGAGCAGAACATAAAAGAATATTGTGATAATGATACAGATTTTTTCTGTAATCCTGTTTGTTGCCATGGGAAATTATACGCACGAAGTTTTTCACGCCACTTGTTGGTAGAGATTAATCAAAATCTTCCAGATGACCTTTTCATCTATTTACATGGAAGGATTTCACTTCATCGTGATCATTCCAACACTACCAATGATTACATGGTAGAATCCTGTGGTGAAATCTTTCTTATTTATTTAATACGAGGCGGTAAATCTCTCTTAGAGGTAACTGGTGTTGAGGTTTTTAAATTGGATTTTTCAACAATGGAATGGATGAAAGTCAAAAGCGCCAAGGATCGATGCTTTTTTCTGAGTTACCCGCAGCTTTTTCTTGCCCTGTTTTGAACCCAGAAACTGAAGGAAATCGAATATATTTCACATTGACAGAAGACAAAAACATGTTTTCATTCCATATAGAAGAGAAGACTGTTTCGGTATCTTTTCCTTGTATGGATTTAAAACCACCATGGAGCTCACCTATTTGGGTAATGCCAGACTTCAGGTAAGATCAAGTTCAAACTAGTATAGATGTTGATTATCAGCTATTTCTCTGTAGAATTGATATTTAATTATCAGCTATTTTCTCTTTTGTTTCTAGTTTATTATACTTTTGTCTACATGTTGTAATTGTTCACATTCTATTCTTTCCTTGTCCTTGTAAAAACATTTGTTTGCTATTTATATGCCTATGGCATGTTAATTATTTCCTAAACGTAATGCTAACTTTGCTTGGATATGTATAGGCTAGGTCCTCTTCATGCAAAGAAGCAAGAAACAAAGTTTGATCAGATTAAAGACATTGTTCAAACTCAGGATAAAGAAGCACCAGAAACAGGAAATCTTCCTCTGGACATGTTATATTCAATAGCTAGCTGCCTTGTGTTGCATGATTATATGAATTTTCGACTTGTTAACAGAACTTGCTAAATAAATGCAGCTTTATATATCCATGGCATCGACAAAGATATTTGGTGAATCATCCTGATAAATCAGATGAAGTCAAACTCTGTTACTAAAAAGAAGGATGGTGCGTGATGTTGCAAGGGAAAGATACCATTTTCTTTTGGAATCCTCTTACAAAGAAAATCATTCTACTTCCAGAGTTGCCCCAGGAAAATAAATTTAAGATAATGGTAGGCTGTGATTTTTCATCTTCACCAGATTCTTCAGGTTGCCTTCTGGTTTTGATCTATCAGTTTTTCTCCGATATAGATCTTAATTATATTTTGGTAGGAGATGGGCATTGGGAAAGTCTTTACGCTTTGATTGGTTCGATTTCAAACTAAGTGGAAACTATAATCCAGTTTTCTATAATGGGGAGTTGTATTTGCTTGATTCAGAAGGACACTTAGGAGTTTTTAGGGAGGATTTTATTCGGCAAGCTCTCGACAAGCCTGGAAGTCCTTGCAAGTCAATACATCAAAGTTTTCTTCTGCAAGGAAATGGCAAGCTTCTATCTGTGTTTGTTGGTTTCTTGGGAAAATGGCTCAGGGTTTTTGAGTTGAATCTCTCTACAATGGCTTGGGTTGAAGTCCATAGTGTGGGAGATAACACGCTCTATGTTAGCTGCATATCATCTTTCTCCACTGCAGCAACAACAGAAGAAATGAAGAACAAAATTTGTCTCCCCAGGTTTTGTGGTGATAATTTGGTATATTATTCTCTTGATCCCAGAAAATATCATCATTTGGGCTCAAATGATGTTTTGGAAGACTTTTACACCACAAAAGAACAATTATATAGTGGTTGGATTGAGGCCAAAGTGGTAGTAAATTAGTGTTTGATTAATTCTGCAAGTTGTTGTTCAAACACCTGCATTTTTTTCCAAAATCGAAACTTTTGTGAAAAAATAGCTTTTGATTCAAACAACTATCTTAATTGCACAAATATATATTTTTTTCTTCATACAACTTACTGTCATGACATATCACTTCTTATAACATCATATATAAAAACAGTATGTCTGACAGTCATGAAACGTATTAATTCACAGTTTTGTTCTCTACTTTGAAAGCTTTCACAAATTGTTTACATATCTATAAACCATTCTGGTACACTAGTTTTGTCTCACAAACTTGCTGATGACACACGAATAGGCTATGCACAACTTATATGTACGCATGCATATTTTCTCTGACAGGCTGCAACATACCATCTCATTCAATGTAATGGAAGCATTATAGGTTCGGAAGACTAGGTGATAACACCAGTGTCAGCCAGCAGTTAAATGAGTAGGTGCCATGGAATTCCACAAACAACAATTGCCAAGCACTAATGCCAATTGGACATCAACTAAAACTAACAAGTTTATTCCAACACTAGTCTTATCAAAATGAAGTTCATTCCAACAATTACCAAATTTAGTACAAAAGCAGAATATCTTATCTTGGAAGCATAAACTGAGCATACCTTCAATTTATTTGGAGGAATACAGTCCACATTTCCAACTTTAAGTGTGCGTCAACCAACAGTATCAACTTCATCATCATCTTGCACATGGCCAACCATAACATGAAGAATACCCAAAAAGAACTACAGGAGTCAACATCTTTCAACTCCAACAATAGATAACACCAATTGGCTACACACATCCTATTTCATTTAGGTCCCAATAATTTTTTAAGAAATTGTTTTAACTGACACAGAGAAGAACAACCTAAGGTTACTAACAAGCAAAAAACTAGATTAGATGCGACATAAACCAAATTCAAGGATTTACGCCATTATCTGATTTGAAGTTGAAGGAGGTGAAGATTTTAGAAAAGACCAATAAACTGAAAAGAAAAAATTAGAAGAGCAACGGTTGCAAATGATTTAGTGTATGATGCGACCAATTTTTGCTCTTTTGCTATTACTAGAACCAGCCACTAACATTTTCATAGAAATCAACAGAATGCATATAGGGCCACCGAATATAATATCTGACCAACACAAAATGCGTAATAAACTACATCAGCTCCACCATTTCCTCCATCCAATTAATCCTAACCAACAGGTAAAGTGCTTACATACAGTAAAAAAAACGCAAATGAAATGGCTCAGCATAAACTTTTGATACTCTTCTCATTCCCCGCCCTAAGAGTTAATTTATCAGTAAGATAGGCAGCAACTGCTATGTGCCGTTTCCTACATCTTTAGATGTAAAATCCTTAGTATAAGCTCCTCTGATGTTCTTTGATAGAACCCTGCATTTAAAACACAGATACCTATTACACATAGTTCTTTAAATAAAAACTAAACACACCATCAATGGCTTATTACCTTCAGCATCCTGCTTTCACATATTTCTCCTTGTTACTTTGCCCGTTCAAGGAACTGCTACCAGTCAAAAATACGTATTTGAATTCTTTTAGATTGCAATATAAGTAAAACAAAACGTGTCCCTTAACTGACCTGCGGAATGAAAGTTACATTCCAGAAATTATCCAGCTCTGCAATGGGAGATTGTAACTTCAATCATTGTTGGTAGAGCCATTGCAAATTCATCAGTCTCCAATACTTATATTGTCATCTATCACAAATTTTCTCCATCCACCGGAGAATAACTTGCTCTTCTTTGTATGAACATACTTGACTTGCCATGTTAGAGGTCAAATCCCCACTTCCTACAAAGAAAGAGAGCAAAAGGGAACAAAATAGAGAGATTCCTAAACCTCAAAAAAGCACACAGCAGAGAATCGTCCATGTCGTTGAACAATATCATAAGGTGCTCTTAGTGCCAACTCTCCATATGCAATTTGCTCATCCGTTTCGTGAGATAAAACATGATCAATTCTAGCACTGATATTGGCATAACCTAGCATATGCTTCTTTGTCTGAAAGGGGCCTTGCTTCCCTTGGTCAATCATGAGCTTCCCTATTTTCAAAGTGTTTTAGGATTCAAGCTACTGCCCTTCATTGGGACTGGGCAGGCAATGCAGTTGAATGATCTGCAACTGGTCGGAAAAGTTTATATCATCTTAACAAAGCAATAGGAAACAAAAATGTGTAGGATTTGAATTCCGATGCACAATTAAAATAGGAACTTGTATTAGAAGATAATAAGTAAATATGTTGGGCTTATATCTATGATGCTCGAGCAATCAAAGTTGACAATGTGCAGGTTTTGAATGACAATATGCACAATTAAAAACAAACTCCAGATGTCGTTAAAGCTAAAATCTGAAAGGAAACTATGAACACCAAACTTCCAGTTTTGAATTTGTTCTTTTCATTATAATCCTCCTTTATTGCCACCTTGATGATGCTCTCTACCAGAGGAAAACAATCAGTGTCAATGCTAATTAATACCTAATTCAATGTTAAAATATCTCTTAACCTGATTCAGTGTAACAATTTCCATTATCAACATTCCATTGAATGAGCTATTAATTAGCAGCTACTTTGCTCACAAAACACTGTTAGTAACTCTTTAGCTAAGCCTAGCCTAGAGGAACAGAATTTTTGGTATTTTAATTGGCAATCTTTTGTTTTTAATCTTACTGATGAATATCTACTGATGAATATCAAAGAAAAAAGAGGTAGTAAATATTTACTTTTTCATCAACCAATTCATTGTCTTCCATTTATTTCATGTCCAAGATACATGTAAACACACATACAATTGAAACAGAAGTCATTAGTACAAAAATCTCTTAGAGGTAGAAGAAGAGTTGTAACTAAAGGAAGAGGGCTATAATGTAATGGTACCTGAGCAGTGAAAGCCCCATCAAAAGCCTTGGGCTCGAGTTTCATGTGATTAGAATATGATGCCTAATAAATCTCATACATAAGCTTGAGATCATAATCATAGGGAAGAAGCTTAAGCCCTGTTTTGAAACCCAACAGAAGATCTTTTCCTGTTCCGACCCCCATAAGACTGTACTGCAAACAATCTAACCATCGGTCTTCTTTCTTTCTGTTTTCTTGTTTCTTTCCCCTACCATTGTGCTTTTCTTTATTTTTGTTGTTCTTGTCTGATTTGATTCTTAGAGTATAATTACCATAAGGCTAGGAAAATTTCCTTACTATTTCTTAGTTGTACCTTACAATGGATTTATCTGTCTTCCTTTTTTAAGTTGCAAGTATAACTGATCTCATAAGTTTTGTACAAGCAAATAAAGCACTTGCAAAAACCAATAGAGAAAATGATAGCCTGGTCATGATGTAAAACCAGTGCTACACCTATATTCTATTGGATGAGAATGACAATGAAGGATTTAGGGTGTCTTGCTTCTTTCTTAATAGTGCTCCAAAAGTGTTTGGACAGTGTTGAAATATATCCTAAACTCAAAACGTTGAAATGCTTTCACCCTCAACAATTACATAGATTTTAAACCAGGCCCTCAAGAACTTGTGACATAGACTTTAACCATTTTTACAAATAGGGATGATAACTCTGCACCTGCTACAAAAATGTCATGCTTCATAACACCTTGCTCATTTTGGCAAATAATATTAGCAAGAAAAAATCGACTTGCACTCATTGTATTATTCTCACATGCCATCATAGCATTTAATATCCATCCATCAAATATCTGTGAATATCCCACCTTAAAGTCTTCTAAACTCAATTTGTTTTATCTATACATGTGTGCAAGTGCAAAATAAATATTGAAAATCATTTACCACTTTCTGATTTTTTATTCTTTCTAGAGTCTTCATCGTTGTTTCTGAAAAAGCTTGTGCTTCCTCGGCATGAGCTTCTGCAACCTCTGCCTCTCTAGCTACTTCTTCAGCTCCTGGGATTGGAGCTTCTGCTTCTGCAACCTCTTGTGGAGTCATAATCCTTATCTCGGCTACCTCTAAATCGATCTGATATTTTGTGAGGATTTCGAAATCATCCCTATTAAATCAAGGAGAAAACCTTTGCCTTCTCTCAAAAAATAGCATAGAATGATTCTTCCTTTCTGAAAATGATAGAGCTGGTGCAATTCTATACCTGCATATCACCAGCAAGTAAAAGCATAGGATGAAAATGAACCCTACGTCAATTTCAATGAAACATGGGATTTTTATGTTAGCAACTAAACAAGTTTTGCCAGGTCTTATAAAAATGAAATTCATTCCAACAATTACCAAATTTAGTACTAATTAAATGCAGAATATCTAAACTTGGAAGCATAAACTGAGTATACCTTTAAATTATTTGGAGGAATACACTCCACATTTCCTACTTTAAGTGTGCAGCAACCAATGGTATCAGCTTCATCATCATCCTGCATGTGGCCAACCATAACATGAAGAATACCCAAAAAGAATTGCTTGAAAGCTTCACCAGATCTATAGGTTATAGGACCCAACATCTTTCAAGACCAAAAATAGATAACACCAATTGGCTATACACATCCTAACTCATTTAGGTCCCAATTATTTTTCAAGAAGTTGTAAACTTTTTATATACTTCTCATTCCCAGCCCTAAGAGCTAATTTATCAATAAGATAGGTAGCAACTGCTATTTGCAACTTCCTAACATCTTTAAATGTAAAATTTCATGGTATAAGCTCCTCTGATGTTCGAGATATAATCCTGCATTTAAAGCACAGACACCTATAACACATAGTTCATTAAATAAAAACTAAAAGCACCATCAATGGCTTATTTACCTTCAGCATCCTGCTTTCTCATATTTCTCCTTGTCACTTTGCCCCTTCAAAGAACTGCTATCAGCCACAAATATGTCTTTGAATTCTTTTGGATTAATGGGATCGTTCCAGAAAGCTAGCCATGTGACAGCATTATCATGTTTTATATCTTTCTATCAGCTAATCAAACAAAATACCAAATTGAAAATAATCACTACATCTTTCATATATTCTAGCAAATGAATGCTCTCCCTCTCTCTCTCTTAACCTTTCACCAGCGATTTGACATTCCGGAATTGGGGCATCCATCCTTGCTGATATTAATGGTAACTAGGAAATACCTGCACATTGATGCAGGAGTGCTCATCCATCTGAAGATGAAAGTTTAGGCAATCAGAATTCTCCAAACATAAAAAGGATGATTAAAAACAAAACAAAAAAAACATAAGAAGTATGATATTCCATTACATGTCTATGGGATCCGCCTAGGCTGCAAGTACATTGCAATATAAGTAAAACAAAATATGCTCCTTAACTGACCTGCAGAATAACAGTTACATTCCAAAAATAATCCAGCTCTGCAATGGGAGATTGTAACTTCATTCATTGTTGGTTGAATCATTGCAAATTCACATCAGTCTCCAATTCTTTTATTGTCATTTGTCACAAATTTTCTCCGTGCACCAGAGAATAACTTGTTTTTCTTTGTATGAACATACTTGACTTGCCATGTTAGAGATCAAATCCCCACTTTCCTACAAAGAGAGAAAGCAAAAAGGAACAAAATATGGAGATTCCTAAATCTCAAAAAAGCACACAACAGAGAATTGTCAGTGTTGTTAAACATATCATAAGTTGTTCTGGATCCAACTCTCCAAATGCAATTTGCTCATCCCTTTCAAGAGATAAAACATGATTAATTCTGGCACAGATATTGGCACAACCTAGCGTATGCTTCTATGTCTAAAAGGGGCCTTGCTTCTCTTGGTCTATGATGAGCTTCCCTATTTTCAAGGTGTTTAAGGACTCAAGCCACTGCCCTTGATGGGGAGTGGGCAGGCAATGCAGTTGAATGAACTGCAACTGGTCGGAAAAGTTTATATCATCTTAACAAAGCAACAGGAAATGAAAATGTGTAGGATTTGAATTCCGGTGCACAATTGAAATAGGAACTTGTATATAGAAGATAACAAGTAAATATGTTGGGCTTAACTCTATGATGCTTGAGCAATCAAAGTTGAAAATGTGCAGGATTTGAATGACAATATGCACAATTAAAAACAAATTCCAGATGTCGTTATTGCTAAAATCTGAAAGGAAACTATGAACACCAAACTTCCAGTTTTGAATTTGTTCTTTTCATTATAATTCTCCTTTATTGCCACCTTGAAGATTCTCTTTACCGGAGGAAAACAATCAGTGTCAGTGCTAATTAATACCTAACTCAATGCTGAAATATATCTTAACCTGATTCAGTGTTACAATTTCCATTATTAACATTCCCTTGAATGAGGTATTAATTAGCAGCTACTTTGCTCAAAGAACACTGTTAATAACTCTTTGGCTGATTCTAGCCTAGAGGAACACAATTTTTGGTATTTTAATTGGCAATCTTTTGTTTTTCATCTTACTGATGAATATCAAAGAAAAAAAGAGGTAGTAAATATTTACATTTTCATCAACCAATTCATTGTCTTCCATTTATTTCATGTCCAAGATATATGTAAACACACACATACTCTTGAAACGGAAGTCATTGGTACAAAAATCTCTTAGAGGAAGAAGAAGAGTTGCAACTAAAGGAAGATGGCTATAATGTAATGGTACCTGAGCAGTGAAAGCCCCACAAAAGCCTCGGGATCGAGTTTCATGCGATTAGAATAGGATGCCTTATATACAAGCTTGAGATCATAATCATAGGGAAAAAGCTTAAGCCCTGTTTTGATACCCAACAGAAGATCTTTTTTACCTGTTCGTACCCCATAAGACTGTACTGCAAACAATCTAACCATCAGTCTTCTTTCTTTCCGTTTCTTGTTTCTTTCTCCTACCATTGCGCTTTTCTTTATTCTTATTATTCTTGTCTGATTTGGTTCTTAGAGTATAATTACCAGAAGGCTAGGAAAATTTCCTTACTATTTCTTAGTTATACCTTACAATGGATTGATCTGTCTTTTTTTACAATGGATTGATCTGTCTTTTTTTTTTAAAGTAGCAAGTATAATTAATCTCGTAAGTCTCGTAAAAGTAAATAAAGCATTTGCAATAATAAACCAATAAGGAAAATGACAGCCTGGTCATGATGTAAAACTAGTGCTACACCTATATTCTATTGGATGATAATGACAATTAAGGATTTAGGGTGTCTTGCTTCTTTCTTAATAGTGTTCCAAAAGTGTTTGGACTGTGTTGAAATATATCCTAAACTCAAGGTGTTGAAATGCTTTCACCCTCAACAATTTCATAGGTTTTAAACCAGGCCCTCTAGAACTTGTGACATAGGCTTTAAACATTTTTATGAATAGATCATAACTCCGTGCCTGCTACAAAAATGTCATGCTTCATAACACCTTGCTTATTTTGGCAAATAATATTATCAACTTGTACTCATTGTATTATTCTCACATGCCATCATAACATTTAATATCCATCCATCAAATATCTGTGAATATCCCACCCTTAAGTCTTTTAAATAAATATTGAAAACCATTTACCACTTTCTGATTGTTTATTCTTTCTGAAAAAGCTTGTGCTGCCTCTGCACGAGCTTCTGCAACCTCTGCCTCTCTAGCTACTTCTTCAGCTCCTGCGATTGTAGCTTCTGCTTCCACAGCTGCTCAAGCAGCCCCTGCAGCAACCTCTTGTGGAGTCATGGTCCTTATCTTGGCTAACTCTAAATCGATCTGATATTTTGTGAAGATTTCGAAATCATCCCTATTAAATCGAGGAGAAACCTTTGCCTTACCTCTAAAAGTAGCAAAGAATGATTCTTCCTTTCTGAAATGACAGAGCAGGTGCAGTTCTATACCTGCATATCACCAGCAAGTAAAAGCATAGGATGAAAATGAACCCTATGTCAATTTCAATGAAACATGGGATTTTTATGTTAGCAACAAAAGTTCAGGATCATGGAATTGTGGATCTTGTAGCAGTTAAATAACAAATAGCTATAACAACGATTTAACACCATTAAAATTATATGAAATACATGTAGGGATCCAGCAAAACACGATGAAGCAATCCACATCTTATTTTAGTACTTGTTTTGTCAAAATATAATTCAGAGCCAAACACTCTAATATATAAATAAATAATAAACAATGATATATATGTATATGTATATGTAGGCAAAGTAACATTGGAGTTGGGCCTACAGACCAAGGATAAGCGAATCCCTTGATTTTACCACCAAGTCCCACAAGACATCAATTTTTTCCTAAAACACCTCACTACACTTGCTCAGTTGCATTTGCATGCACAAATAAATTACGTAAACACAGGCACAAACATAAAGATGATGATGATGGTATGAATAACGTAAATGTTCAAAAAGCATAGTCAGTAAAAAAATTAACGAAAGGAATGCTAAAGAGCATCTCATTTTCTTATTCCACTGGACAACACTCATCAGCAGCACCTTCTTATTCCAAAAGTGACTACTGCTTCTTTGCCAGCTTTATTAAAGCAAAAGTATACCGTCTACATCACAGACAGGCTTATAGCTTTGTCCAATGTCTATTTTTATTAAGATGGAAGCTAGCACCCAAGAATTCATATTGTGGGAGTGAATTAAATACATCAACTAATCAAGGCATCGATATCAATCTCATATGATTCAATATGCAAGACAGAAAAAAAAATCCTCAGCAAGCATAAATTCTTTTCTGTGCTTCAAAAAATCCACCTGTATCACACCATGTTAACAGATGTTAAAAATTTCAAACATCATAACCCAAGTGTACCAACTCGAAACAAAATAATTAGTACTTCAAATATAATGACATCCCTAAAGTCATAAAGCCAAAAATCAGATGGGGCATTGATTAGCCACACATCTTCTTATCCGGTTTTTTAATCATGACTTCTATCTGAACACAGAAATTGTTTGGAGAGTTACTCCCGCTAAATATGAATTATTCAATGAAAATTGGCAGAAATAAATTTCTCAGGTATCAAGCTTGTCATCACCATCTAAACCTAAATGAAGCGAAATGGGAGATATACCCAAGAAAAAGCACAGCAGATCCATACTTCTTTCCGAACACAATGAGCTGTAACTTGCCATATTCAGCAAGCACACCAGCCACCCTTAAATACAGACTTGGCACCCTCATTTTTCAAGATTTGGTAAAATGTATCAGGTGAAGTATTGTATTTGAATGCTTCAGCAGAGGGCATCATCATTCTTCTACGAACAATGTCAGTTAGGTAGAATGCAAGACCAACTGAGCCAACTGCAAAGCTAGCAAAGAAACCATCCAGCACTTACCAAAGCGAAATAGAAAAACACTAAAGAGGAAATTTGAAATGAAACAGAGATGTAGAGATGTTTCATTTCATTAGAAGCTGAAAAGCAGCATATATCTTGCCCACCTTCTGACTACCATATAGAGAATCAGCAGGTAAATATTGTTCCCCAGTATCGTAACGACTTTAGGCCCCAGACCTAACCGCTAGACATGGTTCAATGGAGTCGTCACCAATCATTTTTTTAGCTTAGGTGTGATTGGTCACCTATTCTCATTTAAAGATAAGAATTAATCTTCATTTTAGATTTAGGGTTCGGGGGTCGGTTACACGTGAGGAAGGTGTTAGCACCCTCACGATGCCCATCCTAGAATGGTACCTAATTAATCTTATGCTATCTTAAGATGGTTTTGTTTGAATAATCTTAATTTGTCATATTTTCCAAATAATTAAATATTGATAAATTTTCTAAGAAACTCTCCATCATTCTGGCGGAATTCCTTGAAAATTTGTCCTCACCTCAGGAGTATTCAAGTAGTACCATTTGACTTGCTTGAAAACGCTTCGTCGTCGAATTAAATCTTTCGTAATTTATTTTTAACCTAATCTTTATTTAATTTATCTTTCTCTATTTTTCTTTATCTAATTTTATTTATTCATTTTTTTGTTTTATTTATTTTAATTTATTTATTCGAGAAATAAATTTAGATTATTAATATCGAAAATTCTCTTAATCTTCCATCATTCTGGCGAGACTTCGAAAAAAATTCTTACCTAAAAAATTTCAAATGTCAACCATTTGTGACTCTTTGGACTCTTATCATCGGAATAATCCTCATTCATTCTCTATTAGGTTGTTATTATTTTAACCCCTTTTATTTATAATCTTTATTTTTTTAATTTCATAATTTTCACTACTAATTATTTAGTGTTGTTATTATTTAATTATTATTTTAAAAATAAAAATTGATTGTGAATGTTGAAAATTTTAATTAAATCTTTCATCATTCTGGCGAGATTTAAAAAAAATCTTCTCACCTAGAGATTTCCAAATGTCAACCATTTATGACTCTTTGGAATCTCATCCTCGAAATAATTTTTTGTTTAACTTTCAATTTATTATTAAATCTTTCATTTTATTATTAAATATATAGATTATTAATATTGAAAATTTTACTTAAATCTTCCATCATTCTGGAAAGATTTAAGAAAAATTTTCTCATCTAGAGATTTTCAAATGTCAACCATTTGTGACTCTTTGGAATCTCATCCTTGGAGTAATCTTCGTTCTTTTTCATGATTTGCGAATACTTTACTTAATAGAATTTCAAATTTCCATTTTTTTTATAATTTTATTTCTCAAAATTTAAACTAGCATATTTCTAATAAATAATCGTGACTTGTGATTTTTTTTTTACTTGCATGACTTGTGATTTTTTTTTTACTTGCATTTTATGTTGTCAAATGATTAAAACCTAGTCTTAATTTTAAAATTTATTAAACAAATCATCATGATAAAGAATCTATAATGAACCATTTATGACTAATAAAAATAAATAAATAAAATCTAAATATAAACCACAAACATGTGAAGTAAAGCTGCAAGCATAAAAACAATAAAAATATAAAAAGCACAATTAAAACTTACGTGAAATGAGTTAATGGCAAAGGCTTCCAAACTCCTCTGTTTCGCGTTACAAGGGCAGGAACGTGGAGCAACTTTTTTTTTTGTAGCAAGTTGTGGGACAAGGCTAAACCAATATGGACTGAGGCAAACAGATGCAAGGCGACGTGGATGGCGCTATGCAGGAAGAGCAGCAGCGAGGATGGACAGCAATGGCACTGCAGTAGTAGAGATGTTGTAGGGGCGACGCAACAGCAAGAATTTGCAGCTGGCAGTGGATTCGGGCAAGGAGAATGGCAGCGATGCAGAGGAGTTATGGTAGTGTAATGCTTTTGTAACAGCAAAAACCGTAGTAGATCGAGCAAGTGCTGATGCAGCGGACAGAAATGAAGCGAAATGATGATGTCTCGGCAAAAATGAAGCGAATGGAAACTGCGTAGGGAATGAGTGAAGATGGCCAAAAACAAGGACGGTAGGGGATGGAGATGATAATGATGTGACAAGCTAGGTTGAAAGATGATGAATAGTGGCTGTGTAAAGGGGTTTTTTCTTCCTTTTTCTGTTGTGAAAAATTCGTCCTTTTTTTATGTATTCTTTGTGCTTTTATAGTCATTCCCGAGCATGAATAAGGGAAAGAGACAAAGTTCTTCCATTTATGTTCTTAAAATATGGCCGCCATTATGAAAATTTTTTATTATTTGAATTTTTTTTTTGCGATTTAGTCTTGATTCATTTTCTTTTCCTTTTTTATTGGTTTCACACTTTTAATTTATTTCTTTCCTTCTCTTTGTTTTTTTAATAAATCTTCTTGGTCAACTCTTTTTATTTGACAATTAATTTTGGGATTCTGTCGTACTTGCATGGAATTTAGATAAGAAGAGGTTAAAGGTTTGCATGGAATTATTTAAGATTTTGCATAGGATTTTAAGGTTTGAATGAAATATTAGAGTTAGAGGGTTTGTCTAAAAGAGTTGACTTTATTTATTTTTAATTTTATCTGAAATTATTCGGACAAAATTAAGTCTCTACACCCAGAAATAAGGCCATTCAACTTACAGACATTATTGAAGGCCACACCAAGGTTTATTGAATCATCAGTATAGTAAACATAAAGCTTCCTGCTCAACACACAAGTCTTTGAATGATCTAAGAGAGCTTCCCACATCTTATCTGACTTGCCACTTCTGAGAATCTACAAACATAGATAGAAATATCAGAAGGTAACTACAAAGGAAATAGCCTATTGATTCCAGAACCAAAATCCAAACTCACATTTTGTAACTTTTGTTGATCCCTGACCACAAGCCGCAGAAAGTCTTCAACTGTAAATATTCCTGCAGAGTTATGCCTCATGTGGAATGACCCATCTTTTCCAATCTTTTCTAATCTCTACACCATCATTCAATGCAGTGGGTAGTGCTTCTTATACAATGTCAAGCAACTCAATTAAAAAATACTCCAGGAAATCCACAAGTGAAACATAGCAGAAAGTATGAACTCACATTCCCCTCTGTGATCCTCGGCAGTAAAAGCCTGTCTTTGCTTCACGTACACATTTATCCTCACAGTATCCAGAAGCAACCTTCAAGCCAAGCCTGAATTTCCTACTTCTTATCCATCTTGAATAGTCAGTAAAAGTGAGGTCTCCTAGTGTCCCAACCCCCTCTTTGAAAGTCACTGGCAAGTCACTCGTTAGCAATGGTCTTTTCCCTTCATGCTCTTTTACCACATGGCTCTCAAACTTTTCCTGGGTCCAATCTTCATCATCCTCATTGTTGATGAACAACATTTCAAATCTTTAAAGGAAAAAGATTGCTAATGGTTAAGTTGATGGTTAGGCACTTCTTTAGATGTGTGTGTGTGTATACATATATATTCATTATCTCTATCAAGCTCACACTAAGTTCTTTTTTATATTTCTATCTCTCATCAATTTTTGGATATTCACTACTCCATCCTTTATTTCACTCAGTGCCTATAAACAATCAGACCAAATCTAAAAACAAAAAATGAACAGAATTTCAAAACTTTGAAAGAAAAGAAACTTTGTAGCTAAAAAGAATTTAGGTAATCATATGATTAAAACATTATGGTGTTAAATGAAGTGAGTATATAAAACACAGCAGCATATGCTTTCGTGCATTTTAAAATTTCACAAAGTTGTAAATCACACAATGGCTCCTACATAGCACTAACACATAAACAAAGATCAACAACCAAAAATTAAACTCACTTAAGTTAAAAATATAGTTCTATAAAACGCAAAACACTTACGCATACACAGTCTTATCAAATCACATAACTTTTAAAGAGTATTTTTCCAACTTATTTCTTTTAAGTATATGAATAGGTTTTTAGGCATCAAATGAAAGTTATAGCAAAGCTAAGTTCAAAGATCAACGTACTCCCACATGCTTTAAAAGTTATAGGAATTACTTAGAAAAGTCAAAGAATCTTACCATAAGCCTAAAGAACTTGTTTTGCTAAGATTCAATGGAATGAACAACATCATTTAACTACAATTGATTAAACCATATGCATGCAAAAAGCTCAAAAACAGAGAAAGAATGGAAGCTTGGACTATACAAAATTTGTGAGATAAACTGTTTTTGAGTCATAATCGCTCTCCTTAGATTCTTGCATATAAAACAGCCTCTTTTTTTTCCCACAGGCCACAGTAACTTGTCTCTTATCCACTCTATAGCATTTATAGATTTGTTTCCAGACGAATAGACAAAAAGCTGTAAAAGAATGAACACAGGCAAATACCAGGAGTGAAAATAGAGGCAAGACTAAAAATCGAAAAATAACAAAATCTAGAAAATTTAGAAAAATAAACAATCAATGAAGGAAGGCCAGTCTTTTTGCAACAACACCAATTTTAAAAGAAACCTGGGACACATAGAACCTGATAAGAGAGTGAAGAAATTATCAAGCCATCCTAAAAGTTGGCTAAATGTTATCTAAATATTGATGAAAGAATTTGGTCAAAATATTCACATGCTGAAAAACACGGCTCGTTGCAAATAAGATGGTATCTAGAGGAAACATGAGTCATAGAAGAGAAAGATTTTGATATCATTACTATCAAATGAAAGGCAGTGAAATCCTACTCCTATATTGAGGTACATTTGTCAAAAATAATTGTTAACATTTGCAGCAGCAACAATAAAGAAAGTGCAAGAATGTAGATTGACACATGGACAAAGCAGACATGCTATTCTTATTCAGTTGTTCTCCCATACCCATAGTCCTTCAAGTTTATTCATAGTTTTCTATCATCATATATTTTCTAGCATTGAGATAGATGTACCAACTTCAGAAGATCAATAAACATTTCATTTGATTGAGTTATTCAGGAAGCAAGATTTGCCAACTTCATTAATATTTGCATTTTACTTCACTTGTTTCCCGTTATTAGTAACAGTACCTAACATTTTTTATTAATATTATTTTGATTTTATTCCAAATCCTACAACTTGGCCCTACACCTTATTGATTTTTTTTCAATATTCCTAGATTAATAATTACGTTGAGTTCTGCAGCTCACAGTACACCACACATTGCCTGGCATAAGCTTCTTTAAATCATCATATTATAAAAGTTGTCACGTTGGGCCACGTCTTTTGCCCGTTTCTTTCCAGTGCTTGCCCTTCTTTCCCTTGGCTTGGTCTGTGTTTGTCCGTCTCAATGGGTAATTTCAGAAGGGTTTTTCACTGGATTGGTGCGTGCTCTTCCTACGTGATTCTCTCTCTCCAATCTGCCTTTGTCTCTATAGGTTAGGTTACTTTGCTGCTCTAGATCGCACAACCGCTCTCATCTCTGTCCCTCGCCTGTTTTGCTTTTTGGTACAGTTCTTCTCTTCCTGCTTTCTCCACTTTCTCTTTAACTATTCTCTACTTTAAAGCCCAATGCTCTTGGCGTGCTATTGGGAATTGATTTTCACTTGGTTGTACTCCCACCTGCTTGCTTGATTTGATTTTTCCTCCAATTACAGTCGATTTTTCGTTCCAAGCCAGTTCCTCTCGGTGGGTCTTGAAACAATTCACTCATTTGAGGTTTCTTTTGGAAAACTGTTGGATCCTCCTTCCAACCTGGGTTCAACTTTGTTCTTCCACCAATCTCTTATTTCTTTTTGTTCTTGCCCATCCCTTTTCTGTTTCATCTTTTCCCGCTGAACGGGGTTTCCAATATTTGTACTGTGTTCCCCTTGAGCTCCCGAACCTCCAGTTCCACTTTTTGGGTTATGTTCCTCTGTAGAAAAACAGAGAAGAAATTGTTCTCTAAGATCTCTCCGAAGCGTTTGCAAGTAAGCATCCTTTTCCTCTAGGCCATTTCTGTTGATTTTTTAGAAAAATTGTCTTGCTTTTACCTTGGTGATTTACCTGTTCATTTTGTTTTTTGTTGAATTCTTCTGGAATTTTAGCAGCATTGTCAGAAAAGGTGCAGTTTGGTTTTGGACAGGTTACTTCCCTCTTGCGTAGGTCATCTCTGCTCCTTTTTTTTTTCTTTTTCTGCATTGTTCTTTCTCGAGGTAATCACAAACATTTTTTTGTTTAATTTGAAGGTTGCTAAGTTAGAGGTTGGAAGTTGATTTTCTTAATCCTAACTTAAAAACAGTTTTCTCATCACTCTTGATTTTTATTTTTGTCAAAATTCTTTTGGGCTTTCCCAGCATCCTCATTATGGGTACAATTTGGTTTCAAGAGTTCCTCCTTTTTTTTCTAGGTAATCTCTACCTTATATTTTGTATTTACTTGCTTTGTTTCTTCTCAAGATTGTGATAAACCTCCTTTACTATCATGCTTGATTGGAGCTTAAGTAGAATGCGGTTAATTATGTTATAGAATGGCTTACTATAACACTGGTTAAATGAACAAGAACAGAATAGAAGAAGACCAGAAGGAGAGAAGAAGAAAAATAGAGAGAAAAGATGGTATTTTCATTTCATAACCTCCCTTTTACATCAGATCATCATATATATGTACTAATTCCCAATAGTTTGCTAATTACAAAAACTGTTAAAAAACCTGGAGTATTCCGGACAGCCTGGTATTGTTGTGCTACATGTCCTGCTCTGCCAATAGCACCTCCCTCAAACGACCTGCAGCTCCTTTTTGTCCTTTAGCAACTTGGTAACATCAAGTGCCTTGTTGGTATTTTCTTTGCCACTTGTCAGTATGCTAGTTGTTGAGGTGGATTTGCAATCAGCTGCCTTGCTGTCACTGTTCAATTTCTGTAATTCCATGACATTACCCCCCTCTGCAGCATATCCTTGTCCCCAAGGATCAAATGAAGGAAACTGTGAGGTGAGAACTGAGTAATCCTCCTAGGTAGCATTTTTAGGTCCCAAATTCATCCATTTAATCAATAGTTGTGTCATAGGCTGATTGTACGTTTCACCATTCTCTTATCCAACACAGCAGCATGGTAAACAAGGGGTTGTCCATCATCTGAAATTGTAGGTGGGTTGATGCTAGGTACTACCTTAGAACCAATTTTTCTCTTCAAAAGGCTAACATGAAAAACAAGATGTATTTTGGCAGTAGGAGGCAGCTGTAGTTTATAGGCAACTGGGCTAATTTTAGCAATGATAGGATAAGGGCCATAATACTTGGAAGAGAGCTTAAGGTTCCTTCTAAGAGCCAAGGTAGTTTGCCTGTAAGGTTGGATTTTCAAGTAAACTTGATCTCCTACTTGGAATTCTCTTTCGCTCCTTTTCTTATCAGCATACCACTTCATCCTCTGTTGAGCTTTTTGTAACTGATCTACTAATAGTTTACTCAATTGTTCTCTCTCTTTTAACATCTCTGCTACAATAGCAACCTTTGCTTGATCACTTGTGTTCCATGAAAACCCAGGAGGAAGGTAACCATATAGTGCCTGGAAAGGGGACATACCCAAAGCTGTATGGTGGCTAGTATTATACCACCACTCTGCCATCGCTAACCACTTTTCCCAAGAGTTAGGTTGCAAGAAACACATACAACGCAGGTATTGTTCTAGGCATTAGTTCAACCTTTCAGTTTGGCCATCTGTTTCAGGAAGATAAGCTGTACTCATCTGAACAGAAGTGCCAATTAGCTTCATTAGTTCCTGCCAAATTGCACTTGTGAAAACCTTATCTCTATAAGATATTATGACCTTAGGAGCACCATGGAGTTTGTAGACTTGGCTCATATACACCTTAGCTACATCTAAGGCCGTGTAAGGGTGAGTGAGAGGAATAAAATGTGCATATTTGGTAAATTTATCAATGATCACTAAAATGCAATTGAACTTCTGGGATGGAGGTAATCCTTCAATAAAATCCATGGTTATCATCTCCCACCCTTGTGTAGGAATTGGAATTGGTTGTAACAAACCTAGAGAAGCCACATTTTCACCCTTGTTCCTTTGACACACCTCACATCGCTGTACATGCTCTTTAACCTGTTTCATCATTCCAGGCCAGTAAAAGTATAGCTTCAATTTGTAGTAGGTGGCTTGAGTACCAGAGTGACGACCTTGTGGAGAATCATGAAGCCCTGAAGTAGTTGTTGTCTCAACTGACCATTAGCTCCTATATACACCCTGCCCTTGTACCGTAGTATACCATTAGCAAATTAAAATTTAGCAATGGCATTAGGTGATACTGTTAAAACAATAATCTTCTCATTGGCAAATTGATCTTGTAAATAGCTATTCTCAACCTCTTTAACCCATGCTGGAACTATTGTTGTAGAGGTTAAACTCTGACATCTCCCTTCTTCTTCATATTGTCTTGATAAAGCATCAGCTACTCTATTTGTTTTGCCCTTTCTATACTGTATAGAGTAATCCAATCCCAACAGTTTGGTTAGCCTTTTTTTTTTGTATTGTTGTGGTCAACTTTTGTCCTAATAAATGCTTTAATGCCTCATGATCTGTTTTGACAATGAATGGACCACCCTCTAGGTAATGCCTCCACTTAGCAACTGCCATCAATATAGCCAGATACTCTTTCTCATAGATTGATAAATCTGCATGTCTAGGCCCTAAGGCCTTACTACGATAAGCTATAGGTCGGCCATCTTAAGTCAACACAGCTCCAATCCCTGCTGTACTAGCATCTGTCTCCAAGTTGAAGGGTTTAGAAAAATCTGGTAAGGCCAACACTGGAGCAGTGCTTATGGCTTCCTTGAGATGGTTAAAAGCTGTTATTGCCTCTGGACTCTATTGAAACTTATTCTTTTTCACCATCTCAGTCAAGGGTTTGCTAATAACCCCATAATCTTTTATGAATTTTCTGTAGTAGCCTGTTAACCCCAAAAAACCCCTAAGAGACTTTAAGGTTTTTGGTTGCTGCCAACTCTTCATAGCTTCCACCTTAGAGGGATTAGTGGCTACTCCCTCTGCTGAGATAATATATCCTAGGTATTCAACCTGCTTCTGTCCAAAAAAACACTTACTCTTCTTTGCAAAGAGTTGATTAGTTCTCAGTGTTTCAAAAACAACTTGCAAATGTCCTACATGGTCCTTAAGACTAGAGCTGTAGACAAGTATGTCATCAAAAAATACAAGTACAAATTTTCTCAAGTACTTAGAAAACACATCATTCATTAAAAATTGGAAAGTGGCTGGAGCATTAGTAAGTCCAAAAGGCATTACCTTAAACTCATAGTGACCTTGATGAGTTCTAAATGCTGTCTTTGGAATGTATTCTTCCCTCACTTGAATTTGCCAATATCCAGACCTTAGGTCGATTTTAGAGAAGATGCTTGATCCCCTAAGCTCATCCATTAGGTCCTCCACCACTGGAATTGGAAATTTGTCCTTCACAGTCATGGCATTCAATTGCCTATAGTCAACACAAAGTCTCCAACTTCCATCCTTTTTCCTAACCAAGATGCAAGGTGAGGTAAATGGACTTTTACTTGTCTGTATGATTGAGGCTGAAAGCATGTCAGAAATCTGTTTCTCCACTTCAGTTTTCTGGTAATATGGAAATCGATATGGCCTTTATTTAACAGGTTGAGCTCCTGCCTTCAATGGTATGCTATGATCATGAGCTCTCTTTAGTGGTAGCCCTTTAAGCTCCTAAAAAAATGTCAGAATACCTTTCCAGTAAACTTTGCAACTCTATAGGCACCTCTGTAGCTTCATCTTTTATACTAAGCATATACAACTCCCCTGTTAACTAAGGATCTTTGTCTACTATTTTCTGCAGTTTTTCACCAGTGATGATCTTTAGGGTAGGTTGTTGTTGGCCAGCCTTGAGAGCGATTTGTTTCCCATCTTTCTGAAAAGAGAGTGATAGATTGTTGAAATCAAAGATGAGTGAACTGTATCTCTTCATCCAATCTACTCCCAAAACCATGTCGCTTCCTCCCATGGCTAACACCCTTAAATCATGAGAAAAACTATGCCCCTGCATGAACCAGTCTAATTGTTTACACTTAGCTGTACTGTATAGCTTTTCTCCATTGGCTACAGTAATTGCCAAAGGAGAAGTATGCACCAACTCCACTCCATCTTTAGCCCACCTAGGAGAAATAAAGCTATGAGTACTCCCACTATCTATCAATACATGAATTGGCCTCCCTTTAATGCTTCCTTGTATCCTCAGTGTGCTATGCCCCACATTTCCCGTTAGAGCATTAATGGATATCTCTAAGTTATCCTCTAAGTTGCCTTGTTCTTCCCCAACTCCTTGCTCCTCATTTACTTCCTCAAACTCAGCCTTTTCTGCTACTTCTTCCACTATCTCCGCTGTTAAAGCATTTAGTTGCTTGTTCTTACAAGCATGACCAGGCAAGAATCTTTCACCACATCTGAAACAGAGGTTTTGGGCTTTTCTTTGCTCTATAAGTGATGGTTTAGTCAAGGTTGGGTTTTGGTTAGGGGTGTTTTTGAGTAATTGGTAAGGTGGGGTATAACTGTTCTTAGTATAAGGATTAGAGTTAGCTGTGAAGGGGTTTTTGGCATTTGGTTTGTGTTTTCTGTTTTCAATTTCTATTAACAATTCATGTAATTTAGCCTGTCTATATGTAGATGAGAGATTTTGGGGTTCACTTGATTTGACTCTGGGTTTTAAATCTTCTCTTAAACCACTGATGAAGCTTGAAACAAAATAGCCTTTAGATAAGTGAGGATTATACTGTAGCAGGTAAGGCTTTAGTTCTTCAAATCTCTCCTGGTACTCTTCCACAGTGGTTTTCTGAGATAATTTGTTAAACTCCTCAATAACATCAGAGTAGTTTTTATCACAAAATATTTGACACAAATCCTCAAAAAATTCCTACCAAGTAACCTTACTATTTTGCATTATATACCAATCAAACCAGGTCTCAGCTTTTCCAGTCAAATACATGGAGGCTATTTCTAGTTTTTTGTGATCCTCAATGGAAAAAATAGCAAAATACTTCTGACATTTCTTAAGCCATCCCCTAACATTGCTACCCTCAAACATTGGTAGTTCAATCTTAGGCCTAGGTGTAAATGCATTCAAAGAGGTGCCAGAGTTGTGGCCAGTGACACTATCATTGTTTTTGAACATTCCACTATGATCCTGAAACAAACCACTACCAGTTTCTTGCTGATTTTTAGAAATCAAACCAGGTTCATTATGCTTATGCATGTATTTTCCAGCACCATCTATAATAGTGACTTCAACAGGAGCCTTACCTTCTCTCCTGAGCTGTGATACAGGAGTTGGATGACCACTGGTGACATTAGAAGCTCCACAAGATTCTGATTGAGCTGGTATTCCTCCCTTCTGAGTTAATAAGGCTAACACCTGACTGATATAGCCTTGGTTCTCTGCCAGTTTAGCCTCGATGCCCTTTTTCTGTTCCTCCCACCATTTTGGAATTTTTGCATCATCATTTTTCATAGTCTCCAGTTGGTTCTGTAAGGCTTGAACTTGTTCATGTAGAGTATTCAACCTAGTTCCCTCAGCCATTGGCTTGTTTTTCCTGTGGTTTCCCAGAGTGTGGTTAGATCGTAGGGCTTTGATACCAATTTTGTTATAGAATGGCTTACTATAACACTGGTTAAATGAACAAGAATAGAATAGAAGAAGACCAGAAGAAGAGAAGAAGAAAAATAGAGAGAAAAGATGGTATTTTCATTTCATAACCTCCCTTTTACATCAGATCAGCATATATATATATATATATATGTACTAATTCCCAATAGTTTGCTAATTACAAAAACTATTAAAAAACCTGGAGTATTCCGGACAGCCTGGTATTATTGTGCTACATGTCCTGCTCTGCCAATAGCACCTCCCTCAAATGACCTGCAGCTCCTTTTTGTCCTTTAGCAGCTTGGTAACATCAGGTGCCTTGTTGGTATTTTCTTTGCCACTTGTCAGTATGCTAGCTGCTGAGGTGGATTTGCAATCAGCTGCCTTGCTGTCACCATTCAATTTCTGTAATTCCATGACAAATTATCCCTTATTTCCTTTTCTGTTAGCTTCTTGAATTTCTATAAGTAATAAATACCCAAATAACAAACCCAACTTCATCAATATCCTTTAATCACGGCAAGATAAAAATCTCCAAATAATGTTCTAAAGACTATACATAGCTAGGTATTACTGATTCAAGAAAGCAAAAAACACAAGAACTAGGTGGTCTATGTCAGTTAGTTCCTCCACGTAAATTATTCATGGAATCTAAACTATGTAAGATTTTAAATCCAATTTAATCTAACAATTAAACTAATCACATTGAACATCATTTCCAGCTTAACAAATTCACTACCATGCATTATAAATCCAACACACTTATGAAGTGGGCAAAAAGCATACTTCGTTGAGTTAGAATATGTCTATGCAAAAACATACCTTTTTAACAAAAAAAGAAATAAATAGAAGTTGTGTGAAATGGTTATTCATGATTTATTCACGACCCATTTGAACCAAATTCTAGAGAATATTTTTTTTCGGAATATGATCATCACCCCATTATAATCAAGGTTGGCTAACTTAAGGTTTAGCCTAAAGCCTAGCTTACAAGAATTACATATTTAAGCATGTCTCAAGGTGCTTAAGACAATTTTGCATGATTATGATTTTCAATGTACTCTTGGATTATTCCTTAGAATTTTGATTTGTAATCCCCTTTTGCTTCCTCGCTTTGGCATTTGGTGTGCTTCGTTTTCCTTTTGTTACTCTCTCAACTCTTAGATTTGTTATATTATGTTGTAGCAAGTTTGTTTTTTCATTGTTTGATCTTGAGTTAAGACCATTTTCTCTATTCCATGATTTAGAATGGTTTGAGTAGTCCCCTAATTGTTATTTATTAAATAAATAAATAATAATTTTGATGAATTCATTCAATCTTGAGGGATTGTTGAGAAGTGTTTTGGGAAAGTTGAGGAAGCAACTAAGGTGCAATGAAATTGGAATTTGTTGGTGGATAAGGGAAAAAAAGGGTATTAAAATGAAATGCAGTTGGGAAAGAAAAGGAAAAAGAATAAATTTGAATAAAGCATGCTTTGTCTTGGTTCCTTCAAAATTAGGGTCCATGAAAGTGTTGTTTAATTCGATTAAGCTTTGTTCCTATAATTAGCATGTATATTGGTAAATGATTGGAGTTCAACATTAAAAATTAAACGATAGACTTCATAATGTTGCAAATAGCACAATGAAGGTGGCAGGTGAAAGTAAAATATGATGAATTTAGAAAATGTATCTCAAGTCTCTCATTGCACAAAATAGAAAGTGAAAAAAAAATGTTTTTTTAAGTCTTTATTGCATGAAATAGAAAGAGTGACGAATAAATTTAATACGAATCATGTATGGTGAATGGGTTCTTGATGCATGAAATTTGATTGGTGTAGGCTTTAATTAAATTTAAAGTGCATATTTAATAATAGAATTAAAAAGCACCTTAAAAGTCCTCCTTGGACAGAATATATATGTATCTATATACACACATATAGCTGAAATGAATTTTACACGAGATGAATAATTATATTTGGATGGTTGGAAGAACTATTTCCTGTTATAGTTACTGAGAGTTAAGTTGGAAGATTATTAAGCATCTCTTATTCTCTGTTCTTTTATCATTTGAAAACTTTTTGTGTTATGTTTGGCAGGTACTAAATGCAAATCTCATTTAATTCACTTTTAGCCTGATGGTAGATAAAAAAAAAAATGGAAGAATTAATTAAGTTAGCAAAGAACATGCTGTTAGGAGACCAGAAGAGGTCCCTTTCATTTTCATTTTCAATGTGCCACATGGATAATCTCTTGGAATTTTCCTTTGTGGCTCCTCTTCGCCTACTACATTTATTATGCTATGTCTTTTCTCTTTGTTTTCTGATTTTAGAATTCCTTGATTTGTCATGTTATATCGTTTGAAGCTTGGAAGTTCATCAGTTAATCTTAAGTGAAAACTGCTCTGTTGTTTTATTATGCTTCTTTATATCGATTGTTGTTATAGATTTTTTTAGTTTTGCTTTATTCTCGCATAGCCGTAACGTGTGCACTTTGATTCCAAGCAGGTCCTTCCTTTTTTGCCCAGGTAATTTTCGGTCTTTCTTTTATTTTAGTCTACTTTGTCTTTTCCTAAGATTGTGAGACACATTTCCCATTGTGCTTGCTTGGAGCTTAATCTGAGGGTGATAAATTATCTGTTATTCCCTCTTTTGTTATTATTTTGAATTTGTTTTACATGTATGGCATGTTTGTCAGTACTTGATGTTTGTTCCTTTTTTATTGTGAACAAGAAAAAAAAAATCCATGCATGTATGCTTCCTTACCCTTTCTAACCTTTGTGAGCTCTTAGCTTTGTTATGTTACATTGCATCATGTTGATTGTTTAATCTTGGTTTAAAACTGTTTTCTTTCTTCAATCATTGATAATCGTTAGCTTAATCTTTTCTTGCTTTATACCTTTGTTAAAATAAATGAAACAAAATTTGGATAAATTAATTGAGTTTCAAGGGATTGTTAGGAAAGATTTTTGAATGATGACGTGAGAACTAACGTGAGATAAAATTTGAGATAATGATAGAGAAAAAGGGAAGAAAGGGTAAAGAAATGGAATGCAAGTTGTAAAGAAAAGGGAAAGGGATAAATCTAAGAAAAAAAATGATAGTTTATTTTAGTTCCTTAAAAGTGAGGAGTCATGAAAATCATATTTAATTTATCCTTTTTTCTTATTACATCTGTTTTTGATATATCAATGAGTTGTTTCTTTTCATTGTGTTCCTTTAGTCACTTTAGATAATTTATTTTATTGATAAATCTACTATGTTTAGACATAAATTGTTACCTCTTTTTTTATTGATTCTATTATTGAAAAAACTTTGTGATTTACTCATTCGATTCATTCTTTTTTGATTGATTCTATTATAGCCATCTTCACAAAAATTTCCACAAGAGCAAAGCATTCAAATCACACATGCTTTTTGAATTGATCCTCTTTGATATGATGACAATGTACGATATCTTCTCTGTTATCATGAACATTTTTACTGGGTTCATCTTCATAGCTGTTTATATCCTCCAACAATTTCCATTATTATTGAACTTTAATATCTTTTGTATTAGATTTCACCTTACATTCAATAAAATATATTAACATATTAATACAGCACATGCTTCCATTTAACAAAAATATGTATCTCTCTTGCAAGCCCTTTCCTCCTTTTATATGCTGCCACAATTTCCGTTTGTGAAACTTTGATGCCACCAATGTTAGATTTAAGTTTATGCCCGATGGAACCTATATTAAGATCTTAATGTTGCACATGCTTTCCATTAGATGCAAATATGTATTTTTAATTATCATCCCTTTTCATATATTTGTAAAATTTAACCACATTAGTAAAATAACTATCCTTTATCATTCCTCATAATGCAGCTGTTGGTATTTGAAGTTATCATTTACTGTTGTAAATCTCATCCTTAAATCTTTGTTTGTACCAAAATGAATTCTAAATTCTATTGCATCTTCCATCGTTTTCCATCTTTTACACACCCTATCTGCCTGTCTTTTCCAATGTATCCCGTAGCATAGCAAGGGCATCATTCTAGTTTGATAAAGAACAAATACCTTTTCCTTTCACTTGGCAGAAAATACATTGTTCTATTACTTCAAGCTTGGCAACATGGCTGTATTAAAGCACTGATAGGATAAAAACACAGGTGATTTCTACGGGCATTTGTGATGGATATGGTGGCAGCAGAGTGTTGGCCAGTGTGCGAATAAAATGATAGTTTTGTAACAAAAAAAAAATTCTTCAATTTTCTGAACAAAAAAATAATTACTTTAATTTTGGTTAGGGGAAAAAAACTTGCTCCTGAACAAATTGTAAAAGCCCCTTCTCATCCTTTTTTTAATATTTTTCCTCAACAAATCAAGTAAATTTTCTATATAAAGTAGAAAAAGGTAGAATAAGGTAAACAGTAACAAATTAAATTAAATTCAAAAAAAGTAAAAATATCCTTTTAAAAAAATTTTGGACGCCGTCATTGAATATTTTAATTGGAAATAGAATATTACTAGGACAAGGTTACCCTTTTCTCACGCAACTTCAACTCTGTTTCTTTTTGCTACATAAGCAAGCGTTTGTCCTCAATTTTTTATTTTGTTTTCTTTTAAGAGTCCCTGCTTTTTGCAAGTTTTTTCTCTCTGATGATGGAACAGAAAGTAAAGAGAGGAACACGCCTATGTCCTCCAGAACCGAGCCCATATCCTTGGTTGTTTTTCCAGAGCGGACGAAGTTATAGAAACCAATTCTTTTGCGACATAACCAAACCTGGAAAAAAAGAACTGATGAAAAATATCCCTGTTTTGCGAAGAAAAACAATTCTCCCATGTTCTCATGGTTGGTTGTTCTTAATGGAAAAGACTGAGTGTTCTTTATGGAATCCTGTTACTCTGGAATTAATAAAACTACCATCACTTGCTTTGAGGCCTAAGCAACAGATAGGATCTTCAATATTGTCTTCACCTCCTGGTAATGCTAATTGTTTGATTATAATATTTTTTAATTCAGTTCCTCTACTTATGTTTTGTAAAATTGAAGATCAGCAATGGATTGAGCAGAACATAAGAGAATACTGTAACGATGATAAGGATTTTTTCTGTGATCCTATTTGCTGCAATGGAAAATTATGCGCACAAAGTTACTAGGGCCAATTGGTAGAGATTAATCAAAATCTCCCAAACGGCCTTGTTATTCAATTACATGGAAGAGTGCCGCTACATTGTGATCATTCAAACGCATACTATAGCTATATGGTGGAATCTTGTGATGAAATCTTTCTTATTTACTTAATACGAGGAGGAAGAATGTTCATAGAGTTAACTGGTGTTGAGGTTTTTAAATTAGATTTTTCGGTAATGGAATGGATGAAAGTGAAAAGTGCCAAGGATCGATGCTTTTTTGTGAGTGAAGGCTCTGTTTTTTCTTGCCCTGCTTTGAATCCAGAAACGGAAGGGAATCGAATAGATTTCATATTGACTGAAGATAAAAATATGTATTCATTCGACATGGAAGAGAAGACTGTTTCGATATCTTTTCCTTGTATAGATTTAAAACCACCATGGAGGTCACCTATTTGGGTAATGCCAGACTTGAGGTAAGATCAAGTTCACTTATACTACTGTCAATGGTCATTAACTGGTTGATGTGTGTGTTTGTGTGTGTGTGTGTATATATATATATATATATATATCATACTAAGAGGATCTGGATTCTGTTGCGACATGACAAGTACTAAAAACTAATATAGATGTTTTCTTATAAGTTGTATTTCTCAGGGAATTATATACATATATATATATATATATTCTGAAATATTTCTTTTTTTGTTCACAGTTTCTTTTTTCGTTTCATTCATAACTGTGTTGGTAGTAACAGAGACCATAGCTGGGGCATTAGACTTGCAAGTCATGCTGATTGCTTAGAAGTTGGATAGGAGATTTTTGTAAGGAATGCTTAAAGTTGTTTATTTATCATACTAAAAGAAAGTTGCTGTTGGTTCCCATTGTATGCATAAGATCTAATTCTTTGTAGAATTGATCTTTGATTATCAGTATTTTTCTCTCTTGTTTCTAGTTTGTTATACTTTTCTATACATGCTGTAATCATTTCACATTCTATTATTTCCTATTGTTTATGTGCTATTTGTATGCCTATGGCATGTTAATTATTTCCTCAATGCAACTGTTTAATGTTAACTTTGTTTGGATATGTATAGGCTAGGTCCTCTTCATGCAAAGAAGCAAGAAACAAAGTTTGATCAAATCAAAGACATTGTGCAAAGTCAGGATAAAGAAACAACAGAAATGGGATATTTATGCGAGCTTGCTTTGGACATGTTATATTCAATCGCTAGCTGCCTTGCATTGCATGATTATATGAATTTTCGACTTGTTAACAAAACTTGTCGATTAGCAGCCCCTCCAATCCGTTGGTCAACTACCTTGAAACAATTGGAGATAAATTCTTTACCACCATGGCTTATGGTCAGTCAAATAGGCGAAGATAAATGCAGCTTTATTGATCCATGGCATCGACAAAGATATCTGATGAATAATCCTGACAAATCAGATGAAATCAGACTCTGTTACTCAAAAGAAGGTTGGTGCTTGATGTTGCAAGGGAATGATACCATTTTCTTTTGGAATCCTCTTACAAAGAAAATCATTCCACTTCCAAAGTTGCCCCAAGAAAATGAATTTTGTATAATGGTGGGTTGTGATTTTTCATCTTCACCAGAATCTTCAAATTGCCTTCTGGTTTTGATCTACGAGGATTTTCCGTACATAAACCTTAATTATATTTTGGTAGGAGAGGGACATTGGGAAATTCTTGGCGGTTTTTATTGGTTTGATTTCAAACTAAGTAAAAACAATAATCCAGTTTTCTATAATGGAGAGTTGTACTTGCTTGATTCAGAAGGAAACTTGGGAGTGTTTAGAGAGGATTTTATTGGGCAAGTTCTCGACAAGCCTGGAAGTCCTTGCACGTCAATCCATCAAAGTTTTCTTCTGCAAGGAAATGGCAAGCTCCTTTCAGTGTTTGTTGGCTTAACTGGAAAATGGCTCAGGGTTTTCGAGTTGAATCTCTCTACAATGGCTTGGGTTGAAGTCGAAAATGTGGGAGATAACACGCTCTATGTTAGCCGTATATCATCTTTCTCCACTACGGCAACAACAGAAGTAATGAAGAATAAAATTTGTGTCCCTAGGTTTTTTGGTGATAATTTGGTATATTATTCTCTTGATTCCAAAAAATATCATCATTTGGGCTCAAATGATGTTTTGGAAGACTTTTACACCACAAAAGAACAATTATATAGTGGTTGGATTGAACCAAAGTGGTAGTAAATTAGTTTTTCATTAATTTTGCAAGTTGGTGTTCAAACAGCTGCTTTTTTATTTTTTTTTTCAAAAATCAGAATTTTTGTGAAAGTTAGATTTTGATTCAAACAACTCTCTTAATTGTACAAATATTTCATTTTTCTTTTTATAACTTACTGTCATGATGTATCACTTCTTATAACGTCATATATAAAAACAACAGGATGTCAATAGTCATGAAACATATTAATTCACAATCTTGTTCACTAGTTTGAAAGCTTTCACAAATTGTTTACATATCTATAAACCATTCTGGTACAGTAGTTTTGTCTCACAAACTTACTGATGACCGACAACTAGGCTATGCACAACATACATGTACAACATATTAGAGTGAAATTCATGTCTCTGACAGCCTGCAACATACCATCTCATGACTTATCCAATGTAATGGAAACACCAGTATCAGCCAGCAGGTAAATGACTAGGCGCCATAGAATTCCACAAACAACAACTTCCAAGCACTAATACCAATTGGACATCAACTAAACCTAACAAGTTTTGCCAAGTCTTACAAAAATGAAGTTCATTCCAACAATTACCAAATTTAGTACTAATTAAATGCAGAATATCTAATCTTGGAAGCATAAACTGAGCACACCTTTAAATTATTTAGAGGAATACACTCCACATTTCCTACTTTAAGTGTGCAGCAACCAATGGTATCAGCTTCATCATCATCCTGCACGTGGCCAACCATACCATGAAGAATACCCAAAAAGAATTGCTTGAAAGCTTCAGCAGAACTATAGGTTATAGGACCCAACATCTTTCAAGACCAAAAATAGATAACACCAATTGGCTATACACATCCTAACTCATTTAGGTCCCAATTATTTTTCAAGAAGTTGTAAACTTTTTATATACTTCTCATTCCCAGCCCTAAGAGCTAATTTATCAATAAGATAGGTAGCAACTGCTATTTGCAGCTTCCTAACATCTTTAAATGTAAAATTTCATAGTATAAGCTCCTCTGATGTTCGAGATATAATCCTGCATTTAAAGCACAGACACCTATAACACATAGTTCACTAAATAAAAACTAAAAGCACCATCAATGGCTTATTTACCTCCAGCATCCTGCTTTCTCATATTTCTCCTTGTCACTTTGCCACAAATATGTCTTTGAATTCTTTTGGATTAATGGGATCGTTCCAGAAAGCTAGCCATGTGACAGCATTATCATGTTTTATATCTTTCTATCAGCTAATCAAACAAAATACCAAATTGAAAATAATCACCACGTCTTTCATATATTCTAGAAAATGAATGCTCTCCCTCTCTCTCTCTTAACCTTTCTCCAGCGATTTGACATTCCGGAATTGGGGCATCCATCCTTGCTGATATTAATGGTAACTAGGAAATACCTGCACATTGATGCAGGAGTGCTCATCCATCTGAAGATGAAAGTTTAGGCAATCAGAATTATCCAAACATAAAAAGGATGATTAAAAACAAAAAAAAAACATAAGAAGTATGATATTCCATTACATGTATATGGGATCTGCCTAGGCTGCAAGTACATTGCAATATAAGTAAAACAAAATATGTTCCTTAACTGACCTGCAGAATAAAAGTTACATTCCAGAAATAATCCAGCTCTGCAATGGGAGATTGTAACTTCATTCATTGTTGGTTGAATCATTGCAAATTCACATCAGTCTCCAATTCTTTTATTGTCATCTGTCACAAATTTTCTCCATGCACCAGAGAATAACTTGTTTTTCTTTGTATGAACATACTTGACTTGCCATGTTAGAGGTCAAATCCCCACTTTCCTACAAAGAGAGAAAGCAAAAAGGAACAAAATATAGAGATTCCTAAATCTCAAAAAAGCACACAACAGAGAATTGTCAGTGTTGTTAAACATATCATAAGGTGTTCTGGATCCAACTGTCCATATGCAATTTGCTCATCCCTTTCAAGAGATAAAACATGATTAATTCTGGCACAGATATTGGCATAACCTAGCGTATGCTTCTATGTCTAAAAGGGGCCTTGCTTCTCTTGGTCTATAATGAGCTTCCCTATTTTCAAGGTGTTTAAGGATTCAAGCCACTGCCCTTGATTGGGAGTGGGCAGGCAATGCAGTTGAATGAACTGCAACTGGTCGGAAAAGTTTATATCATCTTAACAAAGCAACAGGAAATGAAAATGTGTAGGATTTGAATTCCGGTGCACAATTAAAATAGGAACTTGTATATAGAAGATAACAAGTAAATATGTTGGGCTTAACTCTATGATGCTCGAGCAATCAAAGTTGAAAATGTGCAGGATTTGAATGACAATATGCACAATTAAAAACAAATTCCAGATGTCGTTAATGCTAAAATCTGAAAGGAAACTATGAACACCAAACTTCCAGTTTTGAATTTGTTCTTTTCATTATAATTCTCCTTTATTGCCACCTTGAAGATGCTCTCTACGAGGAAAACAATCAGTGTCAATGCTAATTAATACCTAATTCAATGCTGAAATATATCTTAACCTGATTTAGTGTTACAATTTCCATTATTAACATTCCATTGAATGAGGTATTAATTAGCAGCTACTTTGCTCAAAGAACATTGTCAATAACTCTTTGGCTAATCCTAGCCTAGAGGAACAGAATTTTTGGTATTTTAATTGGCAATCTTTTGTTTTTCATCTTAATGATGAATATCAAAGAAAAAAAGATGTAGTAAATATTTACATTTTCATCTTTTGTTTTTCAATAAACATTTCATTTGATTGAGTAATTCAGGAAGCAAGAGTTGCCAACTTTATTAACATTTACATTTTATATCACTTGTATCCTGTTATTAGTAATAGTACCTAACATTTTTTTATTAATATTATTTGGACTCTATTCCAAAAACCTATAACTTGGCCCTACAACTTATTGAATTTTTTTCAATAATCCTAAATTAATAATTAGGTTTAGTTCTGCAGCTCACAGTACACCACACTTTGCCTGGCATAAACTTCTTTGGTGTAGTTCTTTCGATGTCTTTCTGGCATTGAAAATTGTTGGTAATCAAGTTGTTTCTGGCAATGACTGTGAGCCTGTGACAAGTTGGGGGGTTTTAAGCATTTATCAAGTGGCATTATGATTGCAGTCTGCTACTGTGCATCATAGTTTCGAATAAAGAGTTTCCTCTTCGAATGCTTGATCGGGTCACCCGGGAAAAAAATGACAAGATCCCTCCGCCAAGCCCAAGTCTGGCCTTTAGTTCTTGTCTGCTTTTGGTCTTACTAGGCCGGGTTGGCCTCTCTGGTACGACTTGCTACCTAAAAACACTATCCTTTCTTTTTTTTTTTTTGGTAACAAAAAACACTATCCTTTCTTATTGGCCTTAAAGAAGTCTCATTTTGGAATCTCATCTCGTCACATAGCCCAATGTTTTCTTGTGCTAAGGTTGAACTTCGGGACCAGTGTCTGTCATGGATTTATTCATAATAGAAGGATAGGGTTTGGTATTTATTATATATTTAATAACTTATATTAGAATGATTATAAGAAGTAAACGTTTTCGGTACCAATACATCATTTTTTTTAAAACATGTAATAATTATCTTATATTCATTTTCACTAAATCAATATAATTAAATTAATTTACTGAGTCAATTCTCATTAAATATATTTATTTACTTATTTAACTCAAATTAATAAAAAATTGAAATTTCGCATAATTAACAAAAAGTATTAACATTTAACAAAAACTTAATTTGAAAAGTAACAAAAAATAGTTTATAAAATACAAAGATAAATCATGTTTGACAGAATATTTCTGGAAGTAGTTTCAAATATAATAGTATAATTTGGCTGGTCTTAAAAAATGTAAGCTCCTTCCTAATAATCTTTTGGAAGATTGTATTTACAAAAGAAATTAAGTATATATATTTGAAAATATCATGCATGAGAAGTCTTGATATCTTTTAATTCATCGAACTATATTAGTGTGCTCCTTTTTTAAACTTCCAATTATCAAATTAATTTTTTACTTTTAAATTAATTTTTTTTATTTTAAATTAATTTTTTTGTTAGATGTTACTAGCTCTTTGTTAATTATATGAATTTTTAATTTTTTTCATTAATCTTAGTTAAATAAGTAAGTAAATTGATTTAATAAAAGTTGACTCTTTAATAAATTAATTTTATAAGAATTGATTTGGTAAGGAAGAGTGTAAGATAATTACTATGTCTTTAAAAAAAATGATGTGTCATTATTTTATTGGTACTGTAGACACTCTATTTTGTCCGAGTTATTAATTTGTAAAAATAATTAATTGGATAGGAGGACATTGTATAATTTAACAATTTAGAATTAGGCTAGAATTAAATTAGAATTTTTAGATTTAGAATTAACATTAATTAGGAAATTAAAATTGAAATAAAGTATTTAGAAGAGAAATAAAAGTAAAAAAAATTATTAATTTTAAGATAGGATAATTAGACTTTTTTTAGGATAATTATTTGGATTAATATTAAATTTGATAGAGTAGATTAGGATTAACATAAGAATTAAATAGATAAAATACTAAAAATAGGAGATAATTATTAGAATAAGTATAGTTGAATTATGACTCTAACAAATTTGTGACTATAAAAAGGGATTAAAGCTCATGATTTAGGGGATCAAATACACAATCAAGCACTCAATCCAAGCACTTTTATTTGTCCTGCTGCCGATCCCTGTCTCCATCACCGTCACCCTCATCTTTTCACCGACCTTGCATTGCTTCTTTCCTTTGCATCAAACCCGCACTTAGCACACCTCCATCACGGTCTTCGTTACCGAGCCACTGTCGCTCTACTGCTTCTTGCCTTCCTCGCATCGTAGCCCTGCCCTGTTTCAAGCTACTGCCACCTATTCGCCCATCTCGCCTGTTGTTTGCTTCACCATTGATCACCGCTCTACTGCACTGCTCCATCACTAGTTGCTGCCCGTACTTCATTGAACTACAACTCTTTTCTTACCCTGCATCACCTCCCTTGCTGTCCCCTGCATACTTGCTCCACTGCTGCTGCATTACGTCGCCCCTTGTTGTTGCATTTTTGTTCGGCTTCATCTCCATTGCTACTTGCTACTAGCGTTACCTTCACAAGCCACGTGAGACTAAGGAACAAGAGAGAAAGGAACGTGGACTAAAACAAAAAAAAAACCAAGGCAAGAAAGGAGAGTCACGTGGAAAGAAAGGTAAGGGATACAGGTGAGTAAACCAAGCCTTTGGTCCCTATTTATTTGTTTAGTTATTTGGTTAATAATTAGAATGTCAAGTAATTTGCATGCATGTGATAATTTGATGAAACTAATGATTTAATAACTTAGAGGCTAACGTTTGATTTGTATACAATGAAAAAGGTAATTTGCATGTTGAAGAATTTAAGCTAAGAATAATTTGTAGGTTAATTTAAATTCTTATGATAAGCTTGAATTAAAGGGTATGAGTGTGCGTATAATTTAACTTGTTTGCATAATAACTAATTTTATTTCTTGATTTCTATTACTTTTTGCATGATCAATTGTTTGGACATTAAATTCACGGTAATAATTTTTAGGAAAATATAATAAGATAAATATAAAACTTCATAAAATAAAAGATAAAATAAATTTAAATAAAATACTAAGGATGAATATGGATTATGCCGAGAATGAAACTCCAAGAAAGTCAATTGGTACTCCTTGAAATTTCTAAGTGAGAGGATTCTTATTAAGTTGAGCCAGATTGATAGGATACTTAAGATGAATTTTCGAGAAAACATAATTCATGTTCATTTTAAGGATAATAATAATAATAATAATAATAATAATAATAATAAAGAATATAAAATAACATGATAATAAGGTAATAGGATAATAATATGCTTTAAATAAAGGAAGTAAGTATGACATACGCCGCTGATGAAATTATAAGAAAGTCAATTGGTACTCTTTGGAATCTCTAGGTGAGAGGATTCTTCTTGAGTTGAGCCAGATTGATGGGATACTTAAGAAGAATTGTCAATAACCCATATGTCGTGTTTATTTTCAAAATATAAAATAATAGAATTAAAATAATAAAATAAAATAAGAAATAAAAGATAGGAATTTTAAGAATAAGATTAGAAAATACTTAAAGATAAGAATTTCATAATATACTTAATCAATCTGACGATGGAGTTCAAGAAAGTCGATTGGTACTCCTTGAACATCTTGAGGTGAGGGGAGTTTCTAAGATTGGAGCCAGATTGATGGAATAGTCTTAGAAACTTTCCCAATATTTAATTATCGAAACTAATACAAATATAAAGGCAAATTTAGACTAAACTTAAAACTAAGTAGTACCATTTTAGGATGGGCGTTGTGGGGGTGCTAATCCTTCCCCACACGTAACTGTACTCCCAAACTTAATATTCTTTGAACGTAGACCATGTCTTATCTTTAGACAAGAATAGATTATCAATCACACCTTAGGTTTGAATGGTTGATGGCAACTCCTAAAATTTTAAAGTCTAGTGGTTAGGTTCACGGACCTAGACGTTATAACATGTACTTAAAACACTTACTTTTTAAGATTATCCTAATATAAATTATTCTATAAAAATAAAAAGTTTTGCCAACAACCTCTTGGCCTAGTAGCTAAGAATGAGTTGTGGCATATTGTAAGTCTTGGGTTCAAATTCAAGCACGCCCATCCTCAATTATTTAATATTTTCCTTGTAACAAAAAAAATGTTTTATATTTTACCAAAGAAAAGCTATTGGGAGCTCCCCTAGTGAGTGAACTAGCAATAGCGATTGAAGCTCTTTATGCCTGGTTCCGCTCAACTCTCCTTTCAGAGCACAATACCCTTATTTCTTTTTCCTTTCCTTTGTCGGACATTGAACCTTTGAGCAAACAGCTTGGGGCTCTTCTTCTCCCTTCTCAAATCAATAGCGTCGGTGAAGTGCTTTCTTTCTGGTTACTGTAGGATATACAGATTGTGTCTTAGGGGTTGTCTTCCGTTTGTATGCTCCTAGGCGATGAAGCTAGAGTTCTCGCAGTTACCAATTTGTTATAGAACTTTATGAATTATTATTTCTAAAGAGACAAATTTCCACAATTTTCCTGTTGGGTAATTATCATGAAGTAACGTGAATTAGACAACTTTCAATCAAAGTTTATTCGGACTTAAATCTTCAAATCTGTGATGATCTGAAATAACGATCATGGAAGAAGTTATTTAAATTTATCCTGCATTCAAATATGTAATTTAATTTTGCCCAGTGGCTACTAAACTTTTTTAATGTTTTAAATAATTAAAAATAAAAAATAAAAAGATAACATATCAGCCCACGGCTATTTTATAGCTCAACATGCCACATAAGGTGTCATTTGTGCAAACAAAAGTCTATCATTTTTACATTATATTAAAAGCTCATGGTTCAATTAAAATAAAAAAAATTTATAGGCTAATTAAGTATTTATATTTATTTTACACAAAAATTGAAAGTATATTTAACTATTAAACCATGGGTGAAATACATAATTAATATGATAAAATAATAATCTGAAAATTTTTAGAATAATTTTTGTAGAGAACTTCATGACCCATGTGAGGTTAGACCAAATGTATCCATTCCCATGTTCAATCATCCTATAATCTTACTTAGATTGACCAAAAAAATCTCAAAACCCATTTTAAAGTTCCAACAATTGTTAAAAAAATTAGATCTTACAATAAAGAATAATAGGAATAATAATAAAACAAACAAAAGAGATATACCCACTAAGAAAAGTGTGTAAATATTCTTGTTTTTGCTTCTAAAATGATGGAGAGGAGGATGAAAGCAAAAGAATTTGTATGGGAAGCACAGGAGCAACGATGAGAGCTGCTTTCCTTTTTTTTTTTTTTTGCTTTGTGTTAGTGTGTGTCGATAGCCTTTAGAATTTAAGTTATGTTTAGGAAAGAGTTTGGCTAAAATTACAATTCTACCCTTAAGTAGCATTTAATTTTACTCTTTATGCCATTCTTTTTTACGGTATTACATAATTTATTTATTAAAACTTATTTGAATTGTATAGCTATTTAAGAACAATTTGTTGCACAATTAAACGCTGTTTGTAAAGCACTTTACCAAGCTAAATTTTGAGCAAAAAGAATGAATCATTATCTGATTGTTTAATTCTTAAAGCGAGGAAAACAAATGAACCATTAGAGTTACGTATAATACTCAATTGACAACACTTTGGAAAACAATATCTAATGCTAATCGGCCAAGATAAACAAATAATTTAAATGCATGGATGATCCAGTGAATTATATCATACACTTGTAAGCAAATATTAGTGTAACATACTAAAAATTAAATAAAATATTTGCGATTGAGAGCATGAAAAAGTGTAGCTAAGAATATTCAACAATGAACCAACATTTAGTTGATATATCAAATTTATATGACCTTAGCTAGTCTCCACTCTTAAACCAATGATATAATGGAAAATCATTGGAGGTAACCAATAAACATTGGCTCTCTTCTTTTCATTGCTCTGAATCAACTCATCATTTGTAACAAATTTGATATTGAAGATTTTAATGGTGATGAAAAATTATTATTTTCATAAAATCCTTACAAAATAAACACCAAACTCCATGGGGTTTTTATACCAGTAAGGCATACCTCACACCTATTTATTCAACCATTAAAAAAGAAATAAGAAAAAAAACTGCTAAGATAATTTCCATAAAAATAAGATATTATCTCTTTGCAGTTCAATAAACAAATCTTCTTTAAAATAAGAGATAAATCCAACCAAAATATAATCTACAACTAATTTACAAGCATGATTATCTATCAAGCTCTTTCTACACTCCCCCTCGAGTTGGTTTATGTATGTCAATCATACCCAGGTTCGATTTCAAAATTTTGAAATTTTTTTGGACACCTCCTTGGTCAAAATGTCTGTTGTTTGGTGATTAGTAAGAACATAAGTCAGCTTCAATATACCTTCTTCCGCTTTCTCCTTAATGAAATGTCATCAATCTCTTCATGCTTGGTTCTATCATGATAAACAGGATTCTTTGCAATCTCAATAGTAGCCTTGTTATCACATTGTAGTATCATAGGACCATTAGTGGAAATTCCCAATTCTTTTAGCATTCTTCCCAGCTAAATATCTTCACATATTCCTTGACACATTGCCCTGAACTCAACTTCAGCATTGCTCATAGCAACCACAGATTGTTTTTTGCTTCGCCATGTAACCAAGTTTCCCCAAATAAACGTACAATAACCGATGGTTGACCTTCAATCAATTAGAGAGCCAGCCCAATCTGCATAAGTGAACACAACCACATCCCTCTTAGTTGTCTTCTTATAAAACAGTCCCTTTTTGGGATTCTTTTTCAAGTACTGGAGAATTCTAAATACAGCTTCTAGATGTTTTTTCGTTGGTCTGTTCATGTATCTACAAGCATTCCAACAGCAAAGCCAATGTCCAATCTTGTAGGAGAAAGATAAATCAGTTTGCTTACCAGTCTTTGATATCTACCTTTGTTGGTTAATGGCTCCTCGTCTTCCATCTGAACCTTGCCGGTAGGATCCATAGTAGTGTCCTTTGGTTTACAGCCAAGCTTACCAGTTTCTCTCAGTAAATCAAGAGTGGCTACCTCCATATCAAGACAATATCTAAGCTGACCCAGATCCTTAATCTCAAATTCTTGTGCTAAAACACACTTTAGGTGCTTAATCTCCTCCAAATAATTACATGTTAAATTATGTTGTCAACATACACTATCAGTATGGCCCTCTTTCCTTCAAAAGAATGCTTAATAAACATAGTAGGATTAGTTTGACATTGAATAAAACCATGATTCTTAACCACCCAAGTCAACCTCTTAAACCAAGCAAGAGGGGATTACTTAAGACTATAAAGTGATTTTCTGAGTTTGCACACTCTACCAAAGCTCTCTTGAGAGTCAAGTCCAAGAGGTGCTTCTATGTACACTTCCTCCTCCAAGTCCCAATTCAAAAATGCGTTTTTTACATCCAACTACTGTAGAGGCCAACCCAAATTAGCAACAAGAAATAACAAAACCTATACGGAGTTAAGCTTTGCTATTGGTGCAAATGTCTCCTCATAATCAATACATCCCAACCTTATGTCAGACTAGTTCTGCATCAGTTTTGGGTCGAAACCAGCTTGACACAAAAATTTTAGAAAAAAGCTTGCGCTGGCAAGCTTTAAGCTGTAACATTTGAATTAGGGGGTGGGAAGGGGGGGCTACGGCTCCCTCCAAATTTTTTTAAATTTTCTTATTTTTTTAATGCAAAATAAATGAATACTAAATAAGTTATAATACTTTAATTTTTTAAAATTTTGTATAAAAACATAGGAAATAAATGAATAAATGTTTTAAATACAAAATGATAACTTTACTTATTTTGTAAATTATAAATAATTTTAATTATATTTCAAATGTAATAAATAAGTTTAACAAAATTAAAAAATTTTAAAAGTATTATAATTTTTTTAAACTAATAACTTTATTAAATAAGTTATAATAACTTTATTATAATATCATTATTTATTATTTTATTATAACAATAACTTTACTAGATAATTTTATAGTAACTTTATTATAACAATAACTTTATTAGATAATTTTATATCATTATTCGGGTGTGGAGTCTAGCTTGTATGATCTGCAAGGTTGTAGAAAAGGGTGAGCAAACCATGACTTAGTAGTAAATAGTTTAAGTAAGTGCATGTTAGACTTATGTCGATCTACATGCAAATGTAAAAAAAAGCAATACTGAAGTGACGTGTATGCATGGTATTATATCGTGATACCAAGTGATTCAATATGGACTTTAATCAAAACACTTTTGTTTTGCACTTTATTTAAATTACTTTCATTATGCATTGCAACCAAGTCAAACCACTATGCATTTTGATAAATCGATCACTACGCACTTCGATAAATCAATCACTATGCACTTCAATAAATCAATCACCATGCACTTCGATAGATCAATAAGTATACATTTCGATAAATCAATAAGTATGAACTTCGATAAATCAATAAGTTCATAAAATAAAAATCAATAACCGTTAAGCATATAGCCTTGATTCACTGAAATCAATATTGATAGTAAAACGATGGTATGTAGAGTTTTAGCAAGAATCCTCAATCACTAATACGATAACGATGTCCAACCTAGCTAGTGATGGAATGGTGTTGCAAGCAACACAAAATCTATAGCCATAAAATAATACTCCAGTCTCGCTGATCAGTTGAAAGTTGAAACTTGCCTATTGACTTTCCAAACAAGTAATAATTTACCTAGAGCACTAGGCTCGATAGGTACACTGCAAAAGTCTAGAGCATAAAGCTCGACAAACGAGTAATAAGGCTTAGAGCTAAACTTGATAGGCTAGAAATGACTCAAAGATAGTAGGATATGCCTGCAGTCAAAAATAATTTGAAAACGATATTCTCATGTAGCACTTGGCTTACACAGATTTCAAAGCACTTATTAAATCAGTTTTTATAAGGATGTTTCCATTCATTTCAAAAGTCAGTTCAAACCAAAACTTTGCGATTTAAAATATAATGCAAATCCTTAAAACATTGATATTAAGCTGTTATTTGGGATTTTTTTGTTCAGTGTTTTATGTTTTTGTTTTCAATTTTCTTGAAAATGGAAGTAAAAACATGTTTGTTGAGTGTGTTTTCGTCTTTAAAAATTGAAAATAAAACAAAAAGTTTTGAAAATTGTTGAAAACACCAAAATGGTGTTTCCAAAATTTGAAAACATTTTTGGCACTGTTACCGCAATGGTACTATTCACCCGTTTGGCTACAGTGCCCATTTTAAATGTAACAATGATAAAATTTTATTGCTAGTAACCTCTTAGGTTTTAAAGCTTTATCCACTCTCTTTAGTAAACTTCCATTAATAAAATTTCACAAAAAAAAATTCTATCTAAATGTGTTTTCAAATTTAATAAATTGAAAATAAAATGAAAATAAAACAAAACAAAATTTTCAAAAACATAAAACATAAAACACACAACTATACCAAACGAGCCCTAAGTAATTAAACTCAAATATCTTATACATGAATAGACATATGCATCAGTTCACTTCACTTAACATGTATGCTTGATTGGCCATGACACGCAAAATAGAAGACAAGTTTCAATTCAACCCAAGCATAAACCAAATTTCCTTAGCATAAATAAAATTAATCTAAATATTTGTAAAATTTAAACTATTCCTACGAAATTGTGCTAGCAGGCTTTACTTAACCTACTTACCATGTGACTTAGCAAATTTCCTTCTTGAGCTTCCAAATCAGTATTCAAGCCTCTACATTCTTCCTAGTCATTACAAACCAATTCATCACCATCACACTAACAAATCCATACCATGCTTAAACACCTACTTAGAGCAATTATCTTGTAATCAAAACTAAATCGAGACCACTTCTACGTTAAAACTAAATTCTTAACCATCATTTAACTTTTACATACATACATACATTCATACATACATATATATATATGTAGGCATTAATCCAAACATATATATAATTGCATAAACATAATTATACAATTATATTGCTCAAAACATAACCCTTACACTAAAAACCGATCTCACCCTTTCTTTTAACTCATTTGCAACCTTCCAAGGCTATTTAAAACATGTTTAAATGCCACTTAATGGCAGCCTAAAACCCAGCCGAGAACACCAATTTGGCACCCTTGTTTCACACGTACAAACAACCACATTGAGCCATCTTCACTGCCCTTAAGTAGCATCAACTAGATTACACACACAACCTTGTTTTCACGCCTTATACAGTCTATATCAATTCTATTTTTGGGCACCTTTTCCTTACTCTTTACTTCCTTCAAGACACCTTAAAAAACTTTCTTTGAACCTAGCCTAAGGCAGTCCACAACCGTGCCCTATTTTGCCTTTTCTTCCACCTCCAAAACACCTTTGTTTTTCAGCTCATTCTCGGTTCCTTCTGTCACATGGTCTGCTGTGGTACAAACCTGAAATAAGCCTCCTTCTTCTACAGTTCAAGTCAACTTCTCGCTGCCCCCTTCCCTTTTGTTCCAAGGTGTCAACTCAACCTTGCACAGCCACCGTGGATGGCCCTAAACTGCCACTATCCAAGGTTGAATGCAGCCCCTATTTTCTTGTCACTTTTTCAGCCACCGAATATCCTTTAAAACCAGCAAAATTCCTAGTCTGGAGTAGCCACCGTGAGAAACCATTGACCAACCAAGACAGCAACTGAAGTTGCCCTACAAAGCCACGTTCCAACTGAGTTTCGAGCCTTTCGTTCTCACATGCCACTGTTACTATTTTCCAGCCTTAAGACTCTGTTGTTCAAGGCTGAATTCTGGCTTGGTCCAACCTTCAATTCAACCTTGAAAAAGAACCACTGATCGTAGCTCCATAGCCGATTCCCTTCAGCTCGATCTCAGCTCTTAACACCAACTCCTCCTCTATTCACGTCACTTTCCAACAACCATTACTTCTCTCTTTCTCTTGGTCTTTTAATTCCATTTCTCTTCGGTTTCTTCAGGTAGCAAGCCTGCTGCTGTTTCTTCCTTTTTAGTCGGCCTTCTCGTTTGCTTCAGTTTCCAAATAATGGAGGTCGCTTGTCACCGCTGGATGTTCTTCCCCCTATTGCTCCCTCCTATTTCGTGTGTTGGGCTTCTCCTTTGCAGCTCTCTCTCGTTTCACTCTATTTCCGTGTCTTTCGGGCTCTCCCACAATTTCCTTCTCCCAAATTCTCTATGGCTGAAATTTCTCTATGTTTGTTTTTTTTTTTTAATACCCGATTGGCTTCCTTATTATTATTATTATTTTTTTACTTACATAATGTTATAGAAGTAACAGGTGTAAATAGCTGTATTTCTTATATTAGTTAGCCTGATTATAGGAGATCTAGCTTGATTATAGGAGATCTAATTGTAGAGGTTTTCCTTTATTAGATACATTCCTAAAATAGATAGATTAGAGTGTATATAAATATGTAACACTTTTTCAATCAAGAAGTAAGAGAGAATTACTTCTTTTCTCCATTAGTTTACATGTTATCAGAGCCATAAAGACTTTTGAAAATTTTTCTTCGTTTTTTTCTTCTTTCTGTTCTTTTCTTGGCTGCCCAAGTGTGCAGCACTTGCTGATTTTTGGGTCTCCCTGTTTGAGTGATCATTTATTCTCACCTCTTGCTCCAAGAAGAGCGCCTACTGCCGTCTATTTTGCTGGAAAATTTTAGCAGCCTAACTCTCAATGCGTGAACCACACGCGCCACCTGAAGTCTTTGTTTCAGTTTCACTTGTCGACGCATGGAGGAGCGTGCGCAGTCAGATCTGTCTCCGGTTTGGCTCGCTGTAGTCGCTAGCTCCTGATCTATCTCCCTATCTACTTTGTTTCGGCACCAGGAAAGTATTTTTAGGTGCTATCTCTTTGAACAGTTGCTGCGATTTATTTTTCTGTGTTTGGGTATTCTGTTCTGTCTGATTTTTGGTGGTAATCATGGCTGGTGAACAAAAACATGTTGTGACTAGTGTAGTATCTATGGCAAAAATTACTGATGAAAAATTGAATGGGATTAATTATTTTTATTGGAATAAGACTGTGAGGCTGTATTTGAGAAGTATTTCTCAAGAGAGTCATCTCGTAGAAAAATCCCCGGCTGGGACTGATCCGAATTATTCTGAGTGGATGAGAATTGATGCTCAGCTTTTGATACAAATACGTAATTTTATTGAACCTGATCAGTCTGGTCATATTACTCATTGTGATTATGTTAAAGATGCAATGGAGGAATTGGCGTTTGTGTTTTCTGGGAGAGAAAATATTTCTCGAATTTTTGATGTGTGCAAGGAGTTCTATCGAGCTGAACAACAAGATCAGTCACTTAACACTTATCACATGCACTTTAAACGTGTTTATGAAGAATTGAATGCACTGTTGCCTTTTAGTGCAGATGTCAGGATTCAGCAGGCTCAAAGAGAACAGATGACTATTCTGAGTTTTCTGGCTGGCCTTAACTCTCAATATGAAGGTGTCAAATCACAGATTCTGTTTGACCCTAGAGTTACTACTCTAAGGGAAGCTTATACTAGAGTGTTGCGTACTATTTCGAGTTCTCAAACTTCATCCGTACAGCAACCTAGTGGTCTTGTTAGCCAGAAAAGTACAGATATCAGTAGACCTCAGTCTCAGGGCAATTATAGGGGAGGAAGTAATGGTACCAGGGGTGGCACTCGGAATTCTGGAAATCAAGGCTCGGGGGTAGTCTGTTACTACTGCCATGAACCTGGTCATACAAAAAGAACTTGTCAGAAGTTACTCAAAAGGAATCAGAAGGGTTCTGGATCACAGTCAGCTCACATGGTCACTACTAATGAGGCCTCTCATGATCAGACTTTCTCGATTTCTGCAGATGAATATGCTAAATTCATCCAATTTCAGGAGGCATCCAAGAAATCTCCTTCTATCACTGCCCTTGTTGAGTCAGGTAACAACAATACTTGTCTTCTCTCCTCTTCCACACAATGGGTCATTGATTCTGGTGCTACAGATCACATGACAAGTAATCCAACACTCTTTTCCACCTTTCATAAACATCTTTCTTCAGTCACCTTAGCAGATGGATCTACCTCTAATGTTCTTGGTTCTGGCACCATTAATGTCACACCTACATTACCTTTAACTTCTGTCCTTAGTTTACCTCAATTTTCTTTTAATCTTGTCTCTGTTAGCAAAATTACACGTGCTTTTAATTGTTGTATCTCATTCTTCCCTGACCATTGTCTTTTTCAGGATCTTATGACGAAGAGGATTATTGGTAAAGGACGAGAGTCAGGGGGGCTATACATTTTGGATACCCAAATACCTCGAGCCATAGCCTGTTCCAGCACCTTATCTCCGTTTGAAGTCCAATATCGATTAGGACATCCATCATTACCGCTACCAAAAAAATTATACCCTCAGTTTCAGCAAGTATCATCTTTAGATTGTGAGTCGTGTCAATTTGCTAAACACCATCGTTTGTCTTCTATTCCTAGAATTAATAAAAGAGTTAGTCATAGTTTTGAGTTAGTTCACTCTGATGTTTGGGGACCTTGTCCTGTTTCATCTAATAGATTTCGATATTTTGTCACCTTTGTGGATGATTTCTCTCGTATGACTTGGCTTTACTTTATGAAATCTCGTACTGAGTTACTGTCACATTTTTAATCTTTTTATGCTGAAATTAAAACTCAATTCAATGTTTCTGTTAAGATTTTGAGAAGTGACAATGCCAAAGAATATTTTTCTGCACCTTTTCAGACATACATGACCCAAAATGGGATGCTTCACTAGTCATCTTGTGTTGATACTCCATCCTAAAATGGAGTAGCTGAAAGAAAAAATAGACATCTTCTTGAGACAGCTAGAGCTCTTTTGTTTCAAACTAATGTGCCTAAACATTTCTGGGTTGACGTAGTTTCTACTGCATGTTTTTTGATCAATCGTATGCCTTCTACTGTTTTACAGAACCAAATACCCTATCAGGTTTTATTTCCAACTAACCATCTCTTTCCTATTGAACCACGTATATTTGGATGTACTTGTTTTGTTCGTGATAATCGTCCACAGGTTTCTAAACTGGACCCTAAGTCATTGAGGTGTGTTTTTCTGGGATATTCTCGTCTGCAAAAAGGGTATAGATGTTTTTCTCCTCTCTTAAATAGGTACCTGGTTTTTGCTGATGTCACCTTTCATGAACAAACCCCATTCTTTGGTTACTCATCTTTGCCTAAATCCTCATAAGATTGTGATAAGTTGTTAGTGTATCATGTCATCAGTTTAGATTCTGCTCCAGGTCCACCTCCACCACCATTGCCACAGCCTAGACCACCTATCACTAATGTTTACTCTAGAAGACCTCGTTCCCCTGATCTTAGTTCGGAATCGGTATCACCTTCTTCATTGGATCCTCCTCCTAGTGACTTTGATTTACCTATTGCTCTTCGAAAAGGTAAACGTCAATGCACCCATCCCATTTCCTCTTGTGTTACCTATAACCAATTATCTTTTGCTTCTTGCTTTTTCATTGCTTCTCTTGATTCAGTTGAGATCCCGAGATCTGTTCAGCAAGCCCTATCCCAGTCTGGGTGGCGGGCAGCCATGCTTGATGAAATGAATGCCTTGACTGAAAATGGAACTTAGGAACTAGTTGAACTACCCCCTGGCAAGAAAGCTGTTGGCTGTAAGTGGGTCTTTGCAGTTAAGTTTCATTTTGGTGGATCTGTATCTCATCTCAAAGCTCGATTGGTTGCTAAGGGCTATGCTCAAACTTATGGGATTGACTACTTGGACATGTTCTCTCCAGTAGCCAAGTTGACTTCGGTTCGTTTGTTTATTTCCTTGGCCGCAATGAATAATTGGCCTTTGCACCAGCTTGATGTGAAGAATGCCTTTTTGCATGGTGATCTTTTAGAAGATGTATACATGGAGCAACCTCCTGGGTTTGTTGCTCAGGGGGAGTCTGGGAAAGTATGTCGTCTGCGAAAGTCATTATATGGATTGAAGCAAAGTCCTCTGGCTTGGTTTGGAAAGTTTAGTCAAGCAGTAGAAGAATTTGGGATGCAGAAAAGTAAGAGTGATCACACTGTATTCTATAAGCAATCTGCTTCTGGTATCATTCTATTGGTGGTTTATGTTGATGATATTATTATTACTGGAAGCGATGTGCAGGGAATCTTATCACTGAAATCATTTCTTCAAAACCGGTTCAACACTAAAGATTTGGGTTCCTTAAAATACTTCTTGGGGATTGAGGTATCACGGAGCAAGAAGGGTATCTTTCTGTCTCAACGGAAGTATGTTTTGGATTTATTAGCAGAAACTGGAAAATTAGGGGCCAAACCATGCAGTACTCCAATGCTTCCTAATCAGCAACTTACAAAGGATGGAGAGCTTTTTAATGATCTTGAACGATATAGGAGATTAGTTGGAAAACTAAACTATCTCACAGTGACTCGCCCTGACATTGCTTATTCAGTTAGCATTGTAAGTCAGTTTATGTCTTCCCCCACAGTCCATCATTGGTCAGCTTTGGAACAGATACTATGTTACCTCAAAGGAGCTCCTAGACAAGGTATTCTATATCAAAATCATGGACATAGAAATATTGAATGTTTCTCAGATGCAGATTGGGCAAGTTCCAAGATTGCTCGAAGATCCACTACCGGGTACTGTGTTTTTGTTGGTGGTAATTTGGTCTCATGGAAGAGTAAGAAACAGAGTGTGGTGTCACGTGAAGGAAACCGAAACAAACATGCAGCGGAATTTAAATCATTCGGCCTCCACCAGGATCGATTCAGAGAGTTGCCTGATTAGGGTTTCGAGATTTTACCTAACGTTTTCTCTGATTTCTGTCGTTGGTCGAGTCACAAGCAACAACTTTTCGTTCCTGCCTCTATGGTATCCACACGAACGGATCTCACGACTCTTGAACGTCTCACGATCAGAAGCCTTAAAGAGCGTTTTTGATTCTTATAATCGATTTGCTAGCTTCGATTAAAAGAATGCCTTTTCTGTTTTTTTTAATTGTGCAGCCCTGTGTTAGAAAAACATCCTTTTATAGGCAGTAAATTTTACCCTAAAATTTACTGCCAAACAGAACTCTAATCCTACTTAGAATAGGATTAACTATATCCTTAATCCAATTCAGAATAGGATTAATTAAGCTCCTCATTGATCCGTTCTAAGTGTGCGACCCAATAGGTTCTCAAAACAATGGCAATGACAAAATTGTCATAGGCAATGAGCGGTATCTAGCAACACATCATTGCTACCCATGTAACGAGAATATCAATGACTCGACATAACCTTACTCGTGATAGATGTTACCGTGTAGTCTAATCCCTTTATCCTTTGATGTCTTGATTAGACACAAGTCATGGAATGTGTCACACTTGTATAGTCTAATCAGCGTTTCTTGATTCCTGAGTAGACTAATTAAACAAATAAAAATCAATATCTCATATTGACTTATTCGAGCACGGCCATGCATTTCTTAGTCTCACTCTATCAAAGGGCCTAAGACATCACTCTTGTTATATAAGAGGGATAAATCCTATCTTGATCACTCAACATCCCTCTACATAGATCAAGACATACCCAATTACTACCTTTATAGTCCATCCTGTTACGAATGACATCTAGCAGCATTAAAGTATGCAATTCTCTATGTTGGGATCTCTGATGATCTCAAGTCAAAGGATCACATACACCATCATCACTATGAGAATCGCTTATGACACTCATATAACAATCCATGTAGCGTTTTCATGGAGGGTCGATCCAATACATAGTTCTCTAACGTGTACATATGTGATGACTTGATATCCTATATCCATGACAATGGTCATCAGTCAACCACATACTAGTCTTATCGTACATTGTTATCCTTGTTCACAATAATACTTGACTAGGGATATTTTAAGAATAGTGTGTTATTACTATTCTAAGGACATTATCATATAAGATTACATTACGCAGTTATAAGACAAATATAATAATGAGCTATAATAAATAAAATGTCATGATACATAAAATGCCAAAGTCAATCATCTAATGAATGGTTCTAAGGGCATAATCCAACATCACGATCTAGTGCAGAATCTGAGTATCGAGCAATGGCACAAGCTTTGAGTGAATTGATGTGGGTCTCCCAATTTTTGATCGAAATGGGTTTTAAGATGACAATTCCAGCAAAGCTATGGTGTGATAATCAAGCTGCAATTCATATTGCCTCAAACCCTGTCTTTCATGAACGAACTAAGTACATTGAGATAGATTGTCACTTTGTTCGTGAAAAGATTCAACAAAACTTGATTTCTACAGCTTATGTAAAGACTGGGGAACAACTAGGGGACATCTTCACAAAAGCTCTTAATAGAGCTCGGGTTACTTACATCTGTAACAAGCTGGGCATGATAGATATCTATGCTCCAGCTTGAGGGGGAGTGTTATAGAAGTAACATATGTAAATAGTTGTATTTCCTATATTAGTTAGCCTGATTATAGGAGATCTAGCTTGATTATAGGAGATCTAATTGTAGAGGTTTTCCTTTATTAGATAAATTCCTAAAATAGATAGATTAGAGTGTATATAAATATGTAACACCTTTTCAATCAAGAAGTAAGAGAGAATTACTTCTTTTCTCCATTAGTTTACACATAACATTTTATTATTACATTTAATTATATCTTAACATTTATAATTTCTTTTTTTGTGTAAATCATAGGTATCCTCGTCTGTTTTGACGGTTTGAGACTAATCCTGTTCAGGGTTTAATCATAATTAAGGCTCTTCACTCTTCCTTAAATCATCTTGGTTAAGACTAATCGTCTTGGTTTTTAAAAGAACCATCTACATTGATTTTAAACCATCCTCCTCCTGCTTTAGACCAGCTCTGTTTTTATCCTGAGCTCTTCTGATAACCCTGACTTTTATTCATCTGTATTAAGTGTACTAATTCTGCAGTCAAACTAGAAGCAGACCCAATACATCTATAAGGATCTGGACTTTGATCTTGAAAATCTTTGCACACCTAGATTTCCAAATTGACCAACATATAACTGCAATTTTCATGCATATTTAGTTGTCTATCATCCTTTGTACAAATAGTATTGTAAAGAAACTCCCCAAGCCAGCTCCAATATGTAGTGATCTATTGTTGATTAACTCTAATGCCCAAATCCACACCAAACCATACAAGTATGGTCCATTCGTAAGTCAGGAGAATATATTCAACAATTTCTGCCTCCATATAACGTAATCCACATATTGGAGGCTCCTTGATCTTATTTTTGGTAGGAACTATATTACTGCAAGCTCTCCATAAAAAACACCTTATTTTCACCTTTTTTTTTGTAGGAGCTAGTATCCTCCATATCCGGTGCCAAATCTTTTCATCAATGATTGATGAAGAGGAAGGTCTATTCAACTGAGTCATTCCCCTATTCTCAACCAAAATAGTATATCCAGACTTCACCGTGCATATTCCATCTTCAAGAACTGGCCGTATTAATCAGTCACTTTCCCCATTTAAACAAAAATTAATTTCCTGAATAGAATTCAACTAGTCCTCATTGAGAAATTCTGTTATAGCCTCCAGACTCATAATCAATGATACCACATCTTCCCATTCTAGTCCAATTGTCCTGCTATTATTCACACTATCCCCATTCATCACTTGCCCAGCCACATTATCTTTCACGAAATTCCTTCCCTCGATTATACTGGCCCATGCCTTGGATGTTCTAGCTCCTTTCTTGGCTTCCCAGATGGAACAGTCATAAAAATACTTCCCCTTCAGCATCTTAACCCATATATCATCAGGATTCAAAGCAATTCTTCAACAAGTGTTGAACAAATTTAAGTCTCTAAACCCCATTCCACCTTTGCTCTTTCCTCTTGTTACGCTTAACCAGCTCATCCAATGAATTTTATTCTCCTCCTTAGATTGTCCCCACTGGAACTTTGCTAAAGCAGCATTTATCTCATCACAAGTTTTCTTAGGAATTTTGAACACCTGTATAGTATAGATTAGCACAACGGTAGCTACAGCCTTGATGAGTACTTCTCTTCCACCTTAGGTCAGAAACTTCCTTTTCCACCCTTAAATCTTCGTCAAAATCTTCTCTTTTATATGATTCAGTGCTGCTTTCTTAGTCATTCTCCAAAAAAAAGGAATCCCCAAATAGGCACCGTGATTTATAGCTTCTTTAACTCCCAAACTGTCTCCAATAGCTCTTTAAAAAAAAAATCAATTTTAGAAGGAAGAAAAAACAATGAATCATTTGCAAATAGTAGATGGGAAACCATTGGACAATTCCTACCAAGTTTGATTCCGCTAAGCCAATGAGATTCAATTGGCTTGTTAACTAATCTAGAAAGGACATCTACTATAAACAAAAAAACGTAAGGGGATAGAGAATCCCCTTGCCTAAGACCTCTAGTAGGAAAACAGTTTTAAAATGCATAGCATTGACAACAAAGTTGTAGGAGACAGGAGAGATACACTCCATATCCATCCTATCCAACGAGGCTCAAATCCAAGTTTATTCATGACCCCAGCCAAAAAATCCCATTCCATCCGGTCATAGGCCTCTTGTGATTGAATGTTCGATTATCTTAACATTTATAATTTCTCTTTTATATATTTATCTTTTAATAAATATATATTTCTTTTCATTCCTCTTTTTATATCTAGTCACATACAAACATATTTATCTTTATACACTTAAATATATATATATATATGTGTGTGTGTGTGTGTGTGTGTGTGTGTGTGTGTACACACACACACACATGTATCTATGGATCTCATCTTTGTTCTTAGAAGTATGTCTATGTTTATTTGTGTACAAATATAATTATAAGTATATATATGTACTTATACATATATATATATATATATATATATATATATATATTTGCATGTATATTAATTTATTTTTTTTCCTTTTGCCTAATTATATATATACACTAGAATGATACCCACGCGATGCCGCGAGATCAAACTATTTTTAATTCAAAAAATTTTTCAATCTTTAATTATACTTATACTTTTTACCAACTAAAAAACACTACACTAACTTAAGAACATGAAAGGAAATACCAAGGAACCAAAAAAAGATATTCTTTTTTTTATAACCATATAATATTGTTATTGCATAAGGTATATTAACAATTTTTTTTAACAGCGGACGATACTTGTTACTGAACATGCACAAATATTATAGTTTTGTATGTTCTACCTCACATGAGCTTAGAATACAATTATGAACAGCTCAAAACACATGCACTTCAGCTCTAAGTTGAAAAGAGTTATGTTTCGACTAATTGGAGTTTTTTTTTTCTTGTAGGCGATGGAGTTGTGGTTTGATTAGGCTTTACTGAGGTCTTTGTCACCTGCCTTCCAACCAAATACTTACAGTAAAGGAGGAAAAGAATGGTAATGCTAAATGCTGTTAAGGTTCCTTTCTCTAGCATTATGCTAGCTTTATTTACTGTACCAAACCAGTCCAAGCTCTGTTTAATCAACATTATCAATAAGCATGATAGTAAACCAATGATAAATATGAATAGAACAAAAAGACGAAGCAGTAAATGATTATGAATCAGCAGCACTAACAGGCATTAAAAGGAAAATAATGAAGAGTATTTTACAGTACAATTTATTGTTTAGTAACCATACCGTCATACATTCAAGCACAAATGATTATTGTTGATTCTCATATGAATATGCAAAAACAAATAAGAGTCGTAAGATACTGGGAAACTTTTTACGACAACATTAGTATATAAGATTAGTGAGAACCAAATACAAAAATATTGAGAAAGTAGATTTGCTTTTCAAGGAGAAGAATGATTAAGTCAGGATAGATGCCGAAAAAATATGAGAGAAAAACAGTTACGCCATATCCTTTTCATGGTGAGGACTCTAATTAGGCCCATGCTGATTTTCGATTGTGACAGAGTTAAGAGTTCAGAAAAAAAAGTGTGGAGAAGTAAAAATGAAAAGAGAAAAGCCCTACCTTTATAGGGATTTGCCATATTAAGGCAAAACTTGGAAACTTTTTTGAATCAATATTTTGCTACCACAAATCAAAGCAATCTTTATTCTTTTCTTGTTATTTAAGGTTTAGACTAATCCAGAACGCAAACTATTGCAACAGGACAACTTCATCAGGTAAATCAAAATACAATTTTCAGTTGAAATTTGAATAGAAAATCATAAAACAAAACCAGCAAGCAGAACACCAGGCTCAAGACAATCATTGCGGAAATTATTTAAACTATTATGATAATCTTCACTTTTACTCGTTTCTTTCCATTCGAAGCACGCATTGATCCTTAAACAATTTCAAGTCCACACTATAATTTGATTAAAATGAGAACTTATCACTTTTTTCAAAGATGCTAATCCATACACTGGAACCTTTTCTAAAGCATTCTTTTAAGCCTAAGACCTTTTTTCCTTGAACAGAGGAAAGAAACAGTGTTTTTGTTAATTCGTACCAGTAAATATTGCAGGGAAGTCTCATGATGTAAAACTTACAACATTATGTGCTATTTTTGGGTTCGCCAAGCTCATTCAACTTTTTACTCTATTTAAGCAAATGATTAGGGTTGATCTTACAAACAAAAACTTATCATCAAGACCACTATTTTCACATGAAGTTATGCAACAAAACAATATGAAAACAATGCTGAACATTATATTTCTCATAGTTTACTCACATAGTCCTGAAGACAATACTCTTACATAGATATCATTTCCCATCATTTGTCACGTAGGTCTTTCACTATGATCATATTGTTACATAATGTTCTTTTGTTTATTTCAAAGCAACCAAAGCAAATTTATTTTTCAAAAAATCAGATGTTATTGAATTTAAACAAATATAAAACTCTTAACAGAGAGCCAAAGCATTTAATCCAAAAATTGTAAAATCAACCAAAAAACCTCAAGAAATCATAAGTAAATGCAAACTATTCACATTTATGGATTTGATTGATGAAATTTCATTTCTTACTAATGAAAAACTTTAAATTGATCCGTAAAGTTTTGACTTAAAAATCTAACACTATTCTCCCTTTTGTTACCTAAATTTTTTTCATAACTTCAGCATGCAACTAGGTGGTTTAAGTAACTTTTTGCTTCAGCACTAATTCATTCGGGTGGTTTGGATAGTCCCAAGGTATTTTCTATTATCCAAAGCACATTCTTTAATCATCTTCCATATCCTATCTTGATGATTACTTAAAAGCATGGCAGGAAATAACGAAGTAAATAAAGAAAGTGATTATGAGACTATTAAACAATGCACTTACATCGTTTGATTCGAAATGAACTGAATTCAGCAAATGAACAATTATAAAAAAAATATATCCTTTGAAAGTCATGGGGCATAGAAAACTAAATAAGCATACCCTACATATGTTAACAAAAGGTTCATAGAGATGAACGACAGGGAAATAAGGGATAGTTGGCAAGGGATGTTTAATGTTTGATCATAAAGGGAGTTTGACTTTTCAAACCCAAAAAAATCTTAGCGGTACTAAATGACGAAAGATCCAATGTTAAGATATGTAGGGTATGATTCGTATATATTAAACATAATTACATAGGTAAGATCCAATGTTTTTCTTTTTAGAAATCATTTAACGATATAGAACCAATTACACAATTTTAAACCACATATTTCTCATCATCTGAAAATTTTAAATTAATTTATTTACTCAAACGAAATCAAAATATAATTTATCTAAATTTCACCCTAGCTATGGATTTGTCTCCTTTCCTTTTCAATATTATAAAAAGGAGATTGGTGGATCTGGATGCTCTGCCCTTTCAATATTAAATGGAGTCATCAAATTAAGCTTAGAGAAACTAACAAAATCAACATTTAATGAACAATTCATGCACATTAAACTAATAATTTGCCTAACTTATTAGGATATTGATTGCTTGCAAAAATCGAGATCTCTCGCACAACATTATTTTAACAATATATTTGATACGATCATATGATATTTAAATAATTTAAAAAAATAAATGGAAAATACCAAACTTTGAGTGTTCCAAGCGAGCCAAACAGTAAAGATATGACCCTAACCAAACTTGCTTTGAACCACACAACAACCATTCTTAAAAGTATCGTCAATAGGCACTGCATGGTACCCTCATCTTCTATAATCTTCAGTTCCTTGATCTTCAAATGAGATGAGTAATCACTTACTTGACTTCAATATCCATTCTCATCCGTAGCCATTTCCAAAAAAAGGATATTTGAATTTTTAGGTGCTATAGAAAAACCCATATTTTAAAACCAAAAAGCTTTACAAATCTATCAAGAAAAAAGGGGGAAAAATGTGTTTTAGAAAGTAAAGTAAAGGAAACTTTGATGGGAAAATTGATTTCACGAAGAGAAGGAAAGGGTAATCAAGAAGGGGTTGACCTGATTAGGATAAATAGTGTTAGACTATTTACCATTGACACTATAATTAGGTTAAGTACATAAACAAAACAAGTTAGCTCAAGATATTAATAACTTAAACATAAGTAGAAAAAGAAACTTGAAACAATCATATAGAATAGAATCAAAAGCTAATGTTTTATGCTCTGCTATATTTCCTAATTTTCAGTTTTTTAAAATTGTTATATAAAGTAATAAGATATGAACTATATAAAAAGAAATGCAAAGTAATTGAGTAATCAATAAAATTTAGTTCCGGCCATGCTATTTTCAATTATGCTATCTTTTGGCTATTGAGCTCAAAACATAAATTACTTCTGGCCATGATATTTTTTGTCATTCATCAATAAGATGGGCTTACAAATGACCATGGAAAACATATTAGTACCTGTATAGTTAAGCGAAGTGTAATCCTCCAAGAAAAACATCTCTCTATGAAAATCTACCAGCTTCCTTCCCACTTTCATGATCGCATCATTTGATACTTTGGACTTTGCTACTCAATCATGCAGATTCTGCATACCAGTCATAAGGGAAAGCATACCAATTTAGAGAAATAAACATGTCGCGGAAAAATTAAAGAGAAAAAACCCAAAGAAGATGGTTCAAAACTTTGAAAAGAAAAAGTCACATATTCCAAAGGCAAAAAGATCATAATTTTCTAAGATCATAATTTTCTAAGATCTAAAAAACGACATAGAATAGAGACAATTTCATCAAATGGATCACAATTTCATTTGTTACCAAATATATTGTTAATGCTACACGCATAAAAAAGAAGAAGGAAATGATGTTCTACAAACTCAAAGCTTGCAACAATTTAAACTAATTGACACCTAAGAAAACTACATAAGAAAGGTATATTTGTATGCATACATTCTACAATATTCCAAGCATCCCACGAATGCCACTATTGTTAAAAATTTGGGCTTTACGATATGCAAGGAGACCATAAAAACATACAAATATGTTTGCAAAGAAACAATAGAAACATGTACTTGCCAGGGAAAACAACAATAATAACATCATCTTACCGGTTTTGGTTGGGATAATGTTATCCATAGTAAGTGGTTCCCCTATAATCGGACACTTCTCATAATCCTAAACAAAACAACAGAACAAAAATTTCTATGAAATATGCAACTAATTTATACAAAACTTAAGTAAATAATGCCAAACTTCCAATATAAATTTTAAAAAACCTGAAATTTCAAGAAAAAAATAATACTTTAAAACTAAACTTGATAAGAAGCAAAAAAATAAATTTGGAATTTTTAATAAAATCAATTTTCCTGAGTCAACTCACCATGCCCAAGGGTCGCTCAGACTCCAATAGCCGCAAGAAAATGAAAAAAACCCATCTCATACAGCTTGGATAAGAATAAAAAAATGGTTAAAGTATGGGAATACTAATGTAAATTGAATTTCAGATCAATATAAAATTTACTATAATCAGTAACAACAAAGGAAAACATAGATCAAAAATCAAAGGAAAAAAACTTTATCAGTTCACTCCAACCTCTATTAAAAAATACAGCATTGCATTTTCAATATTTAGTTGATGGATAATTGGATGTTTCATTGAAACTTAAGTACTTCTACCAAATGATACACTATAAAAGTGAAGGCAATCTAAGCAAGCAACACTAATTAATTATAAGAGGCATTTAGTAAATGAAAAATTCAAGATCATTCTTCAAGGAAGAACCAAAGATGAATTGATGGAAGAGTTTACCCGTACAAATCATACAAAGAAATGCCCTAAATTAAAAACATCACTTCAGCTCCTGTAATGAAAAAGAAACATGTTACACCACAAAAAGGAGTCGTACATGACAAATTCATATCAAAGCTATTCATATGATCAATGGTGGGAGCTAGGCTTGATGGGAAATTATATGGTGCTTACCCTTCCTAGGGTGAGCAGAGCAACAATTTTTGTGAATAATTAGAAATTAGAATTTGGCCTACAAAAATTTATTTTCTACCTTAAGAAGCTATTATTAGATTTCAAAGTACATATTTTTTTTAGAATATTTAAAATGTATAAAATATTTTTGCAAAAGCACGTGTACATCTTAAAGATTGACGTCATATACTATAATAATAATTCCTATTACCCTTAGCCTTTTCTTTTTATCAATATGATTTAATATTTCAATCCCTCATATTACATTTTTAATATATATTTTTAATATATTAATAATGTTTTTGGTGTATTTAAATTGAATTATTTATTGAAAATACGAAAATAATTAATAATATCATTAAAATAATACCTAACAAATTATAATTAATATATTGGTTTACAAAAACTAAATAATATGTTAATTATTTTTTGTAAATGTTACCGATACTATCTTTTTTGAATAGTCGTCTAATCCTGCCCACCAACATCTGAGAAACCATGACCTTTTCTTCTTCAGCAGTTCGGTAGAATTTGACGAATTCTGATTTCAGAAATAACAATTAGGGTAAGAATCGATAAAAGAAAAAATTGAGAGAAAGGGACGTTTAAAAATACAAAACAAAGATAAGAACTAAAAATTAATTTACAATATAAGACAGATAAAACAACTATATTGTTCCAAAGAAAAAATAAAATTGTTTTCTAATTCCAATTTAAGAAAAAAGAATAAAAGACCCAAAGCTCTTAACTTTACTGAAAAATCAATCACCCACATAATTTTAAATCCTATAGGAACACAATATGGAGAAAAATATAACAAAAAAAATTAAATTGGGAACTTTTTCAACATCAATTGAAAGCCTTATCAAAAGACATAGGTGTTTTTTTTTTCCAAAAATTTTGAATTTTTTTAAACAGAAGAACAAAGCAGAGATAAATACTGAGGTTCTATGGCTGAAACCTGTTTGATAGGCTCAAGCTCTCTTGTTGGGTTAAAAGACATACTTAATCAGTGATTCCTTGATTGATAGCAGATCATGAAACTCGTTCTTCAACTTGGATGCATCCAACTCTTTATTGCTTCAAGGGGCAACTATAACCTTGGCTTGTTATCCAATGTGTAGTTAACCCACTGAAACTTGGGGTTAATATAAGTCTTGTACATCTCCAAGATCTCATTGTGGCTCACAAACCCAAGATTCGTGAAGTTCCGCATACCCCTCAAGTTCCTGTTTGCCATCTCAATGGAAATCGGTAAAAGTTCCAAGGTTTCAAATGTCAATGGCGCAGGGAAAGCGAAGAAGAGATTGGGAAGAAAATGGATGAGAGAAGTTTAGGTGGGACATGTTTGGATTAGTGAGGATTAGTGAGTGAGGTTGAAAAGGAGAAGCGTAAAGGTCTCGGACGGTGGCCGAGAGTTGGTGAGAGAGCTAGAAGCAAAGGAAAATTTAATCTGGACACGTGAAGAGAAAGAAGCAACCGAAAGCAAAAGGAGGAAAAAGAAGTAATAAACCATGTAGGTGACGTGGCTCAAGCATAAGCCGATTTTTTCTACAACTTTTATTGTACTGATATATGTATACATGGAAACTACATGAATTAATTTGGCACATGTGTACATTTGTGTGTGTGTATATATATATATATGTGTGTGTGTATATGTATATATGTGTATATAAAATTGCCTACTTCCTGAGTTTAATAAAATTACCATGGCATACCTATACATTAATCCCTTCCTAACTCCCATTTCATAATTTTGATTTTACGCATTTGGTTTAAGGTTCATACATCATTTTTTTCGAAATTGACATGCCCCAGACTTGATTCATTTACCACTTATGCATTGGTTACATGATCGAATTAGGAAAATTCGTGTTCTTCACAATGCAACAATACATCATGAAAATGTCAATTGCTGGAAGGGCGAAGAAATAGAAACATGCAAGGAAAAATCTCATAAAGCAAGAAATGTCATGAATTGATTAATGACAAAAGTAACGCACCTCACATCTCTAGCTCAGCCATGAGAGGAAGCGCAAAGGGAAAACAAATAACAAAGTGAGGTAACCATGACTCCATCAAGAAACAAATCCAAGGTGTAAAAATGCAGCAAACGTCACCCAAACAGACAGAAAAGGACAGTATGCACAGCTAGAGCAGACCGCTTCAAAGAGCGAGAAGGCCGAAATTCCCAAAGCACAATTGAGAAAGGGACACAGTTGCAAGAGAGGAGTGGGTAAAATGAAGACAAGAGTAAAAAGGAGAGAAATAAGGAACAAATACGATAGAAAGGAGAATTTTGATCACATGAATGGTAGAATTTTGCATTAAGCTTAACCCATATATTAAACAATATTAAAGTTCCATGGTCATTTTCGCATCACAGCTAAAAAACCCAATTTCTTATGGTAATTTTGTCTTCGCAATTCTATGAACTCCAACCTAGGCAAATTTTTTTCCAAGTCATTGGCGACATTTAGATGAAAACATGAGCAAGTCTTTGACAAATGGCATCTCACAGTTTATAAAGCTACACTTTATTTTTAAGACCTACACACTAAAAAAAATGATAGATTCTTAAAAGAAAGTAAATAAGGTACCCATCTATGGAATCACTCAATCTAACTCAACAATACCAAATCACTTCCCAAATACATTCCATAAATAAGACACATAACAAAACAGACAAAAATACAAGAAGGAAGTCAGAAGCAACGGGAACAGCAAGCACCACGTGGCAACCAGGCAAGGCTGCATAGCAAACAGAAAATGCACCAATTTTAAGTGCATTGATTGAATTTAAAAAAAATTAAATGTTTTCAAAAAATTGATTGTGTAAGAAATTTTCAAAAATTTCTCCATATTTTTTTGCATAGTGTGCATAGTAGAGCCTGGAGCTGCAGCAGGGGCAGTAGTCAAAGCAGAGCCTGGAGAGGCTGGAGCAGAGCCTGCAGTAGCAGCAAGGGGGGCTGCAGAGGCTGTGGCAGGGGTGGTTGCAGCGGCAGGGGCTATGGCTGGAGCTGAAAAAACAGATACTCTGCCCTTGGAAAAATTCTTTGCAATCGGCTTGGCCGGGTAAAAGTTTTTAGGTTTAGGTTGCTCGGGGGGAGGAGCAACCACCGAATGTTTTGCCTTCTTGTGACTTTCCATTCCCATTATTCCCCCAGATACTTCGGCTCTACATGTGGCACAAGTGAAGACATCGCCTCCTGTCTGTCTTCTCTTTTCTGAAACATTTCATAAACAAACTAAATAAAGAACAAAATAAAGACCTTTCTATTGTCTATCATTTGGAAATAAACTCTGTTTCCTTTCCTATATCATATTAGTATTTGTTTCCAATATCATGTTATACAAATTATGATTCCAAATATGGGGAGTAGAGACTTGGAGGGCAAAGCATCATTGAATGGTTTTTGAATGCAGCCTTAACAATGGATGATAAGGCTATTGAAGATGGAATAGCATTGATGTGGGCCATATGGGGAGTAGGGAACTTAAAGAAGGGAAATATAAATCAAAATGAGAATCAAAAATCAGAATGATACAAAAAAGGATACATCAAAATGAAAGGAAAAGACACTTACTTGGCATGATGACTGGTATGTAAACAAATTGGATTGCGTTGAACCTAGGAAGTAAAAATAAATGACTGTAAGCAAAATTAAATCCAGATAAAAATCCAGGATCATAATGATGATGACATTAAGTGGTAAAAAGTTCTTAATATAGGATTTAATGTCTATTCTCAACCTTTGACACTTACACAAAGAGCTATGTAAAAATTTGCAATTGTCAAAAGACTTTGCATGTCCATCACAAGGCAGATATATAATGAAACTATGACTGCCCATTGTTACTAATGCAGGTTCTGTGAGAAAAAAAAATATTTACTATAGGCACCCGCAAAATTATGCCACTTCAAATTATTCTTCTTTGAAAAATAGAAGGGGGAAAATATAAGCTCTAGACAGATGGGAATAAAATGAGACGTCAGTTTCACCAACTGAAAAATAACTCAACTTTCCAAGGCTAAATGAATTATATCCAACTGGTTTAACTTTTATTAATTTTAGCAAGTTCTATAAATCAAATCATACAAAAACAAATAAAAGGAGATGTGTAATAAAGAAAGAAACAAATACAAAGACAACAAGATTAGAAATAATCAGGAAAAAAGGTAACCACAAGGTCCTGCTATGTCACTAGATTTTGTTACATGACCAGCCTGACATAATAAAGGAAGAGTACAGAAGCATAGCTCAGAACCTGAATTAAATTAAAGCTAATAAAATTCAGTAAGACTCATATATCAGCCTACTCATGCAACATATTCATCAACTAATTTTTATATAACTTAAAGTGAAGAAATGAAGACTGAGAGGAAGTAAACTACTTGAGTATAACTAATATACAGATAGCATGATTCACAGATCAGAAATGCAACAAATTGATGTTAGGCTTAGAGCTTATGATTTTATCCATGAAGATATCTCAGTTTGAAAGGTCTATTCTGACATGTTCATGGATACTTTAGCTATGACATCTATGCTTATCTCATTGAAAACATTAATTTCTTGTAAGATTAATAAACCTTGCTTTACAAGAAACATTTTAGTGAGCATGAATGGACTGGCCTAGAACAGATGCTGGAAACAATAGTCTGGGAATTGTGGATGAATCAGTTGGAACTCTTCTGAATTGAACAGAACTTGAGTATTGAATATCATATCCAAGCTTAATCTCTAAGAACACTGAAGGAAACCTGATGCTTCTATGATTAATGAACTAATCTAAAGCTCTGCAAATTATGGTATGATAAGCAAAAAGGTTATTATGGTATGATAAGAACAAGTTATTATGGAAAGTCAAACTCAGGCTTAGATCGAATAAGTTTGGTTTTCATTCATAGTCAACTTGTCCTTTGTTAAGTATAAACAAAAGTCAATTGTTTCCTTGAGTTTTTGTAGAGGTTTGCATTAAACATGCAGGAATTTGACCTTTTGGTATTTTTACTTTGGGTACACATGAACAGCTTTACTGCTTTTAATACAGTGTATTTAAACTCCCCAATACACTTGAGGTTATCAACCAACATCCTCTTCAAGTCAATAGGAGGCGCATGACGTTTACAGCATCAACCCCACTGTCGTAAGCTCGATTAGAAATCCATACAAGCGATTGCTTCTCTGTTAATGTTAGTTTTGTTTCAGTTAATTAGGCATTTTTCTTATACTTATTTCCTTTTTCCTGTTGTGATACAAAAAAGAAAAGAAAAATTACTCCTATCCAATCCATCATCCAAATTTTAATAATGCCTAAATTTGAATCAATGTTTGTTATACTCCTTAACATCAACTTTAGGCATCTGCGAGAAATTTGATGACAAGCAAACATTTCTTCTACTTTGGAGTTAGTATTTGATTATACAACTGTTAATTTAGACATTCTGTCATTCTTGGAAACAACTTGATTTATATACTCAACAACAATAATGTTGCAAATGATGTTTTTTAAATGGGAAAGGCAATTTACAGGAATAAACTCTCAACAAGCAGAATGAAGATTGAAAATGAAAATGACTTATTTATATAAACACCAAAGAGTATGAATTGACAAAGTATAAAGAAAATCTTAATTCCATTTTAAATCAATAAATTAGCGGGTTTCATACTAGTGAGCATTAAAGAAAGATGCAGTTAACTCACTTATCAAGAAATGCCTGTATGAACCAAGATTGCAGAGGCTCTCTATATGAACCAAAGAGAACGAAGGCGGAAGGGAGGAGAAGGGATCTGCGATTCTACACAGTTGTTAAACACAGACGTTACAGGAATTCAAAAGATGTGAAATTTACAGTCCCAAAACACATTTGTTAAAAAAAGACAATTAACTCACTTATCAAGAAATGCCTGTATGAACCACGATTGCAGAGGGTATCTGTATGAACCAACGGAGGAGGGAGGAAGGAGTAGGGATCATTAAACACTGTCATTACAGGAATTCAAAAGATGCGATATTTACAGAATACACATTTGTTAAAGAAAGATGTAGTGAACCCACTAACCAAGAAATGCCTGTATGAACCAAGATTGCAGAGGGTGTCTCTATGAAACAAGGAGAACGGATGAGGAAGGAGGGATCTGTGATTTTACAGAGTTAATAAACACAGATGTTACAGGGATTCAAAAGATGCGAAATTTACAGTCCTTGAAAAGAAAGATGCAGTGAACTCACTTCTCAAGAAATGCTTGTATGAACTAATATTGCAGAGGGTATCTCTATGAAACAAGGAGAACCAAGGAGGGAGGAGGGATCTGCGATTTTCACAGCTGTTAAAAACACTGTTGTTAAAGCAAGAAATATGAAAGATCAGGATTTGCGAATTTACAGAGTCCTTAAGCACAGTTGGGAGGGAATGAAGAAAGATACAGAAAACTTCTATTTTTATTTTTATATAAATAACAGAAAAAAATATAAACAATATACTAAATAATTAAACTGAAAGTAATAAATTTTTTATAATAACTAAGTAATGCCCACTTGTTGATGTGGGTCATTAAGCCCAAAGTTAACAAGTGTAAAGATCAAGAAAGGTAAAAAGAGTGTTTATATTTAAGTTATCAAATGTAAAGGAAGATTAAAACAAAACAGTTGATGTTCATATTTGTCTAATAGAGGTTGTGTCAACCATAATAAGGCATATAGACCTAAAGGAACCATTCATATGTTCAAGTTGATTAAAAAGGACAACGCAAAAAAGAGAGTCCATGTTCATGTTCATCTGATATAAATTCTATGGACCACAATAAGCAGGACAAACAAAAGGTTGCAGAAGTATGGTCAAGCAGTAGGATTAGACTTAGAATATCAAAGAGAGTTACGCATTGGGAAACACCATATCTGTGTCTTCTGATTGCAACTCGAAAGATTTTTGGTTGGATTAAAGCAAATTCACATCTATCTCTTGTTCTGATTTGGTTATCAAACACAAACTTTCTCCATCCTTTGGAAAACAGTTCGTTTTGTTTATTCCGAACGTAGCGAACTTTCCAGGTCTGGGGATTCCCGAAAATGGTGAGAGTGGTATCAACTGCTTTCTTAGGCATGCATTTCAGTTGAAACTCTCTTGGCACATGCTGCAATGAAGGAAAATATGTTACTTCGGTTGCAAGTGTTTAAAGTTTGTGTGGGATAGAAAGTTTACCAGAACACAAGCAGTTTCGATGTTTGTTGTTGTCATTGTAGATTCAAACTATGGCAAGTTTTGATTCTATCGAATAAACTGTTTATTTCTCGAATACCAAGAGAGAATGTTCTTCATCACTGTTGCTGTCCATGTTTTGCGCTCAATCCATGTCATTGATGGAAAGACAAATCAAGCATTGACAAAGAAATAATCAACAGTTTCCATGAAGATATAAAGATACAAAGAAATAATCAACATTGAAAGGAACTAAAATATGAACTAAAAGGAATGCTATTAAAATCATGCAACAATCTCCTTGAAATAAAAGAATGGACAAATTTCAATTTTCCATTTAACAAATTCAAAGGAATAAATCAAAGAATAAATAAGAAGGAAATCCAGCTTTGAGAAAGAAGCAGAGGTCAAGATAAATTCTCAAACCAGGAACAGAGGATTGTGAGAAATACTCAATTCCCAAGAGATGCTCAATTCATTCTTAAGATGTTAATGGATTTTGAGATGCCATCTTCCCCTTGAATTTTCCAAAAACACATGAAAGAACAAATAAGTTTAAACCATTGTCACTAAATGCTAAATTAAAATGAAATTAAAGTAATCAGTTTGTCCAAATGGGATATTCTTTGATTTCTTTTATTTTAATGATTAACTTAATCAAAATTGAAAAATGAAAAACAAAAGAAAAAAAAGGAAAGCTACGAAAATTAAACAAAAAAAAAAATAAACCTGGAAATTTGAGAAAATAAGGAAAATAAAAGGAAAAAAAAGAAAGTATTGAATCTACCCAAGCAAATCTGATCATCTCACTATAATTTTTGCATGAAAATTCTTATATAACAACACAAAATCATCAATAAAAACAAAACAATTCCTGGAAAAATTAAGCACTGGCAATAAATTAAGAACAATAAAAATCAGAAGAAAAAAAGGGTAAAAGCAGGTCGTGGGTTCCGATTTTGGTATCCATGCCACCATCTTCATTAGAGGGGGGCCTTGCATAGATTGTAGGCTCAACCCAAGTGCAGGCTGCTAATCATGTTATAGTCATTCAAATTCTAGGTAAATTAAATTTTTCATAATTTTTTAAATGTTAGTGATAAATATTCATATAACTTCTCTTAACTTATCATAATTTAATAATTAAACTATGTAATTTGCCTATTCTTTATCAAGTGAGTTGATGTACAGTGGGGCTTAACTAATAAAGTAGTTTTTCTTCTCCTATCTGGTATCTCTTCTTTCCAATTCATATATTAGATGTGCTTTTCCCTAATTATAAATCAATAAAAGAAATACCCTAACCAGCATTTTTTAAGGAACATTTCCTTTGGCAAATCAACATAATTAGTATATGTACATATATATAAAATATTTCTTTTATATTAATTATGATTGACTGCATAATTAAGGGAGCACTCTTGTTTTAAACCCTAGCTAGCATGCATGTCCAGATTGGAAAAAAAAAAAACTTGAATAATTTCCTCAGAGGGAAATACCAATAAGATACATGATCATTGGCTAGTTAAAAGTTAGTATACGTACATTAATAGGCTATAACCTAGCTACTAAATTCCCAAAAGTTAGTTTTATAAAAAGCAACTTGAGATTTAAGGATTATCCAGGTTGATTCCTTCAAGAAAAGAAGGGCAATTGGGTTTCTCTGGAAATAACCGTGTCTCACTATTCATTTTCTATTTTTTCACCTTTTCATTAGTAAAGTGTCTATTCTGATAATAAAAACAAAACACTTCTCTCTCATGACTTGTCCTTACCAGGTTCCATTGGCATAAGAAAACACTAATCTTATTAAAAGTTACTTTGACAACACTCAATAAGGAGGGAGAGGTGAGGAGTAAGGTCAACGGAAATTTAGACGACCCACTTGAACAAAATTAATTAAAAGCAAGAGGATCCGAGAGCTTCCTACTGTCTTCCTCAGTGCAACTTAAGTACCAATCACTTTGAAAAGCACAGAGAAATAAATTCCACTTCTCTAATTCTCAACTTATTTTAGTATGCTTACTACTGTTTCACAGGTTTTAAAAATTCAGCACCCAGCATATCTCAATTATCTGATTAATCAGTTTGTGGTATCTAATGCGAAACATGGCTAAAATGCTTTAGTTTAAAGCTAAATCTCAGTGGTTATTAACTGTAACTGGGACTTTCAGAAAGACAAATATGACTCATGACCATGAGTAAGGCCATGACTAAGAGCTTTATGTCATTAAGAGAAAAGCAAGTATATATAATTGTTAAAAATCAAGATTAGCAAGTTGCAAAGACATGTTATGTTTGAAGTTAGCCATGAGTTCATTATGTTCTCAATTGAGATAAAAATAAATTAAGGACAGTAGAAAACAATTCAGTCTCCTGTTTTTAAATGGATGTATGGTTCTTTATACAACTTGCAGTTTAACCTAAGAGTTGGAGGATTAAAACCGTGAATACAGAAGTCCCATGCAACAACAAAGCACAACCATTAGGACCTTTTAAATAAAAGTAGAAATGCCATACCAAACATAAATACAGAGGCTTTATCAACTTTTAATCCAACATGGGAAAAGTATCAGAAATGACAATCTAATATCAAGTAGCACTGTAGGAGCTAGAGAAATATAAATTCTTTTTGAGATTACCTTTACATGATTCTTGCAGTAACCGTTAACAACAGGATTTCTGTAGAAATCATCATCAGATGAGAGGTACTACCCTTGGCTTCTTGCCCAGTATATATGTATTGTTTCTTTTCTCCAAAGCTGTCATAGCTATTAGATAAGGTTAGAATGAGCTTGATTCCATAACTTCTTGCCTCAGTTATTACAAAATTCAATCCCTTTAAAACATTCCAAAAAGAAAATGATCCAAATAATCTATGTCAAGAACTTTAAAGATTGTAAAGATAGAAAGTAAATTATAGAAGTACTCTGCATTAAAGAAACCTTAAACATTTGCTCATTATAGGAACCTGACGCATACTGTAAAGGTTTACAACCACCATCAATGAAAGCCCAAGTTCTAGCCATTGTGAGGCCATGAGTCACAGCTTCACGAAAAGCAGCTGAGACTTTACAACTCTGAGATGGATCAAAAGCCACATGCATCAATCAGTAGGCATTAAAACCATTTGCAGAGTAAGGGTTACCATTCAACAGGAAACGAACCCCTCTAGTGAGCATTACAGCAGTAAACCAAACTTCCAAGTTAAAAAATAAGTCAATAATCAAATGTACAGTAGAAATTGTAGCATCGTTAACCATTCATACCTCAAATAGAGTAGAAGATCTAATCATTCATAACAAAGGATATTGTACCATGTCTAATCTACAAAAAAGAAGAAAAGAGCAAATTATACCACAGAAACAATATAATTATATCAAACACCTTGTATAGCTCACTCCTAGCTGATATATCCACATCTTGTACCATAATAAGATTGCAGAGAAAATCAACTGCATCAATGCAAATTCTCACTTGGTCATAGTAAGATTGTAAAGAAAAATGGACTGCACTTTATAATCAATATAAGAGAGACGATCACCGCGTTTCTATTGCCTTTCTTTCTCTTCCCTCTAAACTCTCACTATCCTAAGCATTTTCTCATGTGTGCCTCAAATTCTTCATAAAATGCAGTCAACTTTTTCCTACGTAATCTACGATAAAACCAAGATAAGAACTAAAGAGCAATGTTGATGGCTAACAATCTAATTCAAACAATTTTATAAACCCAAGCCAATTTTGCCAATCTGACTTTATACCAGCATAGCAGAGTAGCAGTATCGGTAAAGTGATATCGTTGTATTGATGAGGTTTCTCATACAATTCATATTTGTGAATTGGAGAAATGTCAATCCAATGGAAGCTACAAGCAAGTAGGAAATTCTAATTAAGGATAATAAACAACTTGAAAACAATAGAAAATACAACTTGGATAAAAGTAATATATACAAGATTATTTTTTTAGTTTGTTTTGTTATTTTTCCTTTCTTTGATCATAGAAGTCAACAATTCACGCAGGACATCCATGCCTGAGCTTTTTCCAGCTCATTGTACAATCTTTTGAAGCTAAATCTTCACAACCTAATTTGGGTATTTATAGACTTGGAGTAAACTACACAATTAATTGGAACTAAAGCTTTGCCAAGCTGATGATTTGCTTAGTGATGATAATTCAACAAACTGGTTAAGGCTAACCAATCAAACCTTAACGAAAATATACACAATAACTTTAAAGGAAGATTAGCTTAATAAAAAATTGCTATGCTCATACAAATTAAAATATTTTCATGACTGAAGCAAACCTTTCTTATGTCTTTACCACCGCCACCCCAAGACGCATTGATCATTGCTGGAAAACCAACAATGTGATAAGTTGCAATGTGATAAGTTGCAATCGCTTCCTCTTTTAAATAAATGGATGCTTTATGGCATATTTCATCTTGATTGGCAAATAAGCAACTTCTATAAGAATTTCCACCTGAAAAATAGGAAAGTAGCATTATGCTTGAAAAGCTACCAAGAAAAAAAGACAATTTTTAACATTCGACAGAAAACAATCACATAAGAACAACTCTAAGGAAATGTGGGCATGTTTGACAGGTTGAGCAATTAATATACCGATCAATCAACGTAAAGTTTTGAAAATGTCTCAAATTCATTAATAGTAATTGAAGCTGCAAATATGCAATGATAAATTTAAAATGAAGAGAAATTCATAAAAAAACTAAAGGATTCATGGCAGTGGTATCCTGATCATTAAAGAAAGAAACTAAATTATGCACCTTCATCAATGTCCTCTTGCTCATGATTTGGCTTTGGCCTAATAGTTTAAATCCCTAGACTTCCTCATTTGCATAGAAAACAGTTAAGTAATTTGATCAAACAAATGAAACAGAAGCATAAATTTATTATTTTCAAGCAAAGAATAATAGATATATTTCTGAACATTCATCAGAGCTAGCTAACAAAACAAAAGCTAAGAGAGTACTATGTGATCTCAGTACTCAGGCATGGGGATGAATGAACTGATACAGTTTTTTGGGAATTAATGAGCTATCAATTGCAACTGTCTTGAGCCTAATTGGTTTCCCAATTGAATGTATATTTTAATCTAGCACCAAGATGCAGCGAAATGTGGTGTACAGTGAGCTACATTTTTATTGTACAGTAATCAGAAACCAATAAATAAGGAAAACTAAGTAAGAATAAAGCAAAAGATGGAAATAAAGTTAGATGATCATTTCATTGGCAGCAGAAGTTACATATCAATTGTAGAACAGGAATAGTTGTACTCAACTTTAGTTATAGATTCACCAACCAGTAATAGAGAACAAAGAAAAACTCTTTGAATCTTCTTTCATTTCAAGACATCATGAATCTTAAAATATTCTCTTTCAATCAAACATCTGGGCTAAAAGATCTGTAATGTCTGTTTTAACCATAGTTTTGTAACTCAACCACAAACTTTCCCATGAGCCTAAAAAAGAAACATTTTATAATGGTTTTAAAATCACAAATTTTCAATGCCATTTTCATTAGCACAATTATCCCATAACCTCTAGAACCCAGAATATCAAATCAAGTAATTTCTCTGATTTAGTCATTAGCCTTACATGTCGAATATATACTATATAAAAGAAACCAATTTAATGATATTGGCACTACCTTGCTATCAGAAATTTTGAGAAACTCAACATGGAAAAAAAGTACTTCTAAAAAGCCATTCGAACCACCCTTTTAACCATTCTCTCAATGATCTCAACTGGAAGCTTCAACGGTTCCTTCCATTTCTAAGCATAAAAGAATAGGTAGGTGAAACACACAACAGAGTGGACAGCGAGTACTTGCACAATTGCCAAGTATTTCAGCCTCTAAAAGATGAAGATATTGATTTCTTGTTTTGTTACGACTAAATTATTACTTCTATTTTTTGCATTATCTTTCTGGATTAACAATTTTGTTTTCCATTGAGGAACAAAAGAAGTTTCTTATTCTTTATATACCTAAGCCTACACCAAATATTTTTGCCTCTAGAAAACAAAGACATTGATTTCTTTTTTTATTATGAATAAAATATAACTTCTATCATTTGAATGATATACCTATGCTTACTTCCTTCCACTTTAACTTTATCCCTGAGATTTTGTTAGTAAGCCTACAAGGCCGACATTGGTTTCAGAAAGATGTTTTAGCTTTACCAAGGTATATGCTTGATAATAAACATTTGAACTTCCTCACATATTATATTATGTTTTTTGCCTGAGCACAATTCCTGTTTTTTAATCTACAAATTTTAATCAACAACAATAAGTAAATTAAAAAAGGAATTGAAATTTAAATATCCAAATATAGGGGAAAAAAAGAAATATGTAATGAGAATACCTTTTCTGCAGCTGCTTGTTGGAAGTTAGTGTCTCCTTGAGCCATGACTGAAATCACTGGATTTGATATTGTGGAAAAAAGTTGCAAAATTTTCAGCGTCTATTTTGCTTCATTAATTTTCAAATTCCAATCAACAAAGGAAAGAGGAAAAATTCAGTTTTTTCCATGTTGAGTAAAAGAATGATGATGATGATGATGATGATGATGATGATGATAACAATAATTATTATGCATCACAGCTTATAACGGACCAATCTTTCAAAAAAAAATTAAGGAAACAAATAGGATGTCAAAATAGTAATTTACTTGTTAGAAAAACCCTAAAAGGAAAAATAGTTCATAACTGTGATCCATCCCATAGTCGAATACAATTCTTTCAATGAAAGGTCCTCCATGTTGGCTGCTTCTTTCCTTCTCCTCCATGCAAAATCATATAACCTTAGACATTAATACACAATCAATAGATATATGGAACAACATAAACAAACTAAAAAATGCTAAATTTGACAACCAAAAGACTTTTCTCTTTCCATTCCTTTTTTTCCTCACTTTTTGATTAAAAAAGAAAAACATATTTTAAAGCATGTATGATGAGTTTGGACAGGTTTTCAAGTATGGGCAAAAACTGAACTATAAAGGCATCACTTAAATTGAGAATGTTTTACTTTAACTAAAAAACCTGCCAACAGCATCTTCACCAATTGGTGAAGAATGATTTGTAGCATGTTGAAAGGCTTGAGTTTAAACCTAAGCAACCTCATCCCCCACCGCCAATTATAAAAAAAATTAAGAAACCTGAAAAGACTGACACAAAACACTCAAATCTAAGTTGTAATTTTTTAGGTGGTTAAATGAAGAAATTTATTTAACCATAGACAATAATACACAATCGATAGACAGACAAAACAACATAGACAAACAAAAAAAAGGGTTAAATTTCCAACTAAATCTGCAAAATGCATGAAATAAACCTTTAGATTTTTTCATAGCCATGTTTTGAAACTTTGTTTTAAGTGAGTTTCCTTCAATTTCCATTGAAGTTGGATTAGCAAGAAATTGGTTATCATTACCAACTAAATAGAACACAGTTCTGCATTTGCTTAAAGAAGCCAAAAATAAAAAGGAGGATTTAGAAGATAAAATCTCCAATTTTATTAAACTAGTCAATTAATGCTACTCATTACCTTAAAGGGAGTCTAGTGAAATTTCACTCGATAATGGAACAGATGCAAAAGAATATGATAAATTGCCAATTTTATGACATGATAAAGGTTTATAAAGCCCTTTTGGCAAGTTTCCCTACATATGATTAGATGCAAACTATGAAAGAGTTCACTTGGTTCAACAGATAGGGTTTGAAGGCCTTACTTGAGAAACATATTTGTGCATGCAAGCATAACGGATGACAAATCCTGAAACTGTAACTATTGATGGATTTGCATGCTTCTGTGAGCACAATGAGCAAATTGTTCTATCAGTTCGCAAGGGAATTCCATCTTTAGCAATGAACCGAGATGATAAGTCAAATATTAGGTTTTTGAGCGACAAAGTGACAAAAGCTGGGCCTTTCTTATTTGTTCAATTTTCTGATCGGTACTTGATAAATAGAAACTGCGGTCAAAATCCTCAAATAGTTGCATAATTTACGCCTAATGCCAAAAAAAAAATGCCTTCACATCCTTGGTGACATATCCCAAATTAAATATCCATCAATACATAAATACATTGAAACGTGTGTAAATAAATGCTCATACATGATTCTCCATTTTATTAAAAGAAGCATGATCTATGAAATAATGAAGACTGGTTTTGTGTGCACATGTATAAATACCTATGTGTGAGGAGATAGAAAGAGGTGGTTCCTAACCTTTGGGGGTGGGGGTGGGGGTGGGGTGGTGGAGGTGGGGGATATATGGTTGGAGATGACATTCTCTCATCAGCATATTGATACCACCATTCCATCATCAATGATTATTGCACACAAACTAAGATTATCCATATTGGAAAGAAAATTATAGATAACAGTCAAACTTCATATGAAAAGACATAAACTGGTTTCAAGAAACAAAGAATAACAAAAAATAATTAACATACAAATATCAACTTTAGAGAGGAAGACAGTACTTTAAGAAGTGTCAGATTTAACTGATATCAATTATAAACTCAGTTGTGCCATTCAGTCTTATTTATTACTAAGTTGAATTAGAATCCTGAAAAGTGAATGAAGATTAAATGCATAACTACAAAGTTTATGAAACGTATCTATGAAAGAATATTATGAGTAAATTATGGAAAAGTTTACATAATGGTAAGGCCCACTGTTTGGCATTAAAAAAAAAAAAGAGAAATTGATTGATTTAGTTTGACTTGGTCTAGTTATTATAGATTTTCACTTTGACAATGTAACATATATATATATATATGCATATTTTATGTTTTTTCAGAATAATATATAGCACCACTAAACCACAAAGGACAGTAAAATTTATAACCAATAAATTATACTCACTTTAAAGATGAATACTGCAGCGATTAAACCAATTTGTGCATAGTCCAGCGGTGCATATATGCATTTAAGCAATGCTCCTTGTAGTGCCTGCAGGAATTATATGTCTATTCAATAAGATAAAATTTAACCTAACAAAATTAGCAGTTAAAGTCAAATAAACAAATTTGGTAAATAATCTCAATGGTCCTAACTAAAGTATTCACAAAAACATACCTTTAAGTAAAAATACATTTTTTTAAGAACATGTACAAAGAGTTAGGAGAGGTTTTCAGGCATGGGCTAAAACTGAACCACAAGGCATAAACCTTCCATTTGGTTAGATATTTTCTTCTACGCAAGGGTATAATATAAGATTAGTTCATTATATCACTAACAACAAATAAACAGTACGTGTTCTGATAAAGTAAGTTTAAATAAGATATCATAATAATTTTCACTACAGGTTATATTTTGGAGATCATAATTATATGTTAATATCTACATTAAAGCTTAATATGAAATCGTTGTTACTCAATTAATCAATCAATATTAAAACATTGTTATGCAAGCTAACTAGATATAACACACACACACACACACACACACACACTACTCAAAAAAAACTATATATGAGTGTGTGTGTGTGCGCGCGCACGCACATGTGTGTCAGTTACAGAAAATGTTAGATACACCCAAATTTTTTTATAATAATTTTTAAATAATAAAAAAATAATCTTATTCTTTTGCCATCCAAAAATAGTTACGAGCGTATGAAATTTAAATCCAAAAAGGCAAATAAAATGAACAAATACAATTATTAGAAAAAAAAAATTTAAAGAGAGCCAAAGAAATTGTTAAAAGGGCTCTCACAAATTAGAAAGGGATTCTGATACAAAGCAAATTATCCCAATGACAGCAAAAATTAGGGTTGTTACCAAGAAACCCATATTCCAGATCTTATTTTACACAAAATTTCCTGTAAAAATAAATAAAGATTTTTCTAACTTCCATTTGAGACTCAGTAAAATTCAAAAAAAAATTGAGATCAGACATAATTTCACTTACCCTTTCTTTCAGTTACTGAAAAAATGCAGGAATGTAACATGATTTGGGATCTCAATTATTGAATTTGAAAATAACATCACACTGCAGTTGCAGATAGCAGAAAAAAGAGGTTGTTGCTATTTCCAAATTTACAGGATGTAAAATCTTTCAATGGGTATCCAATTCTACTAACTGAAAACCAAAAAAAAAAAAGACTACCTTTGGCAGCATATTTTCCATAGAAGAAATAAAGGTGAAGTCTTTGATAAATCCAACCGATGACGCTACAGTGTGGAGAGAGAAACTCCACAGGGTACCGGCTTTTGGCCAGAGATAAAGGTAAGGGAGAACATGAAAACTCACCGTTTTTGGATTTTCTCTGTCTCTCTCTGTCTCCACTCCAGTGTGTTCCTTTCTTTATGCATCCAAAAGCTAAATATTATAGAATCCAAAGACCTCATCAACATTGTTAAAATACTGTAACCAAAAATAAACATTGTAAAAACACAAAAAATAACATCAAGGATGGCCACAAAAGAATAAACAATTGTATATAAAAGTAAAATAATGCAATTTGTTCCAGAATAATTCACTCAAATTAACACAGTCACAACTAAAAAACAGAACAAACCCATTTCATAAAATCACTCAATTCCCCTTAAAACTCGAAAAATGGAGAAGTGGAAGAGGAGGAGGGACGACCTTGAGTTCTGAATCGAAGGTTTTTGCATGGTATTTTTTTGTGTTTTAGGCATCAAAGGTTGGGCCGATTTGTTCACTGCCCTGAATGAAGCATTAAAAAGAAAGAAAGAAAATATTAGAGGGAATTTTGTGAGAAACACAGAATTTTTGCAAACCCACAAGATAAAAATTAGAATTACAAAAGTTGGCGTGTGCGTGGAAAAGGAGAAAGACAAGTTAAATTGCAGAAAACAAAAAAACAGATAAAAAATGCATTTTTTTCATCTCCCAAAAGCACGGAAATCCCAACAGCAAGACCTCACACATTCACAATAATAATAAAAAAAAAACTTGTTTTATCAGATTAATCAAAAAATTCAAAAATAAGATAGAAGCCAGTTAGATCCGACGATCTTCAAAAAAACCTAAGAAAAATAGTTGAAGAAAACTCACATATCTAGAAAATGAAGGCAGGGTGAGAGCTAAAAAAGCGTAAAGTTAAAATTGTAAATTTATGACACACAGTGAATGATTTTTACGATGCATCAAAAAGTGTAGAATAAAAGTTAAAAGTACGGTAGAAATAAAAATTCTCTCTCTTTAGAAATAGGGAGTACTAGAAATTGTCTTTTTTTTAAAGAGAAATTCTAAACACACCCTATATATTATTAGATACATTTTATTTTTTAACAAAATTACATAAATAATTTTTTTAATATTTTTTTTAATTTTTTTCTGAAATCTTTTATCTCCTGGAAGTAGATTTTCGGGAACATAACAATTTCCGCGAAAGTTCACTTCCGGGAGAATCATAAAGCTCCCGGGAGTGGGCTTCCGGGAGCATAATAAAGCTCCCAGAAATCCACTCCCGGGAGCTTTTTTTTTTCTCCCCCATGGCTGTGCAGGCAGCTTGCTGCGGGAGCTTTTTTTTTCTCCCCCATTTTTGTTGGCTTGCTGCGGCAGCATTCATGTGCTGCCCAGGCAGCAACTCCGGTGAGCTATGGCTCACCGGAAACAAAAAATGGCATGAAAGGGTATGAGGAGTCAAATTTTTTTAGATAGGGTGTGTCTAATAATTTTTGGGGTGTGAATAGAATTTCTCTTTTTTTAAATCATTGAAACACCAAAATTACAATATTGCACATGAAGGGTTGGCATATTTACAATTATTTTAACTTTATAATTTTTTAAATTATAAATGACTTGATATAATATTTTATTTATTTTATTTTTTCTCGCCTGTTAATACATCGTTTTTCTTGTGCCCGTTCCTTCGCGTGTATAGCAAAAATTTTAGGCGCTTTTGCTCCCTCTCACTTGGGTTTACATGTGTTTTTCTCTCCTCTCTCCTTACGCGCTCTTCACTTTTCATCTTTTACTAAAATAATGCCCGGGCGACGTCTCGAGATTAAACTGTTTTTAATTCTAAAAATCGTTCAATTTTTAATTATACTTGCACTTTTACCGACGAAAAAAATTACACTAATTTAAAGAACATGAAAGGAAACACCAAAAAAAAAAAGGATATTCTTATGTAAATAACTACTAGATAATACCCGCTTGTTGGTACGAGTAAGTGAACTGAAGGTAAAAACCATGAGCAGAATAATCTTAACATTTGAAAGCATTGATAAAGTTCTAGGTGAATATGTTCATGATTTTTTTTACATAGATAAGTACATATAAAAAGCAACAAAAATCAAAAGGCAAAAGCAAATAAACATTGTTCAGAGTCAGTTGGAGCCACCATAGGACAAAGTTCGCTTTATGTGAAGAATCAGGATAGGTCAAACAGTCACATGTATTGGAACATGCTAGCCTTGGACCTATAGATTTTAAGCCTAAAGGTTTCAAGATGAATCATCAAGAATTTGCAGCTACGCAAAAGCTTGTTTTGTTTGTTTTTTATGTCTTATACTTGTCATTGCTGAGTCTTGTTTGCAACTATCTGAGTTATGTTATATGACTGTGTAGGCATGCATGTCTGATGGAATCCTCTTGGGATGTGTTGACAAATAATGCTAGAATAGTCAAATTTACTTTAAATTATTGGATAGTGAGAAGACTGGAAATAAATCCAGAATGAAAGAAGTTTCTGTTGGATTATGCCCTTAGAACCATTCATTAGATGATTGACTTTGGCATTTTTTATGTATCATGACATTTTATTTATCATAGTTCATTATTATATTTGTCTTATAACTGCGTAATATAATCTTATATGATAATGTCCTTAGAATAGTAATAACACACTATTCTTAAAATATCCCTAGTCAAGTATTATTGTGAACAAGGATAACAATGATACGATAAGACTAGTATGTGGTTGACTGATGACCATTGTCATGGATATAGGATATCAAGTCATCACATAGGTACATGTTAGAGAACTATGTACTGGATCGACCCTCCATGAGAACGCTACATGGATTGTTATATGAGTGTCATAAGCGATTCTCATAGTGATGATGGTGTATGTGATCCTTTGACTTGAGATCATCATAGATCCCAACATAGAGAATTGCATACTTTAATGCTGCTAGATGTCATTCGTAACAGGATGGACTATAAAGGTAGTAATTGGGTATGCCTTAATCTATGTAGAGGGATGTTGAGTGATCAAGATAGGATTTATCCCTCTTATATAACAAGAGTGATGTCTTGGGCCCTTTGATAGAGTGAGACTAAGAAATGCATGGCCGTGCTCGAATAAGTCAATATGAGATATTGATTTTATTTGTTTAATTAGTCCACTCAGGAATCAAGAAACGCTGATTAGACTATACAAGTGTGACACATTCCATGACTTGTGTCTAATCAAGACATCATAGGATAAAGGGATTAGACTACACGGTAACATCTATCACGAGTAAGGTTATGTCGAGTCATTGACATTCTCGTTACATGGGTAGCAATGATGTGTTGCTAGATACCGCTCATTGCCTATGACAATTTTGTCATTGCCATTGTTTTGAGAACCTATTGGGTCGCACACTTAGAACGGATCAATGAGGAGCTTAATTAATCCTATTCTGAATTCGATTAAAGATATATCTAATCCTATTCTGAATTGGATTAAGGATATATCTAATCCTATTCTAAGTAGGATTAGAGTTCTGTTTGGCAGTAAATTTTAGGGTAAAATTTACTGCCTATAAAAAGGATGTTTTTCTAAAACATAGCGGCACTTTTTAAAAACAGAAAAAAAAAACATTCCTTTTAATTGAAGCTAGCAGTTCGGTTATAAGGAATCAAAAAGCTCTTTAAGGCTTCTGATCGTGAGACGTTCAAGAGTCGTGAGATCCGTTCGTGTGGATACCGTAGAGGCAGGAACGAAAAGTTGTTGCTTGTGACTCGACCAACGAAAGAAAAATCAGAGAAAAACGTTAGGTAAAATCTCGAAACCCTAATCAGGCAACTCTCCGAATCGATCCTAGTGGAGGCCGAATGTTTTATTTCCGCTGCGTGTTTGTTTCGGTTTCCTTCAGTTTCAGCATTAGTTTTTGACATGGTGCATTCAAAGTAAGGCAGGTCTGTGTCCAAAGAGCACTTGATATTCTTGCAAGAGTCAACATAGTATTGATCTTGTTCTCCAAGATCATCAGGTAATGTTGATGAGCAGAGGCCTAGCTGGAGCTAGGAACAACACGGGGTAGAAAAAAAAGGAAGCAACGAAAGTTGAGGTGAATCTGAATAAAAAACAGCTAACGATATCTTTCAATGCAAACATCTTAATAATTTCATATCCAACTATTCAAAGTCCATGCTAATGATTTTATATAATCTGCTTAAGTATGTTCAACAATCTCACACACCAAAATAGTACTTAAAATTTTCAAAGAATTAAGCATGATATTCCAATTTCAGGAGTTAAATTGCATAGACTCCTAAACTTAAAGAGATGTAAAGGTAAGTTACATTTTAGAGAGATATGTAAGAGTATCGTATTAAAATTTATATATGAAAACATAAACAATATCTCATAAAGCACAAATACAGAACATGCTCATGTTAGTCTTTAAAATTATCAAATTTTGGGCTCAAATGCAACACAAATAAAGCAAAGAATACCTACAAAGAAAACCGAATAAATTTCAACATCAAAAAACTAAACAAAACGAACCTTTATATATTACAAATAATAACAACATTATGCAATTAGTTTAATTTTTTTTTTAAAAAAAAAGAACATGTCTTAAAAATGCCAATAATAAATTAAAAAAAATCATAGAAGATTGAAAACTGTTGCTTAATTAGAAGATTTCTACTCCTCAATTCATCTAATAGAAAAAGGATACAAATTTTCAATAATTTAATGAATAACAACTTTAAACACTATACATGTCATAACGTTTCCTAAGACTAGGACGCTAAACATTAAACAAATGTAGTCGCCACCAATCTTTTTTAACCTAGGTGTGATTGGCCACCTAAATGACTCTAAAGATTGGTCTATATTTTAAAGGTTAGGGTTCGGGAGTTCATTTACGTGTAGGAAAGGTTATAGCATCTCTACAACGCCCCAAATTGGTACCATTTTAATCTTGTGTCATCTAAGTCTCAATTATGTGGCCTTTAAAATTTATATTTTTTATTTTTTTATAATTATTATTTTTATTGTTTAAATATTGAAAAATCTCTTAAGAATCCTTCATCATTCTGAATGAACTCTAAAAAGACTCTTCTCACCTCAAGAGTATTCAAGGGGTACCATTCGACTCCCATGAAGAGGCTCCATCGTCGGAAGTATTTTAGAATTTTATTATTCCTTAATTTATTTTTTATTTAATTATTTTTATTACTTTTATTTATTTATTCATTTTAAATATTATTTTTTATATGCTATTTATTAATATTTTTAGGATTGTTGGTATTTAATATTGAGAATATCTCCTAAATTTTCATCATTCTGGATAAACTTAGAAACGTGTTTTCAAAATTATGCACAAAATTGAAGTTCGAAAACTGCCCCTCATTCAAATTTTTCTTGTAAACCCTTGCTACTTAACCTTTTCCTAAACTTTGAAAACAACTAGGACTCTATCAAATTCTTCTTGATTTCTTGAAATGATTTTCTTTACTTTTGAAGAGTAGCAATCTTAATCCCTTGATCTTTGGCATTGATAAAGCTTATTATGCATGGAAAGATGAGATGGAAAAAGTTGGCATGAAATTAGTTAAAAATGTATATATAGATGCATGAATGCAATGCACAATGTTAAAATGCATGTCATATAAATGTATGAATTAATGAATGGATTAGCATGAAATGCAAAGATGCTGACAATGAATGTAAACAAATGAAGGAAAGGAAAATGAACCTTTTATTTTTATTTTTTCCTTATTTTCTAAAATCTTGACCATTTATTTAGACAAATTTATTTGAATTGACCTTCCCTTTTTATTTTAAGAAAAACTAATTACAAGGATTTTTTAATAAAGATGAAAAAATAAAAACAAAAACTTTCTTTGGTATTTTTTTTGAAAAAGAAAAAAAATTCATATCCTTAAAAAAAAACATTCGAACTAATCAAACAATATGAGAAAAAAAGGTAACATTCCTTCATGTGTCCATATTTTTAGGTTTTCTACAACATAGGTTCTACCCTAAGGCTGGTCTCCTAGGTTCTTTTATATGTTGGGTTATGATATGATAGAAGCTAAAAGTTCCCAAATTGTTCCTTACTGTCGTCCACTACGGACTAGTAAGGCACCTTAATCCTCACCCATGACAAGCTACAAGCAGAAAAGGTTCAACTTGAGTGAGAGTATTTTACTAGCCCATGCGGAGGTTATCACCTCACAAGAGCGGTAGGTACTCTACTCCCTCCTCGAAAGGACTGAGCTCGGGTCGAGAGCTTTATGCATGCAAGTGCAAAGTGTGGTGTGTGAAAAGGAGCTTCATCTTATTAATTTCCACAAAGCACTTAAGAAATCAACAAAAGAGAATCAAACAACATCAGAACTTTCCAAATTTAGACCATCAAACTTAGACTTAGTATAACACAAGATTAAATTATGGCTTGACTCTCTTAATTTTCCCCAGTCGAGTCGCAACGTTTCCTAAATTATGCCTTGACTCTCTTAATTGTCCCCAGTGGAGTCGCCAAGCTGTCATAACGTTTCCTAAGACTAGGACGCTAGACATTAAACAAATGGAGTCGCCACCAATCTTTTTTAACCTAGGTGTGATTGGCCACCTAAATGACTCTAAGGATTGGTCTATATTTTAAAGGTTAGGGTTCGGGAGTTCATTTACCTGTAGGGAAGGTTATAGCACCCCTACAACGTCCAAAATTGGTACCATTTTAATCTTGTGTCATCTAAGTCTCAATTATGTGGCCTTTAAAATTTTATTTTTTATTTTTATTTTTATTATTATTTTTTTTATTGTTTAAATATTGAAAAATCTCTTAAGAATCCTTCATCATTTTGAATGAACTCTAAAAAGACTCTTCTCACCTCAAGAGTATTCAAGGGGTACCATTCGACTCCCATGAAGAGACTCCATCATTGGAAGTATTTTAGAATTTTAGAATTTTATTATTCCTTAATTTATTTTTTTATTTAATTATTTTTATTACTTTTATTTATTTATTCATTTTAAATATTATTTTTTATATATTATTTATTAATATTTTTAGGATTGTTGGTATTTAATATTGAGAATATCTCCTAAATTTTTCATAATTCTTGATAAACTTAGAAGAACCTCCTCACCTAGGAATTCCTCAAGTGTTACTCATTCGCAATCGCCTTGAAGATTCCATCATTGGAATTAATTAATAATTTATTGTTTTATTATTTATCATCATCTTAGAGCATAGCTTTTTATTATTATATTTTCATTTTTTATTCTATTTTTTTTATTCAGAGAATAAAGTATCAACTTTCATTTTGAAAATACCATTTAAATTTTTCATCATTCTAGATAAATTTAAAAGGATCCTCTCACCTAGGAATTCCTTAAGTGTTACTCATTCGCAATCGTCTTGAGGATTCCATCATCGGAAGTAATTATATAATTTATATTTTATTATTATCTTAGCCTTCTATCATTATTATTGTTACACAATTATTTTATAATTATTTTTTTATTTTTTTATCTAAAGAATAAAGTGTCAACCTTTGTTTTTGAAAATACCTTTTAAATTTTCCTTCATTCTGGATAAACTTAAAAGGATCCTCTCACCTAGGAATTCCTCAAGTGTTACTCATTCGTAATCGCCTCGAAGATTCCATCATCAGAATGGTCTAGCTCATTCTCAAAATTTATTAAAGCATGATTTATTAATTAAATATCTATTGTAATGTAAATTTATTTTATTTATCTTGTTAATCATTTTTATTTTTATTTTTTACTCATTCTATCATCTATTAGTTTTAGTTACTTAATATTTATTTATTTCCTACGTTTAATATGCTGCTCCCCCTTTAATTATTACTTTTATTCTAAAGTAAAAAAAGCAAACTAAAATGTCAACCATACAACAACCAAATGGAAACAGTTCCTTGGTAATTGGTACACGATTTTGCAAAGACCTTGGGTTTTCAAAGCAATGGACGTGAATCCAATAAATGGGCTGAAATTAATTATAGTCGTGAACGCTATCCCCCCCTGTTGCTTGTTTTAGCTGCTTCCTAGATTTCTTCGTGGTTGCTGCTTTCCCAGTGAAAATCATACTTCGTGAAGAGACTCAAAAAGAGCTCTTGTGGTGCTATTGCTTTTCTCTACTCTGTATAATTTTTTTTTGCTTGATGCAGACTGCTTTTTTCTATGAATTTTTTCTCTGAGAATTGTCGTTCTCTGCCCCCCCTCCAAGTTATGGGGTTTAATCCCTTTTTATAGTCATAAACTTGTTAGGATCCTAATACAACTCAATTTATTCTATTAATTATCTCTTATTTTTAATATTTTATCTATTTAATTCTTATGTTAATCCTAATATAACTTTATCAAATTTAATATTAATCTAAATAATTATCCTAAAAAATATAATTATCCTATCCTAAAATTAATTTTATTTTCTTTTCTTATCTCTTCTTTTTTTTATTATCATTCCTAAATCCTATTTTAATTTTAATTTCCTAATTAATGTTAATTCTAAATCTAAAAATTCTAATTTAATTCTAGCCTAATTCTAAATTGTTAAATTAAAATACAATGTCACCCAATCCAATTAATTATTTTTATAAATTAAGACTCCAGACAAAATAAGGTGTCTACAATACATAAGGCTGAAAAATAATCAGTTAGCCATAAAATCAACGAAGATAATGGATTTATTTTACTTTTGTAAGAACATGACAATTTTCCTTATTGAGATTCCATGTCCAGTTGGAGTTTTATCCACATGTTCAATCAATGAGTCCATGACAAAAATATCATGGCAAACTGATTGTTGCTTTTCAGATTTAGTTCAGATGAGAAATAAGATCCATACTATAATTAAATATTTGTTTCGGAAGTCCAAGTAACCAACAAGTTAGAGCAAATTCATTTTGGATCTATGGAAGAATTATGCAACAAATATTTGTTTTTTACAAAGCAAGTAATCAAAAAGATTAAACTTCTCACTTGCAATAAGAGAAAGGCCTACACTTTTCAATATGAATTCAAAAACCCGATTCATACAATCTTAAACAAAAATAAACTAATCGAACTTATAGAAATTAGCATATCAAAGCAAATAAAAAAAATCTCATAAAAAGGAAACAAAATTGAAACATTGAAGAGTATACTAACAAAAGGAAACAACAAAAGGTACTAAATATAAGGAGAACAAAACTCATAGTACTTCTCCTTTGCTTGGTAGCAACAACAAGTCCAAAAGCGATCAGATCAATCACATGATCTATTTCATGATCATGTTAAAAATGAATTAAACCCAATCATGAAAACATGGATAAAACAAAAAGAACCTTCAAATTTGGTAGATCTTAAGCTTGCATGTAGAGAGAGTATTTATTTTTGGTTAGTGCCCAATAAACCTATGAAATAAAATTGATAATAAAGAATATTTTGCTCTCTTAATCATCCTTGCAAGGTTTAAGGACAGCTCAACTCATCTATTATAATAGATTCAACAGAATATATAGGATCAAGTGAAAGGAAAACCACAAATATATGAAATAGATTTTAAAAATCCAACAACAAAATTTCAACAACCAAAAATTCACTAATCACATGTAAAAATATAATTCTATAAAACTCATGACACCTTGACATTGAGCTATTATGCCTGTGCATACTCAACATATTGGTTAGAACTATAAACCACCATGATGTTATCTTCATCTGGCACAGTAAAAGCAGTTTATATCTCCATATAGAAATATTATTCACCCAAGTATGATCTAGATGTAACAATTCAAGATGAAACAATAGCCAATTTCCATGATCAAAGTTAATGAGTGGCTCTACAAAGTGATTGCTCTTTTTGATTTGAAAGAGGGTGTAGAATAGGATAGTCTTCATTTGCAAGCAGGTAATATCAAAAACATTATCTAGCAAATTAAAGTACTATATTTCATCTTGAATTTAATAACAATAATACACAAATCACATAAATAATATTTAAAACATTATTGATCATTACTTGTGTACTTATACAACACTCGGTAATTGAATTAATATAAGGAACATTATGAACTTTTTTCAAGCAAAAAAAATAATCTACTTAAATTAGTAATATATTAAGGGGAACAAAGATAAACTACTTTACAAATAGCCATGGATGATGTGATGATAAGAGGGATATTGAGCATTATAAACTGATCTAGTTTGGTTATGAAACAAAGTCATCCACGCGAGAACATGTCCATCAACTTTGAGATAGCCACAAAATTCAATCCAAACCATAATTGAACGGGAAGACTTACGTCTATTGGATTTAGTAGGAGGTGCATTTGCTCATCTAGAAAATCCCAACAACTTCCCTATCAATAGAAATCTAGAATAAAAGATCAAGAATATGCACCTCACTGGCAGAGCCTTGTCATCGTTTTTAGATCCTTTCTTCTTCTTCCTCTCAAATTAAGGTAGTTTTTGCACAAAGCTTGTGACAAAAGAATCTCAATGAGGCATCTAATGTTTATTTCTATGTGCTAAAATAGAGTGAATAGGTTTTATGTCTGAATGCATCTGAACGGACAAAAAACCTACTATTTCTAACCAATGAATACCTAATAAGCATGTTCTCTATCTCAAATAATATATAAGTGCTAGAAGATGCACATGCTTGTCACCATATACCACAAAAGAAACGATTTAAGAGCATTCTTTAACATTAGTGACACACGTACTAGAAACTACAACATTTGTTATGTTGAGAGATTTATGACCAGCATGGTGTGCAAATAGCTCAAGGTCCTTAGCCATATGACCTGCAATTCAAGAAACCATACATTTCATCAAATTCGAGCAAGCATTTCATAATAGTATCAAACAACAATGTGACTTATGCTATAGCCAAATTTCAAACAACCAAATTATTAGAGCACATCATTTTATAAGGCCAAAGGCAAAATAAAATCCAATTTATCACCTTCCTAAGGAAAAGCAACAGAGAAGAAGAACCATTTAAATAATAATAATAATACAATTCCATAAATCATATATTAAAGAACAGCCCTTTTTTTTTCTTGGCTCTAATTGGCTTTTGGCTTTTGACTTGGCTTCTCTCAGGAAGATCTCAAGTTTGCCATGATTAGATCAATAGCAGGTCTTGCTTCCCTCTCTAAAGGAAATGGAAGAGCCTTCTTTCAATCAATGGCTTTGCATTTAGGTGCAACAACAATTAATTAACATTATTAGATAGCTTTTTATCCATTTATTAATTTATTTTCTTAATAGGAAAACGGAAGAAAATTCAACTTTGTATGACAATCTATTGTCATGTAAAAGAATCAATGTACAATAAGAACAAAATATATGCCAAACCAAGTGAACAGCCTTATGTTAAAGGAAGAAACTCCTTTGGGATTGAATACATGTTAGAATCCAAGTGAATAGCCTTATGCCAAACCAACCATTCTTTTGATATGCTACAACTTGGAAAATAGAAACTGTTTAATTTTTTTAGACAAAAACAAGGAGACTTTTTTTAGCAAAATAAAGAACCTAAGTTAGAGCCTAATAATTAATATTAACGTTAGCTTCTACTTTCAAAAAAAAATAAGAAGACAAAATTGCTTATTTAAAATGATTCATCAATTGCCTAGAAACAATTATAGAGAAGAGGGTTTGTTAGATAGTATATACAGTTGATTAACTCAAAGAATGTAGCTTGAGTTAAATTAGAAATAAAATTGTAGGTGCTATAGCTTAGGCCACAAAATCCTTGATGCATAGTAAAGTTTATAACGAAATAACTACTTTGGTAAATACGCGTGAGAGGAATGAGTCCAAAACAACTGCCTGTATATAACATCTCCTGCTTCAGGGTAAGAAATCTCTTACTTAGAGATATAGTCCCCAAGATCTATATTTTTTATCCTTCAGTCTCTAAATATTTCACAAATTTAAAAAATATCTCACAGTGATACATGTAACATAGAGATATTGATTTCATCTACCTCAAATGCAATTTATCCAACTCTCTAACCCTACCAAAAAAAAGGGAAAAAAAGAAACAAAGGCATTTCTCACATTTAAATGGCCTAAATAATTAGATATGCAGAGATGGTACGAACCAATATTGAAACACGGCATCAAAATCCAAATAAAATTTGAATGCAATTTGATGAAATTAACAAAGATGCATGCATGGAACTTGCTAAATGAGATCAATGTGCAATGATTAAGGTACACACATACCATTTGCAAGATCCAATAAGAAATGAAGGGTTCATAGAAATTGATGAGGCATGCCCGATGCTGGAAAATGAATCAGAATAGCATTAAAAATCATAAATCATAATTTCTTCATAAACAACTAATTTTAGTAGCTAATGTTAATAATTAATGGAAAAACTAACCACCGGACCGTTTTGCATGCAATCAGAAAAGTAGCTATGATGTTTTTTTTTTTGCATGAAGATCATGAAAATAGAAGAGAGTTGTTTCTATTCTCTTTCTTTACCTTTAATATTCTCTTTCTCTTTTATTAAAGCTATGTAATTAAAGACCTCCAAAGGCAAAAATGGGAAAAAAAATCTGAAGTTATACATTGTTGGTGGTAGGAGTAAACAGCCCCAAATATATTTGTCAGAAAAAATCAACATTTAACTTCATAAAAGAGCAATATTAACAACCACACAACCAACTTATAGGACCTTTATGTATGTCTTAGAAGTATCATTAGAGGAATTAGGATGCATAAATTTGGAAAAAAAATCAAACAAAGCACAAATTAAACCTTGGAGGAAAAAGGAAAATAAAAACAAAACTATCATCTAAATTGACATGTAGTAGGAGTAAAAAACCCCAAATAAACTTGTCAAGAAATATTAACATTTAAAACTTCATAAAAAAGCAAGATTAACTACCACACAACCTAACTAAACCCATTAACTTATAAGATCTTTATGTGTGTCTCAAAAGCATTAGGGTGGGATAAATTTGCAAAGTTAAAAGGAAGCCAGAAAATCAAACAAATCATAGCTCAAACCTTGCAAAGAAGGCCATCTTTTACAAGCTCATAATTGCTATCATATCTTTAGCACATGTAATTAATTAGAAAAGGCAAATTCATGCTTCCCTTGTCTAAGTCTATTGCATGTCCTATAGATGTTCTCTTTGTATTTGTCTTCAAAGCATACATTCGTGCCTAGAATTGATCTCTAATTAACATTTTACCATAACATGGCATGCTAAGGCATATAAATGAACAATGTTATTTAAAGCTTAGTTATTGACAACACAACCAATTGGCAGTATACAACAAACATTCAGTGAAAGATTAAAAGCCATATTTATGTTGACCAAAGAAAACATCTAGTAGGACCAAAGCTTCATACAGATTTTCCCGTAAACAACATAGATAACAAAGATCTTTCTAGCAAGTAAATCGTTAAAGTTTTTTTTATTATTTAAAGGGTCATTTTAGAATACTGAAAAGAACCTTTATCCATATTGCAATCGTTAGTGTTGCCTGCTCTAATGAAAAATCAAATTTTAACCCAACACATTAAAGAACAATTTCTTTTCAGGAAAAAAAAGCTTTTTTTTCCTTTATATTTAAGGATCAAATCATCAAAATCGATAATAAAGTATTTTTAGCCAATCACTTAAGAAATTCTAAATTTCCATAAAAATTTAAAAAAAAAATTATGACTATAAGATACCTAAGACAATCGATTCTGCTTTTCATGACCAGAACATCTGCAAGCAAAAAAAAATATATAAAAACAAAAATCATGAAGAAACGAGAAAAGAAAAATGCAATTTTCTTCGAGACTTCTCCATATACCGAAATAAGAGGACCCATATCGAAAACTTCTAGGACCAGTCCCAACGTACTAACCCCTTTTTGACCAAGAGATTCCTGTGCCCAACCCTTCCAACAACTTGTACTTCCATAGGAAATTTCATATCAGCTTTGGAAGTCATGGTTTTTAATTTCTTAAGAGCTATCTGCATGCATCATTCAACAAAAAAAAATCCTGACACAGTAGCAAAATATAGAAATTTAACAAAAAAACACAAAAAATTCATATCTCTTTGGTTACCTCAAGACTATCACTGGTTTTACCCCTAAAGTAGGCTTAGGAGCAATCAACTTCTTCCCAGGAGATGTCCTCATCCAAGTCTTAGAAGCCTTAGCCGGCTTCTCCTTAGAGTAGGGCCTGGGTATAGTTATTCACTTAAAAGCAGCTGGTGGTGGCTTGCCCAAGGTGGGTTTCTTTGTCTAAGAAGAAATATGGGGTTTTTTTCGCAAGGGTTTCCGAACATAATTTTTTCATGGAGAGAAGGAGAAAAGGAAATCATGAAAAAGAGAATTAGGTGCTTAGCAGAAGCATGAAAAGGATGAGGTTTATGCTGGTGATGGCGAACATAAAGAGATCGGAGAAAAAGGTTGCTGTGATATGAAGAAGATTTTTTCTTTTTTCATTTTTACAAATGTGAAGAAGTTATGCAAGAGAAAAGGAGAGCATATACCGTCTGAAAGAAAACTTCTAAATCCACTTCATTTTTTACTCTCTCTACCCCACTACTAAATACACTACGGTAGCGTTTAGTACATTACATATAAAGTGATTACAATACAAAGTGATTACTGAGAAAGTGATTGCTGGGAATGTAACATTGCAGTGTTTGGTATGCAGTATAAAGTTCTGTTTAAATGGTAGAGAAAGTAACATTGTAGTATTTGGTAAACGTTCACTTTGCTAATAATATAGTGACAAATTCCAAAAATACCATTGACTATGAAAACAAATCTGATACAATGGAGTTAATTAAAAATGTAATTATCATATGAAAATGTGAATAATATAAAATAATAATTATTGATATTGCTCATCATTTTTAATATCAAATTTATATAGATTATTATTAATTTAAAATTTAATTATTAAATTAAAATGTAAGTAATTAAAAATGCACCAAATCATTTTGACTTAAACAAAACATATTGAAGTAAATAACTTACTGGTTAACAACAAATACAATATTATGGTAAAAGAAAATCAAAAAAGAGAACAATGAAAGTGAAGACCAGAGCTTGAATTTCACTCATCTTTGTGAAGATTGAAGCTGTAAGATGGACGAACCAAAGCTTTTGTCGAGACTAAAGAAGACAGGGAGAGAGGGGAAAGGTTCTGTGGAGAGGAGAGGTTCTATCGAGAAGATGGGTTCATGAACAACCCTTAAGCATGTTGGTAAAGAAAATCACAAGATTAGTCCAAGTATGGACGAGCGAAAGGCTGACCTTGGCTAAGAGTAGCCTTGGTGCCAACACGGCGTTGCGATTTCGATGTAAGGAGCCTAATGCCCGTGACACCCAGCACCCTTCCTTGATCATTTTCATCGCACAGTTAGTCACCAAAATAACCTTTACTTGTTCAACCCTGCATTTCCAATCCAAATTGACAACCACCTTTCCTCGCCCATTGTCTTTCTCCAACTTCATCCCTATCGTTCTTGCACCTCTATTCCGTGTTGTATCACCATCATCCTTTGTTCAGTGTTGACCGAACAACAAGTGCCGTGAGGCTGATAAAGCAAAGGTTTGGGATGGAGAACGATTTTGAAGACAGATTATTGATACACACAAAGAAAACCAAAACTGAATTCATAAAAAAAAGGGTTCAATCTCGCGCAACTTGGGTTGCACAAGACTTTGGGTCACGCTAAAGTTGGGTTGCATAAGACTTTGAGTTTGGCTCAACATGGGTTGCACGAGACTCTGAGTCGGCGCAACTTGGGCTGCGCAAGACTTTCAGTTGCGCACAACTTGTGTTGCTCCAATCTTTGAGCGTTACTGATTAGGGGTAAAAAATCTTTTCATTGGAGGATATTTTTGTCTTAAAAATTTTGAAGTAAAATGGGGTAGAAAGAGCAAAAAAGGTAGCACATTTAGAAATTCTCTTGTGTGAAAAGAGAGGGAAGAAAAAAAAATAAAGACGAAATTAAAAAAAAAGGGAAAAAGAAGGAAAGGTTGATAACGATTGAGATTGAAAAGAAAGCCTAAAAAAATAAAACTAAATAAGCTAAGTAGAAAATCGAGAACACACACTTTAAGAACAAAATGACCATATTGCATAGAACAAATTTCTTTTTTGCCAAAGATAAAAGGAAAATTAAGAAAAAACATGTAAAATGATGAAGGACAAAAAAGATATTTAACAAAATTAGCAAGTTAAATAACAAAAATATCCTTGGGAAAAACCAAAATTACATGAAAGAATGACATGAAAAGAAGAACGGAGGGGGGATGAACAAAACACGGGGCAGTGAGAGGAGGGACAAACACGTTTAACAAAGAGGCCATGAACGTGGATGCACCAGCGTTCAAGCTTTTTTCCAAAATTCATTTTATGATAATAAGTAATAACTAGTAAGATGCCCGCCCCATACTGCAGGGCGAGGAGCTAAGGTCCCGTTTGGTATGAAGGAAGTATGGACTTTGCACTGCAATTTAATTGAGTGCAAAGTCTTTGTAGCGTTTGATAGGTACTCTACCACTGCAAAGTTGGCTCCCTCCTGCAATCACTTTGTAGCCAACAAGGGAAAGTTCAGGCCGATAATACCCTTATGAAAAAAAACCCAACTCTCTTCCTTCTTGCTTCTGTCTCTCTTCACTATCTATTCCCTCTCGCCCCTGTCTCTCTTTCTGGTTGCTCTCTTCCCTCTTGCCTCTATCTCTTTTTCTGGTCACCACTGGGAGAAGTCGATTTGACAACAATGTTGGAGAACTCACTGTCCATGGAAAATGATTGGAAAGCCACCGATGATAGATCCAATTAATTTGACTTCATGCTCATCTACTTTCCTCCTTTCCTCCCTCTTCTTGACGGATTTTCGAAACCCTTTCCATTCTTTTCTCTCTTTTAAATCCTCGTCTTCTTTTCCTTTAACTCCTTTCTGTCTCTTGAGCAATAAATGGCGCCTTCTCTCTCAACTACAGCCTCCTTGGTTTAACCAAATATGAATTTTCTTTCAGCAGCTTTTGGAAAAGTAAAACCAAGTGTCGACAAGGAAAAAATAAAAAGAAAACAATGGAATACTTATTTCTTTTTGAGTTTGTAATTGTATAGATTTTATTTTTTTTTATTATTATTATTTGCTTGGCCTTTTCTCTTTGATTGCTCTATGTTAGAAGTAAAAACGAAGTTTATCCAATATCTAAGGATAGATATGAATGTAAGGGAGGAAAGCAAAAACAACTAGTTCCTTTTTGTTTTTGAGCTAGAAGGCAAATTTGTTTATTTGCAATCCAAAATGAATAAAATTATTTAGCATTGGCTCATTTCTCTAATAATAATGTATACAAATTAATTATAAAAATTAATTATACATATTAATAATAATGTATATAAATTTGTTGTTAAAAATGATGATCAATGTCAATAATTACAACTTTATATTATTTACATTTTAATATGATATTACATTTGTAATTAATTTCAATGTAAAAATTTTGTTTTTATACTTAAGGGTATTTTTGGAATTTGTAATTACATTACAGCAAAGTGACTGCATACCAAACGTTGTATTGTTACTTTTCTTGCAATTTAAACAAAACTTTACATTGCATACCAAACACTGCAATGTTATTTTTCCAGCAATTACTTTCCCAGCAATCACTTTACCTGCAATGTACCAAATGCAACCTAAACGTCAAGACATTTAAAAAGAACAAGCAACTTGAAATTAATAAAAGGATTTATATACGATGCACTGATAGTATATAGAAACAGTATACTGTTAATGCATCAGATGTTGATACCTCATCAATAAGCTTTTATGAGCAAATTAAAAAAATTTATTTATATTTACTTTTAAGGACTTGACATATTTTTTAATTTGCCAATTGATGAAATGTCAACCTCTGATGCATTGACAGTGTATATAAACTATACACTGTCAATGCATCATATACAAATCCATAATAGAAATGATAAAGGATTTAAATAAAGTTGGAAACTTCACAAGAAGCTTTAGTCTTTGAGAAGATAATAGAACAACTTAAAATACCCATTTGAGAATTAATTAAGAGGTTATTTGAAATCGTTTCTTGTTTTATATTTTTTGTTTTTGAAAATTTTTTTGTTTTATTTTGTTTTTAAATTCTAAAATTAGAAAACATGTTTGGTTAGTATTGTTACATATTAAAAACAAATATTTAAATTGACTTAGATATAATAATTCAATTCACAAAAATAAAATTGTAATAAATAAATAAAAATAATATATTTATTAAATAATATTATTTACATAAATACTAAATAATATTATTTTATATTATTTAATACTAATATTTAATATTTTAATATAGTCTTTTTAAAATTTAATACAATTTAGATAATAATATTATAATTAAATATAATATTAAATAAAATATAATTTTTATTAGATAATAATTTAGATTATTAAAATTCTAAATTTACATATTAAATAATAATATGAATTAATAATTATAAATTTTATTAGTAATATTATTTTATTGAATTGTAATAATAGTAAATAATATATTTAACTAATTAAGTTATAATAAATTATATAGCTATTAAAATATATTTTATTTACTATAAATAATATTATTTAATGTTAAATATTCACTTATTTAATAATATTAAATTATTTGATAGTAGGAATGATATATTTTAAATTTAATTTAAAGAATATAACATTAAATAATAATATTCTTTAGTAAAATAATAATTATTTATATTAGATAACAGCACTTAGCAATAATATTAATTATTAACATATCAAAATTATAATAAATGATATTATTTAAATTATATAATATATTCAATAAATTATTATACAAATTTAAATTAAATAATATTATAACATTATAGTTTAATATAATTTATATTTAATTGATTTTTACATTTTCAACTTTTCTATATTAAATAAATATATTAATTTTAAAATATTTGTATTTTTATTAAATATTATTTTATATTAAATTTTAAAATTATTTTATTTAAAAAATTTAATTTTATTATAAAAATATTAATATTATATTAATATATAAATACTGTTCACTTACTTATAAACAATATCAGAAATGAAAATATATTTTCAAAAACAATGAAAACAACAAATTCTTGTTTTCAACAATTTAAAAAAAATTTTATTTTCGTTTTTGTTTTTTGAAAACAGAAACATATTGTCAAACATGTTTTATATTACTATTTCCAAAAAATTAAAAACAAAAACAAAAAACAAGAAAAGAAAGCAATACCAAATGACCCCTAAATTTTTTAGATTTTTTTGCTTCAAGCTTCCGATTGGTCATCGTTCACTTCATTGAATAAGTAGAGGGCGTGGATATGGAGTGGAAATAGTGAGTTCATAGCTACTGTGTGGGAAGCGAATGGGACGGGACACCTTCATGTTTTCGTATTATTGAGACAGACGCGTGTGTATTACATGCACACAACATATAGAACATGTAGCTTCCGCGTAACAACTCAATAATACGGTTGATGCAAATGTAAAATGAAAGTAGCGTAAAGTTGGTAAGGCTAGAAGGATATTGCCAAACGTCAATACTACAACAGGTTAAAAACATACATGGGACTGTTGAAGATAAAGCTTTATTTCTATGAGGACGAAACTTGCATTTACATGCTGCATTACTTTAATTAAAGCCATAGATCATAAGAAGATTTCAGATAAGAGGTAATGAGTAGAATATAAAGTTGAATTCAACAAAAGCAACTTGCAATTTACAATAGAATTCCGAAAACATTTAAAAACTTTATATTTTAAAACTATTAATTTTGTGTTGTGTCATTAAAATGGCAATGCTGATAGTTTAAATTGAGGTAGAGTCTGATGATGAAAAAAAAAATACTTAAAGAAAGGCAGGAACCAAGTCTTGGTAATGTGATGTTAGGGGTTGTTTGTCACATTCTGCAGAAGCAAGATGTTAAGCAATAAGATGACTGGTATTACTATGATTGTGTTAGGATCATCAGATATATTTCGAAATTAAATGCTATACTATCATACAGCCTAGAATAAAGCAAAATCTTGCTTTGTTATGAGGATTATTCCGGGAATCAAATCAAGCACTGCCAGGATAATTACAGCAATGGACGGCATAAGTAGCCATATAATAGATACATAAGAGGGCTGTATTCATTTCACAAAAATAAATCAGAAAGCACGCAGTGTATCTCATGTGTGTCTTGCAAAGAATTTCCAAAACATCCTCCTCTGAAAACTTAAAAAATATACACATTTTGTCAAGTATATTTCTCAAATAAAGCAGTCAAACTAGAATAAAAGAAGAGAACAAACCTTAATTTTTTTCCACATAGAAATGACAGTGTTCCCCATCTGAATAGGCGAAGCTGCCTAAGCATGAGTACTGTATCTCACAAAGCCATTATCATATGCTGTGGACTCGAACCTCCTCAATCACCCCAACACCAAAAGCATGAAAGCAAGGGCGGAGTTGAAGTTGGGTGACCTGCAAGAGTAATAAATAATTGGTTTTATTGGAGAACATAACATGTTCCTTTAGAGTACAAAGTTATTGGAGCTTTCAGAATACAAAGCTATCTCTCACATGAACTAAATACTTATATTAGAAGATGGGAGTTTCTAGGGTCCAAAAATGGATATCTGCTTCAAGCTCACACCATCATTGGTTGAAGACTAAATTCACACGTTAATATATGGAAAGTACATGTCCTCCCGCTAACATTGGAGCTTTGATATGTCCAAGTTTTTCACTTTAGGTTTTAATATCTCCACATGAAATATTAAACTATCAAAATCTAACACACAAATTCAAAGAAATAAAATCTAAACACCTCACCTAGCAAAAATGATACTCATGCATAGATAAATAGTAATGGTTATTTTTAAATTTAGGAGTGTTCATATGAGCAGTCCAATCTCCAATGTGTGTCATATAATTCAAATGTAAAATATATTATAATTATCAAAGCATTATAATCTCTTGGAAATTTTATTCATGGCCTACATTGTGTTACATGAACATCACATAAAATATTAAAATATCTTTTAATTAATTACTCAATGTTAAAATTTTTATTTCAAACCAATGTCAAAGAACTTCATCATGATCGAAGCACTCAAGCACTCAAAGAAGAAAAGTGTACGATAAGATAAAGTGTACGATAAGATACTTGCGGACCCAACTCCTTGAACACTACAGTTATGTTGTTCTAATTTCCAATCACAGTAATCTTTGAGACTCTTTACATACTCACTGGCATTCTTCCCTCGTATTGTTCAAGCCTTTAATCCCTTTTTTAAATGGAATAAAGCTATCTCCCATCTATCCCTGTGCCTTTTCTCATTCTTTTTTTTTTAATTTTCATTGAATTGTTTTGGTAATAGAAAAAGGTTAAATCGCTTATGCAAAATGTTAAGATAAGTCATCTTTTCTAGCATGTTCAAGAATTCCATTTTAATAAGCCACTAATCAAGACAATGCATATCCAACTATACAGAACATATGATTTTGTGATTGCATATCTTTATTGTTATCCATATCATAAGCAGGAAAAATTAGAATTAAAAGAAAAGAAAAGAATCTAAAAGTGTACAGAGACATCTACAGGCAACAAATGATTTGATCTACAACCATTGAAATCACAAACAATATGTCCAAATGTGGAGTGATATGTGAACATCTTGAATCAAATGTTTTATACATTATGTGAATATACTATATCTAGTCAGTTGAATGCCATGCGAACACCAAATTCAAGAAGTAATTTATTAAAGTGGCCAAAAGCTACTGTTGCACATGGTGAATTTCAGCATAATTTTTAAGGAGACACATTCTTCTTGTTTTAGTTTTTTAAAACTAGCTACATATTAAAAATTGTTTGAATTGTGTAGCTATTTAGGAACAATTTGTTGCACAATTAAATGATGTTTGTAAAGCACTTTTACCCAGCTAAAATTTGAGCATTAAGAATCAATAACCATCATTATCCAATTGTTTAATTCTTAAAGCAAGGAAAACAAATGAACCATTAATAAATAGAACATTGAAATATTGAAGGAAGATTTTTTGTGCATCTGTATAATACTCAATTGGCTACACTTTGGAAAACAATATCTAATGCAAATCGGCCAAGATAAACAAATAATTTAAATGCATGGGTGATCCGGTCAATCATATCACATACTTGTAAGCAAATATTAGTGTAACATACTAAAAATTAAATAAAACATATGCGATTGAGAGCATAAAAAAGTGTAGCTAAGAATAATGAAACAACATTTAGTTGATCTATGGAATTTATATGACCCTAGCTAGTCTCCACTCTTAAACAAATGATAAAGTGGAAAATCATTAGAGGTAACCAATAAATATTGCCTCTCTTCTTTTCATTGCTCTGTATCAACTCATCATTTGTACCAGGTTTGATATACTTCTATAACTAATTATAAGCTTATAAGATTTGCATCATCAAAAAAGCACTTACTTGATATAAACTCCACAACAACCTCCAGCAACTTTAGCAGCAACATGAAATTATGCTGCATCATGGCATTAAATATACTGTTGTTAAACAGGGATAACGTTCCATAAGAGTTCATAACTAAATCTCACCTTAGAATGAATAAAAAAAATTAATTCAAATCCATTTAAAAATGTGAAAAAAAAACACATTAAAAAACTAAATCCAAAAAAAAAATGACATACAAATAAGGAAATGATAGAAAAAAGATCAATTCATATTGGAATAGATTGAGGTTAAGCATTTTCTTTAGCAACATTTCAGTATTCTTTGTTTTCTCTTACCTAGAATATATAATAAAGAACCTAAATAGAAACACATTAAGAAGTATAATTGTCAAAGAAGAAACAAAAATATTTTAAGTCTGTTAAATTTGTTTGGAAAGTAAATCTATGCGTGATGGTATGTGTTATAAATATTGTGCATGGAAAATAATTAGCAGAAACATTTGCCACCTATCAAAAGGAGAACAAGAGGCTCATGTATTTAATAGGCAAGAAAAGGTTTCTATGGTTACCTTTGGAAATGGGTCCGATTTTGAGCATGCTATCATTCAATTTACATGTCTGGCTTTATCATCTACCACCTTTTTGCTGCAAAATTGCAAGATCAGGAGGCGATGATATATGAAAATAATGAGAAAAGAAATTTGAATTTGATGTAGATTCAGAAGTTCTGGCCTTAAAAAGAATATATAAAGTCTACATTATAAATTCAAACCCTCAAAAAAGTTAAAAGAAAAAAAAAACCTATTAGTCTGGTTAGCGGGACTAAGACAGTCTCTTTCCATTTAATTAATTCAAACATACTTCATCAATGGCATAAAAGTTAACAGCTTTGAGTATATACTCCATTATAAATCCTTTATCAATCCTCTTTTAAAGTTTTTTTTGGTCTCCTTTCATCATTTCCTTAAGAGGTTATCAATGAAATTTAAATATGATGCACAGGTTTACCATGTTATTTCACTGTTAAGTCCTATTTGAAATTGCACAGTTTTGATTGTTTAGAACAAATGCTGTATAGTCCGTCACATATGGTGGTAATTCACATGCTTCACAATTAGAGGAAGAGAGAAACAAATGTACCTTCCAATCGAATTATGCAAAAACATAACAAATTTAAAACAGAAAATTGAATCCCAAGCCATACTCAACATAACCCAAAAAAATGGTGTGCCAGGAGAAATATTGCTACCAAAACAGACAGAAAAAAAAACAACACCTTGAATTATTGATATTATATTATAGACCAGATTATGCAACTTCTAAAACATATATTTCCTACTGCTTTCAAAAAAATGCAGAGCCATTCCGATAGTAGTTAGTTAATATGACACGTTAAGCAACTTGAACTCAGTTTTTGATATTACGACCATGAATGACTCATGGCCATTTAGTTTGGTCTAAAATTCCCTTTATTTCTCATAATTCACAACTTATCTTTTAGCTTAAAATAAATGAACTTTTCTAACTTATCTTTTAGCTCAAACTTATATACTAATAAAAAACTAACAATTAGGAAACAACCATAGTACCAACCAATTAGGAAATAAATAAAACACGCTATAACAACACAAAATTAGGTTGCATCCATATGTAAAAAACTGACTATTGTAGAAATGAAACAAAGTTATATGATAACTCATCACCTTATGTTACCATTTGAAAGCTTGGCCTCTTGCTAACAATTTAATACATACTAAAATGAAAAGGTGGGTGATGGCTACATGAATTTTTTGTACCAAATATTTTAATCTGCCGTGGGTCTTTGGAAGTCGTCTATCTTACAAAACACATGATGCCCATATACCGGAAACGCATCTCTTTTGCTTAGAATTTGTCCATTGAAGGAAATCACATGGTAAAACGAATAAAGTTAAAAAATGACACAAAAAGACAGCTTTTTGTAACTCTGTTCCACGGTTAGTGTCCCCGGGATACTCCATAACTCAAACAACATAAATTGACTTATTCCATATATGGCTGCATTAATATAGATTTATCTTAACCTAAAGAAAGCATTTTCTACCATCTCTGTATAGGTGAATGAAGTTTGAACTAAAAAAAAATCTTTATTGATAATTTAACAAATTTTCTTGAGATTCAAAACTCAGCTTTAATTCTCTGTGCAACCCATCACCAAATAACAATCTATCAACTTCTTTAACAACCAAAGAAAAAAGCCCCAATTTAACCAAATCAGACACCAAAATCACAAACAACTAATAATTTTATTAAATTAACACAATAAATGCATAAAAGATAACTAAATCAGGAAACAGTAATGTACCTTGTGCTCACCTCTACGTGCACCAGGGACATGTCGAAGGAATCAATGTGTCGTATGGTGCAAATCAAGCGCTGTTCTGGAGTATCGTCATTCTTGGATTCTATTCCAGCTCGATGCGACATGTCGTCATCATTGTCATCTTTTGCATTATCAATCTCAGAGTCTTCTTTGTCTCTAAACATCCACCAAGATTCTGTTATAGAAAGGCTAATTTGGGAATTCAATAGAAAAGGGAAATGAAAGCTAGGGTTTGGAAATTTTGAGGGGAAAAAATCTTAAAGGAGAGAAATGTTGATTTAATCTTCAGTTTTCCCACAAAGAACACATCTAGAAACTGAATTAAAGGCCTAAAAGCTGAAGGTAACCAAAAGCATGCTGAGTAAGCATTTGCTCGAAACATTCTAAATCATGGTTTTTGCAATATAACAACGATCTATCAAACTTTCTTGATGATTAAAAAGATTAAAACATTAGATACCGCCTTACCTTTTTACGCACTCTAAATGTTTTAAAAACAACTCAAGTGTTAGTTAAACTTCAGTTCAACCATATCATTTTTAAAGTAAATACACTCTATATAACATTTCAACCACAATTTTCATGTCATTAAAGGTCCAGAAAATATTCTCATATCCATAAATCTAAAACCAACTTCTTATTACGTTAGGCAGCACCAACCATGTGCACTACAAGATTTTGAAATACTGTGCTGATTATTACAAATAATTGCAACTGATTGCAACCTGCAGCAAGACAATGAAAATTCTAGATGTCAAAAAGTTAGCTGAAAATAGATTCCTTCATTAGCTTAACATCTAGTTAGAAACGGTCTTTACCTCTTTGTTTGCACGCTGATAAATTACTACATTTTCAGCCACATCCCCATCTTTAGTCTCTAAAACAAGAGGTTTAGAAAATAGTTTTCTTTATATACTATCCTAAAATAGACACAATTAATTCTAAGAATGAAAAACAGGAAACTACAAAGAATAAAAAATCAGAAAGTTGACCCTAATCAAGTCCCAATAATTCTGGGGTTTTCCTAATCCTTCCAACACTCCCCCTCAAGCTGTTGAATAGATATCGATCATTCCCAGCTTGCTTACAAAAGAATCAAATCTTGGTTTTGACATGGCTTTAGTGCGGACATCAGCTTCTTGCAACTTAGTTGATAAATAAGACAAGCTAACATTCCCATTTTCAATATCATTTTTGATGAAGTTTCTGTCAATTCTCACATGCCTCATTCTATCATGCTGGATAGGATTGTGAACAATGCTGATGGTAGATTTGCTATCACTGTATAACTTCTTAGGACCTGATGACGGTATATTTAGGTCCTTCAATATCTTTTCAAACCAGATTAGCTCCCAAACCCCTTGAGCAATGGCCCTATATTCCGCTTCTGCACTACTTTGAGCAACCACTGTTTGCTTCTTACTTCTCCAAGTCACCAAATTTTCCCATAGTTTAGTACAATATCCAACGGTAGATTTTCTATCTTCAACCGACCTTACCTAGTCAACATCAGCAAAACCTTCAACTTCCCTTAGTACATTTTTTTGAGTAGAAGTCCTTTACCTGGAGTTCCCTTTAAATAACAAAGAGTTTGGTTCACTGCTTCTAGATGCCCTCTTGTGGGTGAGTGCATGAACTGACTTACTACACTCACACTAACGGCAATGTCTGGCTTTGTGAGAGATAGGTATATTAGTTTTCCAACCAAATGCTGGTACCTTTCCCTATCTATAAGTGGATCTTCCTCAGTAATTTTCTGTTTCCAGTTTTGTTCTAAAGGAGTTCCAGTAGGTTTACAACCAAGTTTTCTGGTTTCTTTTAGGAGTTCAAGAGTGTATTTCCTTTGGGAGATGAAGATACCTTGTTTGCTTCTAGCTATTTCCAACCCAAGAAAGTATCGAAGCTTCCCTAGATCCTTCACTTGGAATTCAGATTGTAACTGCCCTTTAAATTCATCAATCTCTTGAATATCATCACCTGTGATTACTATATCATCAACATAAACCATTAGAATTGACTTCCTACCATCTTTAGCTTGTTTAATGAAAAGCGTATGATCATCTTGCCCCTATTTGTATCCAAACTGTTTCATGGCTGTGCTAAACCTTGCAAACCATGCCCTTGGTGACTGTTTCAGACCATAGAGGGACTTTTTTAATTTACACACCTTGCCCATTTCCTCCGTTATCTCAAAGCCAAGTGGTAACTTAATATAAACTTCCTCCTCTAGGTTTCCATTAAGAAATGCATTTTTCACATCCATCGATGCAATTCCCAATCAAGGCTGGCAGCAAGGGATAGAAGAACTCTAATTGAATTTAATTTTGCTACGGGTGTGAAAGTTTCCTCATAGTTTATGCCATAGGTTTGTGTGAATCCTTGAGCAAATAACCTTGCCTTATTTCGTTCTATGTTCCCATCGAACCCATACTTCACCACAAATGTCCACTTGCACCCAACAAGTTTTTTTCCTTCAGGTAGGTCAACAATTTCCCATGTCTCATTATCAATCAAAGCCTTCATCTCTTCCAAAACAGCTGCTTTCCATCTAGGATCTTGCATGGCACTTTGAATGTCTTTAGGAATCTTCACACTATCAATCATTCAAGTAAACATCTTGTAATCTTGAGACAACTTGGAGTAGGTTAGATGACTGGAAATGGGATGCTCAGTGCAAGATCGTACCCCTAACCTGATAGCAATTGGAACATCAAGATTATCAATTGTGGCAACATCTTCCCTTGCGATTTCCAAAGGACTTGGCTCTAGTTCTAACAGTTGGCTTTAAGGAGGAACTCGTGGTCTTTTTGAGTAAACCAAAATCTGGTTCGGTGTTGGAGTTGGTGCTCCCCCTTGACTTGTCACTTGAGTAGGCTCAGAATGATTTAGTGAAAGAGTAACATGATGATCTTTTTTTTTTGCTAAACCAAGGAGATTTTATTAGAGGAGTCAATAGACTTATAAAATTATCGAAAGATGCTACAAAATCATCCCAGTAAAACATAGACACAACCAAAGAAAGGTACAAAAGCCACCAAACCAAGATGGAAAAAAACAGCAGAAAACATCAGGTAGGAGAACGCTAAGGAAGGCCCGAAACCGATCACCCTCACACTGCACTTCAAATCTAAATGTTCTAAATTTTACCAAGACTCAAATCATCCGTTTACTTTAATCCAAGTGAGAAAACCCAAGAAAGACAAATCATTATTGAAAGGGAGGACCAAGGCCAAAACCAAAGATCAAAAACATTCTGCTTCAACTGTCTGAAACCCTTAAAGACCTGCACACTTGTGCACCAGCCTTGCAACAAAATAACTCCAGCCACTTTTGAGCCACCATCAGCCTTCCTGCCATCCAATGCAGCAAACCACTTTAATTTAGCCGTGTTTCAACTCAACATTCTGCCACGACCCTTGATAGCTTTATGTTCTTGCTTTCAACCACTAGGTTAACTTGATTGGAACCCCAAAAAGAAGAAAGCAGAGTGGCCCTGAAAAAATCACTAGACACCAAAAAAACAGAATGTGAATTGACAAAGGACTACTGTCATGTGAAGAACTCAGATCTCATCTGTAGCAATACATACTTCCCAGGAAAATCTCAGTGCCAATTTAATTCTTGAAAACACTATGTTACCAAGATTTTTCCTTCTATCAGATCAAAAACCCAACACCCATAATTAAACAATCCCAGAGAAAACACCCTTTTTGCTTTTAACTTGGCTTTGACATAAACAAACCAAGTGAAAATCTCATTGTTTACCCTACGTAGCTCCAGACTTTAAACTCCTTGAGGATACTTTCCACTTATATGTATATTTTGAATATTCTTCAAACTACTAGATTTCGCAGGACTAGGAATGTCAACGGGGCGGGTACCCGACCCCGACCCCGTTTAATATTAATAAAACCCGAACCCTATAAAAACCCGATTAATTTTTAAGTGTACTACCCGAACCCTACCCTATTAATTTTCATATTACCCGTTTATTACCCGAACCCGTTTAAATACCCATTTACACTTTCAATTTTTGACAACTCGATTATTAACCCTAAGAAAATTATCTCTTACCATTCCTTCAATGGCTGTTTTGGATCTTTGTATTTCATATATTCCGTCTTGGCTGAGGCAGCTGCCAAGCAACACCAAAGCAGAATCCCCATGAAAAACACGGGAATCTTTGGCCTTTCCATTCTACTCTTTCAGTTTCCTTCAAAATATGAAGCAAGAATCCAATGCTCACTTAAATGAAACCACAAAGGAAAACAGTACCATTCAGAAATCAACCATCATTCACATTTCTCCTTGTTTGATCTTATTACTTGCTTTTTTTAAATGAAACTTGAAGAAGCAATTAAGCATATCCACATCTCATGGCCTTTGATATACTTACAATCATGCTCCATAATTAAAGAAAAATAACATAACAAGTGACCAAATCAAAAGAAAACAAACAAACCTCCTGGCGCATGCACTATCAAACAAAATCAGAATTCATGAACCAACCAAATATACAGACAAAAATCATATTCATTCAGTAGACAAAGAACACAAAATACAAAAAATTAAAGCTTAAAGACAAAGAAAAGGGCTTGTTTATTCCATCATAAATATTGCAGCTCTCTGTTTAATTTTGCTGCTATGGCATACAAAGCAAGGAAAAGAAAAGGGCTTAGAACATACAGAAAATTCCCAGAAATCCAACAATATCCTGTCCTATTCCTTAGAAGAAGACTGTTTTACAATGTGAAATGGGGGCTCTGTAAAGAAAAAGGGAAAGAGTGTGGTATTTATAGAAGTTTTTCTTCCATTGCATTTAGAGTTTGCACTAAAACAGGGAAAAGAACAAGAGAAAAAGAAGATCCATTACAACAATTCAAAATTAAAACCTAAAATTTTAAACATGATTACTCATATTTGCACATAAAATTAAAAAAACATCCATTACAACAATTCAACAAACCATAATAGTTCAACAAACAATTTAAACACATAGAAATATGTTTTTGCAACTACAAACAAACATAATTGAATAAAAACACAAACAAATTTGAAATCATTCAAGTCATGACATCTTCATTCTTCATCATCATTAAACATGCAACTTGAATCCACAGTTGTAGATGGTCCTACACATAAAATAAATAAATAAATATTATTAATCTTGAGGTAAAATGTAATAATAAATTCCTTTTGAAAAAAAAAACAAATGAATAAAAATAATTATAATAAGTGAATTGTTTACCTCCTATGTCACTCCTTAACCAATTTTGAGAGCACATCAATACCTCTAAAGTGTCCGGATTAAGCTTACTTCGATGACTACTCACAACTCTCCCACTAGTGCTAAAAGCAGACTCGGATGCAACTGTAGAAATAGGAATAGCAAGAAAGTCTCTAGCAATCTTTTGCAAAGTGGGATACTTTATCCCATTTGTCTTCCACCAGTTAAGAATATCAAAGGATTGGGTCCATGGCAAAACTGGCTCATCTAGATAATGATCCAATTCTGACTTAACATTCACACTAGTAGAAGATGAACTAAGAAATGCAACCAACTTGCTGAAATCCTCTTGTTGAGAAGCAGGGACACTTGATGCTTGAAGATATGGTGTTAATGTTGAAGTGCAAGAAGCATGTGACTTTGGTTTGGAGGATCTATTTTGGTATTCATGAAGTAAATCATAACAAGTTCTCTTAACATTTTCGATCTCAAAGGGTGCATTATCACCAAAAATGTCAGGAAAATAAAACTCAACCACCTTCATCTTATACCTAGGATCCAATACAACTGCCACAGCTAGCACAACATGAATAACACTCAAATATTTTTCAAACTTGCCAAACATTTTGTTGGCCATTGCACTAACAACATTATCATCAGAACACATCCACTTCATTAGTGCATTTCTAAGTTGACAAATTTGGACAAAATAACAATTTGCAGTAGGATACTTTGTCCTCGAAAACAATTCAGTGGCATTATAAAATATTTCCAACTTTTCAGCAATAATTTCTGCCATCTCTCAGTCTTTCTCACTAGGCACTTTAGTGTAAAGTTTATCTCTAAGAGTCAACCTAGGAAAAATATCTTTGTATGCTATGGCAGTTCGAAGCATCAAATAAGTTGAGTTCCATCTAGTTCTACAATCAAGGCTTAACTTTTTAGTGCATGAAACTTTTGCTTGACGTGCCACATCTTCAAATTTTTCCACTCTAGAAGGACTAGCAGACCAAAATGCCACACTATCACGAATATTGTTAATTACATCTTCTATCATGGATAACCCATCTTTCACAACAATATTCAGAATATGTGCACAGCATCTCATGTGTAGGATTTTCCCATCAAGTAAAAGTTTAGAATATAACTTATCTGCTATGATAGAAATCATACCATCATTAGAACTGCAATTATCCACGGTGATAGTAGAAAGTTTGGTCTCTATATTCCATTGGGTCAAAGCAGCCATCAATTCTTCAGCGAGAACTTCCTTAGTGTGAGGTGCTGGTACGTAAATGAACCTACATGTTTAAAAATAACATTAGTTAATTTACTAACAATTTATTCATAAACATTAATGAATTATGTACCACATGTTAAAGAGTTCAAAAGAGTTATTTACCTCAAAATACGACTTTGCAACACCCAAGCATCATTAATAAAATGAGCAGTCACGGACATATAACCTTTCTTTTGATTTGAAGTCCACATATCCGTTGTAATTGCTATTCGACTTTTCAGCTTCTCAAACACACCCATTAGCTTTGCCTTCTCTGATTGATGAATTTTGAGAATGTCTTCTTTAATTGTATTGCGAGAAACCATCTTGAAAAGAGGTTGGAGGCTAGCAGTAAATCTTCTAAATCCAACATGATTCACAACAGAAATAGGATATTCATGCAAGATTATAGCTCGAGCCAACTCATTTCTTGAAACTTCTTGATCAAATGTAAAGTTCCCAAACCGAACTTTCCCATCATTTTTCTGCTCCACACTAATCAACTTTTGCTTTTCAAAGCATGATTCGATGGTTGAATTTCTTCTACTTGAACAAGTATTCATGTGGTTTAACAAAGCTTTTGTCCCATTCTTGCTACTAGCCTTAAGACTAATTTTGCAATAATTGCATATTGCCTTATCTTCTCCATTATTTTTTTCTTTTCGAATTGCTCCCAAACCTCTTAAGTTAATTTACGGGGCCGTTTGGATAATGGAGGTTTAGTTGAAGTAGATGTTGTTGGAGTTAAACTAGGAGGGTTGTTAGAAGGCATACTAGGAGCATTATTATCATTGTTTTCTGAGCTTGAACCCATAATTGATGGACCGGTTGCAACCTTATCATTCTCATCAACAATCTCATTATTTCCACTTGTTGCCATTTTTTTAAAGACCTGCAAACAATTTTAAAAAAAAAGTTCAACACATTGACAATTAATTTAACAGCAAATATATTCAAGTATGTTCAACATAATAACAATTCATTTAACAACAAATATCTTCAACACAATGACAGTTTGTGGAATACTATGAGCTGCCTAGGTTTTCTTGTTTTTTGCAATTCTATTGGTTTTCTCGTTCTATTAATTGTTTATTGTTTAAATTAAATTAAACTAAAAAATAATGACAATGGCAACGGCTACAATAGTAAAATAAAAATAATCATACAACATAGGTTTACTAAAAATTTGCTGACTTTGGTATCATGATAGACTTCCATAAACTAAGGTGAATGAAGAAAGATGCAAAAAGATATTATCTACGTGGCACAATCTAAGCAAATGATTAATTTAGCCTCTCATTTTCTTTTGTGAAATGAGAAAAAAACAACTTGAACCCATTATCAATCAATGCATAGCTTGTATAAGAAATATATAATATCATGTGTGAAAGCAAAAAAAGTAAAAAAAAAATGTGCAGAAGCAAAGCAGCAGAATAATGTTAATGCTTTAGTAAAAACAACTCTGTTAGTGTAGTGTTTTTACCAATGCCGGAGAGAGGAAGGCTACAACCACCGACGCCGCTGCTAGAGAAAGGGAGGCTTGCTGCCGACGCCGTTGCTCGAGAGAAGAATGGCTATTGCCGCGCCGCTGGAGAGAGGAAGACAACTACCGCACTTGGGTTTGAGCTCGCCGCAGGTAGATCTGAGGTCACCGCTGCCAGATCTGTGCTTGCCGGTGCTAGATCTAAGCTCACCGCTGCCGGATCTGGTGGGTATCGGGTCAATGAGTGGTGTGGCCGTGTGGGAGCTTGAAGAATGAACACAGTTACACAAAACACTACACAGAACAAAAACGAGGCAGTGAAGTTGTAACATCCCGTTACCACTTTTTTCACGTATTTCCATACAACTTTACCGGTTGGGCTGTCTGCGATGCCATTAACATTCAACAGTAACAGTGATAAATGATAAACATTTATCTATTAATTATGTAATATGAAATTTCTTTTCATTATTCCTTTCATCTGACATCCCCTATTAACCTTTATTTCATTAAGGTAGTACTGTATACATATGTCTGAAATGTAAAAGAGAAGAGACTGTACCTGTCACATTTAACGTGTCATACCTCAGTGCTTTAAGCATAGCTATACCCATCTGAGAGCTAATTCTCTCAACTCCGTGTACTTCTTATCTGTGGAGTTAAAACAAAAGGGGTGAGCGATTCATACGCTCAGTAAAGGAAACATATGCTGCTTTAAATAAAACAAAACTATATATCACAACTCATTTATTCTTTTCTTAACAATAACCCAATAGAAAAGAACAGTGGATACATAGTAAACACTATATATAGAATTTCAATAAATCTTTACAGTAAATAGAAATTTGTAAATCGAGACTAGGCAACAATTAAATCATGCTATTCCCTTGCGAGAACGGAATTTGCCGCTATTGGGGTGCACCCGTAGGCCATCGCCCCTCACGGCTATCTCAGATCTATGGCCATAATCTATAGTGGTCCTCGGGTCCACTTGCCAAGTGACCTCGAGACCGCTGATGACTTGGCGGGTCCATCAGCCCTGTGACGCCCTGAGGTGCACTCGTTGGTCCATCGACCGAGCCACCGCCCCAGGCGGGTCACGCAATAGTAATGCATGAACTAGAGGCCTAACGTCTCAAAATCCCAATTATATCTCATGAAAAACCTTTAAGGAATTATTTCATAATATCATCATTTTCTTTCCAACAAGGTTTTAAAACAGCCCGCAATCTCACTGAATTTCGTGTGAGAAAGACACGGGTTAAACTGACTCACCATGGCCAGTTCGCCCATGGTCAACTCACCCAAAAACATAATGAAAACAATTCATTTTTCGTTAAGAAAATTTGGAAAAGCGAAACCTGTTCTCCATGGTCGACTTGCCCGATATGGCTCGCCCATGACAGTTCGCCCAACGCAAAGAACCGGTGTTCGCCCGCCTTCTATGCTTTCAAAATCCGAAAGTATACTGGCTCGCCCTCAGTGGCTCGCCCCGTAATCTATTCGCCAAAAGGTCTAAACTTTCTATTTTGAAATTGTTTAAAACGTCTATTTTTCCTTTAATAAATTACTGTTTAAAACTGTTCGCCAAGGTCAGCTCGCCTATAGCTTTCATAACAAAAGGGGTCGCTCGCCCCATTTTTTATAAGCAATTTGGCTCGTCCGCCAATACCAAGAATTTATATTTTCCATTTTTAAAATATTAAAATGGCTAATTTTCCTCAAGAAAAATACCACCAAAAATCTCTTCGCCATGGTCACTCCAAAACAGATTAACATATAGTCGTCCGCCAATTCTTTCTTATAAAACATTAAGTAAAACCGGCTCGCCTTTAATGGCTTGCCAACAACTTCCTAAACTTAGGGGTCGTCCGCCCCAAATAAAATGGAAAAGGGTTCGCCCAACTTTGGCTTACCCATATTTCTCCTTAAAACAAGGGCACTCGTCCAGTTTCATAGAAGGACTCGCCCGTCTAAAACAATATAGCAAGTTTGGCTCACCCGCCAATGCCATTTTGCCCAATTATCATAGGGACGGTTTTGTAGCCCGCCCAAAATCAAAGAAATTTATCAAAAACAATGCATGTCAGAAAATAAAGCATTTAGCTTAATATTTTCATAAAATTGACTCCACAGGACATGCATTCTCTTCACACACATCTCTCTTACCTGTTAGAAACGAAACCTTGCTTCGCCCTGCTCTCTGTTCGCCCATAGCCATTCCCAATCGGCTGCAAATTATATAAATTCCATTAATATTTTCTTTATAAATATTTTCCTATTACTTGGCCGAAATTGAAATAAATCAAATCACTACTCGCCCAAATAAAGCTTCACTAGTTCGCCCAGACGAGCTCGCCATTCACCATATGGCTACCACGTGGCATATCGCCCGCCATTACTCACCGTGGTTTTGTGAGCTCGCCCAACATTTAACTCACGAGGCCTACATTGGCTTAATTGTGGGAGTTCGCCCACAATACCAATTCGATCAATGCCTCTGCATTTGAGCTCGCCCATGAATTCATTTCTCTAGAATTGGGCGTTCTCGCTCCTTGAACACATGCTTTACCTTGGCAAGTTCCTTAATATCTACTCGCCTCATTGGCGATTACTAGTTTTCAACATGGGCGATCACTGTGGTCGCCATTGTCGTTACTTATTTCATTATTTTCCTTGTTTTCATGTTCTCTAAGGATCTAACTAAAACAAGGTTGTGTTCTATGTTGTAAACATATAAGTCTACCCTTGAATATCAAGAACACCTAAGAATTATGAAACTCACCTCAATCACTGCACTTCCAGAACAGACTGTTTTCTGTCTCATGTTGGCCTTCCTTTTGCTTATTCCTTCAGCTCACCAATTATGAAAGAAAGGCTTTATAAGCAGGTTCATGTGTTTTGGCCAACTGAAGAGTGAAGCTCAGTAAATCAAGTATGACAGAAATGGGAGGAATAACATAAGCTCTCGTGAAGAAGATGAAGTTTGCCAAATGAGTTTTCCTCAAGCCTTTCTCCTTATATAACCATGCTAATCCAATCCGAAGCTACCGCTTGTCCCTTATTCTGTATCCTTCATCATTTCACGTCTTTAATGCATGAAGAAAACTGAGGCACAAGTGGCGTGAAAGTCTCCCTTTCACATTCTTTTTCTTCTGCTGCTGTTGACTTTGTTTTATTTCTCAACCAATCAGGTAAATTCCTTACTGACTTCAACCTCTTATCCGTTAATTCCCTTCAACTGTGTGACTTATAAGTCAATTTTGGCTGCCAAATGTTTTGATTCTCTTTTCATTTGTTCCTCTATCTGGGTAACCACCTTACTCGCCCAATACATGCCTTGGGCTATCACAACACACACGAAAATCATCCAATTTCGTCCTTGGGGAACTCATTCGCCCAACCAAATAGCAACCAACCAACTCGCCAATTGCTAAGATTCCCCACATTTGGAAATTTTTTATTTAGCATTTTAATTTCTTCAAATTTGTGTGGGCGATCGGGAGCCCTCGCAGATTTTGGCAAACTAATATACTCGCCCTCGCCATTATCCATTGGCGATCTGCTAGCCCATTGGCGAGCATACTACCTTCTCCCCTTTGGCGAGCTGAACAACATTCTCGCTCATACGTTATTTCATCATAATTGCTCCATTTACTACTCAACTTAAGGAGCTTTTCAACTAAATGGAAATCAATACTCTCTATTTATTTAATTTCCAATATCCATTTTATGAGATTAAGGTCTACAGTAGGGTAAAATAAGATCTTACATTTTCTCCCCACCTTAAGAAATTTGGTCCTCCAAATTTCAACCAGACCTGTCAATGAAGAAACTCTGGATACTTCTTATGCATAAGGCTTTTAAATTTTCAAGTAGCCTTATCCTTAATATTATACCATCAAAGTACTTTAGCCATAACATGATCTTAGATCACAGCACTTTATCACTGCAATTTATCTTTCCTATCCAGAATTCGTACCAATTTCTCAATGTAATTCATGTCCTCTCTAATCTCCAGGACTCATCTCGAATCACATGAGAAGGATATGGATAGTACTTTCTCATTATTGAAACATGGAACACGTTGTGCACTCCTAACAACACGGGAGGCAGTGCACATCTTTCACAGGATCTAAGATCTCCAACGATCCAATGTATCGGGAACTCAATTTCCCTTTAACTATGCATCCCAATGGTGAGACCTTAATATATATCATCCTTTGTATACATCAAGAGGTCTGTTTGACCAAGTCGAAAAGAATTCTCGGTCTTATATCTTCTCATACTATCGTGGATCATACCGTCTACTAAATAAACCATTTAAGGTATTATGCCTTTTACTCTCCTTTGTCCATTATCATAAACAAACTCTGTCAGGGTAGAGGATTATCCCAGAAGCCTATAAAATCAACTGCACTAGCTCACATCATATCCTCGAGCGTTCATATCATACGCTCGGACCGTCTCTCAGTCTGCGGATAATCTGCGGTGCAAAACTCAATCGGGATCCCATAGCTTCCTGTAATCTCTCTCAACACTGAGATACGAAGCGGGACTCCCTATCAAATGTAACGCTCACTGGAATACTGTATAACCTCACCATTTCCCTGACATATAACTCGGCCAAGGCACAATTTAGCTCAACAAATTCCATAATCAAGGAATGAGCAGACTTACTCAATATGTCCACAACTATCCAGATAGCATTTTACTCTTTTCAATTTTCACTTAGTATAAGAAGTACCTCTAATATAGGTATTTTTCTTCCTTATCACCTTCTCAACTTTTATTTATTCTCGTCCCTAACATAAAACCACGAATATCTCTTTATACTCCTCATTGTCTCTAAGAGTACTGCCCGTCTCTTCAGGCCATCAATAATCATCCCTTTGACGCTCTCCCGTGCTCTAGGATTACTCTCTCAAGTGTGTTGGCGACCACCTAGTTCGCCCACATCTCACAACATGTTATCCGGTGTTGGGCGTTCACCCCACTCGTGGGTCGCCCATCCCGAATTTTCTCAAGGTCTTGAAGAATCTCGGGCGTCTTTTCTCAAAACCAATTTACACTCCCTCAAGTCTTTTATCATCCTTGAGAGTTAGTAACTCATCTATACTTTTTATCACTTATCATCTCATTCAGTACTAGTCGATTATAGTTTGGTGACTATCATGTAGATAATTTTAATCATTCGTATGTAATTGTCCCAGTAGTTTTTATAATACCACGCACTCGCTCTCAATATATCCCGGAGCATCCACATAATGCGCTCAGATATCTATATCAATATGAGGCGGTGCTAATCAGTAAAAATTTGGAATCCCAAAGCCTCTTGCTATTCTCTCAAAGCATACGGCAAATCAGGGATCCCTATCACAAGTACCCACTCACTGGAACTTCACATACTTCCTCTCTGTTTCCACCAATGTATATCGACTAAGGCACTTATTACATCCCGAAACCATAATCACTTCTATAACATCATGGTTCTTTCGGATTCTTCACTATCTCACAGTGATTGTTTCATATTAATCTAGGACTGCTTTTCTTTTGCAGACCTTACTATTAGCCACCGATTACGTCTCAGGTAATCATTTTCCCCTCGATCACTTCTCTTATCTCAAGTGATCATTCTATCTCTTATTCTCCTAGTACATGTAATGTCACTACTTGGAGAATATACTTTTCCTCACATCAATTTTTGGAATTTAAATTTATTATCATTCAGTTTTCAACACCACTATTATTTTCTCACTTAATATATTACTTTACTGTTACTATCTCGTAACCATTTCAAATACTATATTCATACATACCCATTCTCTTCCACTTTCTCATAAATATATATATATATATATATATATATATAACATCAGTAAGGTAGTGAATTCCACACACTACTCAACAACCCATCTATGACATTTGGGTCAATTTTATAATTTTATACTCCAATAAGCACCCTTAACCTCACTTAAGTAGTAAAATCTTTTATTCAGACAATTTTAATGTCCACTTAATCAGTTGAGACCTCACGTCTCTAATATATATATATATATATATATCAATATACATGTTTATTCTTTTTTTTAAAATCATCCTAGTTGGCTCTAGGCACACAAATAGGAAGGATACTACAGTCAGCTAGGGATCCAGATAGAATATGATAGGTATTTTAGAATACCATACTTGTTCCGGAACCTAGAAGCAACTGTAGAGAGTACTAATCCCATTGTTTTCAAAACGATAAAATTTTCGTTTTTCACCAGTTATAACAAACTAGTTTAATTCCTTACTTATAAATCTCTCGAGTAATTTCTCAAGCTCTACTGATTCACTGGTAAGAGCTCACAACAATTTCTATTTCAATTCACCAACCTCTAAACTTGTCAACTACATCTCGATGCCAACTTTATCATTTGGTAATTACGAGACATTTCATTTTCTTGGCGATTACAGCTTTTGTTCTATTCGCCACATTGCTTTAACTCATGTCATATTGTTGATCAGATTACTCACCATACTCTTTGGACGATCAGGATTCTCGCCCACTTGAGTATTTCTCATAAATCTCATAATATCATGGTTCTATGGATATCGTAACGGACCAGCCCAACCGGCCATGGCAACCCCTCTTTAGGCCCATTGACAACGATTGCTGTGACAACGCTACTTATCCATATTATCCTCTTTGGCGATCACCTCGATGCCCGGTTCTTCCAACCGTGCTCGAGTTCGCCCATTTCAAAGTTTTCTCTCTCATCCATAGACTCAAACACTTGACTTCCTCACATGTCAAGTTACATCCATTCTCCTAAAACATAAGGAGTATATATAACCAGTTTACATCATTTCTCTAACAATTCACTTTAAATTCAGACCCCAAAATCCACAACAGGGATGACTATCTCGCGACCTCTCATAGCTTGTATTCTGGGTCGCCTTACTTATCGATATATTCGTGGGGTCCACAATAGAGATCATCCTTTATACCATCAAACACTCATACCATTTCACCATCAATTTTCTATTTTAAATCCATTCAATCTCTAATGACTTTGAAAGAAAACATGTCAATATAGGGGTATATTCATAAATTCCCCTTTAATTCTCTCTCATCAATATAACTCCAAACACGCGATCTTAAGGCTTATATGCTAATATTATCACTTTTTCATCTCAATATCATCATTTCAGGATCTTAGTTCGATATGGACAGAGAAGTCCTGGTGGGGCCCTCACCGAGTTCCTCACTGTACCTTATCAAATAGACCCGATATTATGATGATAAGATCGCCTATCTCATGCAAAATTTTCGGATTACTATCTCTATTTGTAACCCATAATTAGTCAACTTTCACCATATTTCACCACTTAACTCATTTCACAGTCATTCGACTCCTCTATACATTCAGACTATACAGTACTACAGGGGATGTTAACCTTTCTCAACACTTTCCATGCTAAAGGCATCAACAGACATCAGACCAACCCAAGCTTTGATACCATTAACTCTGTAACATCCCGTTACCACTTTTTTCACGTATTTCCATGCAACTTTATCGGTTGGGCTGTCTGCGATGCCATTAACATTCAACAGTAACAGTGATAAATGATAAACATTTATCTATTAATTATGGAATATGAAATTTCTTTTCATTATTCCTTTCATCTGACATCCCCTATTAACCTTTATTTCATTAAGGTAGTACTGTATACATATGTCTAAAATGTAAAAGAGAAAAGACTGTACCTGTCACATTTAACGTGCCATACCTCAGTGCTTTAAGCATAGCTATACCCATCTGAGAGCTAATTCTCTCAACTCCGTGTACTTCTTATCTGTGGAGTTAAAACAAAAGGGGTGAGCGATTCATACGCTCAGTAAAGGAAACATATGCTGCTTTAAATAAAGCAAAACTATATATCACAACTCATTTATTCTTTTCTTAACAATAACCCAATAGAAAAGAACAGTGGATACATAGTAAACACTATATATAGAATTTCAATAAATCTTTACAGTAAATAGAAATTTGTAAATCGAGACTAGGCAACAATTAAATCATGCTATTCCCTTGCGAGAACGGAATCTGCAGCTATTGGGGTGCACCGTAGGCCATCGCCCCTCACGGCTATCTCAGATCTATGGCCATAATCTATAGTGGTCCTCGGGTCCACTTGCCAACTGACCTCGAGACAGCTGATGACTTGGCGGGTCCATCAGCCCTGTGACGCCCTGAGGTGCACTCGTTGGTCCATCGACCGAGCCACCGCCCCAGGCAGGTCACGCAATAGTAATGCATGAACTAGAGGCCTAACGTCTCAAAATCCAATTATATCTCATGAAAAACCTTTAAGGAATTATTTCATAATATCATCATTTTCTTTCCAAAAAGGTTTTAAAACAGCCCACAATCTCACTGAATTTCGTGTGAGAAAGACACGGGTTAAACTGACTCACCATGGCTAGTTCGCCCATGGTCAACTCACCCAAAAACATAATGAAAACAATTCATTTTTCGTTAAGAAAATTTGGAAAAGCGAAACCTGTTCTCCATGGTCAACTTGCCCGATATGGCTCGCCCATGACAGTTCGCCCAACGCGAAGAACCAGTGTTTGCCCGCCCTCTATGCTTTCAAAATCCGAAAGTATACTGGCTCGCCCTCAGTGGCTCGCCCCGTAATCTATTCGCCAAAAGGTCTAAACTTTCTATTTTGAAATTGTTTAAAACGTCTATTTTTCCTTTAATAAATTACTGTTTAAAACTGTTTGCCAGGGTCAGCTCGCCCATAGCTTTCATAACAAAAGGGGTCGCCCGCCCCATTTTTTATAAGCAATTTGGTTCGTCCGCCAATACCAAGAATTTATATTTTCCATTTTTAAAATATTAAAATGGCTAATTTTCCTCAAGAAAAATACCACCGAAAATCTCTTCGCCATGGTCACTCCAAAACAGATTAACATATAGTCGTCCGCCAATTCTTTCTTATAAAACATTAAGTAAAACCGGCTCGCCTTTAATGGCTTGCCAACAACTTCCTAAACTTAGGGGTCGTCCGCCCCAAATAAAATGGAAAAGGGCTCGCCCAACTTTGGCTTACGCATATTTCTCCTTAAAACAAGGGCACTCGTCCAGTTTCATAGAAGGACTCGCCCGTCTAAAACAATATAGCAAGTTTGGCTCGCCCGCCAATGCCATTTTGCCCAATTATCATAGGGACGGTTTTGTAGCCCGCCCAAAATCAAAGAAATTTATTAAAAACAATGCATGTCAGAAAATAAAGCATTTAGCTTAATATTTTCATAAAATTTACTCCACAGGACATGCATCTCTTCACACACATCTCCCTTACCTGTTAGAAACGAAACCTTGCTTCGCCCTGCTCTCTGTTCGCTCATAGCCATTCCCAATCGGTTGCAAATTATATAAATTCCATTAATATTTTCTTTATAAATATTTTCCTATTACTTGGCCGAAATTGAAATAAATCAAATCACTACTCGCCCAAATAAAGCTTCACTAGGTCGCCCAGACGAGCTCGCCATTCACCATATGGCTACCACGTGGCATATCGCCCGCCATTACTCACCGTGGTTTTGTGAGCTCGCCCAACATTTAACTCACGAGGCCTACATTGGCTTAATTGTGGGAGTTCGCCCACAATACCAATTCGATCAATGCCTCTGCATTTGAGCTCGCCCATGAATTCATTTCTCTAGAATTGGGCGTTCTCGCTCCTTGAACACATGCTTTACTTTGGCAAGTTCCTTAATATCTACTCGCCTCATTGGCGATTACTAGTTTTCAACATGGGCGATCACTGTGGTCGCCATTGTCGTTACTTATTTCATTATTTTCCTTGTTTTCATGTTCTCTAAGGATCTAACTAAAACAAGGTTGTGTTCTATGTTGTAAACATATAAGTCTACCCTTGAATATCAAGAACACCTAAGAATTATGAAACTCACCTCAATCACTGCACTTCCAGAACAGACTGTTTTCTGTCTCATGTTGGCCTTCCTTTTGCTTATTCCTTCAGCTCACCAATTATGAAAGAAAGGCTTTATAAGCAGGTTCATGTGTTTTGGCCAACTGAAGAGTGAAGCTCAGTAAATCAAGTATGACAGAAACGGGAGGAATAACATAAGCTCTCGTGAAGAAGATGAAGTTTGCCAAATGAGTTTTCCTCAAGCCTTTCTCCTTATATAACCATGCTAATCCAATCCGAAGCTACCGCCTGTCCCTTATTCTGTATCCTTCATCATTTCACGTCTTTAATGCATGAAGAAAACTGAGGCACAAGTGGCGTGAAAGTCTCCCTTTCACATTCTTTTTCTTCTGCTGCTGTTGACTTTGTTTTATTTCTCAACCAATCAGGTAAATTCCTTACTGACTTCAACCTCTTATCCGTTAATTCCCTTCAACCGTGTGACTTATAAGTCAATTTTGGCTGCCAAATGTTTTGATTCTCTTTTCATTTGTCCCTCTATCTGGGTAACCACCTTACTCGCCCAATACATGCCTTGGGCTATCACAACACACACGGAAATCATCCAATTTCGTCCTTGGCGAACTCATTCGCCCAACCAAAGAGCAACCAACCAACTCGCCAATTGCTAAGATTCCCCACATTTGGAAATTTTTTATTTACCATTTTAATGTCTTCAAATTTGTGTGGGCGATCGGGAGCCCTCGCAAATTTTGGCAAACTAATATACTTGCCCTCGCCATTGCCATTATCCATTGGCGATCTGCTCGCCCATTGACGAACATACTACCTTCTCCCCTTTGGCGAGCTGAACAACATTCTCGCCCATACGTTATTTCACCATAATTGCTCCATTTACTACTCAACTTAAGGAGCTTTTCAACTAAATGGAAATCAATACTCTCTATTTATTTAATTTCCAATATCCATTTTATGAGATTAAGGTCTACAGTAGGGTAAAATCAGATCTTACAGAAGTGAGTGGGTTTGGGTTTGGGTACTTGTCTGCACGTTTTTTTGTTTTGTTTTTCTTACTTTTTTTTTATTTTTTTAACTTTTAATTATTTGGCTTAGCTAAATATTCGGTTTCTCCTTTAAAATATTCAATTATTTAACTAATAATTACAAGACTTACAAGCTTTTTGGCTTTGGGGTTGTATTTTATTTCAATAATAATAACAATGATCTAATTAAACAGATGTTGAAAGGGATTAGAAAGTAGTTGGCTTCAAAATTCAAAGCCATGGCCCAATATTACGTTTTATAAGAAACAACAAAGAGATACATAATAATACATTGTCTTAATGCAAAAACAATTAAAGAATGAAAATATACCACTCAAAATCTTTAAATAATTAAAGGTTTAATGATTGATAAAATAACGAAATAAACTTAATTACTTTTAATAACAACAATAACCTATTAACATTGAAGTCGATAGTAGAATGCAAACGGTATTTTTTTTATATAAAAAATCACAATTTGAAAATAAAAAAAATGTAATTAAAATTTTATATTTGTTAGACTTTATTTTTAATAATGACTGCATTATTTGAGTTAAATTCATGTTTAATGTAATTACTTGATATATCTATAAAATTATTGTCATCTTAACTCTTAAGGATAATTGATAAATTTATAATAACAAAATGCTATATCCATCAATATGATCCATTTGATATTTTACATAGATTATTTGATTTAAAGTTACAGGCTATTCAACTTTTAACTTAACGTAAAATATTTTCAATTTTAATCTATTATCATAGATTAGAATATAATATTGAATATCTAATTTCAACCATTTGATTTCTTAGGATATATTCATGTAATCTAGATTAAAGTATCATACATATGTATTATTATATCATATACATAAATGGCCAACATGTAATAATTGCATCTTAACTAATTATAAATCATTATTAATTTTAGTGCTATATGATTACTTTAAATACTTATTGTCTTAAGCATAATTAACTAATTTAATTTCGTAATTTTTTGAGTCAACAATGTTTTACTAAAATTGACAATTGCAATTAAATACAATTTGTATCATATACATACATAATAGTATAATATATGTCAATGGTCAATGTATCATATACATATACAATAGTATAATATATGTCAATAGTCAATTAGATTGCCATGTTATCTTTAGCATAATTAACTAATTTAATTCCACACTTTATTATTATTATTATTATTATTATTATTATTATTATTATTATTATTATTATTATTATTATTCATTGAATTTTTTAGTCAAGAATAATTTATTAAAGTTGAAAATTACAATTTTAAGTACAATTTCTCATATATAAGTATACTATGATGTCATATATGCAAATAGTGAATGTGTAAGAATTGCACTCTTCCCTTATACCTTCTAAAAGATTATATAAATTTTTACAAATTTAAAATTTAACTCTCAATACTACCAATATTTTCTAATTATCTTTAGTCAAACTATTGTTGCATGCGTACCAGTTATTTGATGGGTCCATCGTGTTGGAAGATTAGTAGATCATTGATTAATTAAATTAAGAATTAATTTAATTTCATAATTATTTTTATTATGCTTTTTTTTATTTTTAGGCTCAACAAAATTTTATTGTATAAATATTTTTTTAACATATTATGTCAAACAGAACGTGTGGCTCACCTGGTAAGGGCTTTGCTTGAATCCTTGAGAACTGGGGTTCAAGTCTCCATACTAACATATTTTGCTAAAAAAATAAACGGTAATCGGGTTCGGGTACCCTAATCCGATTATGCTAATCGGGTTCGGGTTTAGGGTACCCTAAAGGTAATACCCGAACCCGTCACGGGTAGTAAATAAATTACCCTAACCCGATTAAAACCCGATTAACGGGTACCCGAATCCAATCTAAACAGGGCAAGTAGTCCCGGGTACCCGATTATAATAAACCCGTTGACATCCCTAGGCAGGACTGCCAAGATCGCGAATGTTCCAACAAAGAATCCCCAATATAATCATCACTTCAAAACGCCTAGGAAGGAAATGGCACTGCCTAACAATGGTCCCTGTTTTCAAGCTCCATGAGCTTGGCAATGATATGCTCCTCGTCACAATTGGTACAAAAACCCATCAGTTTACCCACCTCCCAAGTGTCTCGAGCCAACTGATCCAGGACTTTACATCTATTATTGAAGTCACCGTCAGATAAAGATTCGTTTGCCGCTTTATCCTTCTTACTTCCTGTAAGACCTGATTCTACACTACTGTAGAGTCTAATTTCATAAATTAATAATGGAAATGAAATAAATAAAGAGTATTGATTTCCACTTAGTTGAAAAGCTCCTTATCATGAGATGAGAATGGAGCAATTTCGGTGAAAGAATGTATGGGCGAGAATACAGAATAACTCGCCAACGAGTGAGCAAGAAAGGATGTTCGCCAATGGGCGAGCAGATCGCCATTAGTGATGGCGAGTTGGACGGTAACAAGGGCGAATAGGTGTGTTCGCCAACGTGTGAGGATATTGGCGAAGATGAAGGTTGGCGAACTGATGTAGTGTGGCGAGCGGAGGCCTCAAGTTGACCAAGCGAACTGGTGTCAGCATGGACTCTGTAAGTCATATGGTTGAAGACAATAAATTGAGAAAGAATAAAGTCAATAAAGGAAATAACCTCATTGGTGGGGGAATAAGACAAATGGTGTAATAAGTCAAGAAAAGTGGCTGTGGACTTCACGCCATTGGCCTCTCGGTTTGGACAATTAATGGCAAGTGAAGTAAGTCAAAATGTGCAGAGGAAGGCTTCTCATAGCCGTTGCTTTTGGTGCAGTTTTTCTTCATGCATTAAATGCATGATAGACGTGAGGAATGATGAAAGAAACAGGATAAGAGGCAGGCAGTGGCTATTGATTGGCTGAGCATGGCTATATAAGCAGAGACAATTGAGGAAAAACGAGTTAGCCAATTCCAGCTTCTTCACGAAAGCCATTTCTCTGTTTCTTCCATTTCTCTGCCATGTTAAGCTTTTTCCTTAAGTTCGGTAAACACATAAACATGCTTGTAAAATCTCTCCTCGTTGATGAGATGAAGGAATAAGCAAAGGAAGGCCAACGTGAGACAGAAAGCAGTCTGTTCTGGAAGTGCAGTTGATTGAGGTGAGTTTCATATTTCTTAGGTATTCTTGATATTCAAGGGTAGACTTATATGTTTACAACATAGAACACAACCTTGTTTTAGTTAGATCCTTAGAGAACATGAAAACAAGGAAAATAATGGAATAAGTGACGTGAATGGCGACTATAATGATCGCCCATGTTGAAATCTAGTAATCGCCAATGAGGCGAGTAGATAATGAGGAACTCGCCAAGGTAAAGTATGTGTTCAAGGGGCGAGAACGCCCAATTCTAGTGAAATGAATTCATGGGCGAGCTCAAATGCAGAAGCGTTGGGCGAATAGGATTGTGGGCGAACGCCCACAATTAAGCCAATGTAGGCCTCGTGAGTTGAATGTTGGGCGAGCTCACAAACCACGGTGTGTTATGGCGGGCGATATGCCACGTGGTAGCCATATGGTGAATGACGAGCTCATCTGGGCGAACTGGTAGAGCTCTATTTGGGCGAGTAGTCATTTGATTTCTTTCAATTCGCCTAAGTAATGGAAAAATATTTATAAAGAAAATATTAGTGGAATTTATATAATTTGCAGTCGATAAATGGGAATGGCTATGGGCGAACAGAGAGCAGGGCGAAGCAAGGCTTCGTTGAACCAGGTAAGGGAGATGTGTGTGAAGTGATGCATGTCCTGTGGAGTAAATTTTATGAAAACATTAAGTTAAATGTTTTGTTTTCTGACATGCATTGTTTGAGGAAGTTATTTGATTATTATTTTGATTTGTGCGAGCTAAAAGCCGACCCCTATGTTGTTTTCTGGATGAATTGGTTAAAGGCGGGCGAGCCCTTTTGTGTTTGTTTTGGGGCGAGTAACTCCGATTTTAATAGAAATTCGGGCGAGCCACTGATGGGCGAACCCTTTATAATGTTTAGTTGGGGCGGGCGACCCCTTTGTTGAGAAAAGTCTTGGGCGAGCCAATTTCCTGTTTAAATGTAGAAAGTGGCGGGCGAATACTAATTCCCGCACTGATGATCGAGCATGGGCGAGTTGACCATGGCGAACAGATTTCGATGGTATTTTCTTAAATAAAAATGAGCCATTTTAATATCCTTGAAAATAGAAATATAAACCCTTTTGGGCAATGGACTAATGGGCGAGCCATTGAGGGCTAGCCAGTTTTGCTTTCTGTTTTTAAAAGCAAGTATTGGCGGGCGAACAGAAGTTCACCGCACTGGGCGAGCTGCCATGGGCGAGCCAATTAGGTGAGCAGACCATGGACGAGCAGTTTTAAAGGTTGAGATTTTGGGAATGTTTTCAAGGGTTTTGTAAACCGAAAACCTAAACCTTTTTGGGAATTAGATCATTTGAGTTAATGATAATGTGGGTGAAATAATCCCTCAAAGATTGTCATGAGATATGAAAATGATTTTGAGACTTTAGGCCCTGAATTCATGCATTATTATTCATATAGTTGTGTAACCTACCTGGGGCGGTGGCTCGGTCAATGGACCAATGAGTGCACCTAAGGGCGTCACAGGGCTGATGGACCCGCCAAGTCATCAGCGGTCTCAAGGTCACTTGGCAAATGGACCCGAGGACCACTATAGATTATGGCCATAGATCTGAGATAGCCGTGAGGGGCGATGGCCTACGGGTGCACCCCAAAAGCGGTAGATTTCGTTCTCGCAAGGGGGAAGGGGAACGATGATAGCATGATTTAATTATTGCCTAGTCTCAACTTACCAATTTCTGTTTACTGTGAGGATTTGTTGAAATCCTATATAGTGTTTACTATATTTTAAAGTAAACTGTTAGTCGGTGATTTGAATTGTGTTTTAAGGGAGTTGTTTACTATATATCCATGTTTCTTTTCTACTGGGTTATTATAAGAAAAGAATAAATATGTTGTGATATATAGTTTTGCTTTATTTAAAGCAGCATATGTTTCCTTTACTGAGCGTATGAATCGCTCACCCCTTTGTTTTAACTCCACAGATAAGAAGTACACGGAGTTGAGAGAATTAGCTCTCAGATGGGTATAGCTATGCTTAAAGCACTGAGGCATGGCACGTTAAATGTGACAGGTACAATCTCTTCTCTTTTACATTTCGGACATATGTATACAGTACTACCTTAGTGAAATAAAGGTTAATAGGGGATGTCAGATGTAAGGAATAATGAAAAGAAATTTCATATTCCATAATTAATAGATAAATATTTATTATTTATCACTGTTACTGTTGAATGTTAATGGTATCGCAGACAGCCCAACCGGTAAAGTTGTATGGAAATACGTGAAAAATGTGGTAACGGGATGTTACACTTCCAGCCTTCTTTTGCTGACTTTTTTAAAAGTTTTTTCCCACCTCGCTTGCCTTTTCTAACTGTAAAAAGAGAGGGATCAATATCTTCTAAGTATTTAAACTTACGGATACCTGAAATGGAGATAGGTTTTGGGAACAAAGCAAAAACCCCATTATAATCTGCCATGTGATGAGTCGGACCATTAGTGACTGGCCTAGGAGAAGATGAAGTGGACTCAGAAGGAATAAGCCCAGAGTTACAGTGATAATCCAGTTCTTTGTGGGTATTTGAGACGGCTTCCAAATAAGGACTTTTTGGATTGCCAATGCACGTAGCCCCCGTCTTAGAATTACAATTGACTTCAAAGTCATGACTCAAGTCAATGGGACCAAACCTTGACTCAGCAACCCAAGTCGAGTTATCCTTGGGTAATGATCGAGGCATTAATAAATCTGCACGATCTTCAAAAGGTGGCTCAAGAACTCTGCATGTGGAGACAGGTTCCAAAGCCTGAACAAGGTCAGTTCCCAAAGCCTTATTAACTGGAGAAGCACATTCTTCCAAACGAAGGGACTGTTCAGATCTCTTATCGACATCCTCGTCGGAATCGAAGGAAGAACTAAAACCACCAAAACCACGAGCCGGGTCCTTACTGACATTGTTATTAAGCTTATAAGAATTATAGCAACAGTGGAAAAGAGAAATGACGTCAGCTCCAACTTCTGTAACTCTCACTTTGAAAGACATATTACCACATACCAAGTTGAAGACCTCGTCAATCCGTTCTACTTGATCAGTCAAAATCAACATAGCACCCCTAGAAAAATCATTATACTTCAATGTTTTTCCGTCCATGGACACAAATTCACCCCAACACTTTGCAATATTCTCAAAGGTAGATAAGTTCCAGGCGTGCAATGGAACCCCGAACACAGTTAACCATGTAGCTCTGAACTTGATATCCAAATCTGGAGACCATTGTTTGACTTCTACAAACCATTCCTTCAGGCATGACCAATCAAGCTGCTTCATTGTGTTCATGGTTTCTTCATCTTCGAAAACAATAAGAAATTGCTTACCTGATATTTTCTTGACGGAAATGTCAAAAACATCTTGAATTTTAAAGTTCTCCATGAGGGTATTCACTTCATAGAAGCCTCTACTTTCCCCGATAAGGCATTTTCGAAGAAAATGAAGCGATTCATCCTCAACCTTACCCACACATTGTTTCAAAGGGGAATCAGAGGGTGAAGGATGACCATCAAGATCGTGAAAGTTCTCCAAAAGAGCTTGCTTGATAGTCTTTCTATTAGACGCTAATTCCATAACCCTCGAATCAGACTTCTGGTTCGAGGGTTCGCCCTGATCAGAGACCTTTTGAGAAGGTTCCTTGGAGAAAATTGAATTATTTGGATTTATCCTACGCCAATAGGCAGATCTTGCATTGAACCTAGCGTGATTCACTCCAAGACGATAGTCTAAAAGCCAATAATAGTTAAGGCGATCAACAGCCCTCTTTGCATCATGGAAACAAGAGTAGCGAACAAAACCAAATTTTCTCCCAGATTTGCTTCTTTTCAAAGGAATAAAAACATCAACCACTTCACCCTGATTTTGAAAAATATTCCTAAGCCATTTCCTGTTCACCCTAGGAGGAATGTTGTTAACAAAGACAAAAAACACTTTCTCACCTTCTCTTCTCGCCATGACGAAAACTTTCTAATTTAAAAGAAACTTTGACATTTAGAAACCCTAAAGTTTACGAATTCATGATTATCAGATATAAGAAGAAGAAGAAGAAGAAGAAGAAGAAGAAGAAGAAAAAGAGGGGGCATTTAGAAGATTAGATTTAGAGACAAATCGCATATAACATGAGGATCTAGTGATGGAGAAAAGGATGGATAGGTAGAAAGAGAAATAGGGAGTGAAATGGAAGGATCCAAATGATTTTCTTCGTTAGATTTCTCCCCCTGAAGAAAAGCATTGGGATAAAATGTTTGATTTCAAAGAAAGTTACAGCACAGGAAACATAAAATTGTCTGGAAGATCGGCCATAGCACTTGTAACCTTTTTGTGTAGGAGAGTATCCAATGACAACACATTTGAAGGCTTTTGGATCAAACTTCCCTTGGTTAGGACTTGAATTATGAACAAAGACTGCATCCGAATACTGGAGGTGGAAGAGAGTTAAGAATTCGAACTTAGAGAAAAAAAATTAAGTAAGCAACTTAGTGGAGTTCTAAATTGGAGTGGTTTGGAGAGAAACCGGTTGATAAGATAAGCTGTAGTTAAAACGGCTTCCTCCAAAAAGAGTTTGGGGCATGTTGCGCTCTAAACCTATACAGCAAGTGCACAAGTCGCAACAAGTAATAAAGAGTGAGTAGAGTATCGTTCTCACAAGGATTAATTAGAATTGTTCTAGCTAAGTACGAAAATTATGTCACCCTAGGTTTATTCAAACAAACGATTAAATTTTGTTTTTTTATTAAATAATTTTTTTTAAAAAAAAGTAAACTAGCTCAGTTAACAATTAAAATGAAAACTAATCTAAAATTTGAATAAAAATTCAAATAACATAAAAGTTAAATTTTGAAAGAAATTAAAAATAACAAGAATTAAAATCTGAAATTTTAAATTAAAAGTTTAAAATCTAATAAACTAATTCAAAATAATCTAATGAACTAAAAATTAACTAATATAATAAAGTAAAATATAGTAAACTAAAACACTAGAGGATAGCCTTTCCAACCCGTTTCTGCCAAGCACTGCACACCGAAGCACATCAACACGTCTCCCTTCTTCCTACAACGCGCATAGCCTCATGCAACAATGCCCAGGCCACTTCTTCTTGCCATGCACCGACAGCCAAGCTGCCCTGCTCCACAAAGGGTGACACTTTCTTGATGTAGAGCGAAGAATACATGAAGCAAAATAAGAAAGAACACTGCAGGGCAGTGCTATAAAAGTAAACCAGAGCTAGAATTCTAAACAGAAAAATAAAGAAATTAAAACATGAAATATCTTTAAATCAATGAAACAATAAACAGATGAAAAATAGAGCAAAGAAGAGTTCTGAAATTTTTATTTGATCTAGAATATAAAGAAATTGAGTTTTAAAATACTTTGAATGTGCTAAAATTAAACTAGAATGAAAACTTCACAAATTATCTATGAACACCTAGGTTTAAAAAAAGTAAAAAGACGCAGCAAGGAGAGGATGCTAGGCTGAGCAACAGTGATGAAGACAACGCAGACACAAAACAGGGAGAAAGCCACTCTTGCCGACCCCCCTCCTGCTTCAGTCCAATGCCAGTCTTACTTCAACAACATCGCACATCAGTACTCAGCAACTAAACTAAATCAGACCTTGAATTTTAAACACGCTTAAAGTAATTAAAACATGAAATAAACGAAAGAGATGAAACAGTAAATGAGAAAGAGCAAAGCATGAAAGTAAAGAACAGAACTTAAATTTTATCGAATGTAAAATGAGAAATAAAGTTGAGTTTTAAAACATTTAAATAAACTGATAAAAATTTAAACTGAAATCTTAAAGTAATCTAATGGAAACAATAAAAAATTGGAGCAATGGTGAGAACTTAAGCCGCTGTCACCAGCCACCTTCCCCCCTTTTTAAGCCTATTCTATTACAGAAAATTAAAGCCTAAAAAAAATAACTAATGCTAAACTAGAGAAAGCAGTAAATAAATTTGCTGTAATGGTTGAAGAACACTGCCGTCACCAGCCTCCTCTCCACGATCCTCTCTTGCGGCTGCTCCTTCTCTTTTAAATGTTAGGGCTGTTTCATTCTTTCTTTGGCTGCTCAGTCCCTTGCCATATCCTTGGGCTAGACATCTCCAACAAATAAAAATGATGGCTAATACTTGTGGGTTGGATTTGAAGTGTTTTCTTTTGGCTTATGAAATTTTGAGATTTAAGGTAGGCTAGGTGTATTTGGGCTTTATGTGATAATGGGGTAGGTTTTAAGTGGGTTATGGTAGAGTATGGGTTAAAGGTTTTAGTGGTTTTGAAAAAGGTTTAAGATTAAGGTTTAAACACCAAATCCAACAATTTTTCCTTGATTTCATTGCCATTTTCTCAATTTTCTCATTATTCTTAAATTTTCTAAACATGAAAACAATTTAATTAAATTGGAAAAAAATTATATTAAAATTTCAAATTTTAATCAAAATTTGTGTAATAAAATACTCTAAAAAGTGTATATTTTAGAGACTCATCATGACATGGCTAGCAAACATAAGAGATTGGGCAACTTCAAGAAGATGGCGATTCTTCCGTTCAGCTATTCTGTTCTGCTGAGGGGTATAACCACATGAGCTTTGATGAAAAATTCCATGTTCAACAAGATAGTTTTTAATCTCATGTGCAAAGTATTCCCCACCATTATCAATACGAAGAATGTGAACAGAAGATTGGAAGATATTGGTGACAAGTTGATGAAATTGTTTGAATATAGATCCGGCTTCAGATTTTACTTCCATAAGGTAAACCCAACAAGCACGGGTATGGTCATCTATAAACAAAATAAACCATCAGCTACCTGTTGAATTTGAAAAGAGGGCTGGTCCCCAAATATTGCTATGGATGGGTGAAATGGCTTTGAAGATTGATAAGGTTAAATGGGATGATTTTTTCTTGGTTGTTTGGCATAGATACAATGCTCACACTGAAATAAGGAGAGATCTTTATAGATAAATAGATGAGGACACAAAAAACTTTTGATAAGTAAAGCTAGGATAGCCTATGCATTTGTGCTGAAGTAGAACATCAAAATTTGAAACAGTGGACAATTTAACACTATTAAGTGATCTTGGTCTTGAAGGAGAACCGACACCAGAGAGGTTGTAGAGGCCATTTCACTTCTTAGCATTGCCAGTCATCTTCCCCGAAAACAAATCTTGATATTCACGTGTAGAAAAAAATGTTACTTCACAATTTTAATCCCAGTTATTTTGCTAATGGAAAGAAGATTGCACTTAAGATTTGGAACATGAAGAACAGATTTTAATTGCAAACCAAAAAGTTCAATATCCCCTCGAACAGCAATAGTTGAGAGAGTACCATCAGCAACTGTAACTTTAGGTCATCATCACATGTTTCATAAGTAGAGGAAGCAGTAGAAGAGCCAGTCATATGATTTGAGCCGCCAGTATCAATTATCCAACCTTCACCTGTAACTTGATCGAGCCGAGTCGAGATGATCCAGTACCAAGCATGAGCTTGGCTTGAGCCCGATCAAGCTTGGTTTTTGAAGCTCAAACTCGGCTCGACAAAATATTCGAGCCGCTTGAGCTTGACTCGATAGGCTCAAACTCAACTTGATAGACCCTGTAGACACCTTATTTTGTCCGGGGTCTTAATTTGTACAAATAATTAATTGGGTTGGGTGACATTGTATTTTAATTTAACAATTTAGAATTAGGTTAGAATTAAATTAGAATTTTTAGATTTAGAATTAACATTAATTAGGAAATTAAGATTAAAATAGGATTTAGGAATAAAAAAAAAGAGAGAAAAGATAAAAAGAAATAAAAATAAAATTAATTTTAAGATAGGATTATTAGATTTTTAGGATAATTATTTAAATTATGATTTATATTATTAGAGTTTATGATAGATTAGAATTAGAGTTAGATAATTATTAAAGTAAGATAAAAAAATAAATAAGATAAAAATAAAGAGATTCACTTAGGCTAGGATATGGATACTACTTGTGTATATAAAAGGGGGAGCAACCTTGATCTTCTTCCTGCATTTTTCTCCGCCATCCTCTTTGCCCAGCCACAGCCGAATCGTCATCACCATACGCAACTCCTCAATTCCATCCTTGCCATCTTCAAAAGACAGCGCTCATCATCTTCTTCCTCTCATAGCCGCACCAAATTGTTGCCACTGTCAATCAGTATCGCGCCACACTGCCTCGCACCATCATCATCACCATCCTTGCAATATTCATCTCCACTTTGTTGGGACAAGCCACTATTGCCGCTTCTAACAGTGCGTCGCCCCCACTACATCATCATCTTCAGTTGCTACGCCTAGCCACTACAACTCAAGCCTTTGATTCTTTGTTTCATCGTCATCACCAAAAACCGTTTCTTTCTAAAAAACCACAAACGGCCACCTCCTATTTTCACCATCTTCACCTAACAGGCCCACTTGCATTGAACATCCCCTTCATCGTTCGAAATTGTCAGCACCCATTGTAGTTGATCAAAGGTTGTCGCATTCCCCTGCTTTTGCTGAAGCCGCTTACTGCTACTCCTCCACCCAATCACTATTGCACCTGCTGGTTCTTGCTCACCCTTACTAAACTGTGGGCTGCTGTCAACTACAAGAGGAAAGAAAGCCACGTGAAGCCCGGTTGAAGGAAAGAAAGGGACGTGTAAGAAGATAGGAAAGAACAAAAAAATTTTTAACAAAGAAATCAAGACAGAAAAGAAAGGTATTGTCCAGGTATGATTCCACTAACTAACTAATTGATTAATTTAGTAATAAATATGATTCATTTGATTGATTAATTTAATAATAAGGTGATTTAATTAAATAACTTGATTTAATAATTTAATAGTTGGGTAATTTAATAATAATTTAAATTGATTTAATAATCGTAAGTTTGTAGGATAACTAAAAATTGATATGTATAACTACTTGCATGATAGTTAATTAATATAGACTTGCATGATAATTGGTAATTTGATGTATTGTATATTAGTGATTTGTTTGCATGATAACTATTTTTATTTCTTGATTTATATTACTTGTCGCATGATCAATTGTTTGGACATTAAATTCACGGTAATAATTTTTAGGAAAATATAATAAGATAAATATAAAACTTCATCAAATAAAAGATAAAAATAAATTTAAATAAAATACTTAGGATGAATATGGATTATGCCGAGGATAAAACTCTAAGAAAGTTAATTGGTACTCCTTGGAATTTTTAGGTGAGAGGATTCTTCTTGAGTTGAGCCAGATTGATGGAATACTTAAGGAGAATTTTCAAGAAAACATAATTCATGTTCATTTTAAGATATAATGATAATAAAAAATAATAATAATAATAAAGAATATAAAATAACATGATAATAGGGTAATAGAATAATAATATGTTTTAAATAAAAGAAGTAAGTATGACATATGCCGATGATGAAATTCTAAGAAAGTCAATTGGTACTCCTTGGAATTTCTAGGTGAGAGGATTTTTCTTGGGTTGAGCCAGATTGATGGAATACTTAAGAAGAATTGTCAATAACTCATATGTCATGTTTATTTTCAAAATATAAAATAATAGAATTAAAATAATAAAATAAAATGAGAAATAAAAGATAGGAATTTTAAGAATAAGATTAGAAAATATTTAAAGATAAGAATTTCATAATATACTTAATCAATCCGACGATGGAGTTCAAGAAAGTCAATTGGTACTCCTTGAACATCTTGAGGTGAGGGGAGTTTCTAAGATTGGAGCCAAATTGATGGAATAGTCTTAGAAACATTCCCAATATTTAATTATCGAAACTAATACAAACATAAAGGCAAATTTAGACTAAACTTAAAACTAAGTGGTACCATTTTAGGATGGGCGTTGTGGGGGTGCTAATCCTTCCCCACACGTAACCGTACTCCCGAACTTAAGATTCTTTGAACGTAGACCATGCCTTATCTTTAGACAAGAATGGGTGACCAATCACACCTTAGGTTTGAATGGTTGGTGGCAACTCCTAGAATTTTTAAAGTCTAGCGGTTAGGTTCACGAACCTAGACGTTATGACAGGCCCAATTAGTTAACTTTTGACTATACATTATGTAGTTAAAATGGTAAGGCTTGATAAGGCTCGCGAGTCGCTCAAGCCGAGTGTTAAGAAGCTCGAACTCGGCTCAACTCTTTACTCCGGTAGCTCGCTCGAGCTCAGCTCGAAAATAAACGAGTCAAACTCGAATAATCAACGAGTTGAGCTCAAGTAGTTCACGAGTAGCTTGACTCATTTACACTCCTACCTGTAACTTTGTGTGATAAATAAGATGATTTGGTGTTACCTCGTTGTGCAACGGTGGTATTGGAGGATGGTGTAGTAGGTTCGGACTCTTTAAGAGGTTTTGACTGGTTCAGAAGGTTCCTCAAGAGCTCCATCTGTTTTGCTGTAAAGGGAAGTTGGCCTGGTTTTTTACAGACTATGGCAAACTCGATAGTATAGGCTGACCGGTTTGATTTTCTTTGACTCCGGGGTTTCCAAGCTAGGGGTTTTCCATGAATTTCCCAACACGTCTCCTTGGTGTGATAAGGTTTATTGCAATGGTCACATCACAACTGCTTATCCTTAGACCACTGGCCTCGAGGATTGGAAGACTCACTTTGCTTTGCAACCAAAGCAATTCTATTTTGTCACCTCTGCAGTTGGGTTGGAAGGCATGTGAAGCATCACTCTCTTTCAACTCTCTTCATGTCTAACCTCACGAATGCTTCTCGGATGGTAGCAAGACGTTTGGCTCTAAGGAGACATCCACGAACTTCATCAAGATCCTTATTGAGACCTTGAAGGAAGTTGAACACACATTCTTTCTCTAGCATCTTGTTGTACTTCACACCATCTTCAGGACACTTCCAACTTGTTTCATTGAACAAATCCATCTTTTGCCACAATTTAGACAAAGCATTATAGTACTCGGTGATTGACATTGTTCCTTGTCGAGTAGTACAAATGGCTGAATGGATCTCAAAACATTGAGCAGTTTTTTCAAGGTCTGAATACATCTCCTGGACTGCCTCCCAAATTTCCTTAGCTGTCTTGTAGAACAGGTAGGTTCAACCAATCCTAGGTTCCATAGAGTTAATCAGCCAGGCCATAACTATGGAGTTTCAGCCTCCCAAGAACTGAAATTTTCTGCAGTAGTTGAGGGCATAGGAATGGCACCCGTTAGGCAGCCCATCTTCCCTTTGCCTTTAATTACTAAAAGAATAGATTGAAACCATTCACGGAAATTTGTTCCATTCAGTCTGTGTTGGGTTATTTGAAGAGAATGAGTGTCTAGGAAAGATGATAAAGAGGGTAAAAAAATTTTTTGATGGTTATAAACAGCAGGGGATTCTGCTGTAGATGAGGACTAGGCAGTACCAGCCATTGTTCTTAACAATTCTTTGAGTTAAGCATGAAAGGCTAGAAAGAAGAATATGCCGGCAGGAACACCAGCTCTGACACCATGAAACAAGAGGTTTAGAAAATAATTTTCTCTATATCTTTGACGTACAGTAGGGTTTTATTATATAGAAGGAGAACTATCCTAAAATAGATACAATTAATTCTAAGAATGAAAAACAGGATCAGAAAGTTGACCCTAATCAAATCCCAATAATTCTGGGATTTTCCTAGTCTTTCCAACAGTCTCTTGATTCAACTGTCATCCAACGAAAGAAAACCCAAATAAGAATAAAGTTGAATAAAAAATTTTATCCAACCAAATCACGCTAGTATATAAACACTAGAAAAATGCATGAAGCATTAAAATTACCCAACAAGCAATGATACACTATCATTAAAAATGTTATAAACTCAGTATTGCCATGTGAAGTATTAATAGTTTTAGTTTTGTTCAAACATCAAATATAAAATCAGGATGAAGACGGTCATGAAATATATTACTTCACAAGTTTTATCCAATACTTTGATAGCTCTCAGAAATTATTTAAACATATAAACCATTCTGGTCCAATAGATTTGTCTCACATACTTTGCTTATGACTCACAACAGGGCTATGCACAACAGACATGTATGCATGCATACTAGAGAAAAATTCATCTCTGTGATAGGCTGCAACATACCATCTCATCCAATGTAATGGAAGCATTATAGGTACAGAAGCCTTTTGCTGTAAGCCCAGGCATAAATTCCTTCAAATGAGCATTTAGTTTACTTGTATCAAGATGGTCAAGAAGTTCATCACTTTTGCTTTTCCCTGCATAAAAGAGAGACCATACTCTTTGGTTTTATTAGTCATATCATATACATATCTATCCTAACACGGGTGGTCAGCAACTCACCAGTTTGAAACTGTCCAATTGTCTTGTACATGGGAAGTTCAACCTCCACTGTATTAACATATTGAATCAAATCTTTACCAAGGAAGTCAAACCAAATGATCAAAACAAGAACAAAAATGATAACAACAGCATCAGCCAGCAGGTAAATGTCTAGGTGCCATAGAATTCCATAAACAACAATTTCCAAGCACTAATACCAAATGGACATCAACTAAAACTAACAAGTTTAAACTTGCCAAGTCTTACAAAAATGAAGTCCATTCCAACCATTACCAAATTTCGTACAAAAGAAGTGTATAATATCTTTTCCTGGAAGCATAGACAGACCATACATTCAATTTATTTGGAGGAATACACTCCACATTTCCTGCTTTAAGTGTGCAGCAACCAACAGTATCAGCTTCATCATCATCTTGCACATGGCCAACCATAACATGAAGAATACCCAAACGAATTACTTGAAAGCTTCAGCAGAACTATAGGTTATAGGACCCAACATCTTTCAAGACCAACAATAGATAACACCAATTGGCTATACACATCATTTAGGTCCCAATTTTTTTTCAAGAAATTGTTTTAACTGACACAGAGAAGACCAACCTAAGATTACTAACAAGCAAAGAACAAGATTAGACGCGACATAAACCAGATTCAAGGATTTGCACCATTATCTGATTTAAAGTTGAAAGAGGTAAAAATTTAATAAAGGGCAAAAAAACTGAAAAAGAACTTAGAACAGCAACAGTTGCAAATGATTTAGCATATGATGCGACCAATTTTTGCCCTTTTGCTATTACTAGAACCAGCCACTAACATTTTCATAGAAATCAACAGAATGCATATAGGGCCACCGAATATTATATCCAACGAACAAAAAATGCCTAACAAACTATATCAACTCCACCATTTCCTCCATCCAATTCAATCCTAACCAACAGTTAACGTACTTGCATACAGTGAAAAAACACAAATGGAATAGCTTATCGTAACCTTTTGACATAATTCTCATTCCCCGCCCTAAGAACTAATTTATCAATGCGACTATTTGCTACTTCCTAACATCTTTAGATGCAAAATCTTTAGTATAAGCTCCTCTGATGTTCTTGACATAATCCTGCACTTAAAGCACAGACACCTATTACACATAGTTCATTAAATAAATAATAAAAGAAAGCACCATCAAAAGCTTATTACCTTCAGCATCCTGCCTTCTCATATCTCTCCTTGTCACTTTGCCCCTTCAAAGGGCTGCTATTAGCCAAAAATACGTATTTGAATTCTTTTGGATTAATGGGATCGTTCCAGAAAGCTAGCCATGTCTTCATTATTATCATGTTTTATATCTTTCCATCAGCTAATCGAATAAGATATCTCAAAGTTAATTGAATACAGTTGCCTTCTATAAAAATATGAAATAATAACATAATAGGTGTAGAACATTGACTGCATAAGCATTTATTTACAAATAGGAAATCTTCAAAGAAGAATTAATTTACCTGGACTGTAGACTTGGAAATGATACGCTGGCTCTCCAATATTGAGTCCGCATATAATCCAGGATTAGAGTAAGCGGTAAAGGACGACACCTTTGACTTGAGATAAAAGTGGCAAAATAGTAATCCCTGCGAGTGCCCTAATAATTGGAACATCAACCTCCGCTGGATCAAGACACAAATTCAATTAGCCGGCAATGTGGCTTTCTCTCTGTTGTTAGCCATTTCCACACATACAATTGGTAACAAAGGATAAAGAACTAAGGGCAAACAAAGCTGCAACAGCCCCAAAGCTAAAATGGAGACTGGGCTTCATCAACCCCAATCTGTTGCCTTTTCCCCCTTCCTTTTTCGGCTACAATTCAACACGAAAAACTGACGCTGGTCGCAGGGAGATCGGTCTTGCGCAAACCGACTTGCGCGAGACGGTTGGACTCACGCAAATGTGCTTGCGCGAGACCCATCCAGGTAGGGGTGTTCAAAATGAGGAAATATTTCGGTTAACCGACCGACCGAATTTAATTCGGTTAATCGGTCGGCCACCGAATTAAATTCGGTCGGTTAACGAAAATGATTTTGTGAAAATTTCGGTTAACGGTTAATTCAGTTCGAAAACCAAATTTATTTCGGTTAACCGAATTAACCGAATTAATTATATATATTTATATATAATATATATAATATTTATTTATAATATATATTTTTTATTTTATTTCATTAATCTATAACCCATTCAATTAATTCCCAAATAAAAAACAAAACCCTAATTTTTTTAAGCATCAGTCTGCCGCTTCCCGTTTGCCTCTGTCTGCCCTGCCCTCTGCCTCTGCCGCACCCCGCGCACCCTTCTGCTCTCGTTCACTCGATCTCGGCCAGTCTCGCAAACTCCCGTCCCGCTCTCATCTCCTCACAGTCTCAGTCAGTCTCAGTCAGATACTCAGTCTGCTGCACTCTTCTGCTCTCGTTCACTCGATCTCGGTCGGTCTCGCAAACTCCTGTCCCGCTCTCATCTCCTCACTCTCAGTCTCAGTCAGATACTCAGATCTGAGATTGAGAAGTCATCTTCTGTCCCGTCCCGCTCATCTCCTCACTCTCAGAGTCTCAATCAGATACTCAGATCAGATCTGAGATTAAGAAGTGATCTTCTGTCCCGTACTCCCGTCCCGCTCATCTCCAGACTCCAGATCTCCTCACTCTTAGTTACAGTCACAGCCCTTAGCCGGTTAGCCCCTTACCTAGTTACCTTACCTCACTCAGTCCGTTAGCCACTTAGCTCAGCCCCCATTCAGTGACAGTACTTCTTTCTCTCTCTCGCGAGTCTTTAGCCGGTCTCCAGTCACCCCCTCCAGTCCGGCCTCCAGTTTGTCGTTCACTGCTGCTCTTGAGTCTTGATTCAATTTCAAGGTATCAAGCTTATTTCTAGAACTGAAAAATACAATTTGTATCATGTAATCATTGATTCATTATTCATTATCACATTTATCATTATTTTGGTATTTCCTACTTGCATAGTTGCATTATGATTTTGTTTTTGTTTATGGTTTTGTGGTTATGTGTGGGAAATGGGAATACACTTAAATTAATTTTGTTTAAATAATTCTTTTTATGATTGCCCCACTTGTATGATCTAACTGGTCGTATGCTCATGACAAACTTCTGAATGTTGTGAACTATAAGTTTCTAGATCATGTAAATCTACATTTAGGTGAAATTCAACCTTTTTTGGCTGACTGTGTTTAGTTCTGCAGCACCTAAACCCTGCTGATCTTCAAGTTTTCCCAAGACCTAGCCTGTTCTGAAAGCATCATTTCCTGTTAGTAAACTAGCTTTCTAGTAGGATACTATTAGGGTTAGGGTTGAGACGAATGAAAAAACCGAAAAAGCTATATGAATTAAAGGATTTGGATCGGTTCGATTCTGATTGTAAAAAATAATAAGTTTGAATTAGTAACATCATCAAATTGCATACATTCGGATTACTTTAGATATGAATAAGTTCATTTATGAATTATAACCTAATACTTTTTTGTTTAATATTTTGTAATTTATACTATTTGTATCAAAGTTCCAATTTTATATTTCAAATAAGAACTTAAAGTAAAATTGAAATCAAGTCCAAAGTTACCTAAACCCTAATAACACGAATTTATGTGGATCAATTCAAATCAGATTCAGATTACGAAATAAAAACACATATAAATCAAATTGAATAAAAAAACTGTAAAAATTTAATTCGATTCAATCTGATCACTTTTTGTTCAAAGTCTTTTGACTTCAAATTTTAGTGGGAGAATGGTACTTACATATACCATAAAGTACCATTCTAGTTTCTTAATGTTCTTTGGTGCTTAAAAATTGAGTGCTTGCTATAGATTATACCATTCTAATCATAGCGGGAAGCAGCTTCTTATCACTGATGAAACCAAGCAAACGTGCCTTCTGTTTCTTTTCTTTTTTGTTTTTTGTTTTCATTGACATCAATATCTGAATATCATAATTCATACCTATAATTTAAACAGGGAAACCAATAATTTAACCTATGAAGATTCTCATACCATTGTGTTTCTTATCACTTCTGGTTTTGGTTGAGAAAGAAACGTCTCATGGAAGTTCAATATATGAAACTAAGTTGTAACTCTAACATAATTATCAAGAAAAGAAAAAGCATTAGAGAAATATATTCATACTTCTATGATCTATCCCAAGTTCACAAGCATTAGAGAAATAATCAATTATTACTTTTCTTTTACAGATGTCCACTGTAGGAGACTCTGTTACTCCTATTTCAAACAATATGGGTGAATCAGGAAGCTCATTACCTGAAGCTTCTAGTCAGCCCCGAACGGCTGCTGCTCCTAGTGGTAGCAAGACTCCTCAAATTCCAAAAGGGGTGCAAAGGAAAGCCATGAAACCAAGGTCAGAAGTTTGGAATCACTTTACTAAGTTCATTAATAGTGTAGGTGAGCAAAAGTGTAAGTGCAATTATTGTGATAGGGAATTTTGTGGTCATGGAAAGAAAAATGGAACTAGATCACTTTTATACCACATGAACACATGCAGCCAAAATCCCAATAAAAATGATAGTACACAAACCCAGATAGTTTTACAAAGTAAGGGTGTTGAAGGGGAAGGAAACATTAGTACTTGGAAGTTTGATCAAGAGGCAGGTAGCAAAGGTTTAGCTACTATGATTGTAGTTGATGAATTACCTTTTAGGTTTGTAGAAAGTGAAGGTTTTAGAAAGTTTTTGTCTGTTGTATGTCCTAGATTTCATGTTCCTTCACGATCTACAATCACTAGAGATGTTTATCAACTTTATTTAGATGAGAAGCGAAAATTGAAAGAATTTTTAAGGCGTTCATGTCAAAGAGTCTCTATAACCACAGACACTTGGACATCTTTGCAAAAAGTCAATTATATGTGTCTTACGGCTCACTTTATTGATAATGACTGGAAATTGAACAAAAGAATCTTAAACTTTTGTCCAATTTCAAGTCATAAAGGTGAAGCCATTGGTAAGCTCATTGAGGAATGCTTGATTAGTTGGGGGGTTGAGAAATTGTTTTTTGTTACAGTCAATAATGCTAGTACAAATGATGTTGCTATTGGATACTTAAAGAAAAAATATGGGAATCGAGGGGGTTGCATTTTGAACGGTCAATACATGCATATGAGATGCATTGCTCACATAGTGAATTTAATTGTAAGTGAAGGTTTGAAAGAAATGAATATATCTGTTGCTCGTGTTAGGGGAGCGGTGAGATATGTGAGGCAGTCCCCTTCTAGACTGAAAAAATTCAAAGAGTGTGTTGAGATTGAAAATATAAAGAGTAAAAGTTTGTTGTGTCTTGATGTTTGTACTAGGTGGAACTCCACCTACTTAATGTTAGATAGTGCTCAAAAATTTGAAAGAGCTTTTGAGAGATTTGAAGATAAAGATAGCACTTTTAGAGCTGAACTTGAGTCAGGGGAAGGGTTTCCTACTGAAGATGATTGGAAAATTGTTAGAAGCTTAGGACAGTTTTTATAGCACTTTTATGATCTCACAGTGCGAGTTTCAGCCACTTTGCATGTCACTTCCAACATTTTATTTAATGAAATTGTTGAAATGAAGGTTCTTTTGGAAGAAGCTCAAACTAATGATGATGTTGAGTTTGGTGTGATGGCCATGAGAATGAATGATAAATTTGATAAATATTGGGGAAATGTGGAAAAGATAAATTTGCTTGTTTTTTTTGCAGTTGTTCTTGATCCTAGGCACAAATTAAGTTATGTTGAATTTGCCCTTAAAAGCATGTTTAATGATGATAAAGGTTTGTTAATGGTGAAAAAGGTTAAGGCAGCTACTTTAGAGTTGTGTGATGCTTATCAACCTTTAATTTCAACTGATAGTGCCCAACCTAGCATAGGGAATGATGTAGGATCAGGGGAACCACAACAAAGATTGAAAAAACGTTTGAAGTCTTTATATAAGAAGCACATGATTGAATCTGGTAGTGGCAATCAAAAGTCAAAATTGGATAGGTATTTAGATGAGGCTGTTGAAGATGATAATGATGACTTTGATATTTTAGGATGGTGGAAAATCAACAGCCCTAGATTTCCTTCCCTTTCCAAATTGGCACGAGATGTGTTAGCTGTTCCTATCTCCACTGTTCCTTCTGAGTCTGCATTTAGTACCGGAGGACGTGTTCTTGATTCATTTAGGAGTTCTTTAACTCCTAAAGTGGTACAAGCTCTTGTGTGCACTCAAGATTGGCTTAGGAGATCATCAATCCAACCTGACATAGTAGAGGAGCTACAAGAACTTGACTATGTTGAAAATGGTAAAAATATATTGTTTCTTTTTATTTATTTTCCTCTTGCTTTATGAATTGAAAAGAGCTTATGAATATCAATATTGATTTGTTTTTCTTGTGGATATAGATGCTTCTTTGGATGTAGCAGAATCCGCCATTTGAGACTTCAATGCAGCAATTACATCTTTGAGTTGTATTTTGAGCTTCTAGATGGAGTTTTAATGATGAATGCTTGTTAATCTTTAATCTGTTTTAAGTTTGTAATGGGATCAGCTATTTTAGTTTTGTGGTAGAATGAACTTATGGATGTTTAAATTTTCTAATTGTATGAATAAATATGAACTCAATGAACTGATTGGGAAGTAATGTAATTTTGTTTTAACATGTTTAGGTAGTTTAGCAATGTTGCTACTTGCTGCCGGTTGTTAGTTACTTGTTATATTGGTTTTTTTAGTTGTAATGTAATGAATTAATATACTGATGGGGAAGTAATGTACTGCTGTTTTAACATGTTTAGCAGTTTAGGCAGTTTACTAGTTTAGCAATGTTGCTACTTGCTGGTTTTAACATGTTCGTTGCTATGGCTTAAAAGCCATGACTAGTTTAGCAGTTTGTACTGCTGTTTGTAACTTTGTACTGCTATGAATTAAGAACAGATGGATTTGAGCTGGATTTGTACTGCTGTTACGTTTAGGCAGTTTACTAGTTTAGCAATGTTGCTACTTGCTACTAGTTTAGCAGTTTACTAGTTTTAACATGTTCGTTGCTAGCTGTTAGTTACTTGTTATATTGGTTTTTTTAGTAGTAATGAATAAATATAACTTGTGTTTAGTGTTTAGCATGTTAATGTTGCAATGTTGGCTAGTTATTGCCGGTAGCCTCCTAATTTGCCTTACTATTTTTATTGGCTTTTTTAAGTAGCAAATATCCAATATGTCATATGTGATTCTGTATTTCTTTTGGTTAAATAAGAATTTTGTTAAAAGTTTGGTTAATTCGGTTAATTAACCGAATTAACCGAATTATAATTCGGTTCGGTTAATTCGAAAATACATATTTCGGTTCGGTTAACGAAAGTAAAATTTTATAATTCGGTTAATTCGGTTTCGTGTAATTCGGTTCGAAATTAATCGAATTACATGAATGAACACCCCTACACCCAGGCGCAATGGGCTTGCGCGCGCCACGCAGATCTGCTTGAAGGGAAACCTTGCCTGATGAGCCATGACAATGAAGAAGAAGGGAGTAGAACCAGCAACCGTTACTCTTTTTTTTAAGTGGAGAATACTAGAAACCAGCGTATACAGGCAGGGGATAGGAAGAAGAAGGTTTTCAGATATGGCATCTGGCGGGAGTTATTTAGGAATAATTTTCAGGGTTAAAATAGTAAAATTGCGGGGTATATTTAGTGTTTTTTTTTTTTTTTGAGCCGGGTAAGAAAGGGAGTTGATTTAGAATTTTCCTAAAATTCGGCGTTGAAAAATAGAATATATTTAGGACTTGGATTACGCATTCCTTGTACAACTTAAACTCTTTCTTTTTTTTGCTATATAAGCAACCGGTTGCTCAGGCCTCCAATGCAGCAACAATAATAGGTTAATTTTTTTTAATTAGTTCTCTCAAGATTCTCTGCTAAAGATTTTAGTGTTGATTTCTGCAAGTTTTTTACTCTGATCAGATATGGAGCCGAAAGTAAAAAGTGAAACACGTTTATGTCCTCCTGTACCAAGTCCGTATCCTTGGTTGTTTTTCAGTGGTGGACGAAGTTATAGAAATCAATTCTTTTGCGACATAACCAAGCCTGGAAAGAAAGTGATGATGAAAAACATCTTAGTATTGCGTAGAAAAACAATTCTGCCTTGTTCTCATGGCTGGTTGTTTTTGTGGGAAAACAATCAGTGTTCTCTATGGAATCCTGTTACTCTACAATTAATACAGTTACCCTCACTTACTTTGGGGCCTAAGCAAGTGATAGAGTCTTCAATATTATCATCATCTCTTGATAATCCTAACAGTTTAATCATAATATTTTTATCTTTAGTTCCTATACTAATGTTTTGTAGAGTCGGAGATCAACAGTGGACGGAGCAGACTATAAGAGAATATTGTGAAGATGATACAGATTGTTTCTATAATCCTGTTTGCTGTAATGAAAAATTATATGCACTCAGTCTCAGACGTCAATTGTTAGTAGAGATCAATCAGAATGTCTCAGATGGCCTCGCCATCTATTTACATGAAAGGGTTCCACATCATCGTGATCATTCCAACGCTACTGACAAATATATGGTGGAATCTTGTGGTGAAATCTTTGCCATTTATTTAATAAAAGGAAAAATGTTCTTGGAGGTAACTGGCGTTGAGATTTTTAAATTAGATTTTTCGATAATGAAGTGGATGAAAGTCGAAAGCGCCAAAGATCGTTGCTTTTTTCTGAGTTACGTAGCTACTTTTTCTTGCCCTGCTTTAGACCCAGAAACTGAAGGAAATCGGATATATTTCACATTGACAGAAGACAAAAACATGTATTCATTCAATATAGAAGAGAAGACTGTTTCGGTATCTTTTCCTTATATGGATTTAAAACCACCATGGAGCTCACCTATTTGGGTAATGCCAGACTTCAGGTAAGATCAAGTTCAAACTAATATAGATGTCTTTTATAAGTTGTACTTCTTAGAGCATTATATATTTTCTCGAATATTTATCTTTTATTTTCCTTGTATAATTTCTTTTCTTCTTCGTTTCACTCATGTAGCTGTTCTGGTAGATATAGAGACCTTAGCTGAGATTTAGACCCTGAATTGCAAGTTATGCTGATTGCCTTAAAGTTGGATAGGAGATTTTAGTAAAAAGAATGCTTAAAGTTGTTTATTTATCATACTAAAAGAAAGTTGAGTATTTTTCTGTAGAATTGATATTTAATTATCAGTATTTTTCTCCCTTGTCTCTAGTTTATTATAATTTTGTACACATGTTGTAATTGTTTCAAATTCTATTTTTTCTTTTTTCCTTGTAAGATCATTTGTGTGCAATTTTTATGCCTATAGCATGTTAATTATTTCCCAAATGCAGCTGTTTAATGTTGAGTTTGCATGGATATGTATAGGCTAAGTCCTGTTCAAGGAAAGAAGCAAGAGACAAAGACTGAACAGATCAAAGACATTGTGCAAAGTAAGGATAAAGAAGCAACAGAAACAGAATATTTATGCGAGCTTCCTCTGGACATGTTATATTCAATCGCTAGCTGCCTTGTGTTGCATGATTATATGAGTTTTAGACTTGCTAACAGAACCTGCCGGTTAGCGGCCCCTCCAATTCGTTGGACAACTACCTTGGAACAATTAGAGACACAGACTTTACCTCCATGGCTTATGGTTAGCCAAATAGGGGAAGATAAATGCAGCTTTATTGATCCATGGCATCGACAAAGATATCTGATGAATAATCCTAACAAATCAGATGAAGTCAGACTATGTTACTCAAAAGAAGGTTGGTGTTTGATGTTACAAGGAAATCATACCGTTTTCTTTTGGAATCCTCTTACAAAGAAAATCATTCTACTTCCAAAGCTGCCCCAAGAAAATGAATTTAAGACAATGGTAGGTTGTGATTTTTCCTCTTCACCAGATTCTTCAAATTGCCTTTTGGTTTTGATCTATGAGGATTTCACTTGTATGCAGCTTAATTATATTTTGATGGGAGAGGGACATTGGGAAAGTATCTACGCTTTTAATTGGCTTGATTTCAAATTAAGTTATAACAATAATCCAGTTTTTTATAATGGAGAGTTGTACTTGCTTGATTCAGAAGGAAACTTAGGAGTTTTTAGGGAGGATTTTGTCTGGCAAGCTCTCGACAAGCCTGGAAGGCCTTGCAAGTCAATTCATCAAAGTTTTCTTCTACAAGGAAATGGCAAGCTTCTATCTATATTTGTTGGTTTCATGGGACAGTGGCTCAGGGTTTTTGAGTTGAATCTTTCTAAAATGGCTTGGGTTGAAGTGGACAATGTGGGAGATAACACACTCTATGTTAGCCGGATATCATCCTTCTCCACTGCAGCAACAACAGAAGAAATGAAGAACAAAATTTGTCTCCCCAGGTTTTGTGGGGATAATTTGGTATATTATTCTCTTGATTCCAGAAAATATCATTGTTTTGGCTCAAATAATGTTTTGGATGACTTTTTAACCACAAAAGAACAACTATATAGTGGTTGGATTGAACCAAAGTGGTAGTAAATTAGTGTTTGATTTAATCCGCAGATAACTTTTGTGAAAAAAATAGTTTTTGATTCAAACAACTCTCTTCATTGTACAAATATTTCTTTCTTTTAATAAAATGATTCTTATGAGATTGCTATGGTTTTCTTTATAACTTACTGCCTCTTCAATTCTAGACTTACAATTATACAGCATCAGAATGTAAAAATTCAAAATAACCTGTAACTGAATCACCATTTTAGACTTACAATTATGCAGGATCTGGTGATCAAATCCCAAATGCTAAGCTCTATCAACTTTTTTGGTTGTTTTGTTTACAGTAGATTGAAAGTTAGCATAACCTATCAATGCTCAAAAGAAAATAAACAGTACATTTTACACGATCATAGTAATAACAAAAGGAATCTGAGAGAGGAAAAGTATAGAATTACTCTGTTTCTGGACCATTTTTCGATGTATCTCAACATTTGATTGCAACTCTTTTACCAACGTGGAACAGTTTGAGGGGATGGAAAAAAGAAATGGGCCAACCAGTCCTTGATTAGATTAGATTGACATATAACATGAATTTTCTGTAATTTTAATGGAAAAATGGATGATAATTGAAGAAAAGGGGTTGGTTAATCCTTTGTCCCCATCTTTTCCTGGAAGTCCTGGGGGTGGGAGTAAGAATTTCACAGCACCAACCTGGGTTCGGATCAGAATCTGAAATCAGGATTAACATCCATTGCCCAGGCAAACTTTGCCAACTTTGCCAGAAGAGACTTGTTGAATATCTGTGAAGCAACAAACCTCAATTGAACAATGCATCATCCAAACAAATTATAGAAAATACCGTTTACCTCCTCAATGAGAACTTCATGTCGCTTGCACCATGCAACTGTAATCCTGGGATCAAGGTAATTGATTTTCGACATGCCCAACGCCAGAGTTTTTAGATCCTCTTTAGTCTGCATGTCTCGTTCCATCTTCTCAATCTTCGCATTTGTTTGAGCTCTCTTTTTCTCTATCCTAGATATAAATTGATGAATCAATGAAAGAGTACAAATGCAAAAATTGTATATAAGGCTTCAGAAAATGGGAGCAAGCTTTAATACGCTTCAGGGGTCAAGTTCCTCTTTCGCTTCCATCAACATCCTTCAATGGAGGCTTCCCTTTCTTATTTAAACAGATCAATTTTTAGCTCTTTTAGAACACCCTGCAAGAAACAGGAAAAAGATCAGTTAAACAGATGGAATGGAAAGGCACCAAATTGTGAGAAATTTTTGAAATTGGAATCTATGATGCAGAACATATCCTAAGTGCATGAAGTAGAAAAGACACAAGCCATGGAAGGAGCCAATGAAATTTTAAATAAAATATGGCAACAGTCTTGCCATCAATGCAAGCAAAGGGCAGGCCTGCATGGATAGAACGTACATAGGGAGCAAGCATAGAATCCATTAGTATCTGCTAGTTGGTCCACAGCTTTCCACATCAACAAAACTAGTGCTCCAAAGGTAGAACTAGATTAAACATCCATCAAGGTCGTTTTCCAAGAAAATTCTAGAAAGAGTTATTACCTTGAGTTCTGTTATTTTCTCAGTCAACATTGACATCTGTGCACTATGGGATTTTGAAATTCTACGCTGATGATTACAAATGATTGCAACCTGCAGCAAGACAATGAAAAATCTAGATGTCTAGAAGGTAACTGAAAATAGATTCCTTGATTAGCTTAACAGCTAGCAAGAAACAATCTTTACCTCTTTGTTTGCACGCTGATAAATTACCACTTTTTCTGCCACATTCCCATCTTTGGCTTCTTTATGTAACTGTCATCCGACCAATGAAAACCCGAATAAGAATACAGTTGAATGAAGAGTTTAAAAAAAAAATAATCCAACCAAATCACACTAGTATAGAGACACTAAAAAATGCATGAAGCATTAAAATTACCCAAAAAGCAATGATATGCTATCATTAAAAACGTTATAAACTCATTATTGCCATGTGAAGTATTGACGACATATAAAAACAGGATGACGACAGTCATGAGATATATTACTTCACAAATTTTATTTCGCTACTTTGAAAGTTAGCTCTGACAAATTGTTTACATATACAAACCATTCTGGTACAACAGATTTGTCTCACATACTTGCTTATGACTCAAAACTAGGCTATGCACAGCATACATGTATGCATGCATACTAGAGTGAAATTCATGTCTGTGATGGGCTGCAACATACCATCTCATCCAATGTAATGGAAGCATTAAGGTAAGGAAGACTTTCGCTGTAACTCCAGGCATGAGTTCCTTCAAATGAGCATTTAGTTTACTTGTATCAAGATGGTCAAAAGGATCATCACTTTTGCATTTCCCTGCATAAAAGAGAGACCATACTCTTTGGCTTTAGTCATACCATACACACATGAATTCTAACAAGGGGAGGTCAACAACTCACCAGTTTAAAACTGCCCAATTGCCTTGTACACGGGAAGTTCAACCTCCAATATTTTAACATATTGAATCGAATCTTTACCAAGGAAATCAAAGTAAATGAAAGAACAAAAATGATAACACCAGTATAAGCCAGCGGGTAAATGACCAGCCACCATAGAACTCCACAAACAACATTTTCCAAGCACTACTACCAATTGGACATCGAGAGGCATACCTCCTTTCGATCAGCCAACATCCGTACCATAACATCCATCGCATCCTGGTTTTCCAGCTGGGATGGACGAGCTGCCATCGGAAGGACAGTATCCGGATCTATTCCTTTTGCTAAGGTCTATATAATAACATCCATATTAATGTCGAACTAAGCACTGATAATGTATAAAAATTATACACCGTTACTGTATCAGAAGAAACTCATTAATGAGTAAATTGAAAATATGTCAAACCTTTACAAATAAATACAAATAAGTTTTTTTTTTCAATTTGCTCATAAAGACTTACATATTTTCAATTTGTTTATTAATGAGATATAAACTTCTGGTGCAATAACAATGTATAGCTTTTATACATTGTCAGTATATCATATATAAACTCTAATTTATATTTTTTTTTTGTTAATGAAATTATTCATCATTTCAAGTTCTAATTCTGTTCATTCATAATTTTTTATAGTAAATTATCTAATTGATCATTCATTATTTTAATAAACTACTTAAAATTTTAGCTGATTAAATAACAAAAATTTATTTTCAAATGGTTGAATATATTAAGCTTAATGATATGTTTGATCCAACTGGAGCTTATGTAAAATGTGTAGTTCGAGTAGAGCTTTTTTAAAAATATTATTAAAAGAATTTAAATTAACGTTTGACAAATTTAATATAAAAGTGTAGTAGAATGTTAAAAACTATTTAAAAGAATTTTGTATATTTTTAATAAATATAAAAATAAAATAATAAATTTTATTAAATTAAATAAAAAATGTTTAAGTAAAACAAATAAAATAATATTAATAAAATACTTTTGCTAATGTATAACTTATATATTAAAAATGAGTTCTCAAAATTGAAATAAAATATGATTTTTTTTAACGGTGACAAGTCATTAATCTTGAAATCAATTTTAAAATCTGCAAAATCAATTGGAAAATCTGTAAAATCAATTTTGTTGATTAATTTTGACTTCTTCTTTCAATTTTGAAATTGGTTTTATTGTAAAGATCTATACAGTAACATCCATATTACTGTCGAACCAGGCAACAAAATCAAAATGTTAGTAATAAAAAAAAAATCAACTGCCAACCAACCTCAATAAGATTTCTGTCGGCTGACAACTTGCTGAATGTCAAACTTCCAGTTTTGTCACTGCATAGGACATATTTACACCAAAACAATTAAGCAATGACTAAGAGATTCCAAGTGAAAAAAAAAAATACATAGAAAGAAGCTCTTTACAAAAGCAAAGTTGTTGTGGCGGCATTTATCATTCTATTAACAACCATAAATTTCCATTATGATTGTCAACAATAAGGGCACTCCATTATCCTAATCTGCATCTAAGGGTCATTGATACGTTAGGCATCCAACATAATGAAAGTGATCCAAACTCTGATATTCGTTCCAGGTGACCCAATTTAATCTCATGGACTTGGCATCGTTGAGTCGACATCAGATCTATACCCATGTTTGACGTGCCAATGAGATGTATCAGCGGGAATGACAGAAGGAAATCTTAAAGGATTTCTACGTTATAAAGAAAATATCTTGATTTGTCCGAGAAAAAAAAAACTCTTTTCCGTTTATTGTAAATGATTTTCGAAAATTAAATTTTAAAAAATTTATGTTTTTTTTGAAAAATTAAAGATTTTTTATTATTTGATTGAGTCAATAAAAAAATATTTTCTATTGTATGATTTTTTTAAAAAAATCTGTTTTTTTTTTCAAATTATGTTAACAAATTTTAATATTTTATTAGTATTTAAAAATAATTATATTTTGAAACTAATATTTAGTATTAAGATATTATATTATTAACACATTTAAAAGAAATCTATTTATTATTAATTATATTAATATTTTAAAAAATTGAAGTTATAATACTATTTTAATATATATAATATTAATAATATATTAATATTTATTTTTGAAATATTAAAATAATTGTATTTTATACTAAAAATATTTATTATTAAAATCATAACAAATGTATTATTTATTCATATTTATTATTATAATATTAATATAAAAATATTTGTAAATAAAATATAAAAAATTATATCCTGAATTAAAATATTAATAAATTTTTAAAGAATATTAATTATTAAAATAATAAATATATTATTTATAAAAATAGTATTTATTATTTATTATTAAAATAAATAATAAAATATTATTTATTATTGAAATATTAAAACTATTTAAGATTACTAATATACTAAATAGAATATTTTTAATAGCTTCTCCGTTGACAATAGCATCAAAATTACCATTCGAATTGCCTCTCTCCACTATCAAATATCTTTAATTTCCTAACAGACGCATCTTCACCTTTTTTCATTACTTCTTCGATTCCTGTTTCACATTCAAAGAAGCATATGTCTAGCATCTCATTCTCGACCGTTGGGTGGCAAAGCTATGCGATTCAAAAAGGGTAAATCTTGGCACTAAAATAAGGCTTTGTAAATATGAATATGATGCCATTGCTCTGGAGTCTGGAATCAGTATTCAATTCAGTTATGCTGCTTCATCATTTCTGCTTAAGTAGCATCTAGAGTCTGAAATCTGTATTCAGTGCTCTTATGTTGTCAATCTTCACAATCTTCATCATTTTTAGTTGAAGTATTAGAACAAAAAGAAAAGGAATTTGTTGTTAATAAAACTTAAGTAGTTTATGCCAAGTAAAGTGTGTTGAACTCCCAGTTGGATTTGGCCACAGAACTAAACCTGGTTATAAATTTAAGATTATTAATCAAAAAAATTAAAAAGGTGTTTAGTCAAGTTGCAGGATTTGGAATAAAGTCCAAACCATCAGCCTAGCTCAATGTAATATATAAATATATATATATATATATATATATATATATATAAATAAAAAGTAAGGTATATCAATGAGGTGTTGTTTTAGTGGTAGCCTGTTGGCCCTACACGAACCTTACTTGTTAAAAGAGACTGGACTACTAAACGACAAATAGAGGTAGAAATTCGTCTTGTAGCACAACTCATCATCTCTCTCTTTCACCTAACACATCACATGTCATCATCCTACTCACTCTCGAAGGACAAGAACAAAGGACACATGGCCAACACATGAAAGACATATGTCATTACCACTTGCATGCACATTTGGACAAGAATACAAAAAAGAAAATGCTAGAAGGAATAAGATATCCATGACTGATGTAGAGGCTTAATTAACTTGAAAATATCTTTCAAAAGAAGCCAATTACATGAAAACAAGTGGCAAAAAGTGCCAACTTATCCATAATGTTCAATTACTCTTCTACCCCTTAAACTAGTGCCTATTTAAGCAAGATGTTGTGCACCATTGAAAGAGGCGGCCGCCACTCATTTGGCGAGGATGGTGAATAGGTTTTAGTTGTTTATAGGCTGCCCACATTTTCTTTCGAAGGATTTTCTTAAATATTAATATAAAATTTCGATTTTACAAAAATAAAATAAAATAAATTAAAATCATATCATAGTAGACACATGGTCAACACATGAAAGACATATGTCATTACCACTTGCATGCACATTTGGACAAGAATACAAAAAAGAAAATGCTAGAAGGAATAAGATATCCATGACTGATGTAGAGGCTTAATTAACTTGAAAATATATTCCAAAAGAAGCCAATTACATGAAAACAAGTGGCAAAAAGTGCCAACTTATCCATAATGTTCAATTACTCTTCTACCCCTTAAACTAGTGCCTATTTAAGCAAGATGTTGTGCACCATTGAAAGAGGCGGCCGCCACTCATTTGGCGACGATGGTGAATAGGTTTTAGTTGTTTATAGGCTGCCCACATTTTCTTTCGAAGGATTTTCTTAAATATTAATATAAAATTTCGATTTTACAAAAATAAAATAAAATAAATTAAAATCATATCATAGTAGACACATGACCAACACATGAAAGACATATGTCATTACCACTTGCATGCACATTTGGACAAGAATACAAAAAAAGAAGATGCTAGAAGGAATAAGGTATCCATGACTGATGTAGAGGCTTAATTAACTTGAAAATATCTTCCAAAAGAAGTCAATTACATGAAAACAAGTGGCAAAAAGTGCCAACTTATCCATAATGTTCAATTACTCTTCTACCCCTTAAACTAGTCCCTATTTAAGCAAGATGTTGTGCACCATTGAAAGAGGCGGCCGCCACTCATTTGGCGAGGATGGTGAATAGGTTTTAGTTGTTTATAGGCTGCCCACATTTTCTTTCGAAGGATTTTCTTAAATATTAATATAAAATCTCGATTTTACAAAAATAAAATAAAATAAATTAAAATCATATCAAAGTCGACACATGGCCAACACATGAAAGACATATGTCATTACCACTTGCATGCACATTTGGACAAGAATACAAAAAAAGAAGATGCTAGAAGGAATAAGGTATCCATGACTGATGTAGAGGCTTAATTAACTTGAAAATATCTTCCAAAAGAAGCCAATTACATGAAAACAAGTGGCAAGAAGTGCCAACTTATCCATAATATTCAATTACTCTTCTACCCCTTAAACTAGTGCCTATTTAAGCAAGATGTTGTGCACCATTGAAAGAGGCGGCCGCCACTCATTTGGCGACGATGGTGAATAGGTTTTAGTTGTTTATAGGCTGCCTACATTTTCTTTCGAAGGATTTTCTTAAATATTAGTATAAAATCTCGATTTTACAAAAATAAAATAAAATTAATTAAAATCATATCAAAGTCGACCGGCTTGTTTGGGTAACTCGGAATAAGGAAAGATTTTTGTTTGCCTATACCAATATGGTCACAATGGACCTGCATGTTAAGAAGTATCATGCATTCGTCGTGACCAGATATGCTGCGCCTCATCTTGCGCCGCGTCCTGCTCTACATAGCCTGTTCCAGCCACACATTTAAAAAAAATCAAGAAAACTTCTTTCACTCTGCCAGAGGTATATTCTTTGTTAATATAGTTACTTCTTTGATTTCTTTCTGCTTGCCATTAACAAAAAAAAGGATTTATATATAATGCACTGACAGTGTATAGTTTCTATACACTGTCAATTCACCATAAGTTAACATCTCATCAATAGGCCCCGATATGCAAATATAAATAAATTTTTTTAATTTGCCCATAAGGGCCTATTGATGAGGTGTCAACCTCTTATGCATTGACAGTGTATAGAAACTATACATTGTCAGTGCATCATATATAAACTCAAAAAGAAATCAAAGGAAAGCACTCACAAACCCGCGGTACGCAAGGCAAAAAGATTTGAAACGATAACTCATCCTACATGCATCATTCACACAAATTTTATATCTAACAGTTCAACACTAACAAAGCTTAAGGATAAATCGTTCTCAAAATTCTGAGCGAGAACGGAGCAGAACGGAACAATCTTTACGAAAACTTGAGCTCTAACGAAAACTCATATAAAATTTATCATAAGGAGCTCTGACAAAAATACAGAAGAATTAAACTCATATAAACTCATATTAATTTTAAGATTATTATCCTATCCACTGCCAATAGAGTTTTTTAACTCCACAAGCAAGATTAGGATGATGACACATGTAACATTTTGTTTATTTTTTATTTTCTTAATATTTTTAAAGGACACATGTCATTATCCAAACTCCACTTGTGGAGTTAAAAAACTCCACTGGCAGTAGATAGGATAATAATCCTTAATTTTATTAGAGCAAAAACTTGGAACTTGAAATTTGAGCTCTGTATCATAAGGAGAAATCTTCTTTACGAAAACACCTTCAAGAAAGCCTCCTTCTCCTTCGTAGTTTATAAATCTTCTGCTCCGTTCTTGCTCAAAATTTTGATAAACTCATATTAACTCTGTAAACTAATGGAGAAAAGAAGTAATTCTCTTTTTTTAATTGATTGAAAAGGTGTTACATATTTATATACACTCTAATCTATCTATTTTAGGAATGCATCTAATAAAGGAAAACCTCTACAATTAGATCTCCTATAATCAAGCTAGATCTCCTATAATCAGGCTAACTAATATAGGAAATACAGCTATTTACATCTGTTACTTTTATAACACTCCCCCTCAAGCTGGAGCATAGATATCTATCATGCCCAGCTTGTTACAGATGTAAGTAACCCGAGCTCCATTAAGAGCTTTTGTGAAGATGTCCCTTAGTTGTTCCCCAGTCTTTACATAAGTTGTAGAAATCAAGTTTTGTTAAATCTTTTCACGAACAAAGTGACAATCTATCTCAATGTGCTTAGTTCGTTCATGAAAGACAGGGTTTGAGGCAATATGAATTGCAGCTTGATTATCACACCATAGCTTTCCTGAAATTGTCATCTTAAAACCCATTTCGGTCAAAAATTGGGAGACCCACATCAATTCACTCGAAGCTTGTGCCATTGCTCGATACTCAAATTCTGCACTAGATCATGACACCACACTCTGTTTCTTACTCTTCCATGAGACCAAATTACCACCAACAAAAACACAGTACCCGGTAGTGGATCTTCGATCAATTTGGAACTTGCCCAATCTGCATCTGAGAAACATTCAATATTTCTATGTCCATGATTTTGATATAGAATACCTTGTCCAGGAGCTCCTTTGAGGTAACATAGTATCTGTTCAAACGCTGACCAATGATGGACTGTGGGGGAAGACATAAACTGACTTACAATGCTAACTGAATAAGCAATGTCAGGGCGAGTCACTATGGATAGTTTAGTTTTCCAACTAACCTCCTATATCGTTCAGGATCATTAAAAAGCTCTCCATCCTTTGTAAGTTGCTGATTAGGAAGCATTGGAGTACTGCATGGTTTGGCCCCTAATTTTCCAGTTTCTGCTAATAAATCCAAAACATACTTCCGTTGAGACAGAAAGATACCCTTCTTGCTCCTTGATATCTCAATCCCCAAGACGTATTTCAAGGAACCCAGATCTTTAGTGTTAAACCGGTTTTGAAGAAATGATTTCAGTGATAAGATTCCCTGCACATCGCTTCCAATAATAATAATATCATCAACATAAACCACCAATAGAATGATACCAGAAGCAGATTGCTTATAGAACACAGTGTGATCACTCTTACTTTTCTGCATCCCAAATTCTTCTACTACTTGGCTAAACTTTCCAAACCAATAGGAGGTTGCTCCATGTATACCTCTTTTAAAAGATTACCATGCAAAAAGGCATTCTTCACATCAAGCTGGTGCAAAGGCCAATTATTCATTGCGGCCAAAGAAATAAACAGACGAACTGAAGTCAACTTGGCTACTGGAGAGAACGTGTCCAAGTAGTCAATCCCATAAGTTTGAGCATAGCCCTTAGCAACCAATCGAGCTTTGAGACGAGCTACAGATCCATCAGAATGAAACTTAACTGCAAAGACCCACTTACAGCCAACAGCTTTCTTTCCAGGGGGTAGTTCAACTAGTTCCCAAGTTCCATTTTCAATCAAGGCATTCATTTCATCAAGCATGGCTGCCCGCCACCCAGACTGGGATAGGGCTTGCTGAACAGATCTCGAGACCTCAACTGAATCAAGAGAAGCAATGAAAAAGTAAGAAGCAGAAGATAATTGGTTATAGGTAACACAAGAGGAAATGGGATGGGTGCATTGACATTTACCTTTTCGAAGAGCAATAGGTAAATCAAGGTCACTAGGAGGAGGATCCAATGAAGAAGGCGATACTGGTTTCGAACTAAGATCAGGGGAACGAGGTCTTCTAGAGTAAACATTAGTGATAGGTGGTCTGGGATGTGGCAATGGTGGTGGAGGTGGAACTGGAGCAGAATCTAAACTGATGACATGATACACTAACAACTCATCACAATCTTGTGAGGATTTAGGCAAAGATGAGTCACCAAAGAATGGGGTCTGTTCATGAAAGGTGACATCAGCAGAAACCAGGTACCTGTTTAAGAGCGGAGAAAAACATCTATACCCTTTTTTGCAGATGAGAGTATCCCAGAAAAACACACCTCAATGACTTAGAGTCCAGTTTAGAAACCTGTGGACGATTATCACGAACAAAACAAGTACACCCAAATATACGTGGTTCAATAGGAAAGAGATGGTTAGTTGGAAATAAAACCTGATAGGGTATCTGGTTCTGTAAAACAGTAGAAGGCATACGATTGATCAAAAAACATGCAGTAGAAACTGCATCAACCCAGAAATGTTTAGGCACATTAGTTTGAAACAAAAGAGCTCTAGCTGTCTCAAGAAGATGTCTATTTTTTCTTTCAGCTACTCCATTTTGGGATGGAGTATCAACACAAGATGACTGGTGAAGCATCCCATTTTAGGTCATGTATGTCTGAAAAGGTGTAGAAAAATATTCTTTGGCATTGTCACTTCTCAAAATCTTAACGGAAACATTGAATTGAGTTTTAATTTCAGCACAAAAAGATTGAAAATGTGACAGTAACTCAGTACGAGATTTCATAAAGTAAAGCCAAGTCATACGAGAGAAATCATCCACAAAGGTGACAAAATATCGAAATCCATTAGATAAAACAGGACAAGGTCCCCAAACATCAGAGTGAAGTAACTCAAAACTATGACTAACTCTTTTATTAATTCTAGGAATAGAAGACAAACGATGGTGTTTAGCAAATTGACACGACTCACAATCTAAAGATGATACTTGCTGAAACTGAGGGTATAACTTTTTTAGCATCGGTAATGATGGATGTCCTAATCGACAATGGACTTCAAACGGAGATAAGGTGCTGGAATAGGCTATGGGTCGAGGTATTTGGGTATCCAAAATGTATAGCCCCCCTGACTCTCGTCCTTTACCAATAATCCTCTTCGTCATAAGATCCTGAAAAAGACAATGGTCAGGGAAGAATGAGATACAACAATTAAGAGCACGTGTAATTTTGCTAACAGAGACAAGATTAAACGAAAACTGAGGTAAACTAAGGACAGAAGTTAAAGGTAATTTAGGTGTGACATTAATGGTGCCAGAACCAAGAACATTAGAGGTAGATCCATCTGCTAAGGTGACTGAAGAAAGATGTTTATGAAATGTGGAAAAGAGTGTTGGATTACCTGTCATGTGATCTGTAGCACCAGAATCAATGACCCATTGTGTGGAAGAGGAGAGAAGACAAGTATTGTTGTTACCTGACTCAGCAAGGGCAGTGATAGAAGGAGATTTCTTGGATGCCTCCTGAAATTGGATGAATTTAGCATATTCATCTGCAGAAATCGAGAAAGTCTGATCATGAGAGGCCTCATTAGTAGTGACCATGTGAGCTAACTGTGATCCAGAACCCTTCTGATTCCTTTTGAGCAACTTCTGACAAGTTCTCTTTGTATGACCAGGTTCATGGCAGTAGTAACAGACTACCCCCGAGCCTTGATTTCCAGAATTTCGAGTGCCACCCTTAGTACCATTACTTCCTCCCTATAATTGCCCTGAGACTGAGGTCTACTGATATCTGTACTTTTCTGGCTAACAAGAGCACTAGGTTACTGTACGGATGAAGTTTGAGAACTTGGAATAGTACGCAACACTCTAGTATAAGCTTCCCTCAGAGTAGTAACTCTAGGGTCAGACAGAATCTGTGATTTGACACCTTCATACTGAGAGTTAAGGCCAGCCAAAAAAACTCATAATAGCCATTTGTTCTCTTTGAGCCTGCTGAACCCTGACATCTGCACTAAAAGGCAACAGTGCATTCAATTCTTCATAAAAACGTTTAAAGTGCATGTGATAAGTGTTAAGTGATTGATCCTGTTGTTCAGCTCGATAGAACTCCTTGCACACATCAAAAATTCTAGAAATATTTTCTCTCCCAGAAAACACAAACGCCAATTCCTCCATTGCATCTTTAACATAATCACAATGAGTAATATGACCAGACTGATCAGGTTCAATAGAATTATGTATTTGTATCAAAAGTTGAGCATCAATTCTCATCCACTCAGAATAATTCGAATCAGTCGCAACCGGGGGTTTTTCTACGAGATGACTCTCTTGAGAAATACTTCTCAAATACAGCCTCATAGTCTTATTCCAATAAAAATAATTAATCCCATTCAATTTTTCATCAATAATTTTTGCCATAGATACTACACTAGTCACAACATGTTTTCGTTCACCAGCCATGATTACCACCAAAAATCAGACAGAACAGAATACCCAAACACAGAAAAATAAATCATAGCAACTGTTCAAAGAGATAGCACCTAAGAATACTTTCCTGGTGTCGAAACAAAGTAGATAGGGAGATAGATCAAGAGCTAGTGACTACAGCGAGCCAAACCGGAGACAGATCTGACTGCGCACGCTCCTCCACGTGTCGGCAAGTGAAACTGAAACAGAGACTTCAGGCAGCGCGTGTGGTTCACGCGCTGAGAGCTTGGCTGCCAAAATTTTCCGGCAAGACAGACGGCAGCAGGCGCTCCTCTTGGAGCAGGAGGTGAGAATAAATGATCACTCAAATAGGGTGACCCAGAAATCAGCAAGTGCTGCACACTTGGGCAGCCAAGAAAAGAACAGAAAGAAAAAAAACCGAAGAAAAATTTCCAAAAGTCTTTATGGCTCGGATACCATGTAAACTAATAGAGAAAAGAAGTAATTCTCTCTTTTTAATTGATTGAAAAGGTGTTACATATTTATATACACTCTAATCTATCTATTTTAGGAATGTATCTAATAAAGGAAAACCTCTACAATTAGATCTCCTATAATCAAGCTAGATCTCCTATAATCAGGCTAACTAATATAGGAAATACAACTATTTACATCTGTTACTTTTATAACAAACTCATATAAGAAGAATGAAAAAAAGTTTCAAGTTTCATTTTTACAAAAACTCAAACCAAGCATACCAGCAAATCTTTTCCACAATCTTGCGAAGAATTAAAAAAGATATGTAAATGACCTGTGCGAGAAGTAAGAAGCCTGATTGGAATCAAGCGGAAGAATTAAAAAAAGAGCGGAAGAATTAAAAAAAAAAAGATATGGAAATGACCTGTGCGAGAAGTAAGAAGCCTGGTTGGAATTAAAAAAACAGCAAAAGCATGGACCTGTGCGAGAAGTAACTCTGAGAAATATGATGGACTCCAGAACTTGTGTTCGGAAGGAAAAAATGGAATAAGAGAAAATGAATAGACTGAACAAAAAGATAGAAAAGAATGGTCGTTGCCCTAGAAAGCTTTATGGTTTTGACTTATAGCAACTAACTCCTATGCGTCAAAATTTAAGTTTGAAATATAACAAACTTAAACAAGAATCTGTTTTGATATTAATTGATATTAATGCAAGGAATTGGCTTAATAAGTCTTCTGTCAAGTCTAAAAGTTACATTGCTGTTTGCTGTTACTTCGTGCTGTTAAGTGCCTTACATTTGATTTGGTGGGGACATTTGGGAGAAGTCTGTACCGTGCTATAAAACTAAAGCAAGGATTCAATCTCCACTCACTTTATCACTTATGGCATAAATTATAATTTTCAGGCAGTGAACTACTATATGTTCATAGTGATTTAGTTTTTTTTTTTTTTGAAATCTTGATTGCTTTTAGAGTCCCAGTGACGGCTTACCAAATGTCAGCTTGAAACAGGAAGTTGGTGAGTTTTTGCGACATGCTTGCTGATCATATTGCAATGCTTAGCTGAGCCAAAAGCTTTTTGGATGATTTGCTCTTATGGTTTCATGCTGTTTTAGAGTAAGAATATTTTTTCGCTTGGTAGCACTACTTTCTATACTTCATCAAAGTCACATTCATGTCTTATGCTTTGTTTACTCTATTTTGAAAACCTAAGATTCCTGTTTAATAGATTAATAAAATATCAACCCCTTAAGAAGGAAAGGAGTAAAAGGGAATAAATCGATCTTAATTAAATTGTGTATAAGTGTTAAATCGTTGCTATTGCTATATGTTACTTAACCGTTGCAAGATCCACAATTTCATCATCTTGGGCTTGTGTTGCTAACATAAAAATCCCATGTTTGATTGAAATTCAGATAGAATTCAGTTTCATCCCATGCTTTTTCTTGCAGGTCAAACGCAGGGTATAAGTTTGCACCTGCTCTATCATTTTCAGAGAAGAGGATTCATTCTATGCTTTTTTTAAGGGAAGGCAAAGATTTTCTTCTCGATTTAATTGTGATGATTTCAATATCCTCAGACAATGTCATATTGATTTTGAGTTAGCCAAGATAAGGACTATGATTCCATAAGAGGCTGCTGCTGTTCTGCAGCTGCTGCTCAAGTAGTTTGCAGAAGCAGAAGCTACAATCACAGAATCTGTAGAAGCAACAACAGAGGCAGCATAAGCTGATGAAGACTCTAAAAGGAAGAAACAATTAGAAAGTAGTAAATGATTGCAGTGTCTTTCTAATATTTATTTTCCAAATGCAAACACGCATAAATAAAAGGAATTTAGTTTAGAAGACTTTAGGGTGGGATATTAACATATATAAACATACACACACAGAGGAATACACACGCACATATATATACATACAGTAATACTTGCAAAGCAGCAGAGTTTTTCTTCAAGGCTGTGAAGGATGGCATCACAGTAGCTTACAATATATTTCAAGAACAAAAAAAGAAACTCAAAACATAAAAAACATGTGATAAGCAAGTCAAACATTTTTTTTGTTAGTTTCAAATGTTTGACATCCTTCACAGAATTGTTAAACAAAAAGACACAGATTGTTCTATCTTTTTTGACATCATCAGTTTTGCAAGATTCCCTTCCCTTTGTCCCTGTGTATTAGTAAAGACATCGATGAGTTAGTTTGCTTTTTTTTTCCTAAAATAACGGAATATATGCGCTGAAAATAAATGCATAAGTTATAAGATAGTTGGACATACTCTGTTTTTGGTTTTTTCACCGGTGATTCTTCAGACAATAAATCTCTTTCAATTTGGCTGCTCGGTGGGGATAATGGCGATTCCAGTCCTGCTTTGTCAAGAGCTGAGTCTATTTTCTTTTCATTTTTTTCTGGTTGTTGCAGGTGGCGGTGGCAGAAAAGCTACGTCTGTTGGTGCAGATGCAATTGAAGCCATAGAACATTGACATTGTTGAATTGGAAATCTTCTCTTTCTAATATCATCACAGTCAAACAACTTAAAAGTCATCAAGTTTTTCTGAATTGCTTTGGAAGTCAAGCCTATTTTAAAGGTTCTTTCAGTGTTTTTGAACGTTTGCATAGGTCGCGGAAGGATCATCTTATCAAATCGTTTCAGACTTTGTAATTCCGATATGTTAGCTCCAATTAGTTCTTCTGCTTGTGCACCAAATGCAAGCACTTGCATTTCTCCTGTTTCATCTTTCATGGAGAGCTCTAGGACGATTCTATAACATTAAAGGTAATTTTATATCATAATTTTGACAACGTAAAGATGATGTTAGATCTGGCGAGATGGAGAGCCACAGCGATGGGGTTGGAAGAGTAGTTGTTAGGGTTTTGGGGCAGATGGCTAGAGTGAAATGGAGTTCAGTGAGGTTTGGCCGTTTGGGTTTGAGTAAATTGAGGGATTTACTTAATTATTATTATCTATTCATATATATATATATATATATATATATATATATATATAGTAACTCAGTTGAGTGGCAGTGTGGTAACTACGAGGGTGTTATATGTTGGCGAGAAGGTCGGTTTCTTTCTTCTAGAGTTCTCTATCTTTCAAAGGTTTCCAGGTACACTTTTTTTGCCTCAGCTTTTTTACCCACTTTCCTTTCTTTTTTGGAGTTCCATGTTCGGGTATTTTATGTTCTGTGATTCAATCAGCCATTAATCTTAAATGCCCATCAATGTTTATCAGAGTTTTTGTTAGATATTGACAGTAGGTTTGTGCTTAGTAGTAAGTACCCAAAACGGGAAAAATCAAGGGACTTCAATTTATTTACACTTTGATTTTGTTGAGAAAAATGGAAAAGCTTGCCCAAGTTGCTTTTTAGGCTCATTTTCAAATACCAGATGGAAAACTATATATTTAGTGTTCAGATAGTTATTTTTGAGTTGTCACAGTGGTTTTCTTTCCATACAAATTGAATTTTTTGTTGAAGTCCTTAATTTTTATTGTTGTGTTTCTAGGCTCCTCCAAAAGATAAGTTAAACTTTGTCATTTCTGACTCATTTGATTGTGTTATACAGCACTGGGAATTCTGTGAACGAAGAGAAGCAAAAGTCATTTGCTCGCAAAGCGGTGTCTTTTGTCCTGATTACTGTAACAGGCGGTGTTGCCTTGAATGCTCTTGTTGACCTTGCTATCTATCATGGTTGTAAAGTATGATCCATTGCAGCTGGAACTGGTATTTAGTTTTATTAATTTAAGAACTTTGTTTTTTAGAATATGGAAAACAAGATTGTATTGGACTGTGCATGAACCAATGTTCTTTTACTATGTTTTCTTGGTTAGTGCTTACTGTATTTTTGGTGATTTTTAATCATGTAGCTTAATCAAATGAGATGTGCTGCTGTGAGAATCACTTGATCCATGCAAAAACTATCAATGAGCTTTTACGGGCCATGATGAGATGTACTGCATCTGTTTTTCCATTTTGCCTTTTGTATTCTCCCTAGATACTTTATTGTTGTGGAACTGCTAAAGTGGATCATTCATATTAGGCTTTTTATGCTCAAAATCACCTGATATGTGCTATTGGCCCTTTTATATGTGTGTGTGTGTGTGTGTGTGTTTTTATAATTATAAATATACTGGCCCTGCATGCTTCTCCTAGGTATTCATTTACATTAATTCATTGTTGAAGCCTTAGGACAGCTTGTATCATTGTTTACTGTGATTGTTGTCACAGCAATACTCAGCCTTCTATTCCTTTTGTAAGTCTTGTTATGCCTTGATATTTCTTCATTATGGCTGACTTGGTTTTACTGAAGCTTTTTCCTTAGGAGGTTCTACATTATAGTGTTGTTTTGGATACCATAATACCCTGTTGAGTCATCTGTGGCAGCAAATCGCTTGATATAGATGGAGGTTTATCTTAAGTTTTCTTTCAATTGTCTTCTCATTTAGGTTCTGAACTCCCACAATGAACATAGGTTGTGAACCTTAGTTAACATATAATACCCTGTTGAGTCATATCTGCAGAGTATCGGCTGATATAGATGGAGGTATATTTTCAGTATTCTTTCAGTTATCTTCCCATTTAGGTTCTGAATTTCCTTACTGAATGTAGGTTGTGAACCATAACTTGCAGCAACGGACTTTTACTTTTAGATTTATACAGTATCTTTTGCTCAAGACTAACAGGATCTGTCATATATTATGGCTGCATAATTATGAAAACTGTCAAATTTCTCAGTTCAGTTTGTTAGTGAAACAAAGTCAAAAAACTAGAGATATGTAATAATGTTTGTTTTTGTTTCGAAATGCATGGAGGATAATAAATGTCTAATGCACTTATGACACAGGATTGGGACGCGTGTTCAACATACTTACTCTTGATTTTCTTCTGAATTTAAACTGTAATGTAATGTCGTTTCCTTCTTGTCACACAGATTTTATAATATGACAGGAAGTGTAGATGGTGCATGTGCAAAATTAAGTGTACCTTTTATTTCCTTTCGGGCTTAGAAAAAATACACTGAATGCGTTAGTTTGGATAGGCGGTGAAATTGGTTCTGATAAAATTGAAAATAATAAAAAAACTACTAAAGATATATCTTTTTTAATAAAATAATTTAAAAGAAAAAAAGAAAACTATAAGCAGGGCCAGGATGGTAATTTTACCCCCTGCCACTTTGGAAAATTTCTATATATACCCACACTTTTACTCTTTATACTCCATTTCTCTTCATTGGATCATTGATGAGAAAATGGGTATAAAGAGTAAAAACTGGGGTATAATTAGCAGCCTTCGCTACTTTGTCTTCATCCATGCCACTAGCCCGCGCAGATGCCCACCGGGCATCCAAACAGAGCCTAAGTTCTTGAATGCTGTATCTCTGTCTTAAATTAAGAGATTCAGCTATCCAGATGCCTTAGATAGTGATACCTTCATATAATTATATTACTTCATTTCCAGATCGCAGCAATCTGTGGAATCTTAGAATTCGGTAGCATTGACTTGCATTCTTGTTATACAGCCTCCTTATGCACAATCTTGTACTCGATCCCCTGCAACATATGTTTGGTGGCAGAAAACATTGTTACGAGGAATTGGGCAAAGGGATTGCCTTATTATTCTAGGTTCCAATGGAAATAGCTGCTATATTCGTTTTTCTTTCGGTAGTAATAAAAAGTCTTTTTCCAAAGTATAGCACTCTTTGTCTTTGTTTATCAACCTCAAGGTGTGCATGGCTTAATATTAATGTTCGGTAACTTGATGTCTTATAATACAGTTTCTTCTCGTTCTCCACTTTCGATTTGCAATGATATAGAGTTACCCTTATATTTGGCCTGATAATTTTCAGCAAGGCCATGGAGAAAGCCGGTAAGAATCAGGCAATTATAGATGACCATGGTACAATGCTTCTCTTGCAGTAGCTCACAAGAGGCATTCTGTATCTTGCACATTTCCCGTGTCTGGACCACAAGGCTATGGAGTATTACAATTGAAGGCAGTTCGTAATGGAGGTTAGTAAGCTCTCAAATCCCACTCATTAATTACATGCCCAAAAGCATAATATCCAAAAGTCACTCACTTTTGATTTATCATTTACCAGTTGGTTTGCAAATATACTCTAATTTCCATTTCTCAATTCTTGAGCCATTTTCATTGTTAAGCCGTCTTATTCCAAATAATTCATAAATTGAGAGTATTATCTCTGTTTCAACCTCATGCCATTTTGACTGAGGTTCTTTTACAGATGATAATTGGAAGTCCTATTTCCTGCCTCGACACTGGGAAATTCTAATAATGGAAGCTCTCCTTCATGTTCCTGGGAATGAAGAGAAACAGCAGACATTGCAAATTAGTCTCTTAGAAAACGTCCCTCCTCCAGTTTGCATAGCATGCACTGAATGCAGGCCTCAGCAATCTGAGAATAAACAAGAGAAGAAATGAGAATCCATGCTCAAGGAAGTGGTGAGTTTTTTCTTTCCTTTGGACATCCAATTCTGCTCATGTTAGTATTAGTTATGAGACATGCAAGATAAATCCCCATATCTGATATGTGCCTGAAAAGAATAAATTTTGTGAAAATTTTTGCAATCTTTTGTATGATTTTCAGTTTTAGGCAGGTAGAATTCAAACAATATTCTTTCAGATGGATTTTATTTTTTTGTTGAAGTTGCAGTGGCAGGGTGACACATCCTTAAAGGCAAAAGGGTTAATCTTTGTGACCCAAAAAAAAAATCATAAAATGTTAATGCATGCTGAAAAGTTATTGGCTGTGTGATTCTAATAACTAGCATACTGTACTAACTTTCATTGAGCACAGATTCTTACCTATTGGTATCCACAGAATAAGAAGTTCTATAGGAGGGACCAGCTTCACCTAAAGATGTTCAAAGACCTTGCTAATGCCATTGGACTTCAAAGACATAAATTTGTTCTAATTTTTTATTAGTATGTCTTTATCTATTTTGAAGTTAACACTTGAGGATGTTGTCTGTTTTTTCAACTTTTTATGTTATGTTATAATGTTCATAGATAAAAAAAAAAATTCTAATTTCAACTCTGATAAATTAAATATTAGTGATTCTTTTTTTTACAATTTTTTTAATTTTATTAATGAGATTTAGATGCACTAATAAAATAACTTGACAATCCAATTTGGTATGATTTAAGATGTGATTTTCAAAACTAAATTAATGTTCTGCATTGCATTTCTTGTATCAATTAAATCAATTTAGAACATAGTTAACAAAAATAGATAAAACTCCCACAGTGTAACGTGGGCATATTTCTAGTTAAATTAAATATAGAAGCAAAATATACTTTAAAAAGAATTGGGGCGCTGCCACTTAAATTTTTAATTGAAAAATGGAATATATTTAAGACAGGAAGCAAAATATACCCTTTTTTTGTGTAAAAATGTTTAGATCGTTTGATAGTGACTTTTTTCGTTTGCTTAAAGGTGTCAAACAAGTTAGACAGCTCTAAGCATGATTCATTGTTAAATAAGTGGATTAGACCAAGTACAATATATACGTGTATTGTGTCGAGTTACGAGTTTTAATGCATATGGATCAACATGGCACAACTCATTAAGGGACAAAGCTAGTACTTGAAACACGAGCTAGTACAGCATGACAAACAAACCCATGTGTTGTATTATATTGACCCTTAATTATTACAAATAAGATTTTGAACTCAATTTATTAGTTCTCTAGATTTATTCATGTTATTTTTTATTTATGATGAAATTATATTTTTTTATTTTATTGGTGATTTATAGAAATGAAATTATATATTTAATAAATCTATGTTATATTTGAATTATTAATACGTAGATTTATATTTCTTTCATTTTTAATACAGAATATATAATATGCCACGTTTTATATAACATATATATTTATATATATATAATGCATAAAAAAATAAATTATAAAGATAAAAATAAATTGCCATTTGATTTAGTAGTAGTAATAATATTGGATATCAAAACTTTAAAATAAACTAATGATTAGTAAAATTAAATTAAAAGTACAAGATAAATAGAAATCTTATGCACAACTAATACCTTGAATTTCGTCCAGCAAATCATTTAACATTAGCAAAAATTCATGATTTTATCCACCAAATTATTTAACTGAATCATCGGATGAAGAGAATGAAAAATAAAATAATAATATTTGTAACTTATAGTCCTTCTGTGTGTATATGTGTATGTGTTTTCTAATATTAGAGTTGTAAATTTTGATACCTTTATTTAGTAAATTTTTTATATTTTCCTGTAAATGTAGGCATTTTACTGAACCATGTAAATAATATATATTTTATTTTATTTTTATTTATCTCCTATATTATTTAAATTAATAAATAAAAACTTTTAAATTAATAAACAAATAAAAAAATTGTTTTATGAGTTGGACTCGACACAACACAGCACAAAAAAATTAATACCATGCTTAACCCAACAAAACCAATTGAGACTATAGGACAAGTGCCGTGTTGAAATATGCCTTTAATTTCATAAGCAGTGCTAACACGGCTCACTAAAAAACAATGTTGTACCAACACAACTCATTACCACATGAACTAATATTTAAATAAATCGTGCCAGTCCCAGCATGGCTTATTTGACACTTCTACGTTTGCTAGGGTGACGAAAGACTAGTTCAATCTAGGGAACACTAGAATATGGTGACCAAATCCCAAGTGCTAAGCTCAATCAAACTTTTTTGGTTGTTTTGCTTACAGTAGATTAAGGTTGGCATAACCGATCAATGATCAAAAGAATATAAGCAGTACATTTTACATGATCATAGTAATAACAAAAGGAATCTGAGAGAGGAAAAGTATGGAATTACTTTGTTTTGAACCATTTTTCAATGTATCTCAACATTTGAGAGTTTGTAAGAAATGTAAAATGTACTGCTGAAACAGACCTTTTATGGAAAAAAGAAATGGGCCAACCAGCCCTTGATTAGATTAGATTGACATATAACATGAATTTTCCGCTGAAACAGACCAAAAAAACAAGAAAAAAAAATTGTAAATAACTTTCATGGAAAAATAGATGATAATTGAAGACGAGGGGTTGGTTGATCCTTTGTCCCCATCTTTTCCTAGAAGTCCTGGGGGTGGGAGTAAGAATTTCACAGCACCAACCTGGCTTCGGATCAGAATCTGAAATCGGGATCAACATCCATTGCCCAAGCAAACTTTGCCAGAAGAGACTTGTTGAATATCTGTGAAGCAACATAATAAGAAATGAATTTCAATTGAACAATGCATCATCCAAACAAAGTATAGAAAATGCTGTTTTACCTTCTCAATGGGAACTTCGTGCCGCTTGCACCATGCAACTGTAATCCTGGGATCAAGGTAATTGATTTTGGACGTGCCCAATGCCACAGTTTTTAGATCCTCTTTTGTCTGCATGTCTCGTTCCATCTTCTCAATCTTTGCATTTGTTTGAGCCATCTTTTTCTCTATCCTGGATATGTAAATTGATGAATTAATGAAAGAGTACGAATGCAAAAATTGTATAAAATGCTTAAGAAAATGGGAGCAAGCTATTATACGCTTCAGGGGTCAAGTTCCTCTTCCGCTTCCCATCAGCATCCTTCAATGGAGGCTTCCCTTTCTTAGCCCTGTCCAAATCAATTTTTAGCTCTTTTAGAACACCCTGCAAGAAACAAGAAAAGGGTCAGCTCGACAGATGGAATGGAAAGGCACCAAACTGGGAGAAATTTTTAAATTTAAATCGACGATGGAGAACGTATTCTAAGCGCACGAAATAGAAAAGGGCAGGCCTGCATGGATGCTAGATAGTATAGTTGGTGCACAGCCTACCACATCAACAAAACTAGTGCCCAAAAGGTAGAGCTTGATTAAAAATCCATCAAGGTTTTCCAAGAAAATTCTAGAAAGAGTCATTACCTTGAGTTCTGTTATTTTCTCAGTCAACCTTGACATCTGTGCACTATGAGATTTTGAAATACTACGCTGATGATTACAAATGATTGCAACCTGCAGCAAGACAATGAAAATTCTAGATGTCAAAAAGGTAACTAAAAATAAATTCCTTCATTAGCTTAACATCTAGCAAGAAACAGTCTTTACCTCTTTGTTTGCACGCTGATAAATTACTACTTTTTCAGCCACATCCCCATCTTTGGTTTCTTTATTTAACTGTCATCCAACCAAAGAAAACCCGATTAAGAATAAAGTTGAATAAAAATTTTTAAAAAATTTAATCCAACCAAATCACACTAGTATAGAAACGCTAGAAAAATGCATGATGGATTAAAATTACCCAACAAGCAATGATATGCTATCACTAAAAATGTTATAAACTCAGTATTGCCATGTGAAGTATTGGTGGTTCTAGTCTTGTGCAAACATCAAATATAAAAACAGGATGATGACATTCATGAAATATTACTTCACAAATTTTATCCACTACTTTGAAAGCTCTCAAAAATTTATTACACATTAACCATTCCGGTAAAATAGATTTGTCTCACATACTTGCTTATGACTCACAACTAGGCTATGCACAACATACACGTATGCATGCATACCAGAGTCAAATTCATGTCTGTGAGAGGCTGCAACATACCATCTCATCCAATGTAATGGAAGCATTATAGGTACGGAAGACTTTTGCTGTGAGCCCAGGCATGAGTTCCTTCAAATGAGCATTTAGTTTACTTGTATCAAGCTCGTCAAAAAGATCATCACTTTTGCTTTTCCCTGCATAAAAGACAGAACATACACTTTGACTTTAGTCATATCATTCACACATGAATCCTAAGAAGGGTGGTCAACAACTCACTAGTTTGAAACTGTCCAATTGCCTTGTATACAGGAAGTTCAACCTCCACCGTATTAACATATTGGATTGAATCTTTACCAAGGAAGTCAAACTAAATGATCAAAACAAGAAAAAAAAAAACGATACCAGTATCAGCCAGCAGGTAAATGACTAGGTGCCATAGAATTCCACAGACAACAATTTCCCAGCACTAAAACCAATTGGACATCAACTAAAACTAACAAGTTTAAACTTGCCAGTCTTATAAATTAAGTCCATTCCAACAATTACCAAATTTAGCACAAAAGAAATGCAAAATATCTTATCTTGGAAGCATAAATTGACCATACCTTCAATTTATTTGGAGGAATACACTCCACATTTCCTACTTTAAGTGTGCAGCAGCCAACAGTATCAGCTTCATCATCATCCTGCACATGGCCAAACATAATATGAAGAATACCCAAAAAGAATTGCTTGAAAGGTTCAGCAGAACTATAGGTTATAGGACCCAACATCTTTCAAGACCAACAACAGATAACACCAATTGGCAATACACATCTGACCTCGTTTTAGGTCCCAATTACATTTCAAGAAGACATTGTTTTAACTGACACAGAGTAGATACCAATCTAAGATTACTAACAAGCAAAAACCTAGATTAGACGTGACATAAACCAAATTCAAGGACTTGCACCATTATTTGATTTGAAGTTGAGTGAGTTAAAAGGTTAAGAAAGGCCAAAAAGAACTGAAAAAAAGTCAGCACGGCAACAGCTGCAAATGATTTAGTGGTTCATTGTAAACATTTGATATACCTTCTCATTCCCTGCCCTAAGAGCTAATTTATCAATAAGATAGGTAGCAACTGCTATTTGCCGCTTCGTAACATCTTTAGATGTAAAATCCTTAGTATATGCTCCTCTGATGTTCTTGATATAACCCTGCATTTAAGAAGCATAGACACCTATCACACATAGTTCATTTAACAAAAACTAAAAGCACCATCATATCGCTTAGTACCTTTAGCATCCTTGCTTTCTCATATTTCTCCTTATCACTTTGCCCCTTCAAAGAACTGCTAGCAGCCAAAAATACATATTTGAATTCTTTTGGATTAATGGGATCATTCCAGAAAGCTAGCCATGTAACAGTATTGTCGTGTTTTATATCTTTCCATCTGCCAATCAAACAAAATATCTCAAAGTTTAGATAACCCAAATTGAAAATAACCACCAATCCTGTCATATATTCTAGAAAATGAATGCTCTCCCTCTCTCTCTCTTAACCTTTCACCAGGGATTGGACATTCCGGAATTGGGGCATCCTTTCCAATATTAATGGTAATGTCACTAGGACGAATACGTCGTTTCAACTTTCCCATCTGATAAGCAGCAATAAAATTAACAGAACATCATATAAGAATCCTGCAAATTCAATTATCAGACTACAGCATATGATTTTCCACAGCTCTAGAGTTGTCAAGCTTGTCAGCAATACCTTTGGATGCTCTCCCCGACCTCGGAAAAGCCCAGGTGGTTCAACCCTGAAATTTCCTACCTGCAATTATAGCAATCATCAGAATTAGCAGGAACTTCACAAGAAACAGAAAAGTGACTAATAAATCAAAAGAAAGCAGTTCAATTTTAAAATATCTTAATGAGATTGGTGGAAGAGAAAGAAAAGTTACATATCAATATTACTCAAAAAAAAAAAGGGTAAAATGGAGGTTAACTAACAAATTAAATTAAATCTAGAAGAAGTGAAAGATGTTTTAAAAGGGACAAATCAAATTCCATACTGAAGCTAAATCTTCACCTTCTCTTTGATACCATCAACAATAGCCCACATATACTTTTCCTCCTGCTTCAACTTTTCTTCTTTCAAAGCCTTCTTCTCCTGCACAAACAGCAACCATGCTCAATGATCATAAAACTTAATTATATTATTCAGAATCTGCTTTGAAGGAACATGATGTGAAAAAATACGTAGGTGCGATACAGTACCAGAAGTGATTGTATATATCAAAGCGAAAATTATTTTCAACGAACTTACTTCAGAACTCATTTGTTTCTTCTTCTCTTTCTCTTGCAAATGCCACTCATATATTGGAGTGAAGTCACATCTGTCCAAGTCCTTAATGGAATGGTTTTTCCCCAGTATTTTACTCCAATCCTCCCAGAAATTCTTCTTGAACTGTGCTTTACTCATGTAGTCTGTATCTTTCATCACTGCAAACATCGTTGCAACCTGCAGAATAACAGATCAGGTTAAAATATCTTGCAGCAAGTAGAATGAAGAAAAAATGAAAATACAATAACATATAAATCGTGTGTCTATAGAGAGGGAGACCTCCTCTTGTTCAGGAGTTAGATCAACTGGCCGCCCATCATATAGCATCTTAACCCCATGAGGCTTGTAAGGAGGTGGAAAGATGACACCATTGTGAACCAAGGTACTCCACTTTTTCTGCCCATCACCAGAACTAGGTGACACCTTCGTCGACTTGATATATTTAGAATTTTTCATCTCTTTCTTTGACTTTTTATTTATCATTTTAAATGAAGAAGATACAACCTTGGTCACTTTTTGCTTAATAGACAATGTTTTATCCTCTGATGAAGTTGACTTTTTCATTCGTTGGGCAATTGGAACATGATCATCATCTTTATCAGCCTTTTCTGCTTTCACAGTTACTTGCTTGGATTTCGTTGTTGTAGGTAAATCTGAAGTCTTTGGCTTTTTAGCTGAAGACTTTTCTGAGGAATTGCCCTTATCAAGAGGTCTCTTACCCGACAATAAAGAAGACTTTTGCTGCTTGTCCTTCATGGTGGAACCATTCTGCTGAATTTTAGAAGCCAGAGTTTTCTTCTCATCAGAGTCATACAGCTTACTACTTGATGTCCCAGTACTGGACTTCATGTTGAACCTCGCAGACAAAGGAGCTTCATCATCAGGATCTTCAGCATATCCTTTTACCTCGGTCTTTACCTCAGTCTTTGGTACCAATGGCTGTGATTGGGCAGGAGTAGAAGTGCTCACCCCTTTGTTGGCCTGGTTTGAGATCCCCTTAAGCCTCGCACTCAAAGGTTGTAAGTCATCATCATCATCATCATCATCTTCATCACTGTTTGTTTCAGCGGTACCTTTAATTGGGCTTTTCTCTTCCTTGACAGCAGTAGACATATTCTGCTTCAATGCCTGTTTTGACTGATCATTTAATGAAGTTGATGCCTTAAAATTCGCCACTGGTGACTTTACTGGTGATGCCTTGACAGATGAAGTTGATGCTTTTGGGCTCAAAACAGGTGATCTCACCAGAGGTGGCTTAGAAGATGGGATTGTCTTGTTCTTCTGGGCATTCGAACTTTGACCATTGGGAGCTCGTAAATCGGAGGCCGGCCTCCCAGATTGCCCATCAGACCTCTGAGAAGATGCCTTCTTAACTTCTGAGTTTAACTGATTCTGCTTAGAGGATGAAGTATTATTCCTCTTGAACACTAGAGGTTCATCTTCTTCATCATCGTTAAAATCATAAATATGCTTGGAAGGACCCTCCACAGCCATTATCCAACCACGAACTGTGTTGACATGTATATCAAATCAAATATCTGATTAAAACAAAATTCCAATTACTTTTGTGGACAAAACACACTTTCCATCTAAAACCCCCATAAATCGGAAACTAATTAAATTTAACAGATTATAGTACAATACAAGCTCGATTAAAAAACCAATAAAAATCAATAACCCCAAACAAATCCCCACCAGATAACAATACCTATTATGCCACATACCTAATCTTCAAAACCAACTGGTAGCTAGTAGAATTCAACAGATTATAATACAATACAAGCTCAATCTAGAAAGCAATAAAAATCAATAACCCCAAACAAAACTAGTAGAATCATAAGAACCCCACAAAAAAAAGCAAGCTCTTTTCCTTCAAAACCTAAATGCTTATCTATGCATATCCACATACGAAAAATCTATAAATCCCTCATAAACCATCTGAGTAATTAAACTAAATGGATAATGACAACAGCATAAGCTCAAAGAAGAAACAATAAAAACAACCAAGAATTCCAAACAAATTCCATTAGATAAAACATACCCAATATTCCAAACACCCCAGATTCAATAACAAACCTAATAATCAGCCTAATGATAAAAAACCCACAAAATAAAAAAGCTTTTTTCCTTGAAACCCAAATGCCTATGCATGCAAATAGTCATCAATAAGATCAAACTAATACCCTTCTACCTAACTTGCAATGCCAAAAACTTGCATAAATGGTAAACCTAAGCAATAAAAATAGACCAACTGAAGCTTTTTCTCAGAAGAACCAATAACGCTAAATCCTTTGCTTCATTTCTCCATATAAAACAGAGCTTTTTGCTCAAAAAATTAACCAAAAGCCTAAAACAGTGAGCTGAAAATAACCCAATTCATAGCAAACCTATCAAATTCAAGATATTTAACCAATTGGGAAAACAGGGTCTCAAAAATTGAGTAAAAGAAACCCTAAAACAAGAAAGAACTATGAGAAAAAAAGGTTCTGAAATAAATGGGAAAAAAGAGCTACCGTTGAAACAATAGATCAAAACTTTGATAGAGAGTAGATCGAGTCACCTCTTCCTTGTTTTTCTTTCTTCTTCTCTCTATCTGTTTTTATTTTTGATTTCTTATTTTTCTTTTATTTCTTCTGCTTCGTGTCTGATTCTGAGTTGTGTGTTAGAATGGTAAAGCTAACATCTGATTGTGCCCTTATGTACTAGTTCTTGTTTTTGGTTTAGCAAACATCTTAATGGGCCATGGGCTTTTAGATTCTTGGCCCATTAAGGATGTTACCTTCGGGCCCATTTAATTTTTTTCCTTTTTAAATTTGTATAATTTTTTTTTCTATCAAAAATTGAAAGAATTTTCAATTATTGAGAAAAAAAATATCATTGATACATGGTTTAGATAATTATGATAAAGTATAAATTTAATATGAGATTTTAAATTAACTTTTTCAAATCAGGAAGCATGGAATTTTATGAGCTTTTTTAATCATTTAAAATTAATTAGATAACAAAAAAATCAAGCATCAATTTCGTCATTAACCAAACTTTAAACTTATATATATATATATATATATATATATATATATAATAATTATGATTAGTTTTTTATACATACATCATTAGAGAGTAAATATTATTTGTATGCAAAGGCCAATTGTCCAATGTCTACTTTCATGTTGGTTATTTCTTCATTTTAATTACCAATACTAGTAATCGAAGCTTGTGAAACCTAGGCATGGTTTTGCTAAAACATTCCTTTTGTCTTGTCTTTCAAACATTTCATAGATATGTTATAATCTAAAAGATTTTGTTGGGATTAATTTGTGATCAATTTGAAAAGAATTACCCTTTAACTAAAACCCAATATATCAGTCCAACAATGTGAAGAAGGGTTTTGACATTTAACCTACTGATGATTATGCAAATACGAAGCCTATATAATTATAAAACATATTCAAGTAATTTTATAGATGGTCAAAAAGACATTATAACAAAAAGTAAGGTTTCATTTGGATTTTATCGTGAATCTATTTCACCTTATTGATGATTATGTTTTATAATCGGACAATATAGATAGAAGCCAATTACTTGTATGCCACAAAATCTAAGGATGTGTAAAGAGGTGACATAGAAATTGACATGGGAAAGCAACCCCAACATTCACTTTAAGCCACAGAACAAGTTCCAAAAAAGGCATAACTATCAAATATCACATGTTATTTGCTTCATTTTATCCTTTAGCAAAACTTAAATTAGTATTTTTAAGGTTTTTTTTTTTGTGTGTTTCTTCTTTATTGTTATTATTTAGCAATGCAACCATGCCCTTTTTCACTTTTAACAAAACTTGCTTTTGGCTTTTGCCAAGAATTTTCCATGCTATGAAGGAAGAAGTTTCCAATGGGGTTCACCAAAGTTGTTCTCATGACACGAAATTTCCATGACATTATTCCCAACTTTAACTTGAATTAATTTAATAGAGAGAACTTTGAAAAACGTCAAATACCCATATTTTAATGAAATAAAAAATCACCAATTTGAGTAATGTTGGCCGTAGCTCAACAAAAATTTGTTAATTACAAGGCAAACATCAATTCTTGCCAACAATCATATAATCTATCGATAAAATGTTGATTTTAAATTTTAATGATCAAATTCATATGCCGATAATTTCAAATATTGAAAAGCATAATGATCAACTTTTTGAAAGCGGTTGTTAGGAGAATAATCATAATCTTTTTATTTCCACAACCGACCATAATAATAAAAAGAAAAAAAACTTGTGCCTAAGTAGTCTAAGTACAATGAATCATTTCACTTTCGATAAAACCTTACTAGAAAAATCTAACAAGACTTTGCACTCTTCGATGGCTCTCTCTACCACACCAGTCCTCACCAAAGGTGGATAAAACAACCACATGCCGGTAGCCACCACAAACCCGACTGTTAACGGCATCGACACCGCCCAAGGCAACTGGAGCTTGCCGGAAAACACCCTTTTCACCCCAAACTCAATGACCACACAAGCCCCATGAAACAAAAAATACCACGTTATCTCCCACGTGGGAGTCGCACGTGTGACATAATAGAACAAGAGCTCATGCATTAAACCGGAAACCAGGAAAGCCGCGAGAACCGCCGGGAGTGGAGCCCACTTGGAGCCTACCATGTTGTCCGAAAATGACCTAACGGGTTTGTATATGGTGAGGCGAAGAAGATTTGTAACCATGAGGTTCCATCTCTTACCCCAAAAATCTTGCAACGATGTGGCAAGATAGGGTTCATCGGACGGTGGTTCGAGTTCCAACCTCAACGTGGCACGCACTAGACCGTTGGCTATGCCAAAAATTATGTCTATCACTAAGTACAACATGCAACCATATTGAAACAACACAATCTCTGAGTGCATGTATTGTTTATAATCATGCAAAGTGACCAATATGGCAAAAAGCAAGACTTTGGTTGGCCAATTTAGAGGCAATTTAGGACGTTTTGGAGATGAATTTTGAGGTGATTGGGGGATTTTAAGAGTTGGGTATTTTTTATTTTCCTTGATTTTTATAGGGAGACAAGCTATGATGATAAAATGAATAAGGGACTTTGGTGGGTGAGATGAAAGTGGTCCTTCATCAAAGGCAAAGAGGAGGAGCTTGAAGTTGCCTAACCAAGAGAAGAACAAAGCTATAATGCCTATAGGGAAGACATAAGTGAGGTAGAAAGGAAGGAGGATGAAGAGGAAGAAGATTGGGAGGAGAGAAAGGAGCCTAAGCTTGCCTTTGGGGATCTTTGAGGCTAAGAAATAGCAATAGCAAACAGATGCTAGGATTGAGAGCCATACCTTGACTAAGTTCTTGATTTCTCCTTCCATCTAAGCTTTGGTTTCTTGTGAATTCTTTGCTCATCTACCTTATTGTAGTTTGTGGGTGAAAAAGGATTTTATTGCTTTGAGCTTGGACAATTTGCAAGGACAACTTTTCCTAAACGTAAGAATTTTAGTCCACTAGGGAATTGTTCTATTGGGTGGAAATGGCATGGCATTGTGCAGTTGTGATGATTCATTGATTTGAAAAATTCATCCTAGAAATGATACCTTGATTTCATAAAACATAATTGATAAAAAAATTTCGGTTCTTCATGTCTTTTCTCACCCTCCAAACTGCTTTAGAAATTTGTTATCTAATGATGTTATTGGAGAATGGAGAATGTTTACCTAAATAATTAGTCCATTAACAGAGTCACCTACGCCTTTGTAACAAAAAATAAAAAATACTTAAAGCAGTACTATCTACATTTATAAGATAATTTTTTTCTTAATATATTATATTAAAAATTAAGCTAGATCATGACTATACAACCCGTGTATGATTTTTTTCTAAATACACTCCAATTTGAGTATTTGACCATTGCAGCCATCTATTTTTGACCCATGTCTCCTTTTTCTAGTTTATCTTAATTTTGCATAACCAAATTTTCTAACCTTTAGCTAATTAAACAATTTCTTTAATTTTAATAGATAGTAACTTATATAATTAGATTGTTAAAATAATTTAGCTGCACTGAATTTTAATTTATTGTGGTAACATTTTCTATTTTTATGTAAAAAAAAACCCTTGATTTGGCAACATATCTCACAGTCAACTTCAAGTGAAAGAGAGGAGACACAGATTCTTGCATTCGATTGTACCATATGACTATTACTTTCTCCTCTCAAAAAATTGACTCACTAAATGAATAGAATGTCCGATTTTTTTTATTTATTGTCAGGTTAAATGCACTTTATCTTTTTTTTGACGTGTGATGTGACAATTTCAACAAACTAAAGGACGTTTTTCTCACCTTCCTGTATTTGCAAAAACTTTATCATAAACAACTTAAATTAAACCAAATCAAAATAAATTATAACCCTTTTTCTTTGCACATAATTTATATATGATTATTGGAGCAATCAAGTGAAATTATTTATAATTTAACTAATAATTAAGGAAATACAAATGAATGGTAATCAAAATGGAAGCAAATCCTTAACAAAATCGACCAACTTGGAGTATTCTCCATTAGAGGCCTTCTCATTTACTCTATTCTTCAGGGCCAACGACCCTTTTGGGAAAATTTTCCAACAAACTTGCAGGAAAACATCACATTTTTAGTTAATTAAGAGCCAATAAAGTAGGAAGAACATATGTCATTTTTGGTTATGTTTTATGATTGTATCGTGCATGCTTCAATTCCTAAATTAGGCTGCACGTGTCTGAATCAATTTGGCAAAGACATGAAGAAGATCTTTTTTTTTTGGTGAATAAGGAAGATTCTGCTATTATATTAATGGATATTGGATATAATTAATATATGAACATGGTAAAAGCACTAATGTTAGTTTAATATATTTTTAGTTGATTGCGCAAAGTATTGTTTGAAGTCGAACCTAAATTTATAACATGTTACAATTTATTTTTAATCATTTAATTATGAAAGGATAATTTTTATTTACCACTCCATCAAAAATTATTGTCAACATTTATGTAAAGAAAAAGGGAAAAATTATTGCATTTTTCAGATTTCATAGATGAAGTTGTAAGAAAAGAAGGAAATCAATTTGCATTTTGGAGGTTGATCCATTGATGTTCAAACAAAGTTAAACATTTTTTTTCTAGACAAGCATTTTCATTGGATTAATCTTATAAATAGCTTATGTTAGATCACGTCTTAAAATTATGGAAGTTCATCTCAAAATTGTTGGTATTAAACCTAAAACAAGAGAAAATATGAATAACAAAAATAATATAAGAAATTATAAATTAGAATTATCTTACTAATCATGAAAAGTTTGACTGAGGCACGAATATCTTGCTTTTTTTAAAACAATTCATACCTTTGTGGGAATTATATCACTGGTGCAGCAAGAACTTAAAGCATGTCGCCTCCAAGATACAACAACCTAACATTTTTTTCGCAGTTCTACACTAACGTATAGAGTAAAGAGCTCTAAAATCAAACACTCTTCTCTTGTCCAAAAGTTTAGAGAATATATGTGTGTTTCATCATGAATAAAATGGTGTGTCATTGTTTGAGGCTTAAGGCCTCTATTTATAGGCTCTAACAATTTGTAACTTACATCAAATAATAATGATAAATTTAATAAAAATATAAATGACTATCAAAACAATAGTAACTGATTAGAAACAAAAACTTTAAATTATATTGAAATTCAACATCAAATATTATATTCATTTTATTATTAAAATTACAGTTACAACAATTGTAAGATCTGATTCTACACTACTGAAGACCCTAAATTCATAAAATTGATAATGGAAATTAAATATATAATGAACATTGATTTCCACTTGAGTGAAAAGCTCCTTATCATAAGATAAGAATGGAGCAATTTCGATGAAATAATATTTGGGCGAGAATGTTGTTCAGCTCGCCCATTGGTTGTTCGCCAATGGGCGAGTAGATCGCCAACGAATGATGGCGAATGTGTTGTTGGCATGATGGTTTAAGTGCTTAAATGGCGAATAGCTGGGATCGTCAAGATGTGGCGTGATATGGGCAAAGTGGGCGAGTAGATCAAAACTAGTGATCGCCAAACCTATAAGTAATAGCCAAGAGAAGTTGGCGAACTGAATTACATTTGGCGACATGAAATTAAGTTGGCGAGTTGATGATTCATGATAAGGAGGCGAATTGGAACTGGAATCAGTACATGACCATCGCAGAAAAAATTGACTTTGTATGTTATTTGGTTGAAGACAATAAATGAAGAAAAGTTAAAGTCAATAAAGGAGTTAGCCTTATTGGTTGAGGAATTAAGCAAAGTCTGCAGCAGAAGAAAAAGGCGTGTGAAAGGGAGACTTCCACGCCATTTTGAGCTGCAATTTTCTTCATGCCTTAAATGCATGAAAGACGTGGAATAAATGCAAGAAGATGGGATAAGGCCAAGTGATGAATTCTGATTGGAGAGCTTGGCTATATAAGAAGTGACATTTGAAGAAAACCCATTTAGCCAACTTCATCTTTCTCCCGGAAACTGTGCAACTGCAAGTTTCTGTTATTCCTTCCAATCCTGCCATGGGTGATTATTTGAGCTTGACTCTTCAGGCGGCTAAACAAGTAAACCAACTTGCAAACATTTTTCCTCCATCGTTTGATGAGCTGAATGACTAAGCAAAGGAGGCCAACATGAGACAAAAAAAAATTCTGTTCTGGAAGTGCAGTTGGTTGATATGAGTTTCATATTTCTGAGGTGTTCTTGATGTTCATCAGTAGATTTATATGTTTACATCATAATAAACATAGAAATGCAACCTTGTTTTAGTTAGATCCTTAGAGAACATGAAAACAAGGAAAATTATGGAATAAGTGACGAGAATGGCGACTAATTGTGATCGCCAATGATGAAATTAGTAATCGCCAATGAAGCGAGTAGATAACAAGGAACTCGCCAAGCAGCGAGGTCGCCCAACGCTATTTAAATTCATAGGCGAGCTCAGTGTTTATGGGCGAGCTGTAATGTTGTAGTGGCGAGGTCTCCACATACAAGTTTAATACACTGATGAGCCGCCAATAAACAAAACAGTAGTGTCGGGTGAACTCCCATGCAGAGGCATGGCGAGTTGAATGGTTGGGCGAGCTCCCATGTTGGGCGAACTCCCACGAATTTGCCAAATATGGATGGCGAGTAGGATTGGGCAATCTTCCACGTGTAAGCCACTAACGGATGGCGAGCTATATGGGCGAAGGGCGAACTGAGTCTGGCCAAAGTGTCACAAATATTTGGAGAATATTCGAAAAAGGAACATTAATGGAAATTATAAATTGTTTTGCAGCCGGGAATTATGGACTCGGTAAAAGCGATCGGGAAGGCGATCGAAAAACAAAGCTTTGGTAGACCAGGTCAGGGAGATGTGTGTGAAGTGAATGCATGTCCTGTGGAGTATAAATTTCATTGAAATTATTGAGGTATGGTTTTGTTTTATGACATGCATTGTTTTGATAATGGTTTTGATTTTGGGCGAGCTACAAAGCCGGCCCTATGATATTTGGGCGAACTGGTAACGTTGGCGGGCGAACGACCCTTTGATTTGTTTTGGGCGAATGCATCTTTTAAAGTCTTGGGCGTATGACTTGTTTTAAATAGAAATCCGGGCGAGCCAAAGTGGGCGAACCCTTTTAAAGTTGTTTTTGTGGCGGGCGAACCTTGTTTTCATGTAATGGGCGAGTTGACCATGGAGTGCCACTTTTGAACGAGTTGACCATGGCAACTTTATGGTGGGCTACCCACCGGGACAAGTCAGTTTTACTTCTTTTTAAAAGCAATGGTTGGCGGCCGACTACTTGTCACCCCACTTTCTAATTTACCATGGGTGAGCCACGATGGGCGAGTTGACCATGGCGAACAGAGTTCTACTTACATTTTCTCAACGAAAGATGAGTTATTTTTAAGAACTTTAAAAATAGAAACCCTTTGATGGGCGAATTGACTAATGGGCAAGCCACTAAGGGCGAGCCAGTTTTGCTTGCTAATTTTAAAAGCAAAGTTGGGCGGGCGAACAAAGTTCACCGCACCGGGCGAGCTGCCATGGGCAAGCCATATTGGGCGAGCAGGTTTAAAACGTTGAGATTTGGGAATGTTTTCAAGGGATTTTGAGACTTTAGGCCCCTAGTTTCATGCATGCATTATTATTTATGTTGTTGCGTGACCCGCCTGGGGCGATGGCTCGGTCGATGGACCAACGAGTGCACCTCAGGGCATCACAAGGCTGATGGACCCGCCAAGTCATCAGCGGTCTCGAAGTCACTTGGCAAGTAGACCCGAGGACCACCTATAGATTATGGTCATAGATCTAGCAGAGATAGCCGTGATGGGCGATGGCCTACGGGTGCACCCCAATAGTGGCAGATTCCATTCTCGCAAGGGGGAGGAGGAACGATGATAGCATGATTTATTCGTAGGGTGATGCCTAGTCTCAACTTATTGATTTCTATTTAATGAGAGGATTTGTTAAATCCTAATTTTTATTTGAATTACATAATGTTATAAGCTGTTGAGCAAACCATTTGAATGGTGTATTGAGAGTGTTGCTTACTATATCCACTGTTTTCCTATTTGATTATATTTTTAGGGAAAACAAATGTGTTGTGGTGTATAGTTTTAGTTTTATAAAGCAGCATATGTTTCCTTTACTGAGCGTATGAATTGCTCACCCCTTTGTTTTAACTCCACAGATAAAAGACACGGAGTTAGAGGATTAGCTCTCAGATGGGTATAAATATGTTTAAAGCTCTGAGGCATGTTATGTGAAACATGACAGGTACAATCTCTTCTCTTTTACATTTTAGACATAAGTATACAGTACTACTTTAGTGAAATAAGTCAATAGGGGATGTTAGATGTAAGAAATCATGAAAAGAATTTTCATATTAAGTATTTGATAAATCAATGTTAATGGCATCGCAGACAGCCCAACCAGTAAAGTTGTATAGAAATATGTGCAAAATGTGGTAACGGGATGTTACAAATTTAATGGTATCAGAGCTTGGGTTGGTCTGATGTCTGTTGATGCCTTTAGCATGAGAAATGTTGAGAAATGTTAACATCCCCTGTAGTACTGTATAGTCTGAATGTATAGAGGAGTTAAATGACTGTAAATTGAGATATGTGTTTAAAAATGGTGAAAACTGATAAATTAAGGGTTACCAATAGAGATTGTAATCCGAGAATTTTACATGAGATAGGTGATTTTATCATTATAATGTTAGATCTATTCGGTAAGGTACAGTGAGGAACTCGGTGAGGGCCCCACCAAGACTTCTCTGTACATATCGAATTAAGATCCTGAATGATGATATTGAAATAAAAGAGGAAAAATATTAATGCATAAACCCTAAAATCGCATGTTTGGAGGTATATCGAAGAGTGAAAGAATTAAAGGGGAATTTACGAACATATTCCTGCATTAAAATAATTTCTCTAAGTCGTAAATGACTAAATTGGTTTAAGATAGATTGATGATGAAATAGTATTTGATGGTGTAAAGGATGATCCCTACTGTGGACCCAACTGATATCTTGATAAGTAACGCGACCCAGAGTACAAGTTGTGAGAGGTCGCGAGGTAGTCAGCCCCGTTATGGATTTTAGGGTCTGAGTTAAAGTGAAAATATGGATTATATTAATGAGAGATTATTGAACATCATGAAAAGTGATGTACTTATAGAGTGTGAATAAAAAGGGTGAACTGTGTGATCAATGATTTAAAATCGTTGATAATATTGGTTATATATACTCCTTATGTTTTAGGAGAATAAATATTAGTAGTAACTTGACAATTAAGGAAGTCAAGTATTCGAGTCACTACGGGTAAGAAAGAAAACCTGGAGGTAGGCGAACTCGAGCACGGTTGGAAGGACCGGGGCGACGAGGTTTTCGCCAAAGAGGACAGTATAGATGAGTAGCGTTGTCACAGCAATCGTTGTCGATGGGCTCAAAAAGGGGTTGTCATGGCCAGTTGGACTGGTCCGTTACGATATCCATAGAACTGAAATATTGTGAAATACTTGTAAAGTGACTTGAAAATTTAAATATATATGTTTGGAGGATACATATTGATTTGGTTGGATGTAAATAGCGAGACATCCAAGGTGATATGAGTTTGTGAATTAGAATTTATGGGATTAAATTCTAAGTAAACTTTTGGAATAACGTGGATTCGAGAGATGGTTAACTCGATTCACAACATGGAATCTGTTTGTAAGCTCTTACCAGAGAATAACAAGAGCTTGAGAAATTACTCAAGAGATAAATGAGTAAAGAATAAATTGTTTTGATATAATTGGTGAAAACGAAAGTTATAATTATATCGTTTTGAAAACAATGGGATTTGTACTCTCTACAGTTGCTTCTAGGTTCCGGAACAAGTATGGTATTCTAAAATATTTATCATATTCTATCTGGATCCCTAGCCGACTGTAGTATCCTTCCTATTTGTGTGCCTAGAGCCAACTAGGAAGATTTTAAAAAAGAATGAATATGTATATCGATATAAGCAATATCGATGAAAATACCGCAAACTTATGAGAATGGAAAACCTTACTGTTAAGTTAATAAACATGAGTTCTAATTGAACTATATACAGTAGAGACGTGAGGTCTCGAATGATTATGTAGACATTGAAGTTGTCTGAGTAAAGAATCTCACTACTTAAGTGAGATTAAAGTGTGGTTATTGGGGTATAAAATTTATGAGTTTTACCCGTATAGCATAAATGAATTGTTTGAAGAGTTCATGGAATTTGCTACCTTATGGATGCAGTACTTATTTGTGGAAAAAGTGAAAGTGAATGGGTATGTATGAATATAGTATTCGAAATGGTTACGTGATAGTAACAGTAAAGTACTATATTAAGTGGGAAACTGACAGAGGTGATAAATGATATAGAATGGAAATATCTTAAGAAACAAGTCATGTGATGACTAGGAAACACAAGTTTTGAGGCAGTTCCTAAGTACAAGAATAAATGTGATTTTGTTTGATCATCATGTGATTATGGCTGGAATTAATGACAAGCCAGATGTGGACAAAAGAAATTGCTATACTCAGAGGAGCAGATACAAGAAGTACTGCTAACCCTGAAGAAGGATATGCATGAGTATACATATACATATGAGAAATGTAAAGTATAAATAGAGTGATGATGAAATCTGAATGATGATAAAATTCGATTTCAAAAAATGATGTGAGGCAATTATACTTTCAAAGATATTCTCCAAAGTAGTGACATTACATGTACTAGGAGAATAAAAGATAAAATGATAACTTGATATAAGAGAAGTTATCGAGGGGAAAATGATTACTTGAGACGTAATCGGCGGTTAGTATTAATGCCTGCAAAAGAAGGGCAGTCATAGTTTAACCATGAGGATATACAAGTGAATATGGATTGTGTAACTGAGTTAATTCACTTCATCATTATGTTTTGGGATGTATCGAGTGTTTTAGTCGGTAAATATCGGTGTAATAGTGAGAAAGTATGTAAAGTTCCAGTGAGTGAGTACTTGTGATGAGGATCCCTGAATTACCACATGCTTTGAGTAGATAGCAAGAGGTTTTGGGATTCCTAAATTCTACTGTTAGCACCGCCTCAGATTGATATAGATAACCGAGCGCATCATGTGGACGCTTCGGGATATATTGAGAGCGAGTGCGTTGTATTTGAGAGACTACTGGGACAATTACATATGGTTGATTAAAACTATCTAAATGATAGTCATCAAATTATTATCGACTAAGCACTGAATGAGATGATAAGTGATAAATAGTATAGATGAGTTACTAACTCTCGAGGATGATAAAAGACTTGAGGGAGTGTAAATTGGTTTTGAGAGAAGAAGCCCGAGATTCTTCAGGACTTTGAACAGAATCCGGGATGGCGACCCATGAGATGGGCGATCGCCTAACAGCGGATCATGTGTTGTGAGGTGTGGGCGAACTATATGGTTGCCGACTCACTTGAAAAAGTAATCCTAGAGCGCGGGAGAGCGCCAAAGGGATGATTCTTGATGGCACAAAGAGACGGATAGTACTCTTAAGGATAATAAGGAGTATAAAGAGATATTTGTGGTCTCATATTAGAGACGAGAATCCAATAAAAGTTAAAAATGTGATAAGGAAGAAAGATACCTATGTTGGTGGTACTTCATATAGTAAGTGAAAATTGAAAAGAGTAAAATGTTATCTGGATAGTTGTAGATATATCGAGAGAGTCTGCTTATTCCATGAGTATGGAATTCATTGAGTTAAATAGTGCCTTGGCCGAGTTATATGTCAGGGAAGTGATAAGGTTTACAGTATTCCATGGAGCATTACATTTGATAGGGAGTCCCGCTTTGTTTCTCAGTGTTGAGAGAGATTACAGAAAGCTATGGGATCCCGATTGAGTTTTGCACCGCAGTTCATTTGCAGACTGAGAGACAGTCCGAGCGTATGAGATGGACGCTCGAGGATGTGGTGTGAGCATGTGCAGTTGATTTTATAGGCTCCTGGGATAATCCTCTACCCTGGCAGAGTTGCTTATGATAATGGCCAAAGGAGAGTATAAGCATAACTCCTTAAAGAGTTTATTTAGCAGACGATATAATCCACAATAGCATGAGAAAATGGGAGACCGAGAATTATTTTCGACTTGGTCGAACAGACTTCTTGAGATATACAAGAGATTATGTATATTAAGGTCTCACCATTGGGATGCATAATGAGAGGGAAATTGAGTTCCCGATGCATTAGATCGTTGGAGATCTTAGATTGTGTGGAAGATGTACACTACCTACAGAGTTGACAGGAGTGCATAACGTATTACATATCTCGAGGATTGATGAAATGTTATCCAGATCCTTCTCACGTAATTCGACATGAGCCCTTAGAGATCAGAGAGGACATGAATTATGTTGAGTAAACGGTACGGATTCTGGATAGGAAGGATTAAGTGTAGTAATAAAGTGATTGTGATCTAATATAAATCCTTTAATTTGCTCTGGCAATGGGAGGCTACTAGAAAGTAGATAGCCTTATAAATGAGAAGTATCCAGAGCTCTTTTAGTGATAGGTCCAGTTGAAATTTGGAGGACCAAATTTCTTATGGTGGGGAGAAAATGTAAGATCTGATTCTACACTACTGAAGACTCTAAATTCATAAAATTGATAATGGAAATTAAATAGATAATGAACATTGATTTCCACTTGAGTGAAAAGCTCCTTATCATAAGATAAGAATGGAGCAATTTCGATGAAACAATATTTGGGCGAGAATGTTGTTCAGCTCGCCAATGGGCGAGCAGAGTTGGTTGTTCGCCAATGGGCGAGTAGATCGCCAACGAATGATGGCGAATGTGTTGTTGTCATGATGGTTTAAGTGCTTAAATGGCGAATAGCTGGGATCGCCAAGATGTGGCGTGATATGGGCAAAGTAGGCGAGTAGATCAAAACTAGTGATCGCCAAACCTATAAGTAATAGCCAAGAGAAGTTGGCGAACTGAATTACATTTGGCAACATGAAATTAAGTTGGCGAGTTGATGATTCATGATAAGGTGGCGAACTGGAACTGGAATTAACACGTGACCATCGCAGAAAAAATTGACTTTGTATGTTATTTGGTTGAAGACAATAAATGAAGAAAAGTTAAAGTCAATAAAGGAGTTAGCCTTATTGGTTGAGGAATTAAGCAAAGTCTGCAGCAGAAGAAAAAGGCGTGTGAAAGGGAGACTTCCACGCCACTTTGAGCTGCAGTTTTCATCATGCCTTAAATGCATGAAAGACGTGGAATAAATGCAAGAAGATGGGATAAGGCCAAGTGATGAATTCTAATTGGAGAGCTTGGCTATATAAGAAGTGACATTTGAAGAAAACTCATTTAGCCAACTTCATCTTTCTCCCGGAAACTGTGCAACTGCAAGTTTCTGTTATTCCTTCCAATCCTGCCATGGGTGATTATTTGAGCTTGACTCTTCAGGCGGCTAAACAAGTAAACCAGCTTGCAAACCTTTTTCCTCCATCGTTTGATGAGCTGAAGGAATAAGCAAAGGAGGCCAACATGAGACAGAAAAAAATTCTGTTCTGGAAGTGCAGTTGGTTGAGGTGAGTTTCATATTTCTGAGGTGTTCTTGATGTTCATCAGTAGATTTATATGTTTACATCATAATAAACATAGAAATGCAACCTTGTTTTAGTTAGATCCTTAGAGAACATGAAAACAAGGAAAATAATGGAATAAGTGACGAGAATGGCGACTAATTGTGATCGCCAATGATGAAATTAGTAACCGCCAATGATAAGTAGATAACAAGGAACTCGCCAAGCAGCGAGGTCGCCTAACGCTATTTAAATTCATGGGCGAGCTCAGTGTTTATAGGCGAGCTGGAATGTTGTAGTGGCGAGGTCTCCACATACAAGTTTAATACACTGATGAGCCGCCAATAAACAAAACAGTAGTGTCGGGTGAGCTCCCATGCAGAGGCATGGCGAGTTGAATGGTTGGGCGAGCTCCCATGTTGGGCGAACTCCCACGAATTTGCCAAATATGGATGGGGAGTAGGATTGGGCAATCTTCCACGTGTAAGCCACTAACGGATGGCGAGCTATGTGGGCGAAGGGCGAACTGAGTCTCGCCAAAGTGTCACAAATATTTGGAGAATATTCGAAAAAGGAACATTAATGGAAATTATAAATTGTTTTGCAGCCAGGAATTATGGACTCAGTAAAAGCTATCGGGAAGGCGATCGGAAAATAAAGCTTTGGTAGACCAGGTAAGGGAGATGTGTGTGAAGTGAATGCATGTCCTGTGGAGTATAAATTTCATTGAAATTATTGAGGTATGGTTTTGTTTTATGACATGCATTGTTTTGATAATGGTTTTGATTTTGGGCGAGCTACAAAGCCGGCCCTATGATATTTGGGCGAACTGGTAACGTTGGCGGGGGAACGACCCTTTGATTTGTTTTGGGCGAATGCATCTTTTAAAGTCTTGGGCGTATGACTTGTTTTAAATAGAAATCCGGGCGAGCCAAGGTGGGCGAACCCTTTTAAAGTTGTTTTTGTGGCGGGCGAACCCTGTTTTCATGTAATGGGCGAGTTGACCATGGAGTGCCACTTTTGGACGAGTTGACCATGGCAACTTTATGGTGGGCTACCCGCCGGGACAAGTCAGTTTTACTTCTTTTTAAAAGCAATGGTTGGCGGCCGACTACTTGTCACCCCACTTTCTAATTTACCATGGGCGAGCCACGATGGGCGAGTTGACCATGGCGAACAGAGTTCTACTTACATTTTCTCAACGAAAGATGAGTTATTTTTAAGAGCTTTAAAAATAGAAACCCTTTATTGGGCTAATTGACTAATGGGCAAGCCACTAAGGGCGAGCCAGTTTTGCTTGCTAATTTTAAAAGCAAAGTTGGGCGGGCGAACAAAGTTCACCGCACCGGGCGAGCTGCCATGGGCAAGCCATATTAGGCGAGCTGCCATGGGCAAGCCATATTGGGCGAGCTGACCATGGGCGAACAGGTTTAAAATGTTGAGATTTAGGAATGTTTTCAAGGGATTTTGAGACTTTAGGCCCCTAGTTTCATGCATGCATTATTATTTATGTTGTTGCGTGACCCGCCTGGGGCGGTGGCTCGGTCGATGGACCAACGAGTGCACCTCAGGGCATCACAGGGCTGATGGACCCGCCAAGTCATCAGCGGTCTCGAGGTCACTTGGCAAGTAGACCCGAGGACCACCTATAGATTATGGTCATAGATCTAGCAGAGATAGCCGTGAGGGGCGATGACCTACGGGTGCACCCCAATAGCGACAGATTCAGTTCTCGCAAGGGGGAGGAGGAACGATGATAGCATGATTTATTCGTAGGGTGATGCCTAGTCTCAACTTATTGATTTCTGTTTAATGAGAGGATTTGTTAAATCCTAATTTTTATTTGAATTACATAATGTTATAAGCTGTTGAGCAAACCATTTGAATGGTGTATTGAGAGTGTTGCTTACTATATCCACTGTTTTCCTATTTGATTATATTTTTAGGGAAAACAAATGTGTTGTGGTATATAGTTTTAGTTTTATAAAGCAGCATATGTTTCCTTTACTGAGCGTATGAATTGCTCACCCCTTTGTTTTAACTCCACAGATAAAAGACACGGAGTTAGGGGATTAGCTCTCAGATGGGTATAACTATGTTTAAAGCGCTGAGGCATATTATGTGAAACATGACAGGTATAGTCTCTTCTCTTTTACATTTCAGACATAAGTATACAGTACTACTTTAGTGAAATAAGTCAATAGGGGATGTTGGATGTAAGAAATCATGAAAAGAATTTTCATATTAAGTATTTGATAAATCAATGTTAATGGCATCGCAGACAGCCTAACCAATAAAGTTGTATAGAAATACGTGCAAAATGTGGTAACGGGATGTTATAACAATTCCCTCTCAAATTTAATAATAAAAAAATATTTTAAAAATTTTAATCATTTTATTAACTTGGGCAAAGATGAATTATTATGCATAGTAGAGATGTGCAACTGCATTAAACCTTTACTTAGTGTAATAGCAAATCATGTTCTTAAGCCAATAATGTGTCATGCGCATTGAACTTTGGTTGTTTAAAGGAGACAAGAGTTTGCATTACACACATAATAATTTAGGCATTTACTAGCTTCTTATTAAAGCTAGCACAATTCTGACTTGTGCTTGGTCTCGGATTTAATGAATAATCTAGAAACTTGTCCAACCAAGCTTTATAGGAGTGGCTCCACTCCAATACTCATATAGGTGAAATCTATGAAGAGTGTTTATGTAACTGGTACACCCCACTCATAATAAGTTAAAGATTTTCATTAAGATTCTTAAAGAATTAACCCTCCAACGTTACAGGATAGATACACTATACCATAAGGATGGACAAATGAGCTTTAAAGCTTCTTAGCGTGTATCTTTTAGCAGCCTCTCTAATGCGCACGGACAAGAGAAACGTAGCTTGGAATTTGAAGGAGCTAAAACGCAACAGGACAAATTACTGAAACCTAGACCCGAAGCCTAAAGAGACTCGAACCCAAAGGTATTGGACCTTGACCCTACGAATAAGAATTCGAGAACCTAAGGTATAGCAATGGTGGATGGTGAAGAAAGAGGCGCCACAAGGAAGAAGACCTTGATAAGCCTAGTAGAGAGGGAACCCAAGAGAAAGGCACACTCAAATTCTGAAATTCAAAACTGATCTATCCATCAATAGCGTTTACAAGGTATTTATAATAATACCTAGCACTTAAGCCCATAAACAAGTGGGCTGGAATTAACACCAATAGAAAATAAGACTAAACCCAAATTCATGCCTAAACCTAATTACATAAAATAAATAGTCCAAAACACAGCAAGACTCAAACGTGGGCTATCCAAACACTTAGCCCATCTTATTGTTAAGCTAAAATAAGACAGTAAACCATGCTCATGTCGTTTGGGCTTCCAAGTAAGTATAGATGTCTTGGGACTCTTCATGGAAGCTTCCTTGACACTTCAATGATGCCAAAGCTTGTTGCATTAATGAGGCCAAGGCTTGTTGCATCTTCTTAGCTCGAGCTCGGGTAATTGGACCTCCTTGGATGACCAATGGATCCTTAGCATCACGAACATCACGAGCAAGTGGATCTCCATCATTCCCCCTCTCCTCAAAAGGATTTGTCCTCAAATCGTATATACCTTCATCAAAAGAAAAGGGAGAAAGATCAGAAACATTAAAAGTAGCAGATACACCATACTCATCAGGAAGATCCAATCGGTAGGCATTATCGTTGATCTTCTCAATGACTTGGAATGGTCCATCTCCTTGGGGATGCAACTTGGTTCGTCGCTGAACAAGAAACCTCTCCTTTCTCATATGTACCCAAACCCAATCACCAGGCTCAAAGACTACTCTCACATAACCTTTCCTCATAAGCTCCTCAACTTGCCTTTGTAGTTCTTTCGTCTCCGTGGGATTACTTCTGTAGGCTGGATGGTTAGGAATGGCAGCTCCAGGGACAAGGTTAATCATGTGCTCGATCCCACGAATCGGTGGTAATCCACTTGGGATCTCTTCAGGGAGGACATCCTCGAACTCCTGCAACAATGAGAAAACATCAGTAGGCAAAGTATCATGGAGTTCAGCATCAATAAAATAAGAATCTTTAAATAAGAGTAAAAGGAAATGCAGTCTTCACATCTCGGGGTTTGGCATAGCAGCTCACTGTTTTGCTTTCCTTGTTTTCCTTCTTTTCTTTCTTTTCTTTAGCTTGCTTCCTTTGCTCATCATGTTGCTCCTTTAGCCTTAATTGGTCCTCATAAATCTCCTTGGGGCTAAGGGGAGCAAGAGCGATCTTCTTGCCATCCATAGTAAAGGAGTAACGGTTAGTGTAACTGTCGTGGATGACTCTCCGATCATACTGCCACGGTCTGCCCAGGAATATGTGGCTAGCTTGCATGGGCACCACGTCACACAACACCTCATCGTGATACCTTCCAATACGAAAAGGAACCAAGACTTGCTTCACCACGTTGACTTCACCACGGTCATTAATCCACTGCAACTTATATGGGTGGTGATGCTTGGTAGTGGGTAACTTTAACTTATCAACAAGGTATGTGCTAGCAACATTAGTACAACTCCCACCATCAATGATTACAGTACATACCTTGTCACGAATATGGCATCTCGTATGGAAGATGTTCTTGCGCTGTGCCTCATCTTCAAACTTCACATGAGTAGTAAGAGCACGCCTAGCAACAAGTGCTTCACCATGAGCAGCATACTCAACAACTTTTTCTTCGTCGACATCTTCTAACGCAGGCATCTCATCTTCTATACCGATTTCAGAACCTTCACTCTCAACATCTCCATTCCCAAGCATGATCATAACTCTACGGTTGGGACACTGAGAGGCAATATGTCCATGACCTAAACGCTTGAAACACTTAATGTCACGTGTCCTGCTTTGGGATGCTTGGGCAGATTCAGTCTTGGGCTTTGGGGGGCCCTCAAGCTTGGGCTTGGCAAAGCTCTCTGACTTAGGCGTAGACACAGGCTTATTATCATCCCTATGAAAGGTGTTAGATTTCCAAACAGGAACTGAACTAGAAGTAAAACGGGATGTACCTTTCCTTTTGAGTTGCCTTTCCACTTTGATGGCCACATGCAACATCTCCTCTAAATCCACGTAATGCTGCAACTCTACTACATTAGCAATCTCACGGTTTAAGCCTTGGAGAAAACGAGCCATAGTAGCTGCTGCATCCTCTTAGATATTGGCTCGAATCATGGTCATTTCCATCTCTTTGTAGTAATCCTCAACACTCTTTGAGCCCTGGGTAAGACCTTGGAGCTTCTGGTATAACTTTCTGTAGTAATGAGTAGGAACAAATCTCTTCCTCATGATGCGCTTCATCTCATCCCATGTAGACACTGGAGGATCACCATATCTTCTTCTACTAGTGACTAACTGATCCCACCAAACCATAGCATACTCTGTGAACGCAATTGCTGCAAGTTTGACCTTCTTTTCCTCAGAGTAGTGGTGGCAGTCAAACACCATTTCAATCTTCCTTTCCCACTCCAAATATGCCTCAGGATCATTCTTGCCTTGGAAAGGAGGAATCTTCAATTTTATACTGCCAAGGTTTCCATCCATCTTCTCCTTGCCTCTATCACGGGCTCTATCAACTCGATCTCTATACCCATGGTACCTTCTATGATGTCTATCTATCCTAGACTCTTCGTTCGAATCATACCCAACATTATCATCATACTCGTCATTGACAACAACCTTACTTTTTGGACGAGAAGTATCACCTTGCTGGATCTTTGCAAACCGAACTTCATGTTGGTTCAACCTATCATGAATGTCATTGAATTTCACGTCCATCTGTTGGAACTGTTGTTGCATTGCTTGAAGCATGAATTCAATCTTTTTGAAGTCGGACTTATCACCTTCAGAAGACATTTTCAACAAAGATATCCTCACGTGTTTACACTCGTGTTTCACTCAAGTAATTTGGCTTTTCTCTACTAATGTCTCTCACACACTCGTGCCTTTTTCCCTTACTCTACCTTAACTCTATAGGTTCACAATCGCACTAGAGACTCAGTCAAAGATTCAACCTCGTAAAATCAACTAATTCACCAAGTATTGTCACCGAGAAATTTTTTTTTTGAATTCTTCTTTTTTTTCCTGATTTTTTTTTCGAATTCTTTTTTTTTTGCACCAAAAGGTGTGGCTAGGGCTAGGGTGACTCAAAGAAAGAAAGACAGAATAAAAATAAAAAAAATCACTAGAATGACAAAAAAAACAAAAAATGGCCTAAAACTATAAGAAGACGATGGAATTTGGCCAAGATAGGGTGGGGCCCGTGATATTCATGGGGTCATTTTCTTTCTTCGTTTCCTTTAAAACGGGTACTCGCACACCTCCTAACTCAACCAAATTTTCCTGTTTAAACAATACCGCAACAATTTTTTTTTTCGATTTCTGCTTTTTTTTTTGAATTCTTCTTCTTTTCTTTTTTTTCTTTCTCTTTTTTTTTACTCTGAGTGTTGCGGTTTCCTTGAAGAGAGGAGGGTGCGGCTAGGGTTTTTTTTTTTAGGGGTGCGGCTAGGTTTTTTTTTTGTGAGGGGTGCAGCTAGGGTTTTTTTTTTGAAGGGTGCAACTAGGGTTTTTTGTGAGGGGTACGACTAGGGTTTTTTTTAGGGGTACGGCTAGGGTTTTTTTTGTGAGGGGTTCGGCTAGAAATCAAAACCAACAAGAGAGGAGGAAAAAAAAAATCGAAACCAGCAAACCAAAAATTAAAAAGTGAGTGACGCACAAACAAACCAGAAAATCGAAACTTGAGCTCTGATTACCAACTGATGCGCACGGACAAGAGAAACGTAGCTTGGAATTTGAAGGAGCTAAAACGCAACAGGACAAACTTCTGAAACCTAGACCCGAAGCCTAAAGAGACTCGAACCCAAAGGTATTGGACCTTGACCCTATGAATAAGAATTCGAGAACCTAAGGTATAGTAATGGTGGATGGTGAAGAAGGAGGCGCCAAAAGAAAGAAGACCTTGATAAGCCTAGTAGAGAGGGAACCCAAGAGAAAGGCACACTCAAATTCTGAAATTCAAAACTGATCTATCCATCAATAGCGTTTACAAGTTATTTATAATAATACCTAGCACTTAAGCCCATAAACAAGTGGGCTGGAATTAACACCAATAGAAAATAAGACTAAACCCAAATTCATGCCTAAACCTAATTACATAAAATAAATAGTCCAAAACACAGCAAGACTCAAACGTGGGCTATCCAAACACTTAGCCCATCTTATTGTTAAGCTAAAATAAGACAATAAACCATGCTCATGTCGTTTGGGCTTCCAAGTAAGTATAGATGTCTTGGGACTTTTCATGGAAGCTTTCTTGACATTTCAATGATGCCAGAGCTTGTTGCATTAATGAGGCCAAGGCTTGTTGCACCTTCTTAGGTCGAGCTTGGGTAATTGGACTTCCTTGGATGACCAATGGATCCTTAGCATCACGAACATCACGAGCAAGTGGATCTCCATCACTCTCTATGATTCATTCTTTCCATTAAACCTAGCTCTCATAATCCCATTATTCATATAGGATCATAGAGTATTTCCTTCTAATTGATATGGGTTTACCATTATAACAATGGTTATGCACTCTATCAATTATAGTAGTGTTATCACATATTTATGAATCGTCTTAAAATTGTTAGATCACGTTTTAAAATTGAAGTTCATCTCAAAATTGTTGGTGTTAGAACCTGAAGCAAGAGAATATTAATAACAAAAATAATATAAGAAATTATAAATTAAAATTATTTTACTAATCATGAAGAATTGGACTGAAGCATGGATATCTCGTTCTCTTTAAGACGATTTACGCCTCTACAGGAATTATATCACGGGTACAATAAGAACTCAAAACATGTTGTCTCCAAGATACAACAACCCAACATTTCTTTATTGTATACTCTGTAGTTCTGCTCTAACGTATAGAAAAAAGAGCTCTAAAATCAAGCACCATTCTCTTGTCCAAGAGTTTAGAGAAGATACGTGTGTTTCATCATGAATAAAATAGTGTGTCGTCGTTTGAGGCTTAAGGCCTCTATTTATAGGTTCTAACAATTTGTAACTTTACATCAAATAATAATGATAAATTTAATAAAAATATAAATGACTATTAAAACAATAGTAACCTATTAGAAACATAAACTTTAAATTATATATAAATTCAACATTAAATATTATATTCATTGTATTATTAAAATTACAGCTACAACATCTTATAGTCACACAAATCATCAGAAACAATCAGAACAAGAAGTCTATCAACAAAAATCCCCACAAACCCTCCACAACAAAATCACAAAAACAAATAAATAAGTAAATAAAGACAAAATTCAGTAAAAAATCCAATGAGCAACATGTATGGCACAAGAACTTCACTTTTTTTTCTTCCAAAATTAATAACTGATGATGTGCTCATTTGGCAAAATACTGAATTTTAGTTTCAACGATCAAATTAGTTCAATCCCGGCAACTTCAAATACATATAAAAAAATTATGCTGATCCCTTAGAAACTCCACAAACACATTGAATTCTTTGATTATCTTTTCATCTACACCATTTCTCAGGAGTTGTGTATAAGATAACCAACCCGCCGTCACTGCTAGATTTGCCAGCGCCAATGGTCCCGAAATCTTCCTGTGAATCCGAGACTTCTCAGTCACCACCAACTTTTTCTTCAACACAATCTCTATATCCACAAAGATTCCTTGTAAAACGAAAAACCAAGTCACTTCCCAGGTAGGGTTTTCACGAATTATGTGATAATAAATCAACTCATGCATCAAACCCGAAGTGACAAACGTTGCAAAAACAGCCGGTAATGAAGCCCATCTGGATCCAATTATACGTGTAGAAATACTTCGTAGAGGCTTGTAAGTGGTCGATCGTAAAGTATCTGAGACCCTAAGGTTCCACCTATGGCCCCAGAAGTCCTGCAACGAAGTGGCTAGCAAGGGTGCATTGAACTGTGGCTCGAGCTCAGCCCCGAGGAGGATTTGAGCTGGAATTGCAGCCACAGCTAACAGAAACTGGATTGTAAGATAAGTATGGAAGAAGTAAAGGGTTAGCAAAACATGTTTGTGAAAGTACTGTTTATAGTTATAAGAATAAAACAACAGAACTAGCAATGTAGCTTTGTTTGCAGCCTCTAGAATCATGCTAAGAGCTCTTGGGTGATCATTTTCCTGGAATGGGTTTTCGCCGTTTTTGATCTTCTCCGAGGTTTGTTTGGTTTTGAACGGAGAACAAGCTGTGAGGAGGAAAAGAAGAAGCTTCGGAGGAGGAGGTGACAAGGGGCCTTGATCAAAGGCAAATGTGAGAAGCTTGAAGTTGGTCAGCCATGAAAGGCAAAACACAAGGGGGGCACCGAGGTGGAAGCTGTGATTGTTGAAGGGGAGAATGGTTAAGAGAATGACGACAGGGAAGAGAGAGAGGAGCCTTGGAAAGCCCTTTGGGACCTTTGCTGCAATGTGGTAAGCATAGAATATGGCTGGAATAGTCACAAGCCATACCAGAATGAAGTTCCTGAGCTCATCCTCCATTGCCAAATCTTTGTTCCTTCACTCTTCCACTGTAGTCTTTTTCTTTAATCTTTAGCCACCCGAGGCCAAGATAGATAGATATATAACATTTACACCTGCATGAAACTATTAAGTTTTACACATTTATTTACTTTTAGGTCTCGCATATTTTATTTTTCAAAAAATATTTTTCACATTTTTCAATGTTTTGATACATGTAAAACATTTTCACTCAATGAAAAATAAAATTTAGTCAATAAAAAATCTTTAAAGATTTTGAAAAATTATCTTCCTCTTTTCAAAAAGATAAGACAATTTTCAAACTTATACTACTCTTAAGAAAAAATGCCCAACTGAAATTCAACATAATCTATATTGAGTTAAAACAACAAGTAATAAAAAATATTTTTCAGCATATCAACCAAATAATAAAAAATATTAGTTTTTTCAAAAAATCAAATCTTCAAAAATTATTTTACAAATATCATTGTCTAAAAGTCATTTTACGCGAACCAAACGAAGTCTTAGATTAAAATCACACACACATGTACATATATATATATATGCTCCAATTTGATTGGCATTAATTCTGTTAAAATGTATATATAAGTAGGATTGGATAAGAGCTTTTCGTTATTTACTAATTTAATTAGTCAAGTGATTTTTAAATAATTTCAAATTCTATAAATGAGATTTTTTTTTGATTGGATAAATGAGATATTTAATTATGATAGTAGTTTTTCGAATTATGACTGAAGAAGACGGTACATTTGCCCATCCATATAGCTCAATTCTCAACATTTCTTTTTAAAGCCTCTGCAATTTTAGTGAAGAAAGGTAGGTAACGTGGTGGATAACCATAAAGAGAGTAGTTGTGTACTTGTGTACCTCTCTGCATACATTAAAGTTGCCTTGATTGGAGGGCAACTTTGCCTTAAAAAACGCAACCCATGGCCATTGACTGAAATTGATTGTCACATGTCAATCGGATTTTTTTTCTTTAGTGAAGAATAGATTTAAAAAAAAAAACCCTTAAAAGATGGAAGGAAGAGTCTCTCGCTGTCCGTAGATGGAAAAAGGTTGTTCGATGAAGATGTTCACCTTTCTTTATCTCCTTTTTTTTTTAAATAAAATTTATATATGATTTACGAATAATGTATAATTTTTATACATTGTTAATATATCAGAAGTTGACATCTCATAAATAAGTTTTTATAAACACATTAAAAAAAATTATTTATATTTATTTTTAAATGCATCATATTTTTTTAATTTACTTATTGATAATATGTCAATCTTTATACATTGACATTGTGCATCAAATACAAAATTACAAATCCTTTTTAATATCCACTCAATTTATTTATTTATTTTTTATTTGACTATTATTTATTTTTTTGCTTCGTCTTTTTCTTTTTCTCTTCCGTTTTATTTTACTTTTTTTCTATATTCAAAAATGAAATTTGTTAATTCTTCAAAATTATCTCGATGACAAGGAAAGAAGAGTTGTGGAGAAAAAAGAGATAAAAAAAAGTTATTAACTCTTTTTAGTTTGCCTTTTTCTATTTCTTTAAGAATAACATTTTAAATTTAACATTTAAATTTAAGTTCATATATTTTTATCAAATATTTTATATTTTGTTCTTATATTTATTTTTTATAACTTCTTTTTATATCTTTCATATTTTTCTATTTATTCATGTTATCACTTTATATCATTTGTTTTTGGTTGGAACTTTTATATCATTTGTTACTATAAGTGATTCAAATTTAGTATTACTCCCACAATAAAAATCAGTTATATTCCTACTTTCATATTTTACACATAAACTCTATAAAAAATTATCCATGGATCTCACGGCAAAGCAAGAGTTCCATTCTAATATATTTAAATTCAAGTTTAAAATTTAAAGTTTAGGGCTAAATTTTTCCAATTACCCTTAGCCATAAAAGAGTAAGAAATCAAACATGCATCTTAATTTCAAAAAGTAATATGACTAATGAATTTGAATGTGCTGGTAAGATGAGAAACAAAATTATATGTATATTTATAAGAGATTTCTAGTTCAAAGAATTCTAATTGACCAACTTCTAAAATAAAGATCTCTAGTTCAAATACCTTTATTCGAACTTTAATTATCCAAAATTGACTTGTAACTATTTGAATATGAAACTTCTCATTATGCATTATTCTTGCTTGAAAACTCAACAGTATTTTACACTAATGAGTCAATTCTTTAGGTTGCTATTCTTCCTTCTTTGGGCCTTTCTTTTGCTCTTGTTAGTTGGCGATTCTGTGGTTTGGGCCAACTTGATTATCCTCTTTCTACTTTGAGACTCCGTTAATCCCCTAGGCCCTAACCAATTTGCTTTGTTTCATAACTTTAGGCCTCTGCCTGTTCGGCTTTGGTTCAAAACTTCTGGGCCTTTTCTTCTATTTTCATGTTTTGGCCCTATTCTTTTGCTAAGTTAATAGGCATTTTTTTCTTTTACTTTGGCCAATTTTGTCTATTTACTTTTTTTTCAAAAAAATAAAATAATAAACAAAACAATTAAAACATTTTATCAATCTGTCACACACTCCCTTTTTTTTTTCACATTAACCCCAAGGTGACCCTAACATCTCCAAATATTTAAAAGGAAAAAATGCAATTTTTTTATTGTAAGGATAGTTAATTAAGTATTAATTTAGATTCAATCAAATAAAGATGAAACTATACCAACATTGGTTGGCACAAGTGGTAGCGGCTCGTGTCCCTTAATCAAGTTGTCCAGGATTCGACTCCTGGCATTGGGTACGGAGCAGACCATGCTGAGAGGAAACTACTCACCTCGTGTGCGCTCAAGGTCTTCGACGAAAATTAGTCATTGCTTTCAACGATGGAAACTTCGTACCAATCTCATGGTGAACAAAAAAAAAATAAAGATGAAGCTATGAATCTATCATACAATATCAAACATCATTTATCGCTTATTGATGCAATCAAGCTAATTCATTGTTTAAATAACAAATAATTATAAAAAAAATGTAATTATAATGAAAGCAAATCCTTCACAAAGTTCACCAACATATAGTATTCTTCTAAGACCTTGTCATCTGTTCTACTCCTTAATAGTTGTGGGAAAAACAACCACACTCCGGTCACCGCCACAAATCCCAAAGCCAATGGCCCGGATATCGCTCGATGTAATCGTAATTTTTCTGGCACGATCTTTTTCACCACTATTTCTGCTGCCAAGGCTATTCCGTGTAAAATAAAAAACCACGTCACCTCCCACGTAGGATGTACACGAGTACTGTAATAGTAAATTACTTCATGCATCAAACCTGAAACAACAAATACGGCAACAACAGCTGGCAACGAGGCCCACTTTGATCCAATTATATGAGTAGAAATACGGCGTATAGGGTAATATACGGTAGGGCGTAGAATACTTGGAACCATGAGGTTCCATCTATGACCCCAAAAGTCTTGCAAAGAGGTGGCAAGGTAGGGTTCATTGAACTGTGGCTCAATTTCAAAGCCAAAAAGGGCTCGAGCCGGGAGTGCAGTCATGGCTAAGATAATTTCTAGCTCAAGGTAAGTGTGGAGACAGTACATGGCTAGTATTACATTCTTGTGCAAGTATTGTCTGTAATCGTAAGAATTAAAAAGAATAGCCAATAGTAAAACTTTTATAGCTTTGTTTGCAATTGGGCTTCCATTTCTCTGCATGTTTTCATGGTTTTGAGTTGGGTTTTGCTTGGTTTTAATGGGAAGAGAAGCCATGGAAATGAAATGGAAAACATTGGGTGGGGGTGGTGAGAGAGGGCCTTGGCCAAAGCAGAAGAGGATGAGCTTGAAATTGCCAAGCCAAGCAAGGAAGAAAGCAGTTGGGACACCAAGATGAAAGGAGGAGAGCTTCAAAGGGAGAAGAACAAAAAGAAAGAAGACTGGGAGCAAGGAAATAAGCCTAAGGAGACCCTTTGGGAGTTTTGCTGATAAATAGAAGCAATAACAAAAGGAAATTATAGCCGAACTCCATACCTTGATCAAGTTCTTCAGCTCATCACCCATTTCCCTTCCTCCTCTCTTGTCAAATCTTACGTTTTCTTCACCAATTTTAAGATTTGAACTTCAGATCTATTGAATACTACTTTTTTTTGTTAGTATCCGCGTGAACTAAGCTTTGGGTTATCTTATAGCACTTTATCGTTTCAACGCTTTTTTTTATTATTTGTTATTGATTACTGAAATTATCAAGACATCACATGTTCAGTTGACTTGAATAATTGAAACATGAAAGCCATTAATGTAAGGTAGGTAGAACCATAAAGCAAGTCTATTAATAATTTATTAGTAACGTTAACTGCTACTTACTAGCTGCACCAGTTATGGTACAGTACAGTTGCAAATGCTGACATTTCCTTCACATAATTTAAAGACATTAAGCATTCTTTGATGAGCTTCTCATCTATACCATATCTCTCAATTTGTGCAAAAAATAGCCAAAAGCCGGTCACCACCGTGAACCCCACCGTCAATGGAGTTGATATCGCCGGATGCAACTGCCATCTGTCAGTCGCAACCGTCTTCTGCACTGCCACCTCACTTGCCACACATGCGCCATGCAATATGAAAAACCACGTAACCTCCCACGTTGGATAAACATGTGAAAAATAATAGTATATTAACTCATGCGTTAAACCAGACACGACAAATGCTGCCATTACAGCTGGCAGTGAGGCCCACTTGGGTCCCATAATACGCGTAGATATACGGCGTATAGGGTTGTATACGGCTGAGTGTAGAATCCGTGTGACCATGAGGTTCCATCTACGGCCCCAAAAATCTTGGAGTGAGGTGGCTAAGTAGGGTTCATTGAACTGCGGCTCGAGCTCGAAGCCTAAAAGGACTCGAGCCAGGGCTGCAACCAAGGCTAAGAAAATTTCAAGCTGAAGATAAATCTGGCTAAAAAACAAAGCAAGGATAATAGTTTTTGGTAAAGATCGCCTGTACTCGTACAAGTGAAACACAACTGCTAAAAGCACAACTTTCATAGCCAATACCAAACGTTTTCGAGGTGATTGAATGTTTTGGAGAGATAGGGCTTTGGTATTTTTGCCGTTCAAAGGTTTTTCAATGGTTAAAGCTGAGTCTTGTTTGAGTTTTATAGGAAGGCAAGCTATGGAAATGAAATGGGAAAGTTTAGGTGGCGGCGGGGACAAGGGTGGTTGATCGAAAGAGAAGAGGAGGAGCTTGAAATTGGGGAGAAGGCGGTGATGCCGCAGAGGTGGACGGTGGAGAGGCTGAAGGGGAGGAGGAATAATAGGGAGATTACAGGGAGGAGGGATAGCAGCCTTGTTAAACCCTTTGGGACTCTGGCTGATATGTAGTAGCAGTAAAAAAGAGATGCGATGGCCAGAATCCATGCCTTGATGAAGTTCTTGAATTCTCCTTCCATTTTTGTCCACCTCCAATTCTGTGCTGCAGCTCCCTTTCTCTTTCTCTCTCTCTCTCAAATGCTTATGTGCTCAACTAGTGTTTGGGTTTGGCCAAGTCAAATGACTCCAATTCCAACTAGTCCAATACAGCCTATGGCATCCTTATCTAGGTTTGCTTTCAAAATTCAGTTTTTAAATCTTTGAAACATGACAGCTGTCATTACGTTTCCAGTGGTTAGGATGCTAAATATTAAACATATGAAGTCATCACCAATCATTGTTTAGTATAGGTGTGATTGACCACCTAAATAACTCTAAAGACTTGTCTATATTTTAAGTTTTGGGTTCAGAAGTTCATTTACGTGTAGGGAAGATTATAGTACCCCCACAACGCTCAAAATTGGTACCATTTTAATCTTGTATTATTTTAACTTAATCTTAATTATGTGGCCTTTATTGTTTAAATATTGAAAATTCTTTTAAGAATCCTCCATCATTCTGGATGAACTCTCAAAAAATCTTCTCACCTCAAGAGTATTCAAGGGGTACCGTTCAACTCCCCTGAAGAGGCTCCGTCGTCGGAAGTATTTTAGAATTTCATTATTCCTTAATTTTTTTATTTAATTATTTTATTACTTTTATTTAATTATTTATTTATTTTTAAATATTATTTTCATATTATTTATTAATATTTTTAGGATTTTAGTATTTAATTTTGAGAATATCTCCTAAATTTTCCATCGTTCTGGATAAACTTAGAAAAATCTTCTCACCTAGGAATTCCTCAAGTGTTATTCATTCGCAATCGCCTTGAAGATTCCATCATCGGAATTAATTATATAATTTATATTTTATTATTATCTTAGCCTTCTATCATTATTATTGTTACACAATTATTTCATAATTATTTTTTATTTTTTTATTTTTTATCTAGAGAATAAAGTGTCGACCTTTATTTTTGAAAATACTTTTTAAATCTTCCATCATTCTGGATAAACTTAAAAGAATTCTCTTACATAGGAATTCTTCAAGTGTTATTCATTCGCAATCACTTTGAGGATTCCATCATCGAAATTATTTATTTTTATATCATTTGCTATTACCTTATCATTATTTTAAATCATTTGGTTTATGTTCTAATTATTATTATTACTCTTTTATTTTATAACCCATTAATTAACAACGTTTCCCTTTTACCTATCAATATAATTATTTTAATCCTTACTTTTATACCTTAGCTACTAGGATAGCACTAACAGTAGGCTAATCATTAATCATGCAAATGAATCACGTTATATACATACATGCAAATTACCAAATCATTGATCATGCTAATTTAATTAAAGAGAGTTAAATCATGTCATCCTATCCTGCTTCATCAGTAAATTATTATGCAAGGAATTATAAAATATATGTACCAAATTATTATTTATATAACAATTAATTATTAAGTTATATTACATTATTTAATTAAATGTTAACCTATTTCTTAATTAATGAAACAAGAAAAAGACAAACCTGAATGCTAACGTCCACCTCTTACTTTCTTCTCTTTAATGTTCAAAGGTTTGTTCTTCTATTTTGGCTATAGCTACAGCGTAGATGATACCGAGCAAATGGGCAGTGGGTCGTTGGTGCAGTCGACGATGTACGTGGTAGCTAAATGGCTGGTACTTGCTTCACGCGACAAAGAAGCAACGGGGCTGCAAGGATGACTTGACTTGTAGTAAAGGTGGCTGAATAGAACCCAATCAGCAACCAATGCAAGCATGACTCGGGCAACAAAGCAGGAACAACAACAAAGTCGTAGCCGCAAGAACCGAAGATGATGAAGGACTGGGTGTGCAGTAACCGTGGTGCAGTCGACAATTAGGAGTGAAAATTATGAGTAAAATTTATGGGCTCCGATGCTTGATTGTGTATCTCCTCCTCTTAAGTTGGGTTTAACCCTTTTTTATAATCATAAACTTGTTAGAGTCCTAATACAACTAAACATATTCTATTAATTATCTTTTATTTTTTAATATTTTATTTATTTAATTTTTATGTTAATCCTAATCTAATTCTATCAATTTTAATATTAATTATCCTAAAAAATCTAATTATCTTATCCTAAAAATATTTTAATTTATAATTATCTAATAAATCCTAACCTATATTACTATTTATCTTATATTAATAAAATTATCCTAATCTATTAAATATTTCTAATTTAAATAATCCTAATAATATTAATCCTAATTTTTCTAGATGTTAATTCAAAATTTCAATTTAAAATTTACAAATTATTAGTTTTTTACAAAAATACAACCCGGACAAAATGAGGTGTCTACAACAACTTATTGATATTTTAAGCACAAAGTTAAACTTCTTTCAAAATTCAGTTTCTTGATCTTTGAAACAAGACAACTTTTTGATATTTTAGTCAACGAATTAAACTTCCATGTGGTGTCAGTAAGTCACATTTGATGGTGCTAATTTTGAACTGTAATACCACACGATAAAGATCTTTAATTAGATGTCATTGTCTAGAGAGTACAAGAAGGGCAGTTAAAAACTAAATCTAAAATTTGGTTCAAATGATTTGTATAGTAGACTTGAGATTCGAATCTTTATTTTCTGTCCGTTTGATTAGAAAAAAATGGCCTGGATTTGATCTAAAGTACTGAATTTGAATCATAGCAGTTATATTATGATAGTGCAATTGTAACTTGTCTGCCAGGGATGCTGAATGTGGTCACCTTAGGACAATTTCTAGTTAAGACAAAACTACAGGCGACGGACAGCGCGACTGCATCTAAAACAAGACGTAAGTTTCAAACATTGTGCAGCACAATCTATTTACAAAGTCATTTAACAGTACTTTGACAAGAAAATTTGTGAAATTTGGATCTTAAAGTCCAAGGCTAACAAGCAACAACTATCTACTCATTGAGCCAACCAGCTGAGCTCTGATGTGAATAAGGGTGGTATGGACCAGGAGCGAAACCCATGGAAAATGGAGGTCGGGGTGCTCGAGGATCAGCCATGGGAGGTGGCATAGGATCATAAAAGGCATTTCTGTTTCCCATGAGTGGCTCCTGCGCTGCAGCACCCATCCTTGCATGGTTCAATTCGTCCAGACGAGGCGCATACCGCTGCATTGCAGAAGTATTCATCCTGTACGATGGATCAACTGCAGCACCAAGGTGTTGTCCATAAGAGGGAGTTGGCCGGGATCTTGTTGGATCATATCCAGAGTCCAATCCAGCCATATAATTTCTCTGAGTAGATACATCAGGATCTCGCCCGTACTGCCGGACTTGCGAGCGCAAACTAGATTCTCTCTCTACTTCAGTGGTGTGAGGTGCATAACCAAAGTTGTGAGTTCCAGCTAAATAGGGATCGGTGTTATTTATACTGTATCTTCTTCCCATATCATCAGAAATGCCAGGCGTAGCGTCGCCATACGAAGCTCCAAGATGGACCTGTGAACTACGCATGGTGGGATTTGGATGCTGCTTAACATTCTCACCAATCCCAGGACGTGCTGGCATCCTTGGAGATCTGGAGACACCTTCCAATGAGGATCTGGTACCCTTCTTATTGGATGGAGAAGAGTGAGAAATTCCACTGTACATCTCGCTCGTAGGAGTCCTTCCGCCACTCTGTCCATGTGCAGGTGATTTTCCATCTGTTCCCCTTCCATGGTTTTCCTCGCAATGCTTCTTCCTCTTCCTAGAGGTTTCCTTGAATTCCTTCTTCACATGGGCTTGATTCTCTTGGACTTCTCTCTCAGACTGCTGGCGAGGAGAGCTTTCTTTTGGAGTCGCTATCACAGATGTTTCTTGTCTACATTCCTCAACTTTATGATTTGACAAATGATCTTTCAACCCCAAAGCATCATTACGGTGACTGTCTTCCTCCAATGGCTGTTCAGAATTGTGAGTTTCGTCAATAGCTATTTCGTGATTTGAACTCTCTGGCTCCTTAGGTAGGTGACCATGCTTTTCAGCTATGGTCTTGTGCTTAGTTGAAAAATCAGGATGGCTCCAAAGATAAAGAGGTGGAGCCATCAAATTCCACTGATCCATTTGTTTGTCATTTACATCAACAGATCCAGGCAGGTAAAACGACTGGAAAACAAGATACCAAAGTCATCCCCAATACCACAAGACTACTAATAAAAGAATCGCAGGAATTCAACTACAAGGAAACTGCACGAAGCATAATAGTTACCTTTCCAGATAAAAATTGATTATCCTCCCAGACTAGCTCATAACGAGATTTCGAAAATTTCTTTTTATCCAACCTGGTCAAAGGCAACATCTTTGTGAGTGTTTGAAATATAGAGAGACAGAGAGATAGAATCTAATACCTTTCTGTTTCGGGTGGAACAATAAGGATCAAAAGTTTTGGGTTAAACTGAAGAGCCTTGTCAATAAACTTGTTTGCCAAAGCAGCTTTAACTCCAAAAGGAGGATTTAGCCCCATTATCTACTCAAGAAGTGAGTAAAATCATGTTAAGATATGCCAACAGGGACACCTACATGTGTTAATTCTTACATCAGAAAAAATTCCTCACCAGTTGTGACCCTTTTGGCAGCTCCTTCTGTTTCACAGTCATCCAATCCCTTCTCTCAAAATTAAAATCATTCTGCCAAAGTCAATGATATCAGGCACTGAAAAAGGGAAATGCTTATAAGTAAAAAAACAAGAATTCTGGATTCTCTAAAGATGTATTCAGACAGTCGGGGTGCTCTTCTGATCACATGCAGCAAAACCAATGAATACCATTCTCAAACTGTGATGCATTTGATATCAAGCTTGACCTCTAGGGCAGCCATAATACATAAACTGATTTATTACAAAAAGAACATTAAAATTCAGGAAACTAAAGCACACCTTTGCTTGAAAAATATCATAGTTTTTGAATGAGCACTTCTTCCCCGTCTCTTCAAGCTTTTTTTTCATTAGTAAACTAAAATCATTAGCGCCACAACAAAAGTCGACAATCTGTCCATATCAGAAATAAGAACAATTACTGCACATAGTTTCCCTGGGAATTTTATCATTGGATGTATACAAGAATAGAAAGAATTGTTATAACCAAAATCTTTCTTTTCCTTTAATAATCTTTTTCACTTAAAAATGTGCGAGAAACATTTCACGATGAAACAAGCATCAAAGTGTAATAACGTAGACTTGAGTGTTAAAAACCTAAAAAGCCAAAGAATAAAATGTGGCAGGAAGAGAAACAAAAAAATGCAAGGGGAAGAAGGCACAGAAATCCTTACTGTATCGCCATTTTGCACATACCAATGAAGTCTATCAACAATCTGCACAATTAAAACCGTGCTTTAGCATTTCATAAGCATTATCATAAAATTCTGGATGCATCACACCATAGCACTGAAAGTATATGAATGAATTGGATCAATACTCAAAGTATGTATGAATTAGATCGAGTATGTACAGCAATCGGCACATTGAAATCCATGAGCTTTTCAAAAGCACTATCAATAACAATTAGATGCATCACACCATAATACGACATGTAAAACTTACAAATAACTTGGATCAATCCCAAAAGCATGCAATGTAATAACTATAAAATGAGGGAAGAAAAGTGAAATTATTGACAATAGACATATTTATACATGAGAATGAGGATATACTGTATGTAGGGGTATTGTGTAATTACTTATTCATTAGGACAAAGTTTCTAAGAGTTTATGAAAAATTGCTGTTATTAGTTTCAATATGAGTTTGGCTGTTTGAATATTGAAATCACATTCTATCGGTACTCTAGCCCATTTCTCCTTATTTCTTCCCCTTTCGCCCTTTACTGTCAATCATTGCTCTGTTTTTCTCCTCTTCTACCTCTCTCCCTACCCTATTTCTCTTTCCGTTTAACATCAAGAAACCAAACTCTGTGTTAGATCGACAAAAACATGGTCCCGTCAATTCAAACAGTGGAATCCAACCCCTCTTTACCTCCATCTCAAGGTCCTTAAGTTTTAAATGGATAACCCAACGTAAACCCAATAATAGATACCCAAAATCCATTTATCTAACACTTACCATGGGCAGTATATTAGACAAACTTATATCATAAAACAAACAATTGAGCCAAAATGTTGTGTGCATCACATAACAATGACAAAGGGCACAGAAGCATCTAGGATTTATAAAAAGAAGAAAAGTGGTATTAAGGTTGACTTAGAAGATATTGGAACTAAAGCAAAAGAATAACAGAGCAACTTACCTCTTTAAGTTTATCCACTTTGGTAAAATGGCGACCAAAAGACGAGTAGCGCATGCCATATAGAAAAGGTGCAAGATATACTTTGAGTTTGTTCTGAAAATAATAATTTTAATAGATTCAAGACCAAATCAGAGAATGAGATAAAGAACAAGATGGCACCCTGTAAAACATGTATGCGCACTAAACTTGCACTGCATATGTCCAGGGAAACAGGCCAATTAGGAAAATTTCATATCAACTTCTTCTAAGAAATGGAATAAATAGCATGTAGATGCATCCCTGGGGAAAGCATTAGTTGTACAATGAAACATAGATAAATGCAAAACCAAGAATGCGAAGTCCTTCAAAATTGAAGTCGTAGATGCTGATAAAAACCCTTTACAAAAGTAACCAGGCAAATGACGAGACAAATAACCAAGGGCAACAACCTGCCACTTAAATATCTGGTTCAGAACCTCTGGCTCACAAACAGCTTGAGCATCTTCAATACTACAGCCATCTTCGAGTTTTGCTAAAGCCATCCGAACAGCCTGCAAACAGTTGAACAAAGACATAAAGTAAAAGACAAACACATAAAAAAAATAACTTCGCTTAAAGTTATAAAGCAAACTTATTTGGGATTATGAAATACCTCAACCGAACCCTCTATCTTTCCAACAGTAATTGTTCTGTCTACAACACTTTTTGATGAATATGCATGTGTAGATGGAACTTTGTGCTTTGCTGTGATATCTTCCAAAGTTACTGACGATTCAGCCTCTTTCATTAGAGCAAGTAATCTACATTGCGAGGAATAAGTCTAAGAACAAAGTATATCTGATGCATAAACTAAAACATAGAGCAGATCAGTTTTCAACCTATTTACCAAGAAAAATACAACTAAAGCAGAAATAAAAAGGTCACCTTCTCTCAGAATCATTATCTAATGAAGGCATCTCAGAGCTCAACCTTTTTGCAGTAGACTTCACTGTTGCGGTCTTATTAAGACCACTTTTAAGTTTTTGCTGTCTACCAGGCTTAACCTGCTCACTCTCCTGAGTCATATAAGTGAATAGTCTATCACCCAGGGAGTTCTTATTTTCATCCACTGCAGAGGATTTGCCCACCTCCATTGGCACAGACTTCAAATTCCCCTTCAAAGGCTTTACAGAGGCACCAGTGGCTTTGACTTTTCCAAGGGAATTTGTCCCAGGAGTAACTTTTTCGCTCTTTTTGCTAGTTTGGCCATCCTTAACAACAGAAGACACCGGCTTTGCTGCTTTCATGGCAGTCCTTTCCTGTGAAGAGTCTTTTAATGCAAGACTTTTCTTCTTGGACCCAACTTTTTCATGACTTGTGAGCAAATCTGATGCCTTTCTTTTTTTCCTTTCATCAAGAGCAACCCTCCTGTCCTCAACAAAAGGGAATTTTATATGGTCCCTTACTGGAGTCCCAATGTCATCATCGATCTCATGTTTCCTAGCCAAAACAACATGATGAGCAACTTAGTAAACAATTAAAGCAAATAAAAGAATGAAAGCAACACATATAAAACACTTACAAGCAATATATTAGTACACGATTGACAAGTAGATCATCCCAAGCCCTTGTTACAATATCTTCTTCGTCTATATCATCAAATGCAATCTCTCTGGTAGGAGCAAAAAGACCAACCAAGTAGGCTGTTAAAGATGGCCATATTCTGATAACATGTGCTTAAAATATAATTGAAATATGAGAATCTCAGATACACCTTGGTAAGCATTTCCTGTGGTATGATGTGGGGCAACGTCTACATACAGCAAACTGCAGCTCCCGAACCTTCTTGTTTTCCCCTTGTTGACAAACAAAACATTTATGACTGGGGCATGTAAAATATTCCCCGGCTGAAATTTTTTTTCCATGCTCCTCTGCAGCAAGTTTATCCCCATTATGGAGCAATTTTGCCACACAATTTGGATGATAAAAGTGGCCGCAGGTTGCATTGCTGCATTTAAAGACCTGGAGAAGCAATAGAAATTTTTTGAGCCATTGAGCAGCAAGTTATGATAAACAAAAGGAAATCAAAACATATTCAGAGTAACTAAAGATCAACAGAAGTTCTAAAAGAAAATTTATCCCAAAAAAGTTTGAAAAGAAGATATTTAGCTAAACAATCTGATAGATAAAAAAAATGCCATTGAAACAAATAATCCAATAAGAATACAAACAAATGAATGCCAATGAATCAAAAAGAAAAAGTTCTGATCAATATTTATTGTTTAGGTTTAATTTTAATACAACTTGGTTATCTTCTCTAGCATGGAATAATCAATAATATTGCTAGGTGTAATACCTCAGCGCCAGAGGACTTGTCAGATGAGCCTAACTTCCCACAAGCAAAGCATTGGTGTTGATTATATTCACAATTCTTGCATAAGAATGTCTGCATTGCCTGACGTTTAGTAGGAATAAACAATTAGAAAATGGACAAACTAGAAAGCTTAAAAAGTAAAACAGTCCACTAGCTTACTTCAACTTGCTTCTCAGTAAAGCCAAGAGATTCACAGACAGACTCTTCACCAGCCTCTACAGTCGCATGAAATGATCTCATGCACCTTCCGTCACAACATAGAAGGTCACCCCCATTATCACAAAAAGCACAAACTGAATCAAACAGTTCATCGTCTTCATCATCCTCGCTGGAACCATCTTGCTCAGGGCCATCAACTGCATCATCTACATCATCAACTATAAATCCAGAAATTGATGTGGCTCGAACACTCTGAATGATCAATAAGTACACTTGCTCAAAATAATGTAAAATTTTGTGAAAGAAAATATACAAGGAAATAATAGGTTTGAAAAAGAAACAAACCAAGAAAAGTTAAGTGTATAAGTGGAATGTCTAACCTCATCAGCAATTTTTGTTTTTCTGGGCTTCTCCTCCAAAAATGCGTGCAAAAACTGTTCAAAAAATAAGTCTTCCATTGAATTCAATCACACCAAGAACCAGAAAAATAGCAGCATCATTTATAAAGCGTGCCTCTCATATTTTACAAATCAAAGAATCATTATCTAAAATTCATTGCACATTGTTAAGACACGCTAAATACAACTCCAATATTATCCAGAAACAAATATCTGAAAGCACGAAACGAGTTTTATTAAATTAAATACAAACCTTGGATTTTGCTAAGGAATTATCACCTTTAACAGCCTCACCAATCAACTCAATGTGATCCACCAAATCGTTCTGTGAAGGCTTCACCTCATACGAGCTACAAACAACCGAAGAAAAACGGTAAAAAGCAACCATCAATTTTCATAGTTGAAAACGCAGCATAATATGAACAAAAAACACCCATAAGAGTAATAAACTACCTAAAAGATTTAGCTAACTGTTCCCACAGCAATTTCCCTGACAAATCAGGATTTTTTCTAAGAAGATGCAAGCAATGAACGGATACCAAAACGCTCCTAATCACAGGCTCAAAGCTCTTCCTCGGCTTTTGTAGCTTAAGCCACCCATTTTCCTTACTTAAAACGGAAATCTCTGGCTTCCCAACATTACAAAGATCAAATTTCCACGCAGTGACATGCTTGCAAATCGTTAAGAGCCCATCATCGGCTGTCCCTCTTAAAAATATTTTCTTTTTATCTCCATTAATCAAACTTTCTTTTCCCTCCAATTGAAGTGGCAACTCAGAAAAGCAGACCGCCTCATCCTTTTCATCGTAAAAATAGTAGTTTGAGACGGAATGGAGTTTAACCTCTTCTTCTTCATCGTCAGAAAACGCCATTACCACTCTGATCGTATTGAAAAACAATGAAGAAAATCATCAACAAGAGTTTATTAAGAATAACGCAATAAAAACTAAAAGAAATTGCAATAACAACAATTAGTTAATTACTAATTAAAAAAACGCAATACACTGATCATATCACCAAAGAAAATCAATGACTAAAGAAATTCAAAAGTAACGAAGACAAAAATCTAATGAAAATTTCTTTGAAAAAACAAACTAAAAAAAAAAAAGACAAACCAGAAATTTAATTTCCTTCTTTTTTTTTTTGTTCTGAAATTTCCTCGGAAACAAACAGCAATGTTCTATCAATCAAAATGCTAAAAGGAGAGAAAAAAAAGAAAAAAAATACCAGAGAATATTAAAAATCAAAACCCTAGAATTATCGCGCTTTCAATCAGTTTCTTTCTTCAGATTTAGGTATTAAGCAAAATGGAAAGTAGTATCCCATCCATGACTCCACCATGCGAACTTCTTCAGCGGATAAGGAGTGAAACGACGACGTCTTTTATTTAAAAGGAAAAGCTAATTCCATTTTCATCTAAAAAAAAAAACCTTTAAAAATCCCTCTAATTTCATTTTGTCTTCTTAAAAAAGTTAAAACTTGCAATTTGTAAGATAATTTTTTTCTCTTTAATTATATTTTACATAATTAATAAAAAAAAGAATACAAAATTACTATATAGTAAGAAAATAAATGTTTTTGTATTTTTACTTCAAGTAGAATAAATAAGTAATTTTTTTGTAAAATCAAAGAATGTTGGAATTTCAATTAAAAAAAATTGTAAGTTTAATTGGGCTTGAAGTTTGAGTTTGGGCTTTCAATTTAGTTATACGTGGGCTTAAGTTGAAATCCACTTATTTTGTGAGTTGGGTTAAATTAAATTTGGATCTACCTTCATTTTTTTATTTGATTTTTATACATTAGCATTGAAATTTTTTAAAGTTTACAAGTAGAATTTAGAAACCTTTAATATCTTAAGTTTTTTAATATACCTTAAATATATATCTCGTTTCGCTAACTTCATGAATGAAATTTAAAATTTTGAGATAATTTTTTTCTTTTCTAAATAATTATGTTCATTTTTATAACACGACTAGAGAAAAAAAAAATTTAAGGTTTTAAAGCTATATTTAAAATTAAGGGTGTAATCGAAATTAAGGGTGTAACCAAAATTAGTCAAGTTGATATTGTGAAAAACTTGAGTTCGAGTTGACTTGAGACTCAAAACTCAATTCGAGCATGATAATGCTTCATATTTTAACTTTAGCTCAATGCGAGATAAAAACAGAACTATTTGAATTCACTTAATTAAGCTTATTTACTAAATAAAAAATGAGCTTGATTCCTAAAATAAAAGAAAAATGCAAATTTATAACCCAAATAGTCATAAAAAAGCAAATTTATGATATTATTATCACAGAATAATATCTAAAACATAGTTGATTGGTAAAAAAGGAGAGGAAAAAAAAAAGCTTCTCCTCTTTTTCAAATCATAGCTTACAGTGTTTCAAGGAGGAATTTCCCTCTTTGCTATTGTTTACTACTGTGTTTCAAGGTGTAGTTGGATGACTGAATGAGTATGACTTCTTCTACTACCTTAACTGCAACCATATTCACTCATTTCCCTTCCACTTGGTCTGATCAATGCTCAAGCATCCCCTATTCAACAATGGTATCTTCATTCTCAAACTGAGGTGATGATGAGACTGTAATGTCCGAGGCTGCATCATCGATCGATAAGCTCGAGACTTCACCACAGAGGGAGGAGCTTTCATCTTCACCGCCGCTAAAGGATGGTGCCGGAGATGCATCTGACGTGTAAGAACTACTGTTGAGAGTGGCGGGGGATGAAGCTGTGTCACCCTCTTCTGCTGCCTGCTGGAGGCACCACCAGTACATGATGCTGGCTGTTAATGTGAGGATCATTTTCTGGTTTACCTGCCAATGCCATAAGAGCATACAAAGTTGCGGAGACTGATGAATCAATCTGACAATGCAATGAACTAACCAATGACCTGGTAGAGTTGCAACATTACCTCCATGATGTCCTCAGGCAACAAGAAGATGGAGCATCCAAGCTTTCGAGCCACACTTATGATATACGTTGCATTCAACCTCTTCTCCTCATCTAAAGTTCAAACATGGACAAAAACTGTTAAGTTCAACTCAATCTCGGGATTTTCTCAGACGAAGATAAGAGAACTTTTTTGCTTCATTTCCAGTTAGCAAGTGATCGTACCACTTTCGCCCTTGGTTACAAGGTTCCAGTTGACCACTCTTGGCTCCACAGCACTTAAAAGTTCAAGGAAGAACAGTCCAGTGGAAAGGCTCTTATCCTGCAGATATAGAGTAACATATACCTATCATTAGTTTGAACTCTTGAATTAATATACAAGAAAAATGCCAATCATTGTGAAACCTTGAAGCTTTCTATTTGAGTAGTCCTTCCGGTACTTCTGACTTTCCTGTTTGCCCAATTTATAATATCTGCATCCGTTATCTCCTTTCCCTGGGAGCGAGATCTCAAACTCTTCAAAAGTTGAAGCATATTGAACCTCATCAATTGCCATAGGAAAGCTGTAACACATGTAATCCACTTTGAGCATTTGGGCAACCTTCTAACATTCAACAAGGGTCATTCTTTAAATCGAAAAATACTTATGTGTAAAACAATGTTGAAATTTGTGGTGAAGGCAAAACATGCCAAGCTGTGAAGGGAATCATATCAAACCAAGAACAAGAAGACAGAGGAGATTACCAACTATGAGTTTTTTATTTCCTTGCACTATATCATTTCCACCAAGATTCACAACGGAAAATTTCAATTGCTTGCCGATCTTTACTACTTGATTGCAATTTTCTACTTTTCTAAATGGAAACTTTATTGGAGGTTTTGATGCATGCTTCCAGTTGACTGATCCTGAAGCAACCTTATCAAGCACCTCTAGAAGTATCCACCTGCATCAAAATCAAGCTCTTTATGTTGATAGTTGAAATAAAGGAATTACAAAGCTATGATGCCAAAGTTGAAATTGTCGAAACATTTGCAAAAAGTGCCAGCTTGACTTGTAAAATGCATTCATGCCCTCTCCTAAGGGAAAGGACAAGCAATTAACCTGATGCTTTCCTGGTTTCAACTTTCTCGTAAGGATTTCAAAAAACCAGGCAATTAACCTAACCTTTTCTTTGTAACATTTGCAAAATCTACAGTAGGGATAATGCATAGAACTCAAACATTTTAAAAACATCAATGAAGAGGAAGACTTACCCACTTCTGACATCCTCAAAGACGTTATTAACATAGCTTTCAATTCCAAGACTGTTGATCCATAGTCGAAAACATCTCTCTTCTCTGGAAATTTGCACATCATCTGTCATCCGTTCTGCAAAAGAAATCTTTTTGCTATCTATACTCAGACCATTCCTGCAAAAGCACACATGTTTTTCTTACCCAATTACAAAAACAAAGACAGCATATAAAGAGCAAAAAGCAGACTTATTGTTACTAACTAAACGACCAAAACACCAACATGATAATGGCTTGGAGGCACAGGAAAACCCTTATAAGCAAACCATCTGAAAAACACCATAGGCTAACTGTTTAAGTGTTAAAAAAAAAAAATCAATTTCTCCCAATCTATCCAACAATATGGATGGCAGACAACCAACAGCAATGTGCAAGACATCACAAAAAAGCCATTCATGACCTAAAACCTCTTAAGAGTGGAGCAAGGTCCAGATTTGATTAGAAAACAATTTTCTATAAGAAATACTACTAAACTGAGAAGATTTTTATTTTTTTTTAAAAAAAGGGAAAAGTTGATGTTACAACTAGCAGGTTTGTGGTTTCTCACCTTTCATGAAAGATTTGAGCCACAAATGCAAGATTCAAGTTTGTTGAGCCCTCAACTATGTCTTTTGGGCTCAAATACCGTTTGCAGCCCATTCTCTCTGCGTGGTCAAGTACCAGTTTAGCCCTTTCAGCAGCATCCTTAGTATCTAGGGTCAATGGATTGCAGTGCTCTGGTGCCAGAACATTAAGCAGGTAAGCATAAGCTTTTGCATCCTGCAAGTATGGAAATGAATAAAACATATCGGATTATCAATGCAATGAAAATAGAGCTATGCATCTAATTGATCTATAAGCCTCCACCTTGATCCACTTTATTAGTTTATCATACCCTTGCCACTAACTGTAGCATTGATGAAGTCAAATACCTTCACATCTGAAGAAAAATTTGTAACGGTTTTCTCATAGCCTGCTTTATTTAAATGGAAATTCATCCACTTTAGTAGAACCTTCTCAGGTGCTAACCCCATAAGTTCCTCAACATCCTGCAAGTTACAATAATTCAAATGGAAACAAATTAGTGCATTTGTTAAAACATGTTTATTTCATGAATTGATTCCTAGTTAAACATCAATCACATGAAAAAGAGATATATTACTGCATTGCTATCCTCCACCAATTCCACAAGCTGAGGCGTCTTCTTAAGGTTGAGATCTGCTAACAGTTGAATCTGCAGTTGTCACAGAGAGCAAGGATGAGAAAAAGAGTACCTGAAAACAACTTGTCTTAAGTTAATGTCCTATTTTTCTCAGTCGTTCAAGACAGTTAAAGCCTATACAAGTAATTGCACATGAATAATAAAGATGATTTAGATCCTTACCTTTATAATTTGAGAGATCAACCCAAGTAAGAGATGAGGCTGCAATAGAAATAATCAAGATGAAAACCATCAGATTATTAGAATATTTCATTCTTACCAACATAGGAATCAGTTTAGCTGTACTTACCCTTCCTTCAACCAAGTCCTGGGTGCCAATGTTTACCACAGTGCAACCAATAGCCTTTGCAGAGTTGAGACAAAGAGTATGGTTCTCATTCCTCTCCCATGGGTTAAGTACCCTTTTTGTGTTGATAGCTCGCTCATCTATTGTTCCTGGCACAGCAACATTGAGAAGCTTACTGCAAAAATACAAGGGAACTAAATCAGTGTCACTGCTCTATACCAGCTTTTATAGAGAATAAAAAAAGAACAAAAGCAAATGCATAATGGAGCACACCCATAAAAATACCATAAAAGTACTCCATCTTTTGCAAGATTGAAAAGATCATTTGTAGCCGGATCCAGTGGAAGAAACTGCTTTAGAAATGGATCATCCCCAAGATAAATGTTTATGTGTGTAACATAAGATGCTTTTTCTGATTCACTGATTGTGTGAAGAAGAGTGGTTGTGGAGGCCTTTAGGAATGACGATGAATTAATTGGACTACCCAATTTTCCTGTATCCTGACCTTGCAAATTTAAATACACCTGCTCATGCCATGCAACCAATCATAATGTTATCCCCTTTAACTTCCCATATCAACCAAAGTTAAAGCCAATAATTACCACTTGTATGCAACTTAATAGACTAATAAAATAGAATACAACTGAGAGCATGTACAAGATGTTATATACATGACTCACCCCGAGGAATGTTTCAAAATCAATCACATTGCTCATGTCACTATAGGATTTGCCCAATTTCTGCCTAATCTCATCCTCAGTAAATATAGTACTAAAAGTCTTCAATTTCACCATCAATGGCGGCAAATCTCCAATTGTAACTTTACCATTTTGGTTCTTTACTGAAACAAACTAGAAATCATATAAAAAAAGAAAGAAAATTCTATCAAATTACATTCACAAAAAACAACAGTAAAATTGACTAATAATGCAATAGTTGTAGCAACAAGTTGAGGAGGGACCAAAGTATGCTTACCTTAGATTTAAGACTGCGGAGCTCGACTTGTGTGAATTGGCTTTGAAGCCATTGATCAGAGACAATAACACCAACGAAACTAGACATATCTAAAGATTACCTGACAGAGAAAATAAACTATACCCAAAATTTCTTCTCCCAATTACACCAAGTGAATCCACAATCCAATCACCAATGTAGGATTCAAACTACAGTCCAAATTACCCAAGTGGCTAAACTTTCCAACAAAATTCATCAAGCCCAGAATCTGAAAATCAGAAAAGCAAACCAATGACTCAGCTTTAGATCCTATAAGCATAAAAACAACTAGAAGTTTTCATGAAACCATCCCTATATATTGCTTTTAACTTATATCAATCATGAAAATTCAATACCTTTATCCCTAACACAAACAAACAAATAAAGAAACAGTCTAAAAATCACAAGAACTCAACTTTAGATACCATAAAGATATATATTAACAAGAATCCATCATGAAACCATCTTGTAGATTGATTTTTAACTTATAACAATCCAAGAAACTACAACCAACATAACTCCTTTTCCATTATTCAGTTTCAAGAGTGAAATAGAAAGAAACCAAACTTTAGAACACCATTATTGACCAAAATGCAAACAAAGATAATCCAACAGTAACAACCAAATACAGACGGAAAACAAACAGCACAAAGAAAACTCAAAAGAACAATTAAAAATTGATAACCCAGTAAAGAAAACACAAAAACAAAGCAAACCCAGAAACAATTACCTGTAAAAAGCAAAGATTTTCAGGTTTTTCAATGAACGAATTCAGTTCCTTTCAAAGTTTTTGACTTCACACCACATCAAAGTTTACAAAACAAAGTAACCATTCAAAGAATTAACAAATGTATATTCATATGATTGATTATAAAGAGAGAGAAAGGGTTTGTAGAGAGAGAAAGGATCAATTTTTCTTCTAAGAAGAGCAAAGTGAAAAAGAAAAAAAAAAGAAAAGAAAAAAACGGTTTTTAGTTTTTACCTTAAAGACAACACGGCAAAGAGCAAGACAAGCTTGAGACAGATTTGATTCTGTTAAGAATCGCGTGTTTACAAGAGTATTGCAATAATAATGCAATCGCTTTAATTGTTTGACACGTCAGCAAAAACTGTGGACACGTGTAACTCTTAGGTGTGGAGGTGGAGTTTGGGATCTTGTGCAGCTAACTTATGGTACTTACCAACAATTAAAATAAAATAAAATTGGGAGATGTTTGTTTGTATATACTTTAACTTAAAGAGTTGTCAAATTCAATGAACAAAATAATTTGTGGTGATGAAAATAATAATTAGTAAACGATAAATGATAATTAACACTTACATTAAATTAATTTTAAACACAAGAGTTTATCATGCAAAAGTATTAATTAATCTTAAGAAAATACACCCATTGCCACACGTTTCATAAAATTTTATTTAACAAATTAATATAATTACAAGTAAATAAATTAATAAGATTGATAAAGTGAAAAAAAAAAAGAAAATGGATTCATGAGAATTCGTTCAAATTGGATATTTATTTTATATTGTTCAGATACGAATCATAAAATAAAAAATCAATATAAATCGAATTGGACAAAAAAATTCTACAATCCAATCTAATATGAAATCATCAAATTTTGATCTTTACGAAACAACTCAATGACAAATTTCTAAACGTCCAAGAAAACATGTTTTTAAAATTTGTTAGAAAAATACTAGGTTCAAACAAAACCTATAAATATCTTGTTTCTATTATTAAAAATAATTAAAAAATATTACTCAATGTGTTAATTTGTATAAATATATGAATAAAGGTAAAATTTACACTCAAACATCAAAAATTACAAAATTGATGAAAGAAAATTGTTAGCACTTTATATTTATTTATTTTTTTCAATTGAATCTAGATTGTGGGGCAAACACCATGATTGTCAAGCAGCAGCCTATGGGGGAACCAAATGTAAAAAAGTTGAGTACAATATGTATGTATATTTGTCAAGATTTAGTTCATTGGTTAGAATAAAGCTGCCAAAATCTTAGATCTTGACTAGAAAATGAGTGAAGATGTCCCAATCTTCACCTTCTTGTAAAAAAATTTTTGGGCCTTAAAAAGAATGATAATAAATAATTAGATTAGCTAGTGGTCCCTTTGTCCCCAAACCTTAATCTATATGCCCTCCTCATATTTTAATTAGAACTTCAAAACCCTCTTTTGAAATTAAACAAAATAATATATATATAACATTAATTTATCAATAAAAGAATTATTTCATTATAAAATTTGAATATATTAAAAATAATGAGACATCGGATAATTTTTTAACATTGTTTATGAAAATTTAAATTATCACAAATAATATATAAAAACGATCGATAATGTTATTTTTAGATTTCATGAATGGATTTTTAAGATTGGAATTATAATATATGCATTCTCAAATTTTGGTAACACAAAAAAAAATGGACTTTTTTAACAAATTGATTAACAAACAGTCACCTACCAAACCTACAATCTTCATGATTGTAGTTGATTCAACATCCTATCATCCAATTTTTTGGGGAAAGGGTAAGGAAGAAATTGCAATTATTTTAAGAGCCAAAGAAGAATAATTGCTAGCATGTGGGGACTGGGGATTAGAATTTTATTTTTATTTTTGTTATCTTGAAATTATCATGAATTTTTGTTGGATTAATCTTAAGCCACCATGTATCTTAAATTCTTAATGTAACATTATCATGAAAAATGTCACAAAATATAAAAAAAAACCATTTAATTTACACAAAAATCAATTCAATAACGTGAATTATTTTAGTTAAGCATTAATTATTTAATTGCAATTGAATTGAGTAGATACAATTTGATGCTAAATTCGATTCGGTTAACAAGTTCAAAAATTGAAATTAGATTTGAACTTGATCGAATTTAATTTTTAAAGTTTGAATTCTATTTAGTAGAATACTCAAACATCTAAAGTTTAACTTAATAGATTCGATCTCGATTCAATAAATTTAATTTATTATTTTTCAATTATATACTGTGATAGTAAAATAATAGATTAATAATTAAATATTAAAAATATAAAAAACACAAATAAATTTGTAAATCATTCGCAATCGAATATTAAAATATTAAAATTTAACTTGACTCGAATAACTTGAGCTCAAACTTAACTGAAGAATAAAATGAGTCAAATTTAAATAATCATCGAATTAAATTAAAATTTTACTGCTCTTTTTACTTTATGTGATGTTAAAATCTTGATTAGAGTATGCATATAAAGTTAGAATTGCCAAATTATGAAAATGAAATTCCATGTGAAAAGATTCCCATCAACGCATAGCCAGGAAACAACAAGCTTAAATTGTTAAACCATGGTTTCTAAATCTTGCAAATGCAAGATCAAACAGAGCCATGGAAATATTCTTCGCAGAACTTTGTTGGCTAGTAATCAATCCCCAAAGTCTGACTCAAGGGCCTTTGTATTTTCTGCTCTCGTGACTCTCCTACAGACTGGATTCACATGTCATGTCTTAATCCAAGAGAATTTCTTGAATCAAAAAGCATTAAAAGCTTGCTATAAATGGATTCCATGAGTGTTGTTTAGCATTGGATTTCAAATAGTTTCGAGGCAAGAAATTAAATGGCCAAGCCTAGTCAGGAATTTCTGGTGCATTGCTTGGTGGCAATGGTGCTCATTGCATTGGCGGAAGGAGCCAACAAGCCAACCATATGTGACATTCCCTTGGCCAAGCTGAACCTGTGCCGCCCCGCAGTCACCGGGAAATATCCACCGGCGCCGACCAAGGAATGTTGTGGTTTGATAAAACATGCGAACTTGACTTGTCTCTGCAACTTCAAGGATGCTCTTCCAGCCTACAATATTGACCCTGCTAGAGCATTTGCATTGCCTAAGAAATGCAAATACAATCTTCCCACACCACCACAATGCCAGGGTAAATTCTTGACAGAATGCAGGCTATAGATTAAGACCTGAATTATAGCAGTGTTTACATTGTTTTCAATTAACTGTTCTAAGTTGCTAACTAATATATTCTGTTGCCTGCAGCCTGAAGAGCTTCATATTCCTTGGAATTCTTTCTTTCGACCATCTGCTGAAGATTTCAAATAATGTCGAGTTCTCGAAGAACTCGAGATATTGCAAGTGTTGCTAAGGTTTTGTTTCATATAGAGTAATTTGTATTGTCTTTCTTGTTGCTGCAATCACTTCAGATTTCTTCCCTTTTCTAAGTTCTGATCAGTTCTTGCTTTGATTTTAAAGAGTGACTAGGGAAAAGAAAATACCGGGTTGAGATTCAAGTCGGATCTTTTTTAGGCTATCATAAACAATTAAGCATAGATGGTGGCATTACCTAGAAGCACCACAGCAAGAGTAAAGAGAAATATGGAACTAAATATGCTTGTATGATTCAATCCTCCTAGCATGCTGCAATCTCAGGTTCCAAAGCAATTATGCTGCTAGATCCTAATATATAGGGGTTCGGAAAAGAAGCAAACTTACTTTCATCAACTCAGTCTGAGCTTACCATTGGCTATAACAATTTCATGAAATTAGCATGTAGTTGGAAATCTAACATTCTGGTGGACTGGTAAGAGGGCCACCAAATATCGGCCTCATATATGTGTCATCGAACTTTCTCCAGTAGAAATGCACGGTGTACACAGGCCTTTTGATCAACATACTCAAACTATCCTTTGCGCGAAGGATATTGGTCGAGGCAGATGCTTCAGAGGAGAGCAAAGGGAGGGTCATCTCCTCCTTTGGGGATTTTGATCCTAGGCTGCTTTCACTCTTCTCGGTGGTAACACGGTGAGGAAGCAGGTAGTATATAAGAGGCTTGGTCAGGAAACCAAACACCTGAAACAAAATGATAAACTAGAATGTCAATTACAATTTCATTTAGGCAGCAAGGCATGGACTGTTATAACAGTAAAGAGGACGATAATTGAGAAAACATTACTTCCGATTATATACAGCTCGGAACTACAACAGCTTCATCTCAAATTCCAAATCATTTAAATTTTCAGTAATATTTAGTTACATACCAGCGTAGTGAACAGGACAACGATTATGGTGTTGGCTATCATTGCTGCGTCGACCGGATCCCATGTAACACCAGAATATGTGAACTGTAACAATGAAGCAAGAAAATCAGTAGGAAATGGAATTCCCTATGTGCAATTCAAGTATAATTTAACCATAGACAACAGCAAATGCAAAGAAAAAAACCTGTTCATAAGCCAAAGCAATAGATACTGCCCCTCTCATTAGCCCAGCCCACCAGATAATTACCTGGATAAGTAAAATGATAATAAACTTCTATTCTATCAATCATACAGGAAATTTCTGGTCAGCATGGAAAAATTGAATTAGTAACCTGGTGTCTAAAAGTTAATGATGGTGGTCTCTCCGGACGCTTGTTCATATAATTGGAGAGAGCAGAGAGAGGGAACACAAATGCAGCGCGTCCAAGCAATATTAGCAGAACTATGGTGCCAAAGCTGGTCATTAAAGTCCCAAACCTGAAACCAACAAGAAGTCAGTGCCTTACTGGTCTTCTATAGAAAGAAAATGAACCATCAATTGATTATGCAGAAGTATAGGTGGCATGCTATTTCTTTTCTCGATTAACAATATCTTGAGACCAATGTCCGAAGCTGTATTGTAAGCAGAAGTAAACTGGTTCGGAAAATAAGGTAAGCATAAAACCTCAGTTTAGTCATCTTCCACTTCTCTATGTCAAGAGCATCCATTCCTACATAGAGAAAGATGAAGGTTTCTGCAATAAATGACATCATTTCAAATGTATGCCTGCAAAAGACATATTCGATAATTAAAAGAAATTAGCAGGATTTGAAGCCCTGCTTAGCTTAATGAACCAAGAAACATTAGTGCCTAATATCGAATTCAAATACATGCCTTGTTGTGATTCTTGAACTTTCAGTCACATTATGCCAAGCATAGTGTGACATCAGAATTCCACAGAAGAAAACTGTGAGAATTCCACTAAGGTCTAACAGCTGCACCAAGAAATTGCTGTTGAAATGAAGAACAAGATATTGCAGAAACTCTATTTTCATTGATAAAGAAAAATGAAATTAAAGATTATTTCAGTTAATGATAGTAGTATTGCTCGAGTGCTCAATCCATTCCATTCGTTTAAAATTATATGATGTTACCTCAGCTAACGTGTAAGACAGATACGCCATTAAAACCACAATAGAAAGTTCACGAACAGTCGAATGTCTGCAAAAAGATAGGAATGCAGGTTTTACTAGGATGTCTCCACTATACAGAAAGTAACCATATTGAGGAGCATTGTGGCATTTTCCAATGTTATTTTGTTTAACAAAGTCACTAACCTTCCAAAGTATAAGGTTTTAAGTGCATATGCTGTTACAAGTCCAAACTGCAAGAGAACAAGAAACAAACAAGCCAAGATTAAGAATTTCCAGACAAGATTGAAGCCTAATGCTATAATATTTGACATTTAATATCAGAAAAAAGAACCAGAAGATCAACACTAACTCACAGTAACTCCAAGAGCAGTACTTGTTGAGAACAGGTAAAGGAAATCTCCAATCAAGTGGAGAGGTGTTTTGCTGTTTATTCTTGTAACGTCAATCTTTTGAATGGCATTGAAGAGGACAACCGACGTCGCATCGTTCACAACTCCTTCTCCAAAGACCAGACTGTACAATAAAGGAGTTTCATCTTGATGAAGAACCTATAAGGAAGCCACCAAATCTGAAAACATCTCTCTGTAAAATAATAAAAGCATCTTGTCATCGGCAAAAAGAAGAGAGAATTTGTAAACTGACCAACCTGCAATGTACAAACTGTATCTGTAGATGAGAAAATAGTTCCAACAGCTGCAACAGAACAGCATGAAATTCTCATGAAACTCTGGTATAAGCTATCAAAACACAAGAAATTGACAACATAACATCATTAAGGATCTAACCGAGATAGTCTCGTGCAGTCAAACCAAAGAATCCTAGCTTGGGAAACAGCCACCAACTGCCTAGGACAAGAGTACCATCCATGAATTTAGAATTACTTGATGTAATTAATTTGTTGCACAAACTACACATGACAATCCAATAGGGAAAAAACCAAGCCTAGACGGAATAAAGTTACCAGCTGTAATAATTGAGGCTGAGATAAAAACCCCAATTACTCCAAACAGCATGATGGTTATGAAGTTTTGAAAGAACTTTTTCTTCTTCACCTGAAATCTGCAAGTGAACAAACACATAACAAACAGAAAAAAATGTGCATGACATATGAAAACTGACCTTACCCTGCATTGAATATAATAGGTGGAAGGAGATATATGAAGAACAGTTCTTCACTGAATCTTAGAATGTGAGAGCTTTTTCCTTTGCTCAACAACAAGATTACTGCTCCAGCTATGCATCCCTGACCAAGAAGATTACATTTAGATTTCAAATGAGTAATTATATGTTAATTTAAAGGTTTGATAAGATTCTCAATGTTATTAATGGATAAGGAAAAGAAAACCCAAACAAATGAGAGAAAGAGAAAAGTTACAATTAAGATGGCAGTTATGGATTCATTGAGCCAACGGTTCTCTTCAAGCAAGTGTCCTATAACTAAACACAAGCAGAGGATTGCCACAAACACTGAAATGGGCACCACCCTTTCATGCTGCTGAGCTAGGTTGCTTATAAACTCAAACACCTCCATTCTTGTCCCTTCTTTAATTAATCCTTCATTCTCTTTCTATTAGATGGTGATCAAGTAATTACTATGCTGTTGTTTGGGATTCAGTGTCAGGAAGAACTTGGAATTATCAGATTGAATGCCGGAGAATAGAAACAAGAATGATGAGTTTGCCCGGAAAATGAGTGTAGGCAGTTGGCAATGACACGTAGGGTTTCACTTGCATGGATACTGCCAGATGCCAACGTAGCCGTGAGTTGTGTATGCAAGTTTTAGGTTTAGCCATCTAATGATGGATTTGCTAGCGGATTGCAGGGTAAGGCCCAGTTTGAACTTACTGCTCGGGCCTTTCTCTGGATATCCATCACAAAAGTTTAGCTATCTGCTGAAGGATTTGCTGAAACTTGTCATGTCCCACTCGGGTAATTTTTCTTCTTTCTTCTATCTATCTATTCTGGGAGGTAGGATTCAATTCTAACCATGGCAAGTTGAGGCCTTCTTTAGTATAGATTCCTTGTTACAATGCAAACTACACCTGCTAATTTGTGAATATAGTTCGTATTCATGCAGTGTTAAATCATGTTCATATCACATAAAATACAAAATATTTGTATTAAAATTCATGTCAAGATATAAAGTATAAGATATTTTTTACTTTTATCAAATTTATATACAATTTTAATCAAATTTTAACTTAGGTTACTTTTGTATTTTTTTATCATTTACGTACAATCTCATAATAAGGTGTATAAAATTATCTGATCAATGCAAACTATATACAGATGGATAAAGCAATTGGCTTGCACTTTTGATCTCAATTAAAACAAAGCAAATTTGCTTCCGTCAGATGGAAAGAGGCAAGTAACCACTCTTGTCATGGTGCCCAAACCAGTTTATCAGTCAATTTCTTTTTGCATTTTATGCTATCGTTACTTTACAGACTTGGTCACCAAAACTATTCTCACTTGTCCATTAACATTTCTTTCAAAGCTGGCATTGGGTGGCAATGGCAAAAAAAAAGATTCCGGATACTAGATTTGAATACGAAAAAAGAGATTGTAGGTGTTGAATTTGAATTCTTAACTAAAAAAAAATCGAAGATGCTGAATTTGAATAAGATAAAAGGGATTTTAGATACTGATGTCGAATTTAAATCCTTAATCTAGATACAAAGAAAATTGCAAATGTCAAATTTAAATACGAGGCAAGGAATTGCAGATGTCGGATTTGAATCTTTAACCTAGGAACAAAGAGAGAGTAAATTAATTTTGCATGTGCCAAGAACATGACAGCCTATATAAAAAACATAGAGATAACTAACACATGCCCTAGCTATACAGTGTGTTTTTTATTTGTTCCGCAACATTTTAAAGACCATATATAGTTTCCTAGAATTGCAAAACTATGAGTAAATTACATTAATGCTAATTTCCCCAAGTTTGTAACAGGAAGATAGCCAGCTAGCTTTGATCTGTATTAATCATGTCCTTAATTTAAAATTAGTAGGCTTTTGACATTCAACACGCACTTTTGATTATGTCAAAACCATGAGACTTATTTTAATGGTAAGACGGAGGTCTTAGAAAACAAGTAACATTTTAAATTCAAATTTTATTACATGAATTTATGTTAATTTAATTTTTTTAATTTTAAAATCTAAGGAATTTGGTTGTTGATTAATTTTAATATAGTAAGTGGTCTCCACGATTTGGCTTGATTCGAAACGTTTCAATCAATTTGCTAGGCTTCTTCTGAATGATTCAAACAAATATTGAAAAAGAAAGGGCATTTATTTGCTATAGAACATATCCCTCCAAAGTGACAAAGGCCCTTTCCTAGGGATCCATACCCCAAAGCATACACACAACAAGAAACTTTAGTCTTTGAGTGCTCTCCATCTCTCTCTGCTCCAATTATTAAGAAGCAAACCTCCTCACTTTGCTGACGTGGACCAATGATATCCTTCCACGTCATCATAGTTGTGGACCATTTGGTTTATTTGTTTGCCCCGTGTGGTGACAGATTGGAATTATATGGGAGAGAAGCTTCCTTTCTCAATAATATACATCAGAATGTTTATTTTACTATCAGGGGTTGCTTTCTGTTTTGTAAGCAACCCTTTGACTATGGTTTGATTGATTTAAATTATGTTGTTTTGATAGAAGATTTAAATTATGTTGTTAATTGTAATTAGGTAGGAGAATAAAGGAGTGTAACATTAAAACTATGTAGTAAATCAAAGGAAGTTGCTTCGGATCCTTGGCTCGACACTTCGAATCTTTCATGATTTTTTGATATCTAATGTTGTCAGAAATTGAACCAGAATCTTTTATGTTGGAAAGTGCAAAATCTATAGGGTAATTATCTCACGCACGATGAGTACAATTTTTTAAATTTTATTAACAATTAGTTGGCGTGAGTGATTAGCGGCTCTCGTCTCTTAAACAAGATTAAAGTTCGAATTTTGACTTGTGTATAGAGTGCCAGTGTTGGGAGGGGGACTGCCTAACTACGCTCTGCTTCTTCCGACTCTGGATTAGTCATTGAAAGTAGATTTCGAAGAGTTTCGACCAAAAAAAATTTTAAACTCTATAAACAATGTTAGAATAATAACATACATTTTTAAAGAATATTAAAAAATAAATAATAAATAACATGAGGTATATATTATTATCTTAATGTTGTTTGTGCAGTTTAAAAATTCTGCTAGCAGTGTATTGGATAATAATCCAAATCTATATAATTAGGCTTAATTACAATTCATAAATTTTTATTTTTTGTAACCTTTCAAAATAGCGTAATTAAATTCAAATATATTAAATAACATTAATTACTATTTAGACATCATATGTATAGCAGCTAACATAAATAGTTTTGTAATTTGTCACGTGTGTAATAGATATGAAAGTTAATGTCATTTAACAGATTTGAATTTAATTGTATGATTTTAAAATATTAGAGATCTGTATATAAAATAAAAATTTATGAACAGATTTACATGTAATAAAATATTGAAAGTTTATATTCATTTTGTGTAAAATATTCGGAATATATTTGGCTATTAAACGTTATAACGAAGCTTACTCATTTGGAAGTAGCAATCTTCTGCGTTGAATATATTTTAAAATGTAAAATTTTTAATAAATTTACAAAATTATACATACGTTCGTACATCGTGTGGAAGAATATGTTACCTTTGGAGTACAAATTGGCAAAAGACTTTTTGCATATAACATCCAATTGCAATATTTATCCATTTAATTATTTTCTTTTTTAAAATTAATGTCAATGTTTATTAAGACTTCAAGCTAAAGTATAGTAAGATTGGTAAGAAAAAAACTTGTAGAAAGGTTGATTTGTTATGAATCACAAGAGAAAACCAATTGGATAATTAACCATAAATAAAAGTTCAGAAAAAAAATGAATATTTACTAAAAAATGACTTTGCAAAAGCTTGAAAGGTAGAGTCTTCTTACAAAGCCAATCTTTTTCTTTCATTAAGATTGAAATCTACTTTCATGGAAATGCATGAAAAAGCATGACAACAGTTTACCTTAACAACCACCGCAAAAATTAGTTATTGGGTTACCATCAATTTGAACTTTTTATTCTTAGCAAGAAAAATCAATGAAAAAAAAAGTCAACAAAGTTAAAGCAAAAACTTTATTTTTCTAGAACTGTTATGTTAAGCATTTAACCTAAAATAAATTAGCAAGAGTAAGAATGTAAACAGGTCGAGTACCCGTTAATTTTGAGATATCCGAACTCGATTAACTATTCAATTATATTGATTTGTGTTACCCGAATCATAACCCTATAAAATGAAAAATACTCTTTTAACTACTTGAACCTGTTAAATACTCGTTTATTAAGTCAAAGTTTAATTTCAAATTTAAATTTAAAATCAATTTTGGAATAATTTATTTAAAAATATTAAGTTAATAAATTTAATTTAACTAATAAATATAAATTAAAGCTAAAAATCATAATTATGATATTTGATAAATTAATTTAATTAAATACAATATTAATAATAAATAATTTATATAAAAAATATAAATATCATATTAATTAATTAATATTTATAATCGGGTTCGGGTAGCAGGCACCTTAAGATAACTACTCGAATCCGTGACGGGTAGTAATTTTATTACTCGAACCCGATTATATACTACATTAATCCTATTTAATCGGGTCGGGTAGTACGGTGTACCCGTTTATAAGGTATCCATTGCCATCTCTAAACAAGAGGTCCAATTTGAATGTAAGACTATAGAGAATAGAATATTTGACAAATATGATATAATACCACTTTAACAGATCCTCATTACGTGTAGACTAAGACATGGAATAATACCCCTTTAACATGCCCTCATTACGTGTAGACAGAGACATGAAAGTTTACCATATGATAATTTTCGAAGGGATAACATATAGGAATCATAAAATAGACACAGAACATAACTTGAGTTTTAATACCATGTTAAGTATTCAATTTAAAACTAATTGGCATCAATAGGTGTAGGAGTTTAATTTGAATATAAAATCAGAAAAAATAAAGTATTAACAAATATGAGATCACATCATTTAACATGATACATGATCATTAAACCCATACTCAATGTCTAAGTACTCAAAATCCAAAGTTGAAACATTTTTAGATTTGAAATTCAAATTTTAATCTTGCAAATTTTCATATTTTAAAAATAAAGATATAATTATTTGAACTAATACATGACATCCAAAATCAAAACTTTTTTTAACATATGAAAGTGGTTAAAAATGAAAGAAGAAAATAGAAAAGAATGTGGCATGGCATCACAGTTTGGAAAGTAAGAAAATGTATACATAAGAAAATGTATACACGCCCTTTTCTATACTTTTCATGAAATTATTTTTGCTTCCTTTTCCAATCCTCTAGGCCCCACATAAAGCAACTCACAATTAATAAAGAAAAAAGTACTGCATTTTTGTATTTTTTTGCTTTAGATGACTTGGCAAAGTCTTCACTAATTTTATAATAATGAACAAAGGGTAAGCATTGTATAACTACCACCTTATTTTTTTCTATTATTGTAAATTATATTTGAAAATTCATTATCTATGGTATTTGCTATGTTCAAATAAAAATTAATGTTTTTAAAACAAAAAACCATTTATTATCAATTAAAAAGACGAGTCAAATATTCTTTTTTTTTCATTTAAAGCATATCAATGGGTTTTTTTTTATTATTATCTAAACTCATATTGAATACAAAAATTACTTATACAATTATTGATTTGATTATTTGCTTATTTACATATACTCTCAACTATTTTTTAATTTTTTAATAAATGAATATGTACCGCGTCAATAATTTATTTTTGATCTCTTAACTTTTTGATGCACGATTATTTTTCCTTTTTTTTTTTCAAATGTCGCATAAGTTCCTAAAATTAATTTAAACGGTGCCTTCTCGAACATTTTTATTATTATTTCCAAATTAAGTAGATAAAATAGTGCAAAGTGGTATTAGTATTACCATTATATTTATGAGTTTGTATATGATGTACTGACAGTGTATAGTTTCTATTCACTGTCAATGCACCAGAGGTTGACACTTCATCAATAAGCCCTTATGAGCAAATTAAAAAAAATTATTTATATTTGCATATAAGAGCCTATTGACGAGGTGTTAACCTCTAGTGCATTGACAGTGTATAAAAATTATACACTGTCAATGCATCATATATAAATCCTATATTTATTCCCCAAAAATTTGTTAGTCTTGAGTTCCTTTTCCTTGCTCTTAGTCATCAACAACTAATAAAGCCAAGCAGACAATTTTGAACTTGCATTGTCATGGAAAAACCATGCCTCTATTTATTTATAATTTGTATACCCATTGTTATAATATTAATGTCAACGTCAAAAAGACTTACAAAAGTTAATATAATTGATAGGGAAAATAGTTCTCTTTTACAAACTAGATTTTGATTTTGTGAGAAATATTTCGGATTGAAATTTTTAATGTATCAAACTTAACATTGATAAAGAAAATTAGCTTCAAATAAAATTTTAAAATACCTTTTATTAGATATTATAATACTACACGAAAATGATACAGATTAAAATTTTAAATAAAATTAAATATGAATTTGACAAATATTAAAAAAATTGTTTCATGTTCGCTGTGTTTTTTGATAAAATAATTTTTGTGTTTTACACTTATTAGTAAACTTGATAATTTTTAATTTGATAAAAAAACACAACAAATAAAAGATATAAGGTGATAAAAACTAAAATGTGATAAGAATTGTATATGAATATGACAAAATTAAAAAAAATTATATTTGATGTGCAGATACGAATTTTGATACAAAATTTTTATGTTTTACATAATCTAAATAAAATTTAACATTTTTGTATGATTTATAAACAAAAATTGTTAGATCTATATATTTGGTAGCATAGGAGCACTAGACAAATACAGAAATTATAAATCTACCTTTGAATTTCTATGTTTTAAGAATAAGTCAGAGGAAAAGAGTTAAACCATCAATTAAACCAATTTTTTTTCCTTGTTGATGCATTGACTTAACCTACAAAATCCCAATCCAAAAAGAATTTACCAAATCTTTTAATTTCATCCTCAAAATTTAATACTAATTGCCCCAATTTAGTACAAATCTCAGCCATTTATTTTCCCTCTCGTGGTGGGAGTCCACCTTGGAACAGGAAAATTTTGCGCGTTTCCGTGATCTCACGACGGTGGGCTACCAATGGGCTTGTCCCACGTGGGCACTTCCAGGGTGGCAATAACCATGTTGTGGACCCCATCTAGCTGTTCTCCAATCAGGAACTCGGTGGCCTCACGCGCTTCCCCACCAGGCTGGCTTGTGTTGGATGGCTCGAGCCATGGAAAAGAATGGGTCCAGCACTTTTGACTGCCAGTGCTGCCGGCCAGCACACTTGCAGTTACTATTATTGGTTTAGATTTCGTGAAATTCACCATCATAATTCATCATGAAGCTGGCAATGGAAAATATTTACCGAGAAAGAGTCTGATCCAAGTTTCCAAATTCTACTTTCATAATTACTATCCATAATTTCATTATTTTTATTTTTCTATTTTTATACAAAAACTGATGCAAGTAAAAATTTTAGATTTTATAAACGAAGTCAGTAACACAGATTTTTTAAGAAATTTGTTTTGAAAAATTGTAAGATAGTTTTTTAATCCTATATATAAAATAGTTATTTAATCCTATATATTAAATTAAAAATATTTATCCTCACTAAATAAGATAATAATTTTATATTATTTTAATACGATCGAGATTTTATTGTTGGAGTATTTCAAAAATCAATTTTAATATCATTTGATATTTTATGATGAAGTTCATAAATTTTTTTATTTATTGAATCGATATTTATTGTTCTCTGCACAAAATTTTGAATTTAGAAAAGTAATTTGATTTTTATGAAATACTTCATTTTCTTGCTGAACAGTTTAACTTTTGATTGCTAAATTAACATTAAAAGGTTTTTTTAATCATTGATGGATAATTCAAAATTATAATCTTTTTAATTCCAAATATTGTTAGGCATTAATTATAGGTCTGTTGTTCCTAGAGTATGCATATCAAAATTAATTACCATTTTTATCATTTTAACAAGACTTCCAACAACTTCTTTAATTACATCCAACTACCAAGGAAAAAAAGGAATCAAACAAAAAATCACATGTAACTTTAAATTTAGTCTTGTATTTTTTTTATTTTTCCTAAATACAAATTTACTTTTTTTTTGGTTATAAAGAAAGCCTTGAATATTAAAAAAGGAGAATTTAGTGCTAAAATTCGATTTTTAAACATATACAAAACTTACATATTTTAAAAATAAAAAACTTAATACTCAATATATTTTTATTTTTTTTGTACAAAATGAATATAAGCACTTAAGGTTTTATTGTATGTAAATCAATTTATAATATTGTAAATCAATTCTCAATTTTCTAAAAAAAACAAAAAAGTCTAAATTTATTAAATATCATTATCATTTAAACATCTTACATAATAGTTGACGTGGATAGTTTTGTGAGTTGTTACGTAATATGTCACGTTTGTAATACAAATAAAAATCAATGTTATTTAATTGATATAAATTTAATTACATAATTTAAAAAATTGAGTGTTTATTTATAATAAAATAAAATTTTATATATTGATTTACATATAATAAAATGTTTAAAGTTTATATTTATTTTTTGTAAAAAATTAAAGTATCATTGTTTATTATTTTTAAAATAAAAATATATCTATTTAAATCAATACAAATGATCAAATTCACCTTTAAATATCTAAATAAAATTAAAAAACCTCAGGTTTAAAATTCCCCACATCAGCTTAGAACAAAACCCGTCGACAAGCAGAGAACCTTCCTGGGACCGGCTCCAGCCGAGCTTAGGACAACCCGTAATTCGGTAGGGAAGAAACTCAAAAACTTGTTTAATTAACTGATAATAATAATTAAAAGTTTAATTAATTAAAAATGAATAATATAAATATTGAAAGCAACAAAATGCCAGCCTGAAAGTTCAGTATTTTTCTCTCTTATCGTTCTCTATTCTCTCTCTAATCTTGGACGGTTTACGAAGAAAGGGAAGAAACCGGCGGCGGATATCAGTGGCGGAGCTGAGTTGTCAGCGGAGGAGATATTTCCGGCAATGGGAAGGTTACGTGGCATTTTGGTTGCCATCTTTGTTATTCAAGCTTTGTTAGCTTCAGTAGCTCTGGTTTCTGCTCAGGGATCTAATGGTTCTCGTTGGCAGACTCTAAGCGGTGCGTTCTCTCTATAGATTCGTTCTCTGTTTTCTTATTCTTTTAATGATGAGAGAAATTTATTTTCTTTTGGTTCTAGTTGGTTTTTTTTTTAATTTTTTTATTGGTCGCTGAGAAAGAGGAGGAAATGTTGAGCAAATAGCTTGTTGAGCTGGAAGCTTTTTCGTTTTTTTTTCCGTGTTTAGCTTAATTGTTAGCTATTTTTTGTTTAATTACGTCGAAAGTGATATAGAAAATGATTGCAAAATTGTTCAATCTAAGCTTACTAGCTGCTTGAGCTGTTCGAAATCTTAGTTTCTTTTTGGTTTCCAAGAAAGGAGAACAGTGAGAAGATTGTTCAAACTATACTAGTATGAACTTGACCTTTTTTTTATCTTAAATATTTTCTGTTTGTTTGCAAAGAAAGCGGAGGAAAGATAAAGAGAAAATTTCACGATCCTTCAAAAAAGAAAAAAGACTTTTCAGATTTTTTTCATTTTTTTTAAAGAGAGAAAATTGTGTTTTATTTCCCTTTCGTTGAAGAAGCGATGAGAAAATGCATGTTCTAATGATGTCCACCTTCCTCAAAGTGGAAATCTTTTTTTTTTTAATTTCCATTTTCTCATTATGGATTTATGTTCCTTTATTTGAAATTTAGTATTTTTCATTTGGTTTAATTTCTTTTTCCTATTCTGTAGTTAGAATTTTTTTATTTTCGTTGACGATAAAGTGGAACAGATTGATGGAAAATGCAGCTTCAAGTTTCTCATGATTTACTTATTTTAATATCCTTGTTTTCTATTTTGACTTTTACCAGTAATAAGTTTTCTTCTTCGTTAATAGTTTGGCATTCTTTTCTCTACCAAAGAGCTTGAGTTTTCTCCTCCTTCGTCTTCTACCTCTTTCTATAAGCAAATATGAGATCCAGAATTTCTCTTTTGTTTCTTAGTAAAAGAATTGATGAACAAATCTAAAAAAGTAATTTTTTTTTTCAATAAAAAGGAAAAAAACTTAGTGTTGTGCTCCTTCCTATATTGAATAGGATAGTGAACTAAAAATTTGTTTAACTTTGTTTGGTTATGAAGAACTTTGATGAAAGCATATACAACATGTTCCAACGTTTTACGATACTAGAAATAGACATTCTACAGTGCAGGTTAAAGTTTTGAAATCCTCAGACTACAATGACATTTCAGGCTATGAATACATAAAAGCATTTAACATTAGCATTCATAGCAGACAAAAATTTTGTGAAGTTCATTTTTCTTTTTAATTTTCTGTTGTTCAGTAAGCTTAAACTACATGATTCCTTTTGCAGGGAATGCACCCTTTATCATAGCACGTGGTGGATTTTCTGGAATATTTCCAGACTCTAGTTCTGCAGCTTATAGTGTGGCTATGGCAACTAGTCCATCTGATGTGATCTTGTGGTGTGATGTGCAATTAACAAAAGATGCAGCTGGGATTTGCTTTCCTGATCTTAAGCTAGATAACAATTCTGACATTGCAATTGTTTACAAGGATAAGCAGAAGGCTTACCTTGTTAATGGGGTCTCTACCAAGGGATGGTTTTCTATTGATTACACTCTCACGGATCTCAGAAATGTCATTTGTAAGCTCTATCCTCTTTTTCTTTGTCCTGTCATCATCAATGTTCTCGCTATCATTCATCACTTTTGTGTTTATTGCAATTCACATTATTATCACGATCTTGACAAACTTTGCTTGATGGATAGTTAATAAACTCGTGAGTGCCAGGTTCATCTAATGGTGTCAAAATTCTATTAAATAATCAATCAAACAATTTCATAATTAATCAGGTAATTAATTCTGAATTCTGATATGCTTGCGGTAGCTGCCACATCAACATCATTACCTATTGAGGTTCAGCATTTTTTTTGATAAGTTTGTTTCTTGACTTGCTCTCAAATATTCTAGCTGTAAATTCTTATCTTCTTTCTGCTATTGCTTGGTGTGTCGCATTCTAACGCGTTATTTGTTATCTGGACAGTAAATCAAGGTGTCTATTCTCGATCTACTAAGTTTGATGGCAATGCTTACCCAATAATGACCGTTCAGGATACATATACACAATCGAAGCCACCTGGTTTTTGGTTGAATATTCAGGTAAAGGATTAATCAATGCTTAATAATGCCTTTGTCTTATTTTCTCGCTCGTCTCTTCTTATGCCCTTATTAAATTAGTATAACTTCATCTTCCTGTTTTTGAATTTAATTGAATGTCTTACCATTTTTGCAGCATGATGCATTCTATACACAACATAACTTGAGTATGCGAAACTTTGTACTTTCTGTAACTAGAAATGTGAATGTCACTGTTGACTATATCTCGTCACCGGAAGTGGCTTTCTTGCAAAGTATTGCAGCCCGATTTCGAAGAAGTGCAACGAAGCTTGTCTTCCGGTTTCTAGAAAAGAATGATGTGGAGCCTTCAACCAACCAGACTTATGATTCACTCTCAAAAAATCTCACGTTTATCAAGACATTTGCCTCTGGAATCATCGTACCCAAGAATTATATATGGCCTGTTGATGGAAGTCTTTACTTACAACCTTCTACCTCTGTTGTCTTGGATGCTCACAAGGAAGGGCTAGAAGTTTTTGCATCAGATTTTTATAATGACGTTCCATTTAGCTTCAATTACTCATACGATCCAGTGGCTGAGTATCTTCAGCATGTTGACAATGGTGACTTCTCTGTTGACGGGGTGATATCTGACTTCCCAATAACTGCATCAGCAGCTAGAGGTAAGTTATATACCAGCTTGTATATGCAATGTCATTCCTCCATATTTCTTCATTTTGTTTTTGCATCTCATACAATGATATTTACATTTTAACTTAAATTATGGTCAAATTAAAATTATTCATAAAGATCCTTACTAGTCTGAGTGACTTGGGCTGCCATCTTGCAAATGTCTCCCAAATTTTTATCGTTTTCACAAATTAGGTAGTATATCCTGCTTTATGACTGAAAGGGTGCAGATAAGACTCTTGCACTTTGTTGGTTTTTTTTTTCTGCTTCGTGGCCTCATGCCATTGTTCATCATATGAATACGAAGGTGAAGTGAGACTATCTCTGCCTTTTCTGTCGCTCTTTACTGTCTTGGCCTGACATGCCCTACACGATAACTTAGTCTCATTATTGAAAGAAAGGTTGTTATATTTTTACTAATTACCATTTTCTTTTGCTGCTAATGGATAAAAACCATTTTTTTGAGATGCTAACTTTGGTTTCATGTTGCAGATTGTTTTGCGCACCTAGGCAGAAATGCTTCAAAACAAGGTATGTCATTATACAATGCTTCTGATCTTAAGATCTTATTTATTTATTTATTTTTGCTGAGTTAGTGGCAACATCATAAGGTTGTGTCTCAAGGCACCAACAATTGTATTAAGGTTTATCATAACCTATTTTCTTTTGTTGGCATGATACAGTGGACCTTTTGGTCATCTCAAAAAATGGAGCAAGTGGAGACTTTCCTGGTTGTACTGACATGGCATATTCAAAAGCAATTGCAGATGGTGTAGATGTTATTGATTGTCCTGTTCAAATGACAGAGGATGGAACACCTATCTGCTTGGGCTCTATAAATCTGATAGATAGCACAACAGTTGCTCAATCAGTGTTTAGCAATCTTACAACAACAATTCCAGAGATTATGCAAGGCAGTGGAATATTTACTTTCAACCTCTCATGGAGTGATATTCAAGGATTGACATGTAAGTTGAATTTAGTTCTCATTTGCTTGTTCTTCATAGTACTGAACTTTTGCTTTGTTTTCTTTTGGGATTGGTAGGATGTCATCTAGAATCTTTAATACTTTGAGAAACATAACATGTTGAAAATAGAAGTTGTCTCGGTAAAGATTGAATTTTCTACTTTAGGTTGAGCGGGTATTTGTGATGCTTTGTGAATGCTTCTCACGTTTTTTCTTTTCTGTGCTTGAAAGATTGTTACCCATAACCAATGCTGATGGAGCATGACTAAAAAACCCTGCTTTGGGAGATAATATTTCCTTGCATACAGTACTTATGTCAGTTTTATTTACTTTACCCTATCATCTATGTTTGAGGTTTAGTCGCCGAGATTTAGTTGGCCTGTTTCTCGTTAAATAGATACAGTTGGCATTAATTCTTTGTCAGCACTTGTTTTAATATATCATTTCTTCACTGTAGCTGTAATATCAAGCCCGCAGTCAGATTACAAATTGTTTCGAAATCCAAAGTTCAGAAATGCCGGGAAGTTCTTGACGCTATCTGAGTTTTTAGACATGGCAAAGAATGCTAGCTCCCTTCATGGTGTCTTAATCAGCATAGAGGTCAGTTCTTGCCAATATTTTTCCTCTTCAATTTTCAAGTTTGTTGCATTTATTCCTGTAAATTTTATTTTCTAATCACACTATTGAACCTAGTGATGGATGTTAAGAGATTAGGCACTGTGGATGGTGGCTATGGTTATCTGCTGTGCCAGGGGGTATTGTTAGCCTGGTATCCAAATTATTCTGAGACACCTATCAGATTGAGTGATAATCCTAACTAAGATAGCTGTGGGTTATGCCATGTGGAAATAAATTGAGCCCAATGGTCAAAGAAACATAGTTTAATAAGAAGCTGCTTATGAACTTGACATCTGTGGATGCATTGCCCGAATCACTCTTAATTCTCACCATAGTTGAATGTCACTCCAGTTTTAAAGACCATTCCTTTGTTTTCCAAATTCTGAAATCCAGTACGCCATCTTGTAAGATGTATTTCTTGTATTTAAGATACCATATTTGATTTGAACTTACATGCAAAATAACGTAAGAACATCACAGATATTGAAGTGTAATCTTAATGATTATTTCCCCTACATCAGTAGAAAACTCTTCTTAGCTATCGACAAGTGTCCGTTTATTTTCTTGACATTCTTTAGGAAAATCTCTGGTTCTCTTTTATTTTTTTGGTGAAAAAAATATCCCATGTTCAGAAACTCTTATTTGCTTAAAATCTCGTTGTTAGTGATGTTTTTGAGATAGCTATAAAGTTGTATATTTGTATTTCAAATGGTTTCTACCTTGATAACATAACAGGAATGTTTATGAAAATTTCTGACATTTTTGACTTGTTTATTCCTTTCAGAATGCTCGCTATCTCGCAGAGCAGGGATTTGGTGTAACTGATGCAGTGCTTAAGACCTTGAGTGAAGCTGGCTATGATAAACAGACAGCTCAGACAGTTATGATCCAGTCCTCTAATAGCTCTGTTCTGATGAAGTTCAAGGATAAGACCAACTATGAGCTTGTCTACAAGATTGATGAAGATATCGGTGGTGCTCAGAATGCAACAATTTCTGACATTAAGGGATTTGCTAGCGCTGTGGTCATCAGCAAGGACTCTGTCTTTCCCGAAAATGCAGCATTCGTCACTGGTGCAACAAATGTTGTATCGAGGCTACAATCAGCTAATCTCTCTGTATATGTTCAAACCTTCAGTAATGAGTTCACATCTCAAGCATGGGACTACTTCTCTGATGCAACTGTTGAGATCAATTCCTTCTACGCTGGAGCTGGTATCAATGGTGTCATTACAGACTTCCCGAGGACATCTGATAGATACCGAAGTAAGTTCTCTGGTTTAACTTTGGCACTGCTATATGCTGAAACTATAATACATTACAGGTCAGTATTGACGTGATAATCTTTATTATAGGGAACCGATGCTTGAACAGAGACAACAAAACACCCGGTTATATGAGCCCTGTTCAGCCTGGCGGCCTTTTGCAAGTAGTCATGCCTGCTTACATGCCACCAGCTGAAGCTCCAAACCCCTACCTAACTGCGGCAGATGTCATTGAGCCCCCTTTGCCTCCTGTTGCCACGAAAACTCCAAGTTCTACTCCATCTGGTACTGCACCAACACCAACATCGCCAAATGGACAGCCTAAAGTTGCTGCTCGCTTCATTGTGCCACTTATGGCTGTGCTCCTTGCCATTTACTCACTGTTTTGAAACTGTAGAAGAGTCTGCCTGATCTTAACCATTTTGCCCCTTCTTTTCTCTGGTTGCTTGGATATCAAGTAGGTTGAGGCTCTTGCTGCAGGAATGGTCGTTGCAAACAGCACATCTTCTTAGTTCTCTTCCCATCCAAACAATAGTTAAATTCTTTATCTCTTGTTTTTGTAGGTATGTTCATTCTTCTCACTTGTATTTTTGGAAAGCACAGATTCTTGAGAGGTACATGACTTTGGTGGATATTCCTTATTTGATTGGTGTAAGATATCTTGTGATTATTCTTTTGTGTCAATTACTATTTTTTATGGATTCAATAGTCAAATCATTAGAGTTGGTAATTGAAGACATACTATGATGATACGACATACAAAAATAATATTGATTAAAGTTTTTACAAAAATGGTATGTGAATTTAATTGATTTTTTATTTATAGACACCAATTATTACATGGTAATTTTTGTATGTTTTATGATTTAACATGAAATAAATGAGCGTTATCCTAACCTGGCGAGCATCATTCACATAAAGGAAAAATGTAATGACACCAATCAAGGCATGATCTTTGTAATAATGTGAAGAATGTGAATAGGCTTATCTTTTGGTGGTTGGAGCTGGAGATTGTGGGTCGAACATAAGCGAGATTCCGTGTTGGATAATGCTCTCATTCATTATTTTTCAATACAATTTTAACGTATGATTTTCACAATTTATAAGTGATTTTTTTTTTATACAATAGAGATTTTTAATCCAGAGAAAAAAAATTGCAAATACTGAAATTCGATTATCAAAATTCTCACATTTTAATGGTAAACACATGATTAATCAAAATCATTTGCATATAAATTGATATAAAACGACGCATGACAATTATTTATAAGTAAGTTTTACGTATATAAATCAACGCATTTAAACCGTTGTGTGCGTTAATAAAATATAACTGTCACCAAGAGAAAGTTCATTGTTCATTCTATCATGAATGAGCAAATTGTCAAAGAGCAGTGATGGGGAAAACTCCAATTTTCCCGTTGTATCTAAAATTATATCGAGGCATGAAGACAACGTTTCGGCCATTAGGATTCGGACTTGGCAGGCCAGGCTTTATTACTCCACCAATCAGACAGTGGCTGCTTAATTAATTGAGAAATCAATATTTCGTCATGGAAGAGTTTCCAAACCAATCTGTGTAACTGCTTTTGTAACGCATTGAGTAAAAGTCTTTAGCTCTTTCTTCTCTGCTTCAAAAGCTTCGTGTTCGTGACACTGTTCATTGTTTTCATTAACTCTGATTTTGCCTGAAAATCTAAGGTCCAATGATGATGCCTTTGGTTGAAGCTGATAGTTAAGAAATTAATGAATTCGACTTTGATGCACTACACAAGTGAGGTTAATCGGATAAAAAAGTCACAAAAAAAATCTCACAAGTATGAGTTTAAGCTTATATATATATATATATATAAAGTACTGCAAATTTTCACAATATTTTACTATAAAATTGGGATGTTACACTACTGGTGCTATTACTGTATGAGTAAAGATTGAAAACTTCATTTTCGTTGTATGAGATAATTTCATAAAATAATAAGTTAATTGCATGAAAACATAGTTCAAATGAGTGAAAAATTAGCATAGTACCAAGTATTTTCATCTTTCAATTTGTCCACTTCTCTTTTAATTACTTGCTCTCTCATTTTGTTTAAACCTTCCACCTTAAAACGGTATAAAGATATGCATTTAAGTGAAACAGATAAACATTCAGGAATCAAAGGGATCAAATTAATATTTCATTAATACCCTAACAAAGCAATGACTTGGTTTGGATTAATTATCAGTTACTCCATTTGTATTTCCATATGAAAACTACCTATAAAAGCAGGAAAACCCAGTTTAATCTATCCCAACTCAAAGAAGAAGAGGAAAAACAAGAAATCAGAAATGGGTTCTTCCAGTTCACTTTCTCAAACTTTCATCTTCTTATTGTTCACATTCTTGTATGCAAATCAAGTCCAAGCTGCTACTAATCTTTTCAATGTGCTATCACTTGGTGCTTCTGCTCATGGAAAAACAGACAATTTTGAGGTATTTTTGTCGTAATACATTGTTTCGACTCAATTCGATTATATTTATATTAGTCACTAGTTATTTAATATCCTAAATTACAAGACCATTGGGTTTCTTTTGTCTTTGAAATAAAGACCGAATAGTAAGATTTTGGCCTACCAAAGTGCAAAAAAAAACAAATGATCTTGAAACTCGACTCGATTGCACACTTCTACTTATCACTTATTATTCAATATTCAAGTACGAAAATTGGGTTTCTTGTGCCTATACCAAAGTGAAGAGAGATTATGTTTTCATTTCATGTTGCGTTTTTTTCATTTTTAGGCCTTTAGGGATGCATGGAAAGAAGCTTGCCAAAGCAGCGGAAACAGTGTGATTTTGATCCCACCAGGGACCTACTTGGTGCGTCCGATTGTTTTCCAGGGTCCATGCAAGGGGGCCGTGGAATTTCATGTGGAGGGGGTTCTACAGGCTCCTACTGACGCAGCTTCACTTCACCTTGACCATTGGATTTCCTTCCAATACATTGATGGATTGACAATCACTGGTGGTGGATCTTTCGATGGCCAAGGAGCCTCGGCTTGGCCTTACAACACTTGCCTTAAAGATCCCAATTGCCTTCCTCTTCCTGTCGTAAGTTCTTTCATTTTGTTATTTCTTCTCGTAATTCTTTAAATATATACAATCTTCCTCAGACCTTGTAATGCGGAAGTTTTGTGCACTATGTTTATTTCTTTTTATATGAACATTATGTCGAGAAGCATATAAATGAAGAGTTTAGAGTTATAATCAAGTTGAGTTGAGATATTTAGTACCATGTTCGAGTTCATATTGACTTGAAACTTGAGATTTAAATCTTGACTCAAATTTTATTGAGTTTAATTTTTGAAACTTGAGTTTAATTTGACAAAGTACTCAAATAGTTTGATCTTAACTCGATAGACTCAAACTTGACACGATAAGTTCGATTTTTTAATCTTCAATCATATATTTGAGTTTATGATAAATTAATTATAAAATATTAAAAATTTGATTTGTTTTCAAGTTCATATTAAAATGTTCAAATTCAACTTTATTTATTATTCAGATAACTTTAATTCAAGTTTGATTTTAAAATAAATGAATTAAACTCGAATAATTCATAAGAACGTAGCTTTACTTGTTTAAGCTTTTGTGTGTGATAATGGTTTTCTACTTTGTTTGGATTGAATGAGCAGACGCTAAGATTTGACTTCATCACCAATTCAAGGATTATTAACATAACGTCAATCAACAGTAAGAATTTTCACTTCAACATTTTCGCTTCATGGGAAATCAGAATCGAACATATCAACATATCAGCACCCGGAGACAGTCCTAACACTGATGGAATCCACATCGCTGACTCAACCGGCATCCAGATTTCGGATTCGGTCATAGCCACCGGTGATGACTGCGTCTCCATTGGGCCAGGATCCAAGAACATCAACATCACAAACGTTCATTGTGGCCCGGGCCATGGCTTCAGCATCGGCAGCCTCGGAGGATCCCCCAATGAAAAGGATGTTTCTGGTGTTGCTGTCAGGAACAGCAGCTTGACAGGAACTCTTAGTAGCTTGAGGATCAAAACGTGGTCTCCTTCTTATTCAAGCACTTGTTCGGATCTCACCTTTGAGCATATCAATGTCAACAATGTTGACAACCCAATTTTCATTGATCAAGACTACTGCCCATCTCATAAATGCAGCCAACAGGTACTATTTCTGATAATAACCAATCTGGTAAATATATAAAAGAGAAAGATAAACACACACATAAAACAATATCTATGTGATTCGGTTTACTATCATTGTCATACTAAGTTTTTTTTTTTATTGATTTTCTAACGTTCTATAAAAAGAAAAATTACATATAGTGAAGTTAGGACAAGTACACACAAAACAATATTAACATGATTTGGCAATTTATCTACCACCGTTGCTGCATTGGGTTTTTATTATTAGTTTATTAAAGTTTTACAAGAAAAAAGATTACATATTTATAGTATAATAAAGAACAACATAAAGTAATTGGGTTTTACTGTATTTATATATTATGGACCTTTCGAGGGTTCGTCTCCAATCCTCTATAAGGAGCTTTGCCCTTTTGACCACAGCTCGTTGATCAATCAATGATACCATCGTACTAGTTCTGTTTAGATGTCATATGAACTTGATCCTATTAGACTCTGTAAAATCCAGCACTTTTATTATTTCTTGCGTCGTGTAATTAAAGTGTTAAACTAACCATGAGGTGATTTCTACATGTATATTTCCAGGGAAACTCGAGGGTTAAGATTGATGGTGTTAGGTTCACGAACATATGGGGAACTTCAAGCTCGAAAATCGCGGTTAATCTCCAGTGTAGCAGAAGCACACCATGTCAGAAGATTGAGCTTAGAGACATAAACTTGGATTACAATGGCGGTGGAGCAGCAATTGCGTCATGCTCTAACGTACAAGGTGTTGCTTATGGCCAACAAAATCCTCCATCTTGCATCTAGAAAATCTTCCCGAGTTTCAACCTGATTTCTATTGCAAAACCCCACCAATCAGATTGTGAAATTAAGTTTAGTTTGAATAATTGAAAGCTTTGAAAGAAAACTAGTTAAAGATTGCATGTATGAACAACATGAACATGTTTGTATGTACTAGATTATTGTGTAACATCATCATTTTGTAATCCCAAATCATCATTGTGAAACGTAATGCTAACTAGCTGTGTGAAAATTATTAACGATTTTCTGGTCTACAAGTTGTTATGTTGCTTGAAAGGCATAAAGTTTAGAAGAAGCTGTCTTCCTCGCAATAAGCTTTTGTCTTGACTTTGGTTTTATTTGAATTTTCCAAATAAACAAAACCTAAAGTAAAACAAAACCCAAGGGAGATTTGTCATTGTGTCATGCTTTTGTGTCAATGATGACCTTGGATTTTCAACCTAAGACCAAAAACCCACCGCATCACTGTAGACACCAAATTTTGTTCAAATTGATAGTTTTAAACTCAATCGGATTTTCAAAATCTAAAATAAAACATTGGGCTTCAAGGCCCATTAAAATGAGTAAATTTATTTTTATTAATATTTTATTTGCATCTATTTGTTTTATTTTTATTGTTATTTTTGTTTTCATTTTTATTATTTTTATTTTTATATATTTTTTTTATTTTTATTTTTATTATTTGTTTTGTTATTATGTATGTTATTATTGTTATTGTTTTTTTTATCACATGTGTTTGTTTTATTATTTATTATTATTATCATTATTATTACTGTTTTTTATTATTAGTATTATTATCTTTTCTATTATTATTATCTTTTCATTTTTATTTATTTATTTATTATTATTATTATTATTATTATTATCATCTTTCCTTTTTATTATTATTATTCTTTTCTTTTCTATTATTTTTTATTATTATTATTATTATTATTATCTTTTTTTACTATTATTTTTCTTTTCTTTTCTATTATTATTATTATTATTATTATTATTATTATTATTATTATTATTATTATTATTATTATTATTATTATTATATGAGTGTTTTATTTTTATTTTATTTGTTTTTATTATTATTAATTTTTAATTTATTTTTATTATTATTATATATTATTATTTATTTTTAATTTTATTATCATTATTCTATATGTGTGTTTCATTATTGTTATTTTTATTTTTATTTTCGTTTTATTTATTTTTATTATTATTATTTTTTATTTATTCTTATATATATTATTTATATTATTTGTTTTATCTTATTTTACTTATTTTTATTTGTTAACTTTTTATTAATAATATTTTTATACCTGTTTTATTATTATTACTAATATATTACAGTCACATTTAATGCAAGTCCATCACCGGCTACACTCCCAAACGCCGGCGTCCTCCACCCTTCCCCCTAGGTCTCGGCTGCCACAAATTCATCTTCCGCAAGCATCAATCCCATCTCTGACCACTGCCTTGGAGATCTGGAAAACAATAGGGAGAACCCGGTTCGGATCTAACCCTTCAGATCAAAGGCTGATCCCAAATTTGTTTAAAAAGACTAGATTTTCTTCAGGGGTTTCCTTCCTTTTGGGGGGTCCGGAGACAACAGACTCAAAAATTACAAAGAAATAACCACCATCACCACCGTCCAGTTACTACTCATCACCATCACCGCCCACTCACCACCATCATCACCGTCAGAACCACCAACCCCAAACATCACCACCGTCATCACCGAAACCCTAAGCTACCCTCACCGAGCCATCACCCGAGACCACCACCACCACCACCACCGAAGTCACAACACTATCGCATCACCACCATACCTAGCCCAAACCCAAATCCGGAACCCTAGAACCGAGACCCTTAGGATCTCAGATCTGGAAACCCTAGATTAAAACCTGCAAAAACAAGACAAAAAGCAAAAAAGAAATCACAGCACCACAACCAAAAAACAGATCCGAAACCACCAACCACAAATATACCAAAAAGAAACAACAAAAAAAAAACAAACACAAACAAAGAGGGGAAAATGGCTTTCGGGAAAGCTAGATCTGGGAGGTTGGAGGGTTTTTAGGCTAAACGGAGCCCGGACTTGAAGAGAGGGGAACAAGTAGAGTGTTTTAGGGCTGTCGGGGAAACCACCGGTGACCGGAGTACGGTGGCGTATGGCGGCCGGCATGGTGGCTGTTGGTCGGAAGGTGGAGGGAGCCTGAGAGGATTTTGAGAGAATTTTAGGATTTTTTTTTGAGAAGCCGGAGGAAATGAAGGAATAAAAAAAAAAGGACTTTATATAAAGCACCAAACGGTGCGTTTTGGTGAACCCAGACGACCCGCGTGCTGCCCGCAACCCGGATCCGAGATCCGCGCAACCCGCCCTCGACCCGACTCTCCCTCTCCCGCGACCCGCGTGTCTCGCCCGATCCGGATCCGCTACCCGCGTCCGACCCGCTCCCATTAGCTGACTTGGGCCTGCTGTTTGGGCCCGATCTTGGACCTGTTTTTGAAGATTTATTTGGGTTCCGAGCCCAATCCATTTGGGGTATATATATTTTATTTTCATTTATTTATTTATTTATTTATTCTGTTAAATAACTTATTTTTTGCATAACAAAAATGAATATTTGTTTGTATATAAAATCTTTTAAAAGCTAATAATTTTAAGTTTAATCATAATTAATAATAAATATATAGTTTTAAGATATACATATATAAAAAAATACAAAAAATATATAAAAAAATAAATAAATAAATAAAATATGTAAATGAATTATAGGAGATATATATATATATATATATGATTTAAAATGTATATAAATAAATACGTAATTAAGCATGTAAATAAATATGAAATCATATATGTATTAAAGAAATGTATATAGATATGTATATAAAGTACATAGGATAAGTATATAAAGTACATTACATAATTATATAATTTCTTTTATACATATAATAAATTTTTTTTTAATATAAAAATCTTTTTAGGAAGTTAGGAAATCTATGTAATTTTAAAATGTGCATGGGATATATAAAATGTGTAAATAAATAAAATCTTTAATTTGTTTTTTTATATATATAATTTTCTTTTTATTATTAAACAACTTACCATAAAAGAATATTTTAAGAAGCTAAAAAATAAAATAAAAATACAAAAGTAAAATAAATAAATAAAGTAAGCACGAATTTCGATGATGAGATATCGTAGAAGTCACAAGTAGTGATTCTTCGAATATTTCTAGGTGAGAGGAATTTATCGAACGTTGCCAAAAGTATTGGGATATTCGATTTAATTTCTCAATATCCAAATTCATGTTTATTTTAAAAATATGTAATAATATATTTTGTAATAAGGAATGTTGAGAAAAATACTAATTAAATGAAAATTAATAAAAACAAAAGAAGTAATGGAGATAGCTAGAAAGGATTAATAAGAATGTAGATTTTAGGAACATATAAATACAAAACAATCAAACCAATAAAGATTGAGAATAATAAAATCTCAAAAGTAATTAAATTTACTAAATAAGCGGTAATAGAATTTCAATAAAAAAATATAGTCAAAGGAATTAAGTTAATAAATCTAAATAAAAAAAAAGAATCAATAAAGATAAAATATTCTAATTATTCACAAGAGGTAAAAGTTCGCCCGATGATGGGATGTTACGGAAGTCACAAGTAGTGATTCCTAACTGATCCCTAGGTAAGAGAAATTTCACTAAATGTTGCCAAAAGTATTGTAATATTTAGTGTGATTTCTTCAATACATAAGCTTTTATCTTAAAAATATATGATAATAGAATTAAAATAAAAAAAACAATAAAACAAACAATAAAATAACAAAATGATAATAAACAATAAACAAACTATATAAGAAAGTAAAAATCTATGGGCGTCATATGCATAAAGGTTAAAATTAAAATAAATGGAGTTCGTCCGATGATAGAATGTTACGGAAGTCACAAGTAGTGATTCCTAACTGATCCCTAGGTGAGAAGGATCCTACTAAATGTTGCCAAAAGTATTGGAATATTTAGTATGATTTTTCAATACACGTATCTTCATTTTTCAAAAATAAAAAAACAAATAATAACAAAAAATAAAGAAATATTAAATACATTAAATAGACATGCATACGCATCATTTACTATCTGTTTACACCACGTGCATTCACGCGAACAAAAAATGTGAATCTTCCGACGATGAGAATCTATAGAAGTCACAAGTAGTGATTCTTTAGAAATCTCTAGGTGAGGAGGATTATTTCAAATGTTGCCAAAAGTATTGGAATATTTGATTTAATTCTTCAATAAAAAGGGTTCATGTTTATTTTTAAAATATATGATAATTTTTTCATTCAATTACACAAAAAATATGAATCTTCCGATGATGAGATTCTATAGAAGTCACAAGTAGTGATTCTTTAGAAATCTCTAGGTGAGGAGGATTATTTCAAATGTTGCCAAAAGTATTGGGATATTTGATTTAATTCTTCAATAAAAGGGGTTCATGTTTGTTTTCAAAATAAAACTTATTTTAAAATATATAATAACTTTTTATTCAATTATACAAAAAATGTGAATCTTCCGATGATGAGATTCTATAGAAGTCACAAGTAGTGATTCTTTAGAAATCTCTAGGTGAGGAGGATTATTTCAAATGTTGCCAAAAGTATTGGGATATTTGATTTAATTCTTCAATAAAAGGGGTTCATGTTTGTTTTCAAAATAATACTTATTTTAAAATATATAATAACTTTTTATTCAATTATACAAAAAATGTGAATCTTCCGACGATGAGAATCTATAGAAGTCACAAGTAGTGATTCTTTAGAAATCTCTAGGTGAGGAGGATTATTTCAAATATTGCCAAAAGTATTGGAATATTTGATTTAATTTTTCAATAAATGGGGTTCATGTTGATTTTCAAAAAAAAGTTCTCTTAAACATGTAATAGTAATTTTTAAGCTAACACACAAATTTTTCCAAAATAAGCAAATTAGTTTTAAACCAAGACTCTTTTATTAAAATCAAAAGATACCACGTAGTTAGGATGGTACCGTTTTCTAACGGGCGTTGTGAGGGTGCTAACCCTTCCTCACACGTAACCGTACCTCCGAACCTGATTTTTGTTTTCGCAGACCGAAAATTATCTTTTTAATAAAACTTAATTAATTTTGAGATTTTGTTAAAAAGATAAATATTTTAGGTGACCAATCACACCTAGTCAAAAAAGATTGGTGGCGACTCCTTTTTGTTTTTAAACGTTTTTTTTTTCAAAATCGTCGAGCGAGAAGCCGTTACGACAACCACACCACACCACACCAAATCCATAGCCAACCACTATGAAAAGTGGCCCAATCATGAAATATCATGAGTTTAATTTTCACGAATAATCATGCAATTAATTTAGTATTTAATAGTCATTAATTAGATTATTTGATTCTTTGATTTTAGTTTGGTACAACGAAGAAAATGGGACCTTCCCTTTTAGATGTAATCAAAAAGGAGATTTTACAAGAAAGGTGCCCTTAATTTCATTCCTTCTAAAAACTACTTGTTACATTTCACACAATCAATCATTTTCCATTTTTATCGTATTTGTTGCATCAATTTGTTAAAAAATGTGACATTAATTATAATTAGAATCGAAATACATCAATTAACATATATGCGGCGCTGATTTATAAGTTTGATTGAAAGACAAGCAAGATTAAAATCCTATGATCAAGAGATTATAACGGGGATGTGTGGAAAAAAAATTGACAATGTCACAAGTGAGATTTTTTCTTTGTTTTCAAAAGGGTGAACAAGGACATAGGAACTTTCCTATTTTCTCATTAAATATGTCTTAGTCCAAAATTGTCATTGGCTCATTCGAATTTTTGACCTTGGGAACATTTTTCAGCTTCTTGATCAGTTGATAATGAATAGTGATGTGATTAGCTAGATATTTTTGGCTAGCTATCATATTTTTCCGCCTTCCACAATTTACATTGACTAATGACTTGTTTGGATTAATGATAGAATTCTTTTTTCCGTGTTAGTTTCGTGTTTTACAATACGATGAAATCCTTGAATAAAAATATTAATAATCAAAATGTTTTAATATAATTGCTAATTGTACTAAGATGAATAATCATATATCGTATTATGGTTTTTTTTTATTAATTTGGTACTACAATAAAAATGCATTTGGACTGTTAGAATATATATGAAAATTTAAGTAGAGAAATATTACAATATCAATGTGTGCATAGGTAGTTTTTTTTTTAATTATACAAACTTTAAAATTATTTTTCTTCTTCTAGGGAATAGGTTGTCTTTTATCATATGTGGATTTTATAAGGCTATTGCTTATAATCAAATAAAACTACAATACTTCATTTATAGAAAAAATATTGGGACTGATGATGAGCACACTTTTTTTTTAAATTTTTTTTTTATAAACCTGTTTTTTATATTGCAACAAAAAGCTAGCACGACAAAGTCTTGTTGCCGTTCAAATTGAATGATCACATGAATACATGATTAACTCAAAAGTAACATAAAAACCCTTGATTCTCTGTTGGATTAATGATGAGTTTCTTTTTTATTATTAAAATAATTAAGAATTTTGAAGGAATGTAAATTTTAAGTTAAGAATAATTCTCTCGAAAGCTGAATTTAAAGTTTAATTCAAATAATTTATGCATTTAATTTTAAAATGTGACATCTAATAAGTTTTAAGTCAAATCTTAATACTTGTAATCTCTTCTCTGACTTTTAGTTTTTGGTTTCTTTGTATAAAAAAAATAAATTCACATAAAGTTTTTAATTATTTATCATTTATCTATTTCAACATAATATCAAGATTTAAAAACCGAACACTTATCATAATCATTTAGTTATTATACTGAATAATAAAAATTATATTTTAAAAAATGTAAATTAAATCTAATGAAGAATGTATCAAGAAAACCAACCAAATAAATCATGAATGATTCACAAAGTTAAAGGGTTTTGAAATTGAAAGGCTACAAAATGAGAGATAATTGGGGCCATCTCATGGAACAAAGGCAACGAACAAAACTTGCCAATGCCAATACTTTGAAAAAGCAAACATGGAATAGAATATCTTTCCCATCACATTTGGGGACCAAAAATCATGCTTTAAACTTCAAATTATCCAGCAAAATCTGGGTGCCCTCCCTAATATCATAGATGCTTGACCCCTTGGAGTCCACTTAGGTCAAGTAATATCATCGAATGGACCCCCAATTTGACACGTGTCGACCACTGAATGGATCCACTTCATGGCAACGCTATGCTGACGTTTTTTAAAACACACCCCTCAAAAATAAATAACTTTCATTTTGCTATAGTTGGTAGTTTTTACGTCATATTACAGGAGATGAAAGCAATAAAAAATTATATAAACTAGGCCCTTGACTTCAAGTCGTTCCTTATAGAGTACGGTAATAAGATGTTGATCCTCATCCAATAACTCTCTTCTGTTGAACGACTCAAAGTCTTACTCAAAACGTGATGGCTACTCGTGCAGAAATTTCAAAATTTCAAGAATTCCATACAGCACAGCGCTACCCTAGTGTTGACTTCAGTTTGGTCTCTCTTTTTATTTGTACGCACATCGTCGAGCAATAAGAGTAGTTAATGCAGGTTGCATCTAGGCCTCGTGGGTCCAACTGAAGTTGAATTTTCTTCAGTGATACGAAAATCTCAGTCCTCTGACAATGACTGCTATATTTTCCTAGGCTTCAGCTTAGCCTTAGAGTGGAATAAAAGAAAGCTTTACGGATAAACTTCATATTATACGAAGATTCCGAGAATTATGGTCAGGAATAATTACAGGAAATACTTGTCTAACACGTTCATTATCGCTCACTTGCGATTAGAAAACAGTACAGACTGGACCAAGTTGGAAAAATTAGCCTTGATGGAATATACAACCAATAATTTTATTTTGCTTGCATTTTGGTGCATATTCTTCTACACTTACTAACCCTTCTTCCAATTTCTATAATTTAGAAAGCAAGAAAAGTGCCCATTTACTGTTCAACCAATATGTATGTATGTATGTATCAACGACCCAGCTTTGGAAATATAATTAAGTAGCTGTTAAGATTTTCGCTTTGATAGAATGAGAAACAGATTTCATCGATCATTCTCTCATCCCACCATTCAAAGAGGAAAAACAAATAGTTAGTAAAAAAAAAACAAAGAAAAAGAGATCAACCCTTTGTGCCCCAAACTGGTCTGAAAAAAAGAGAAAAGAGTTAATGCAGGAACACGGAGAAAAGAAAAATAAATCAGAGGACGTCCTAGAGAGAAAGCTGAAAAGCATCACGGCCGCACCAGAATGTAAAAACGCATTCGTTAGAGAAAACCGGAACGTGGAAGTAAGGCAGGCTTGGATCTAAAATTTATTGTACAGATGCGGTAAAAATTTATATGTTTTTTATGTAATTTATTAACACCAATTTTAATACAATAATTTTTATATCTTCCATGTTATAAACACGATTAATTGCAGCACAAATATCAAATATATACGCAAATTAACTAATTTACAAGAAAACTCGCATGTGGGTTTTATTTGGCCGCCAACTCTTCCGCATTGACCTTCCAAAGCATTACTATTAACAACCTTTTCTTTTCTCACTTTCTCTGTCAAAGTTTCTCTTTATATATTCGTTTAGATTCTTGAGCTTTTTCTTAACAAACGTGTAGTTTTAACTGAAAACAAATATACAAAAGGAAAATGCTTGGGAGAGAGAATTCTTGTGTTGGTTTGAATGAGCCACGGTTGGTGGTGAGAAAGTTCTTGGCTAGTCCACAACATGAAGGAGTTGGAGCAATAGTGAGAAGGAGCATAGGCCGGTAAGAGAGTGGGAAAAATGATAAATTTGGTTTTTTTTTCATTAAAATGAATGAAGTTTTGATGAATTTGAGGTTTTTAGATTAAAGGGTATCTTTTTCTTTTTGCAGGTTTGAATTGAGATACTTTGATCCTTTCCTTGCTCTGGATGAATTCTTAGGTTGCTGTCTCTGTTTTCTCTGTTTTTCATAGAATGTATTCTTTTCAATTCTCACGGAAGGTTTTGATGTTGGGTATTGCAGTTACAGCACCTGCTGGATTTCCTGATCATCCACACAGAGGTTTCATTCTTCTAATTCTGTTTGATTTTCTTGTTTTACTCAAGAACATCGACTCTGTTTTTGCAGATGTGAAAATATTCTGATTCTGATTCTCTCTGTTTTCCATTTACAGGATTTGAGACAGTCACCTACATGCTACAGGTACAGAAATAATCATTCGAGACCAGATTTTTCTTCTTAACAGTGTTCCAATTCTAATTTGTTAATCAGGCATCAACCAGGTCAAGTAAAAGAAAGCAACAGATGGCCAGAATGGCAATGCCATAGTAATCAAAGTTGGGCATGGTCACTGAATATGTCAAATTTTCAGAGGTTTGGACAATTAGTAAGGTTTTAAAGTTTATGAAACTTACTTGGGTGCTTGCGATTGGTTTGATTCATCAGGGGGCAGTTGCACATGAAGGCTTTGATGGACATAAGGGGACCATTGGACCTGGTGATCTGCAATGGATGACTACAGGAAGACGTATTGTCCACCCAGAGATGCCTGCAGCTCAAAGAACCCAAAAGGGTTTACCGCCATGGATTAACCTTTCCTGCAAAAACAAAATGTAAGTTCAATTCTTAAACATTTACAAGTTTAGGACAACGCGTAATTCGGTAGAGAAGAAACTCAAAAAACTTGTTTAATTAACTGATAATAATAATTAAAAGTTTAATTAATTAAAATTGAATAATATAAATAAATATTGAAAGCAACAAAAAAGCCAGCCTGAAAGTTCGGTATTTTTCTCTCTTATTGTTCTCTTTTCTCTCTCTAATCTTGCACGGTTTACGAAGAAAAGGAAGAAACCGGGGGCGGAGATCAGTGGTGGAGCTGAGTTGTCAGCGGATGAGACATTTCCGGCAATGGGAAGGTTACGTGGCATTTTGGTTGCCATCTTTGTTGTTCAAGCTAGCTTTGTTAGCTTCAGTAGCTCTGGTTTCTGCTCAGGGATCTAATGGTTCTCGTTGGCAGACTCTAAGCGGTGCGTTCTCTCTGTAGATTCTTTCTCTGTTTTCTTTTTCTTTTAATGATGAGAGAAACTTATTTTCTTTTGGTTCTAGTTGGTTTTGTTATTTTTTTTAGTTTGTCTTCTGTTTGGTCGCTGAGAAAGAGGAGGAAATGTTGAGCAAATAGCTTATTGAGCTGGAAGCATTTTCGATTTTTTTTTCCATATTTAGCTTAATTGTTAGCTAGTTTTTGTTTAATTATCTAAGCTAACTAGCTGCTTGAGCTGTTGGAATAGTTTCTTTTCGGTTTCTTAGAAAGGAAAACAGTGAGAAGATTGGTCGAACTACGCTAGTTTGAACTTGACCCTTTTTTTTTTTAATCTTAAATTTTTTCTGTTTGTTTGCAAAGAAAGCAGAGGAAAGATAAAAGAGAAAAATTCACGATCCTTCAAAAAAGAAAAAAAAAACTTTTCAGATGTTTTTCTTTTTTTTTTAAGAGAAAATTTGTTTAATTTCCCTTTCGTTGAAGAAGCGATGAGAAAATGCATGTTCCACTGATGTCCACCTTACTCAAAGTGGAAATCTTTTTTCTTTTTTAATTTCCACTTTTTCATTATTGATTTATGACCCTTTATTTGAAATTTAGTATTTTTCATTTGGTTTAATTTCTTTTTCCTATTCTATAGTTAGAAATTTTTTATTTTTGTTGACGATAAAGTGGAACAGATTGATGGAAAATGCAGCTTCAAGTCTTTCATGATTTACTTATTTTAATATCCTTGTTTTCTATTTTGACTTTTCCTAGTAACGGGTATTCTTCTTCATTAATGGTTTGGCATTTTTTTCTCTACCAAAGAGCTTGAGTTTTCCCCTCCTTCGTCTTCTACCTCTTTGTATAAGCAAATATGAGATCAAGAATTTCTCTTTTGTTTCTTAGTAAAAGAATTGATGAACACATCTAAAAAGGTGATATTCCTTTTTTTTTCAATAAAAAGAAAAAAAACTTAGTGTTTGTGCTCCTTCCTATATTAAATAGGATAGTGAACTAAAAAATTTGCTAAACTTTGTTTGGTTATGAAGAACATTGATGAAAGCAAATACAACATGCTCCAACATTTTTGTTGGGGTTTGCCTTGAATTCCACGTTGAAAGTATATGAGAAGTTATAAGGGCTCTTCCCTTACAAATAATGTGTCAAACTTGGTTTGTAAAATATCTTAGAGAGTTATAGAGCTTGAGCTATTATAAAAAGGTGTAATTGAGCTCTTTGGGTAGTTGGGTTTTGGGTTTGTAAGGAGTTTGCAATTTTTCTTTTCTAAAAATTGCACAGTTGTAATTGTTTAATTTATTAAATTGGTTGGATGGTTATAGGTCAAATTGGTTGGGCCAAACCACATTAAAAAATTATTGTGTTTATTTTTACTTTCTTCCGTTTTTGTGGGTGTTTAGTTTGAGTGATATTTTTTCGAACAAGTGGTATCAAAGCTGAAAGTTCGTGATCTTGCGAGAGGAGGAAAGCTATGGCTAAAACTATGTCTGGAGGTATACCTAAGTTTGAGATTCTTTTATTTGATGGTAAAAGTAAAATTTTTTTTTGTGTAGACCACATGTATCCTCATCCGTTACGGTCTGAGACTAATCCTGTTCAAGGTTTAGTCACAGTTAATGCTCTTCACCCTTCCCCAAAGATGTGTTTAGTGGGAGTCGAACCAGAGAACTCTTCCCACAAACTCAGCCTACGTTGCCAATTGAGCACAACCTTTAGGTGATGGTAAAAGTAATATTATGTTATGGCAAAGTATGATTTAGGATCTTCTAGTGCAACAAGGTATAGATTTGGCATTAGAAGAAAATAAGCTAGATGGAATGTCTGATAAGGATTGGGTTGGAATTCAGAAGAGGTCTGTAAGCACAATTGATTGGTGCTTGCTCCAAAGATTAAGTATAATGTATTGACTGAGACGACACCAACCGGATTGTGGAAGAAGCTGGGAGATATCTATGCATCAAAATTGTTGACAAATAGATTATATTTGAAGATTGATTTGTATTTTCTAAAGATGGATGAAGGTACGAGTCTCCACGATCACTTAAATTAATTTAATAGATTAGTTTCACAATTATTAGCTATTGATTCTAAAGAGTTGAAAGAAAAAGAGAAGGCATTGCTGTTGTTGTCATCTTTGCCTAAATCCTATAGACTTTTAGTTCAGACTTTATTGGTAGGTAAAACTAATTTGATGTTGGATGATATGATTGCTACGTTGCATGAGAATGAAAGATTTATGGGCAAAGAAGATTCTTCATCTGGGGAAAGTGTACTAGCTATTGTAGAAGGTTCTACTCGAGGGAGGACTAATGAGAGACATAGTGGATCAAAAGGAAGATCAAGATCAAGATTTAGAGATTATAGTGAGATGAAATGTTATTATTGTGTAGAGAAAGATCATATTCAAACACGCTGCAAGACATTAAGGGAGGATATGGCTGCATTCAAAAAGGCTCAACAAAAGAGTGATGATGGAAAGAGCTCTGATTGATTTAGATGATAATGTATTGGCAACTTGTTTAGATGAGTCTCATACTTATGAGAAAGGTTAGTTTTGGATTCAGCTGCATCGATGCATATTTGCAATAATAAAGATCGATTTAATGAATTAAAAGAGGTTGACAGTTTAGGCAATATTGCGGCTGGAAATGGTAATAGAGTAAAAATTTAAAGTATTATGAGTGTTTAACTCAAGCTTCATGATGGTGGTGTTAGGACTTTTCGTAATGTGAGGTATGTACCTAGTTTTCACTACAATTTGATTTCTTTGGGTGAGTTAGCTTCACGTGGGTATACTTACGTTAGTAATAATGATTGTTGCAAAGTATACAAGAATGGTGATTTAGTTTTGCAAGGAAATAGGAATGAGAAACGATTATATTTGCTTGATGATGCGAAGGTAGAGTTGTTTCCAAAAGTAAGAAAATTTAGAGGCATGTTAGTTTTTCAGATGTTGTTAAGCAGTTTGGGGAGTTTGAGGAATTAAGTCAAGGGAAGATTTGTTGGGGTTTACCTTGAATCACACATCGAAAGTATATGATAAGTTATAATGGCTCTTCCCTTATAAATAATATGTCATGCTTGATTTGTAAAATATCTCAGAGAGTTATAGAGTTTGAGCTATTATAAAAGGATGTAATTGGGTTCTTTGGGTAGTTGAGCTTTGAATTTGTAAGGAGTTTACAATTTTTCTCTTTTAAAAATTACACAGTTATAATTGTTTTATTGGTTATTAAATTGGTTGGTGGTTATAGGCCAAATTGGTTGAGCCAAACCACATTAAAAAATTATTATATTTATTTTTACTTTCTTCCATTTTTGTGAGTATTTGGTTTGAGAGATATTTTTCCCAACAATTTTATGATATGAGAAATAGACATTCTACGGTGCAGGTTAAAGTTCCGAAATCCTCAAACAACAATGACATTTCAGGCTATGAATGCATAAAAGCATCTAACATTAGCATTCATAGCAGACAAACAATTTGTGAAGTTCATCTCTCTTTTTAATTTTCTGTTGTTCAATAGGCTTAAACTACGTGATTCCTTTTGCAGGGAACGCACCCTTTATCATAGCACGTGGTGGATTTTCTGGAATATTTCCAGACTCTAGTTTTGCAGCTTATAGTTTGGCTTTATTAACTAGTACATCTGATGTGATCTTGTGGTGTGATGTGCAATTAACAAAAGATGCGGCTGGGATTTGCTTTCCTGATCTTAAGCTAGATAATAATTCTGACATTGCAAGTGTTTACAAGGATAAGCAGAAGACTTACCTTGTTAATGGGGTCTCTACCAAGGGATGGTTTTCTATTGATTACACTCTAACGGATCTCAGAAATGTCATTTGTAAGTTCAGCTTACGCTATATCCTCTTTGTCTTTGTCCTGTCATCATCAATGTTCTCGCTATCATTCATCACTTTTGTGTTTGTTGCAATTCTCGTTATTATCATGATATTGACAAACTTTGCATGATGGATAG